>BSBM01000318.1:23207500-24407500 GCA_027924585.1 Larix kaempferi | reverse complement strand
CAGGTGACTAGTCCATCTTCTTCTAGGATTAACCCAATCCACTTGATTTGCAAGAACTGGACCTGGAGCTGGATTAGGGTTTGTCAAAGAAACCCCAAAAATTCAAACTTTGAATTTCAAACTTCCTAAAGGATAGAAATATGTGCCTTGATGAGCTGATCAAGTTGGTATAATCAGAATTTGAAAAGTGCAAAGTTTCACCCCTCAAAATTGCCTTTTAGATTTCTGGATTCACTAGGGAGGACCCTGAATTAGGGTTTGAGTTTCCCGGAGCTTCACCCAACCAAAAGATTTGATTCAAAGCTCTAAGATTCAATTTTTCTGAGGCACTTCCAACCGTGGTCACAGATTTCCAAAATTCCAAGTTTTGCAGAAGCCCTAATTTTCCATCTTTCTGATCAAAGTCCCAAACTGGGGTTTGATCAAGCCCGACCTTCTTCCCAACCAAAAAATCTGATCTTGGTCTCTAAATTTCGATTTTCATGAGTAGCATCCAGCCGTGGTCTCCGATTACAAAAATTCCAACTTTCTCCGAAGCCCTAAATTCCGGAAGCCATGAATGAAGATGCTCAAAAATAATTCTGTTTTGACAGAAATATGTACCTGATTGTTTCTGGTGTAACTCTGAACATTTCGATCCACAAGGTCTGAAAATTGTTTTTGAGATAGCTCGACTTGTTATCTTTCCATCCCAATAGGTCTGACCTTAATTGGATTCTCTGAGAGAGATTTATGCCAAGTGTCGCAACAAGACCTGTTTATGGGATAATATAGGAGAGCGAACTTGTATAGCGTGCCACGTGTCACTGGTTCAACTCCGGCCTCTGAATTTTTTTTCTAAGATAGCACAGTCTGTTTACTACCTGCCAATTTTTATGAAATTTCATTTCGATCTTCCTAGCCCAAGTTATGACCTTTTACCCAAGGTCACCTGATTTTGACTCACATCTGGAAGAGGCAGAAACCCTATATTGTACAAATCATAAATCACAAAGTACAATGCATTAGAGGTTGTGCTTTGGACACAAGGTACATGGGGATCGGATCTTTGACCTATAAAAGTTTCATATTTGAAAACTTCGCCAAAATTGATTTATAGCGAAAGTGCTATGATGACTGGTTTTTTCTATATCAAGTCCTAGCATCGTAAGTGCAACAAGTGTCATACATGCCATATCATGCCCTCTTTCAGGCTAGCTCTGATACCATGTTAAATTTTCAGAATTTAATTCAATCTGATCTAGGATCTTAACTGAGAGAACAACATGTACAGCATATCTACAGCATATCAATCATGGACACAATAATGCAAGCACACAAGAGACACATATTTTATTTGGGGAAAACCATAAAGGTGAAAAACCCCAATAACTTCCTCAGAGATAGATAGAGAAATGATACAACCAGAATACAAGAGATAGTCTTCTCCTAGCAGCAGAGCCTCCTCCTCCACAAGTGCGCCACTCTCCCAAGTGTGAGTGAGAGAATAGAATGTGTAAAATGAGAGAGACACACTATCTATTTATACACTAACTTGACTTGACCTTTACTCAACTAGGTCGGCCTCAACTTAACCACTTAACATAATGCTGACTGGGCCGACCCCCATTAGGGTGGTCTAATAACCCTTTGACCCACATGGCTGACCCCCAATAGGGTGGTCTAATAACCCTTTGACCCACATGCCTTATACAGGGTCGACCCCAACAAGGTGGTCTAATAACCCATCAAGTATAAGTTATGACACTTACAATATAAATGACAACACTTTCGTATAGAGGAATAATAACATCTCTATAGGAATACAATATACATATATGTGAAATACATTCTGAAGTTACATATACATCAACACCAAATATCGCCATGGAAAATATACCTCTCCTAAAAGCAGAAATAGAGAAGGTAGTCTGGCTGCCATGTGTTCAGCCAACATTAATTACTTCAGTTACCAATAATAATATTTATGATTAAAGTAGGGGAGAGGCTCCTATTGTTGTGCAGGAACCAGTAGTGGTCATGGTTCTCGGCACATCAACCACCCCATTCTTGCACATTTTCAGATTAATTAAAAATCATTAAACAACATATTTATGCATAAATAGAGTTTATATTAAGTACAAAATACATTTAATAACTGATTAGAACCCCAGCTGACAGTATTTGGTCCATTTAATGCAAAGTTTAGAAACCATCAAGTCCAATTGAGATCCCACTCTGTCTTGCCATTAATGACAAATCTAACAACAGAAAAGCCTATCATACTCCATCTAATGAGTACACCCTGGGCAACACATCAACCATCATGAACCACAACTGGAGAAGCAGCGTTCCATCATCCATAACCACCTGCACACTGCAAGTGACATGGGGGTCAGCATCTGGTCCAGTATGATTCAACAACTCACACATTCAACCTCAATAAATGACACCCACCCACTGAAAAAATCAAATCACCCATTAAAATTTATGAAATCAAAAGGAGCAGGAAAACTCTACGAATCCCCAAAATCAACAATCCATTAAACTCTTAAATAAAAAATCAAATCATCCATTACATCCTTAACTCAACAAACATAATTCGCTGCCCAAGATCAAATCAAGTACCTAAAATCAACCAAAGTTGCTCTTAAATCAGAAAATCAAATCACCCATTAAACCTTATACTCAGCAAACAGAATTCGCTGCCCAAGATCAAATCAAGCATTAAACTCAACCAAAGCAGCTGTCCAACAACAAATCATCCATTAAACACACTAAGAGCACATGGATCATGCAATAAAGAATTCTCCAGCCATTGGATCAGTGCCAAATAAATCCCAGCCTCTCATTCCCAAAATTAACCTTCCAATCCATGTCAATTCCCCTAAGCACTCATTTTCAACATAAAAAAACTATAAAGAAACATATTTGCACACAATTGAACCCATTTGCATTCCTTGGATTCATCTATCATTCAAGGAAGCAGTGTGTGCACAGTGTCAACCATTCATCAACAGCCTAGCAGAACCATTCATCAATAGCCAAACGATGTGTGCACAGTGTTCCAGGTATTTTCAGTCACCTATTTCCTGTATCCATTTAATTAACCATATAAGTTTTCCCGTAACCATTAACATGTATCCATCAACTATTTTTTTAAAATTCAATCAGCCATTTGATTTTTTTAAATTCAATCAACCATCAGATTAATTGTCTGTTTGGAAACATCAGAGGCTTAAAAATATTTTCATGATTAGCTTAAATTGGTTCTCCAAAATTCAAGTTAAAGTTGGTTGCATCTCGTGAGGTTTTAATGGTTCAAATAATCTTTAGAATGATCACCATATTATATTTGATGTCGTTAACGAATTTTTGATGTCATTTTAGATTACCATCTTTAGATTACCAGTAATAATGTTAGAAACAATGTGCACACACTGATGGGCTGAAACACTATGCACACACTTATCATTTGTATCAAAAAACTATTCCTAATCAACTAGGACTCAACCATTCATCAACAACCCCCAATTTTATGCACAGTGTGTGAGGTATTGACAGTCCATTCTATTAACTAGTGTGTGAGGTATTGACAGTCCAACCCATTCTACATAATACCCTATTAAATGTTACATCCATGGATTGTGCAGCTTCTCATAGCCATGCCAAGAGTCAATATTGCACGTCGCACAAGGAGCACAACGAAGCGAGGTACCCAGCTACAATGCACATCGTCAGATGAGGAAAGGGCCTATGTTTCAAATGACAACATTGCTATAGCAAATTCTAAGAATGGTCCTGTGGAAGAGGTAGATGGTGTGGTTCCACCATCAACGACAGAGCCATCACCACCCACGGTGCCACCATCACCCATATTGCCACCATCTTCCATAGTGCAAGGTGCCATTTCAATGAAGAAAGTCAATGCAATTAGAGGATGGACAAAAGAAGACATGTTGGCTGCAATTGACGATGTCGAATTCAAGGGGTTTTCAGTTAGAGCAACAGCCAAAAAATATGAGATTGCACCCATGTCAATCCATTACTGGATAAATGGCCTGATCCATACCAAGAGGAGAGGTCCTCTTATAGACATGACTGAATAGGAGGAGGAGGAGGTGGTGGTGTGGTGTAAGGAGATGGCCGAATTGGGACATGGGATAGAGTTGATATAGCTGAAATCAATTGTTGCTCAAATCTGTCAGGGGAGGCCAAACCCATTTAGAGATGGGTTTCCAGGTAAGTCATGGTGGGATGGTTTTAAGAAAAGACATCCAGAGATAGTGCTACGAACTGCAAAGGACGTAGATAGAGACAGGGCATTGAATCTACGCCTCACAGTTGTGTCCAAGTTCTATGACACTCTTTCTTCTGCCTATGAGAAGCACTCTTATGCTCTAGACAATATTTGGAACTGCGACAAGACAGGGTTACAAGCAGGAAGGAATTGTGGCATGCGTGTCATTGCAAAGAGAGGGAGCAGGAATGTGCCAAAGATTTTTCCCAAGAGTAGCGAGTGGATTACCATCCTATCATGTGTGAATGCAATTGGTATGGAAATCCTGGGGTTTTATTTGTTCAAGGGAAAAACTCAGCTCCAAAACTATATCCAAAACTATGAACATGGGGCGTGCATGGCTGCACATCCCCATGCATGGATGACTAAAGAAATTTTCCTCAATTGGCTTTGCCACTTTGCAGCATCCGTACTAGGTGGTCTCTCCCCTGAGAATAGACACCTATTGGTTTTAGATGGCCATGGCAGCCACATTGCTATGCAAACCATCAAGGAGGCAAACAGGTTGGGCATTGACTTGTTAACACTTCCTGCTCACACCACTCATAGGTTGCAGCCCCTAGATGTGAGTGTGTTTGGGCCTTTCAAGGCTTATTTTAGGTTAGAACGTGCTGCATGGATGGCGAAGAACCTAGGGGTAGAGGTAAAGAGGTTTGATTTAGCTGATCTTGCAAGCAAGGATTTCTAAAGGGCTCTCCCATCCTCCAATATTAAGGCTGGATTTAGGGGAACAGCTATCTGGCCATTGAATTATGATGCTCTTATGCATGACACCAGGTGTAGCCAAGCACTTCATGTGGATGACTAAGAAACTGTAGCTGGAGAAGATGGTGAGGATGTCGAAGAGCAATTGGATGGGCAACAAGAGGCAGATGCTGTGGACAACATCATGTCCCTTTCTCAAGGCAACTGCCAAGGAGCTGTTGCTTCTGATGATGGTGAACAAGACCGTGCTACACAATTCGATGACGAAGCAGCGAGAGATGGCATGGGGATAGGTGGTCCATCCGACGCACAGGTGGATTCCGTGGCACATATAAATGTGGTCGATGGTTGTCGCAGTCCAGGCAGCAACAACAACACATTGACATTGCCAACCCAAGTATCCCAACCATCATGGATGGCAGAGGCTATGATGAACTTGAAGAGACACATTGGTGGTTCCACCAACGATGAAAGCATGAACATGCCTTCAAAGCCAACTGAGATTGTACATTTTTATGTTGATGGTGGGTTGAATGAAGAACCTGACATGGACAATGAGGATGCAGTTGAAGAATATACTGCAGCAGAGGAACCACTGGCAGGAAACACACTAAGGCTTGGTCAATTCCTAAAGTTGCCAATGGAGAGAGTGTCAACACAAGGAAGGCAAGGACAGACAGACATTCTCCGATTGGGTCGGAGTTCACAACTACTCACTTCAGAAGAGTACATAAGCCTCTTGGTTGAATCTGAGCAAAAGAAACATGCTTTATAGGAATCAAAACAAAGAAAGAAAGATCTTGCAAAGGAAAAGAAGGAAGCAAGGATGATTGTAGCTAGATAGCGGGCACAGGAAAGGATTGCAAGAGAGGCTAATCGACAACAGAAAGAACACCATAAGCAGTTGGAAAGGAAAGCAAAGGAAGCGAGGAAGGTGCAACCGATGAACCAAAATAATGTGATGGCTGATACTAGTACAAGAACAACCGATGAAAGGAACATGATGGAAGGATCATTAGAAGCATTTGCAAGAAGTGCATGATTCTACTAGGATCTTATTAACATTCAGATACCCCACTATAATCAGGCAGGTCTACACCCCACCTCTATTCCTACTAGCGCAGGTGCCCATTCTATTTTATCTTATCTAACACCAGCAATTATTGCAGGGGTCCCAAGCACAAGTCAGGCCTATGGCTATTCAATTCCTCCTTGGTTGCAAGGAGTAAATTGGCCTCCAACTGTTTCCATCAACCCCAACCATCCTAATCAAACATGCTCAGTAAGGTCACCCTACTTGCCTAAAACTGGAAACCCTACAAGAAATGATGGGGGAGGTGATGAACCTCTTCAAGAATAGGATATCCGGTGTATAGGAGGACCAAATGCTATTTTGTTTTGAAGGCATTTTCTTTTTGTGCAGCCCCAATCAGTCATGATGAGGGCTTGATATAACGTAAACCTAGGTGATATTTTTCATACAGATTGCAAATCCTAGGCATCAACATCTACTACAAATAGAGGCTTTGTATTCGTATTTCACTTCTATTAATATAAAGTGCAGTTGTTTTATTATTAATGAGCAGGTTTTATTCATTTATGTTTGTTTTCCATTCTATGAATGTTGTCAACAACTACAAATTCCAACTCATTCAAGGAGGCTTATAAGGCGAAGGAAAATCCATAAAATTTGAACCTATGTTCAAGTTACAGGTTTTATTCTTTTATGTTTGTTTTCCATTCTATGAATGTTGCCAACAGCTACAAATTCCAACTCATTCAAGGAGGCTTATAAGGTGAAGGGAAAACCATAAAATTTGAACCTGTGTTAAAGTTGTAGGTTTTATTCATTTATGTTTTTTTTCCATTTTGTTAATGTTTCCTACATAACCATGTAGGTTTTGGTTCCAATCTATGAAAAGCATTCCTTCCTACCTACAATACACAACTGGTGCCGAATCCATCTATTTTTTTGTTTCCACACTCATTGAAACACTCCTTTTCAGAAGCTCATTCAAGAGGGCTTAAACAAACCAGCAAAAAATCAATATGTTCGCCGAAACGGCGAGAAAAGTTATGAGTTTTGGTCCACAATAGCGGAAGAACTCAGCGAGTTCGTCCCCAATGGTGGAAAAAGCTGGCGAAAATTTATGAGTTTTGGTCCACAACAGTGGATGAACTCAGCGAGTTCGTCCGCAATGGTGTAAAAAGTTGGCGAGTTTGTGCCGCAATGGCGAAAAAAGTTGGTGAGTTTCCGCCATAGCGTCGGAAGGAATTGGCGAAGTTTCGCCGTAGATGTCGGAAGGAGAAGTTGAGTTTTCGACCGGAAGAACTCGACAAGTTGCTCCGCAATAGTAGAAGAGATGGGCAAGTTGGTCCACAACGGTGGAAGAACTTGGGGAGTTGGTCTGCAATAGCAGAAGGACTCAGCGAGTTGGTCCGAAAATTTGGAAAATTTTTCTAAGTGTTTACGGTGGAAAGAACTCGTGAGTTTTATCCGAAACGGTGGAAGAGATGGGCGATTTTCTCCGCAACGGTGGAAGAGATGTGCGAGTTTCTCCGCAACGGTGGAAGAGATTAGCAAGTTTGTCCGCAACGGGCCGGAGGAGAATTGCTAAGTCCACTGAAACAGAGAATTCCGGTTGTTTTCCAGGGATATTTTTCAGGTGTCCAAAGTTGAAAAATGCCATGGAACTTATGCGCTAGATTGCGCAGAATCAAAGGATTTACAAAAAAAAAACAAAAACGAGGGCAAGTCCCCTTGACCCCCGTCATCTCCTAGAGATAGTCACTGAAAGTGTGAAGTGCATTCTCTATGCTTGGGATGAGACGCAGGAATTGCATAAATGGTTGTGGAATTCTCAGCAAGAGTAATGGGTTGTAATATCCATTATAGAGGATGAAAGGGAAATTCCTCACCTTAAAATTAATCTGTTTGTAGCATAAGAATTGCATATTTGGAAAATAGCAAGAATGAATGATTACACATATGCATATGTTGAATTGCTAATTCATGAGAATATCATAGCTAATGATTGCTTGTATGCTTGGTAGGGAAGCCAAGGAAAAGATTAGCTATGATGCAGAAGAGGAAATTCCATGATACTATGAGGAATTAGGAGGGGGGAAATCCTTAACTCCTCTCTTGCTATTGTATTTATATTTCCTAAGTTTCATAAGTTGAAAATTATGGCATAGGGATGTTGGAAATGCAAGAGAGTAATGCATATGAATTAATGGGCATGATTAAGGAATCATTGCATAGTGCATGTGAATCGCATATGCATAAAGCATGATGTTGCATATGGGTAAAGGTAGTGAAAGTTACATATGCAATAGCCCATTAATGATATTTCCTATGGTTGATAACAATTAATGTTGTTGATAATGGTTGTATGAATCAAACCATAGAAGCATGATTGAAAATGTAAGAGATTAGATAGCTGAAATAAATATGCACTAGATTGCATATTGATAAACATTGCACAGGGAATGTGAAAATGTTTGTGCATATATGTATATGATATTGCATGTTGGTAAAAAGTGAGGTTTTACATATGCAATGAGCCACTTAAGATAATTATTGTGGTTGCTAATAAGTTAGTTGTGTTCGCAATGGTTATAGGGCCAAAGAAAACCGAAGCATGGCTAAAAATGTGGATGATGATTGCTGCATATGACCAACAACCTTATGAAGAAAGGATGGTGCAACAAATATGTGATCATGAGGTTGGAAAAAGGACTGTGTAGCCTTGGTAAGAAGCCAACTGATCAGGTAACATCAATCGATGTTAATGACAGCCATGCAGGTAATGGTTATTTATGCTTAATTGCATAAATGATTGAAAGAGGATTTGGTAAGATCCCTTCAACTATGTTTAAACCATGTTGATCAGTTTGCATGTGGTATTGAGTGCCTGAAAGTGAATGTCAACCCACCGAGTATGGTGAGGTGTGGGTAAGTAAAGGCAAGGATCCTTACACTCTATAGTTTCTTAGAAACCTCGCTGCATTCATATGAAAATTACATCATGCCATTTGAGAATATTGGCTGTGAGTTTAACAACAAAAGAAAGTAAGGACTTATAGTCATGTTGTGGTAGTACATGCCATATGAGATAGCCATGGTTAGGCCATAATATGTTGGAATGCATAGTATTCATGAATTAATGCAAGGTTGTATTGAGGGGTTATGCATTAAGTGAATGCACATCAAAATATTATGTAAATGTTGTGAATGTGCATGCATATGTGAAGGTGCACATGTTAAGATGCATTGTGTGAATGCATGGTTGTGTTATGTATGTTTCAATACAATTAGATAATCGATGAAATGGTGGACTATTGTTAATCCCGATACCATTTCATGAGATACTAGGGATGCAGGAGAAAGACTGCATGAAGAAGGTAGACATGTGGATGGGCTACCAGAGCGCTCTGTGGAAGGACAAAGTTGCATGGAATATGAAGTAATGAGTATTTACAGTTTATTTAAATTGTATGGATAGTGTGACTGTGTCTTGCAATTTTATTATGATGATAATGCATATATAGAAAGGTATATATTTCATTGCATTTCAAATGTTAACAGCTGAAGGTGTTTGAATTATTGAGTGTTATAATTCTGAGATCACTTCAGTGACTGTTGTGGCAATGAAAGGATTATATGCATAGATACTCACAACGTGTTTGGTTGATTGAAGTTTCAGTTTTCAGGTAGAAAAGTCTTGCGTATGGAAATGAGGGTAAGTCCATAGTAAAGACTGGGATCTACCATGTGCAGAAGCCAAAGGTTATGAGAGGGTTCTGATGGTTGTAACTTATGCATGAAACAAATATGAAAATTCTCTGATTTAAGTTTATGAGAATAATTTGATGGTTGGAAATCTAATTTCTGTAGGAAAACATATTTGTAGATTTCAGATTTGAGAATTTGCTTATAATTGCTAATCACCATTTGAGGACATGTTGTAGGTGGATGTTCATGTATGGTAGCAAGGGTAAGACCATAATGGATAGAGTGATACCACTTACAAGATCCAAAATATATGAGGGTGGAGTCATGGTTAAACAAATCAATTTTTGTAGGAGGCAGAATTGTAAATTCATGTTGAATTAATTATTAATGCTATTGATTGGTTATGGAACAATCATATTTGAAGCTTATTGCTAAATATTGCTGACTGTTTGGCTATTTGATAAGTGTGTCAGGATGATACATTGCAGGAAGACCATGTGCGATGGCTTGTAGAAGCCAAACTAGATGGGAAGGGTCCCATGCTTTGGAAATGGGTTTCGGGTGAAACACCATTGTAAATGTCAATAATGTCTCAACTGAACTGCATGTTGGTAAAGCATGTGAGTGAGATAGTAAAATTATGCCAAGAAGGCATGTGTGGGTTATGGAACATGAAAATATTCGGGTGGAAAACCGAAGGACTGTTGACTCAGAGAAGGGAGCCCCCATTCTTCGCAAATGAAGAAAAGATAAATCTGTAAAACGAATGAGTATTCTATAACCCTAACTAAGAATATACATGTCTGGTTATTATATTTGATATGCAGAGCATGTTTCATTGTTTCATTATTATTCCAGACTGCTTGAGTGTGATTAAGGCCTACATGGCTCACATCGGAAAGGGATGCATACCTTTCAGGTGATGGGCTATGTTAGGGTTGTCAATATTGACTACACCCTAAGGGAATGGATGCATTCCTGGCGTTTCAATACTTGATAGTGAATGTTATAAAATATGATTACAATTTTAGAGTAGCAATACTAATGAGCCTGCTTATCCTTCTTGTGCTACCAGCTTACACAGATGCAATTTGGTGTTGCACGTTAAGAGGCAAAGTGAAGAAAAGGTGCTCAAGAGAACTGTATGGGAGGTGATAACCTTTCTACGCTCACACTAAAGGACACTAGAAGAGATGGATAGGCCTGAGGAGCTGTGTTGTAGAAAAGCGGTTTCATCCTTGTGTAGTGTGAGTGGGTATTGTGGGGCCATGCTATCCTGTAGTCAAGTGAGTCACCTATGGAGTTCCTGGAGGGAACCACTGGTTGCATAAGAGAAGGAGCCACGTAATCATATTATGTTGTTCATATTGCCTAATAAACCCAGTCGATGTACTGGCTTGGCAATGGTTGTTGTATGCCTGATAAACCCAGTCGGTGTACTAGCTTGGCATTGGTTATTTGGGTGTCGTGGCAAAGGGTTGTTGGATGCCTGATAAACCCAGTCGGTGTACTGGCTTGGCATGTTGTTAAATTGATGCCTGAAAAACCCAGTCGGTGTACTGGCTTGGCATTGGTTATTTGGATGTTGTGAAGGTATTGGAGAAGGGTGTTATTTCCTGACAAACCCAGTCGAAGAACTGGCTTGGAAATGGTTATTGTATGCTTGATAAAACCAATCGGCGTACTGGCTTAGTATACTGATTTTTGAAATGCTTGATAAACCCAGTCGGCGTACTGGCTTAGCATACTGATTTTTGAAATGCTTGATAAACCAAGTCGGCGTACTAGCTTAGCATAATGATTTTTGAAATGCTTGATAAACCTAGATGACGTACTGGCTTAGCATACTGATTTTTGAAATGCTTGATAAATCCAATCGGCGTACTGGCTTAGCATACTGATTTTTGAAATGCTTGATAAACCCAGTTGGCGTACTGGCTTAGCATACTAATTTTTGAAATGCTTGATAAACCTAGTTGGTGTACTAGATTAGCATACTAATTTTAGGGATTCCTGATAAACCCAGTCGGTGTACTGGCTTGGCATTGCCTATTCGGATGATGTTGTGGAGCAGCATGTGTGCTGGATAAGCATCCACCCCACAGGTGATCCAAGGCTTGTAAAGCAAAGAAGGAAACCCGTGGAGTAGCAAGGAAATGCACAATACAGATAAGTATTTGGTTATCTTGCAGCTTCTTGCTTATGAAATACATGTGTATATGATTTGGTTATGATTTCTTAAACTCTTGTTTGGAGATAAACCCTATGAAAATAAACTAAACATGTGAATTGATTCAATGTTTGAGTGTAGGAATTGCTTGAAGCAAGGACTATGAAGGCATCATAGGAATGCATGTGGACATATGACTATCCTAAAGAGCTCAGTATGAGCAATAATGAAAGATGGTGCTGGTGGAACTGTGTGGGTCCTAGTAGCCAAAGCTTCTATAAGCAACAATGAGGAAGGGTTCCCTAGTTGAAAGGCATTAGACAGACCTTAGACACTAAAGTGTCATAGCCAAGAAAGGGAAAGTCAAGCATCCACATTGAAGTGAAAGAGGCTAAGGAGCATAGAACCACAAGTGATGGTGTGGCTCCGGATTGGAACAAGACTAAGAGAGGGAAACTCTTACTCTTCTCTTTCCTTTTGACTGATGCATCTTAGAAACAAAAAAAAATTGTTAAGTGCATGTCATAAATGAAAACAAATTGTGTTTCACTGCTTGAAATGAATTGTGAATGCTGAAATAGTTATTTTCATGTGAAAGGATGAACATGAGTGAATTCATGTATATGTGGTAAAGCATGAAATGTGTGGAAGTCTCATGAGTAAAGCATGGACGTTCCAAGTCAATTAGGAAAATAATTGACTAATTTTAATATTTTGTTATGCTTGTCCTAACAGGAATTGCCATGATGAGTCTCACAGGGGAGACATTGAAAGCCATTGAGTGTAGCTAGTACTAGCCAAGTGTTGCTAGTGAGAAAAGTGAGAGCCAGTTGTGCACATTGATCATGGCAGTAGTCCAAAAGCTATTTGATTTGGCTGAAAATATTCCTCAAATAGTTGCTAGGACAACAAGAAAGATGGCACCCATGAAATTCTAGACTTGTAGATCAGCTGGAAGGTGAATAAAAGAAAGGGATCGCTGTAGAGCAATGCCCAACTACAGAGATGGAAGATCAAAGCCAGCAGGAGCAGTTGTGGAAGCCAAAGGACTTGGTCCTGAAAGCTCAAAGTGAAGAGATAAAATGCAGGACAGAACTGCCACTATTTGTGAATTTTGAAGCATGTGTAAAGTGGGTATTTATTCCTAAGTATTGGAACATCGAGGATGGTGTTAGTCCAAGGGGAGGGGATTGTAATGTCCCCAGTTTGACCCTTATAATATTTTGGGCTATAACGTAAATATTGTATGCATATTATGTATGATTCCTAGCGTGGAGCTCAAGGCCAAGGCCCCACTAGTGAACACTCAACCTCGAATTTTATTGGATATTATGCTACCCATGTGCTAGTGAACCATGGGAATTGTAAATATGCATTTTAATATAAAATACCCACAACTAGCTATGCAATGCAACAAGAGACAGGGGCATGATTTTACAATGAATTGGGAGGGAAAACATTCAAATCCTTGAGCTAATCAAGTCAAGCCAAGTGTCAATGAGAGAACCCATCAAACCCTCAACTACCCATGTTGAATTTTGTACCCAATCATTGATTTCTCCTAAGAGTTGGTTGAGGTAGTTAATGCCTTGGGGAATGGGAGGTATGGCTGTCCAAATCCGAGTATGAGCAAGCCACCCTGCATGGAAAAATGTGTTTGGATTCTTGGGCAAGAAAAGAGCCATGAATTTCTCCCCAAGCCATTATCCATCAACCAGTTCCTCTCCCTCACGAGTGGGGAGCTACCTGGGCGTTTTCCAGCCATGTTTTTATGGTTTTCATTGATCCTCAACTGGGAGAAGGGCATTTTTGTGTTGTATACCAGTGGGGAAGAAGGGGAAATCGAATTAGGGTTCAATAAAGACCATTTTGAGTTGTTGAATGTTGAGATATTTGGGGAAGAAATCGTTTTCCTCCCTATGGTTGTTTGCCCCATCCCACAAATCCATTTTTGGTTGAAAACATTTTTGGGAAAACCCATGGACATTTTATTGGTAAATGCCATTGTTTAAAATGTGTATCCATGCCCAATGTTGTTCTTGTTCTGTGAGAAAAGAGTATGTTGGGGTATGGGTTATGGGTATCTATTGCTTTGGCTGTGTGTGAGCTTGAATGTCCCTTGTTCCTTGTAAGAATCATGCCCAACTTGGGGGTGGAATTTGTGTTGAGAGATTGATGAACACAACTGGCCTATGGTTGGGTGGAATGTTGCAGCGACTTATCTAGTTGTTTGGAACTGCATTATAGTGAGATGAGTATATTCTCTTATGTGTATTTACTTCTGCATTGTTTTAATTAATTGATGACTGTTATTGATATATTGAGTGCATATGAAAATATATGTGTGGATGAATTTATTTCCGTTGTGCATATTTGTTTGATTTACATCTGCACACATTTGTATTTAACTGTATGCATCTAATGAATGGGTTGAGTTTTATGAAAAGCCCCATAGATTGGTAGCATGTTCCTTTCTTTGCATTGGGTCCAAGGGTGGGTACGTTACATTTAATTACTTTGCTTTATAAGATAGTTGTGTTGATCGATTGAAAGACTCATGCAGATCATATCTTTTGTGGCGTTTCAATTTTTATCGTTAAATACTGGAAAAAAAGGATATCTGGTCGGATATATTGATTTATTAACAATGTTATAATAATATTTTGTTTTTCAATAAGAAAAAGCTGTAATTTGTTATTTTCAAAAGGAAAATCAAAGTTACATAATAAGATTAAAGTTAATTTAGATTATTCTTTCAAATAGTTCATATTCCATAAATCAAAATACATAAAGGCAGAGTTTTATGATACTCCATGCCACAATATCAAAAACTTGAATTCAACAAAAATCTGTAAGAAGTCAAACACCAGAAAGTTGAAGAGCCCAACCTGAACCTTGATCAATAAGAGAGTTATCCAGAAACTCACAAAAAAAAATCTATCCATGGGATCAATCGTAACTTTGGATAAACTATTGGCTTCCATATTTGCTTAGCTATAAATATGCTTGAAAACTAAATAATGAAAGGAATTGATCAATTGTTCCACGTTTTTAAGCCACCGAGTCAATAACATAACATTAATGTTCAATTTTATTTCCATCCATGTATGATAACCTGGGAATCACCAAATACCACCATGGAAAAAATACCTTTCCTAAAAGCGGAAACAGAAAAGACAGTCTAACTGCCATGAGTTCAGCCAACATATTACATCCGTTACCAATAATAATATTTATGATTAAAGTCGTTATTTGGATTTTTCTACTCCACTCTAAATTCCAACATTATTATGTTATTTTATCATACCATGAAATTGATTTGGAATTGGTGGTTTCACCCCTCTACCCTCAGCTAAATCTGTGGCCATAATTTCGCAACATTCAAAATTACGTCGCCCCTAAATCTCTAGCCGGTAATTTAGCACCGTTGGAAAGTCCGCCGCACTCAGAGTTTCCATCCATTTTGATTGGGTAGAATCCTTATCCAAATTGATTTGGTTCGTTTCAGATTTGTCCTGTATCTCCGGCTCGGTTCCAGCCCTAGATTGACCCTCCTTGAGTTTAAAACTTTGAGACGAGGAAAAATCTTGAGTTTAGATATTTGGAAATCAACTTGAGAAAATAACTCTGATAAACATCTATCAATGAAAATTAATCTTTTTATTGAAATTTTATAATAAAAATCGATTAAAATTTCAAACACCGAATCTATGGTCTAAAATAAGCAAATTCCAATGTCCGCCAACACATTTTCTTCTAACACTTATAGAAAAAGTGGCGTGCTTGCATTATTCAAAACTCCATTAAAACTAAAAAAGTGACGTAAAATAATACTTTGTAATATAGGTATTACTTGATATTACTTAATTCAACGCATGTTATGGTAAGTCCTATATAATTTGGTACTAAAAATTTAACATTATTTAATAATTTTAGAAATGCTTCTCTTATTTTGACATTATTTAATAATTTTAGTAATGGTTTTATGTGTGGTTATTTTGATTTATTTAATGATTTATTGTTTAAATTATAGAAACAATTATTTAAATTATAGAAACAATTATTTAAATATATTTTTTTTAAAATATTAAATAATGTAAATTTTCACATATATAAAAAAAGAATGGATAATATACCATGTTATTTTTAGAATTATACATTTATATTTCAAAATCGTAAAATGGTGTAAACTTTATTCAAGGGAAAAAATTGTTTTGTTTACTTTTATATGTAAAATTGAAGTGAATGTTTAGGTGAAGCCATATTATGTTTTAGTTTTATTTAAATTTGTTATATATTTAACTTTTTGTGATCAATATAATATGTAATTGTTATTTGAGAATATGTTATCTTAATAAATTATATAGTCTTATTTTAATATCAAAATAATGTAAAATAATGTAGAAGAAGAATGTTCTCTTAATTATATCATTTTTTTAACTGTTCTAGTATAATTATTATCATTGTTTTTCTATAATTATATATAATTTTATATGAATTTGGAGATAAGATTGTATATGGGTGGAGAATGGGGATTGGTAAACTTGGGTTGATCGAAATCCTAGTTCGGCTTTCATGAAAACTGTAGCAGCTTGGAGTCTCCCGACAAACCTAGTACCAACCAAGATAAAAAGTGGGAATAATTTTTTTTTCTTTTTTCTACAGTTCTTTTTAAACCTTAGTTAGTTTTATTTGATCTAGTTTAATCTAGATTGGATTTAGTTCTTGATCATTTTCAAGGTTACTTTCCTTTATTATTTTGAATGGGTCTTTTTTCAGGATTTTCTTACTCCTTGTAGAGAAGTGTAGTTTGAGACAACATTATAGTTTTTGGCTATCCATATGGTTTCCTATGGATCTGAGAAATGACTTATCTCCTTTTTCAAAATCTCATCAGCAAACACATTCTTTGCAAACTGGGGACTTTAGGGTTTTTTTGGATCAAGATGAATTGAAGACCATGCTTGTTCCCTTGCATAGTGGTGGTCGGTCTCCTAAGAATGGAGATGTAGCTCTGTTCCACTTCCATGGGGACCATGACCACATATAAATTTTTTTTTTAGGGAATTTGCCTCCTGCAACGGCTAGAAAATGAATGTAGGAACCTCCTTTCTGCTATGTTTGAGTACATAATTTAAACCTTCTTGTTTGAGTCTAGAAAATTTACGAAATAACAATCATTGTATATGCCACATGCATCATAATAACAAAAAATATATTCACTTATTTGCTTATCACATTCTATGTATCTCGATGGTTACACATCATTAATCCTAAGTTTTATCACCAATTGTGATTCATAAAATTCCTGTAATCCATATAAGATGTAAAGTAAATCATTACTTACTCTTGAGCAATTTTACCCAACTTATCTATATAAGTTTTATAATCAACGTTCCTCTTTAATCATGTCATCAGTCGTAGTTAGGGTCACTTCCTAAAACGTTGGTATAAAATAAAGATTTCTTTGCTTCAATTGCTCAACAATTGAACACATTAGTCCCATAGCATTACATACATGCTCATTCAATAACTTGTGAATCCTCTTGAATTCACCATGATGTATGAATATAAACTCTTCAATATCTTTTTGAATTCAAGTCTACTAACAAATAAATATTTCAGTATCATAATGTAAATAGTTAGTTGCATATGGATTCATTTCCATCTAATACTCATTATCTAAAGAATCTTTCCATACTCTTTTAAAAGATACCATGATTTAATCATATCAAGGTTTATGATTCTTCTTTTCCTATATCCCACTCCTACTATTAACAAGTTCTTTTAACTTGATACACATTAATCCTTGTTATGAAGGTATAACAATCCCTACCAGGGGTCTATCTAAGAAGAAGTAATTAGAATCATAATGCATTTATAAATTAAACTGTTAGGAATATTGCTTGCAATTCCATATGGTACTACACATTAAAAGTTATTCTTAATATTCTAATAACGATAAGAAGCTCTAAGTGAATGTATAAAATAGAATCTTAACTTTTAACAAAATGACGATCTTTCACATACAAAAATAATGTTCAAACACATCAATCAATCGTGCCACATAATTTCGTTCACATCTTTAATTCGTAACCTAATATGCAATTTCCTCGTGACTATCAATACTCAATGATAATTAATTATTTAGGCTATGGAATCCATACTATCATATACATGGAAGATGACACAAGTCACCTTATAGGAATACGTTCTTGCTTAACAATACACATGACACATACCACAATGTTTACATTAACAACGTGTAGAACAAGATGCTATAAGTGGCTTATATTACTTCTCTGAATTCGGTTACAATGCAGAATAACTGAAAAACAAATAACTAACTACAAATGGCCTCAGCCGTTATGACTTAGAAGTAACTATGGTGTGTTTTCCCTGCGTGTCGACCTCACCCTCTCCTGGTTCACCTCGGAACTCTGAGTTATGGCTCGATCTCACCTCTTTGCTCTTTAGCTTGTGTGACTCTGCACAACTCTCTTCGTCTCTACTCTCTGATGCTGTTGATCGAAGACTGAAGATCCCCTCCTTCATCTTCTACCGTTTTGCTGCTGTTCCCGAGATTACTGCAATCCCTGAGACACATATCCTCCTGTTCACCGATCCTTCCAAATCCTGCAGACCTACAACTCTCAGCTCCCAACCGTGCTACACAACCTTTTTCCATGACATCACCTGTCATGTCCTTTACCTACTCCCAATAATTGTATTAACTTCCTCAACAACCCTGAATGGCTACCAGGTACACTTCCCTTGACTTTCTACGCTTTCGACCCTGCTACAGTAGTCAGTCACATCTTGACCTTCTTGTCGGATTACTTCTCATTTCCTGCGGTTCTCTAGTACTCCCCTTCCTCCGCACTTGGCTCCGCCAAACCTGTCGTGTCATAGTTCGACCACTTGTCGACTACCCGACGTCTTGCTCCACTTGCCGTGTATTGACCATTACCTGTCTATTCTCGACCTAACATAACATCTGCTGCACTGCTCCAGTCGGTCGCATTCCGACTGCTTCTGCTCGACTTGTTGACTTCGACAAGTCAACCTGCTTCCCGACCCCAGTGGTCATTGGCACTCCCGCTGGTTGGCTCCCTCTTGTCGATGAACTTCGACTAATCTTCCTAGGCCCCAATGCTCCTGCATCAAACTCCCTGGGTGAAAAATAATTTGATTGCTCTGTTAGGCTGCTGAACTCATCTTCGAAAATCCATGTCGCCTCCTGCAACTCATCATCTTTCCATCGCACTAAGTATTCTTTCTTCCGCGCACTACGCATTCGCCCAATCTCGCGTTCTTCGATTACTTCTGTGATCTCTTCTTTGTGTTGGTCTGGAATCTGGTCTTTCCATTCGATGCTTATCACTTCTTCGCTTCCGCTGCTTGACCCTTCTTCAAACTTATACAGGTCTGAAATGTTGAAATTTGTTGAAATGTTCAAGTCTTCTAACAATTCCAACACATAAGTGTTGTCCGAAATCTTCTTCAAGATTCTGCATGGTCCTATCTTCTTCAGCTTCAGCTTGTTGTATGTACTTGTCGGAAATCTTTCCTTCTGTAGATATGCATAGACTAAGTCCCCTTCTCGAAACGATTGTAGCCTCTTCTCCCTGTCGTCCCTCAACTTGTACGCCGTGTTACTCTTTTCTATGCGCTTTCACACATTTTCATGAACTTCATGCATATGATCTATGAATGATTCTACATCCATGCTCTTCCTGGTTTTTGTCGGAAACTCGACCAAATCCATCACTCCGTGTGGGATTCTCCCTTAAACAATCTAGAATGGGCTCAATCCCGTCGACTGATTCACAGAAGTTTTATGCAAACTCCACCTGTGCCAACACATTTTCCCACTGCTTAGGTATGTTGGCTGCTAGACATCTCAGAAGGTTCCCCAAACTTCTATTCACCACCTCGATCTGTCCGTCTGTCTGCGGATGATGCACCGAGCTAAACTACAACTTCTTGTCTAGTTTCTTCCATAGGGTTCTCCAGAAATGCCCCATGAACTTGGTATCCCGATCCGACATGATACTCTTTGGAAACCCATGCAATCTGACTATCTCCTTGAAGAATAGTATAGCAATCCCCATGGTGTCACTCGTCTTTTTACATGGAATGAAGTTTTCCATCTTTGAAAACCTGTCAACTACAACAACTATTCGGTCGCTTCCCTGTTGAGTTCTCGGTTATCCTAACACAAAATCCATGCTAAGATGCTCCCAAGGGTTATCTGGTACCAGAAATCATGTGTAAAACCTTGTGTTCTGACTCCTTCCCTTTGCCAACTCCCAAACTTGACATTATTGAACACACTTTCCGACATCTGTTGACATCCCTGGCAAAAAATACTTCTCATCAACCAATGATTTGGTCTTGTCGATGCCAAAATGTCCTGCTAATCTGCCATTATGAATTCTCGGATTAGGTTCTTTCTTACTGATCCTCTGGGAATACACAACTAACTTCCCTTGAACAGGTAGCCTTCTTGAATGAAATATCTCAGATATGGAGTCCTGTAGAGACTCCAAGGTTCATGACAAGTCTTCCTTGCTTTCACAAAATCCTCGTTAGTCTCATACTCTGTATTTATCGACTCTATCCCTGTTTCCTGAACTATCATCGTGTTCAGTAGTGAAACTCTCCTGCTTAATTCATTGACAACTTTATTCGACTTTCCCGACCTATGTCGCAACATGAATGTATACCTTTGAAGTAGCTCCACCCACTTCATGTGTCAGTGATCCAATTTCGATTGAGTGTTCAAATACTTCAGTGCTCGGTGATCTGTGTATAACAAAAATTCCTTGGGAATAAAATAATGCCTCCACTTCTTCAGTGCTTGAATGATAGCATAAAATTCCTGGTCATAGACCAAATACTTCTGCTTCGCTCCATTCAGCTTCTCACTAAAGAATGCAATTGGTCGGCCTTCCTAGCTCAACACTGCTCCAATTGTCGTTCCACTCACATCACAATCGACCTAGAAAACTTTATCAAATTATAGGAGCACCAAGACTGGGCTCTCAGTGACCTTTTCCTTCAAGTCGTCAAAATATCCCTAGGCTTCGTCCATCCACTTGAACTCACCCTTTCTCATGCATTCTGCCAATGGTGCACAAATTCGACTGAATCCCCGAATGAACTTCATGTAGAAACTAGCAAGTCCATGGAAACTCCTCACTCTAGTTGCACTTGTCGGTTCCAGCCAATCTACTATTGCCTTCACCTTCTCTGGGTCCATCACCAACCCTTTACTCGAGATTACAAACCCCAAGTACACCAATTCCTTCTTCATGAAGAAACACTTTTGCAGGTTCACCATCAACTTTTCTTCCTGCAATTTCTGCAATACTTGTTGAACATTCTCCAAGTGTTCTTCCTTGGTTCGATTGAAAATCAGAATGTCATCTAAATAGACTATGACAAACTTTCACAAGAATGGCTTCAACACCTCATTCATCAATCTCATGAATGTGCTGGGTGCATTAGTCAACCCAAACGACATGACTAACCACTCGTATACCCCTTCTTTTGTCTTGAATGTTGTCTTCCATTCATCTCCGTCTCTGACCCTAATCTGGTGATAACCACTCTTCAAGTCTATCTTTGTGAATTATGTCGCTCCACTCAGGAAATCCATCAAGTCATCCATTCTTGGAAATGGAAACCAATACTTGATCGTGATCCTGTTGATGGCTCTGGATTTTGTACACATTCTCCATTCTCCACCCTTCTTTGGTGTCAATACTACTGGTACTACACACAAAATCAGAATTTCTCTTATTAACCCTCTGTCCAACAATTCTTGGACCTGTTGGTTGAGTTCCTGTCCCTCTGTTGGACTCATCCTATATGGTGCTTTGTTTGGAAGACTCGGCCCTGGAATCAAGTTGATATGATGGGATATTCTCCTTATCGGCAGCAATCCCGTCGATTTCTCATCAGCCATTATGTCACTAAACTCTTCGAGCAACTCCTTGATTTCGACCGAAATATTCTCCTCTCTGGTTGTCCTTTCGACATATGGTCCTTTTGGAATGATCACAAAACATCCCGACTGTCTCCCCTCTTCTGCGAGGAATTCCTTCATGGTGCTCATCAACACTTGCTTCTCCCAAAGATAGCTCTCACCGTGCATCCTGTCGGCTTGCTCTTCTTACCTCGGCTTAAGAGTCCTTTTCATGCCATTCTTCCATACTGTGACTGTGTTGGCTCGACCATCATAGATCATTTTTCAATCATATTGCCATGGTCTTCCTAACAACAGATGGCATGCATCCATGGGAACTACATCGCACAGTACGTTGTCTTCTAATCCTTCAACTCGGAAGCCGATTAGGCACTGTCTGGTCACCTTGACATGGTGTCCTTTCTACAACCATGAGATCTTGTAGGGGTGTGGGTGTTCTCAACACTTCAACCCAATATTTTTGATGACTTCCGTCGACACAAGATTCTCCATGCTTCCACCATCAACTATGGTTTTGCAGCGCCATTCGCCGATCCACACCTTTGTTTGAAAGATCGCCTTCCATTGTGCTGGATCCATTGGGTCGCGTTGATCTCCCTGGATCAAGGCTCTCTGAACTATCATATTTTGGTTCTTCTTCTTTTCACCCCGACTATTGTCAGACGTCGATTCTTCCCTCTCGTTGACTTGCTCATCCTTTCGATGTCTGGGTTTCGACT
Source organism: Larix kaempferi (assembly GCA_027924585.1). Lineage (NCBI taxonomy): Eukaryota > Viridiplantae > Streptophyta > Pinopsida > Pinales > Pinaceae > Larix > Larix kaempferi. The sequence continues at coordinate 24,384,895 of BSBM01000318.1, read as the reverse complement.
CCTTTGCAGCATGTAGGTTCTTTGGGCACTCATATGCCTTGTGTCCCGTCCCTCGACACTTGTAACAGATTATGGATGGTCTGTTAGCTCCTTTCTTGTCGGATGGACCACTTTGACTATATGCACCTCAACCGTGGTTCTCACGACCATCGCGTCTGTTCTCTTGCGTTTTCTCCCTTGTTGATGTCCCTTCCATGTGTCTGCTATCTTCACACTTTCCTTCCTGTACCCGCTACTTTATCCTTTCGCGGAGACAGTTTTAGTACCCCGACCACTCATCCTTCCCCTGGTCGCTGCAGATTCTCTTGATAGTTTCTCTTCTGTCTTTAGAGCTAACTCGTAGGCTTCGCCGACTGCTCTAAATCTTGACATGCTGAGTTCATCTTGAATAGCATGTTTTAATCCATTCACATACCTAGCGACAACTTCTTCTCCTTCATCAGTTTGTCCTGACCGGACTGACAATCGGTAGAACTCCTCCGTGTACTCCTTCATGGCCATTTCTTTCTGTCGAAAGTTCTACAACTTCCTGAACAAGGAAATTACATAGTCATTTGGAAAGAACTTCCCGTTCAACTTGGCAACCATTTTGTCCCAAGAATTGGTTTTCTCCTTGCCTTTCTTGAGTCTGTTAGCCTGTACGTTGTCCCACCAAAACGAGGCATGACCTTTCAACCTCATACATGCAGTATTAACCTATTTAGGATCCTCGATCTGCTCTATGTCCAAGTATTGCTCCATCTCTCTCAACCATTCGATCAAATCTTCTGGGTCCAGGATTCCTGAGTACATACACACGTCTATCTTCACCCGACCTCTCATAGCTGTTAGGAGTTTAATCAGTTTTCCTATGGTTCCTCTGCGGCTTCTTCCCGAGCTTCCACCTCTTCGACTTCCTCATCACTATGGTATAATCCCTCAGGAATACAACCACGCCTTTGGCTTTCTTTGATCACTGTGACTTCATTTTTCAAAGTCCGCATCATTGTGATGCATTCATCGAACATCTCACGATCCATTGTGACGGCTGTTGCGCCACGCGCTCTTCATCCTCAGACATTAACTCCTCCATGAGCCATTTTCAACCTCTGCTAAAACTATCATACATCCAATCGCAACCGGACTTTAAACAAGTCATACACAACTCTACCCAACCGCAGCTGGAGCTATCCAACTCACTTGCAGGCTCAATATCACAAACTCGAAGGATTCTTCCGCTCTGATACCAACTAATGCAAGTTAGGTTGGTATAGTTGTCTTCCCAACCGGACTCACTTCTGGGCTCTGATACCAACTAACGCAAGTCACCTTACAGGAATATGTTCTTGCTTAACAATACACACGACACATACCACAATGGTTACATGAACAAGGTGTAGAACAAGATGCCAGAAGTGGCTTATATTACTTCTCTGAATTCGGTTACAATGCGGAATAAATGAAAACAAATAACTAACTACAATCGGCCTTAGCCGTTACGACTTAGAAGTAACTGTGGTGTGTTCTCCCTATGTGTCGACCTCACCCTCTCTTGGTTCACCTCAGAACTCTGAGCTATGGCTCGATCTCACCTCTCTACTCTTCGACCTATGTGACTCTGCACAACTCACTTAAGCTCTACTTGTTGATGCTACTGATCGAATATTGAAGATCCCCTCCTTCATCTTCTACCTTGCAACTACTATTCCCGAGATTACTGCAATCCTCGAGACACACACCCTCATGTCCGCTGATCCTTCCAAATCCTGTAGACCTACAACTGTCAGCTCCCAACTGTGCTACACAGCCTCTATCCATGATGTCACCTGGAATGTCCTTCACCTACTCGCAATAACTGTATTAACTTCCTCAACAACCCTGAACGACTACCAGGTACAGTTCCCTTGAATTTCTGTGCTTTCGACCCTGCTATAGTAGTCGATCACATCTTGAACTTCTTGTCGGCTTACTTCTCATTTCCTGCGGTTCGCTAGTCCTCCCCTTCCTCCGCGCTTGGCTCCGCCAAACTTGTCATGTCGTAATTTGACCACTTGTCGACTACCTGACATCTTGCTCCACTTGTCCTCTATCGACCATTACCTATCGATTCTAGACCTAACATAACATCCATTGCGCTGCTCGAGTCGGTCGCATTCCGACTGCTTCTGCTTGAGTTGTTGACTTTGACAAGTAAAACTGCTTCCCAACCCCAGTGGTCATAGGCACTCCCATTGGTCAGCTCCCTCCTGTCAATCAACTTCGACTGATATGCCTAGGCCCCGATGCTCCTGCATCAGAAGAGAATGAAAGAAAGTCAACAATATTTTTACAATGAGTATACAACCAAAATCTATGTAAAACGATGTACATTCTAACTTTGATATTTGAAAACCAACTTTTTATTTCGATAAAAGTAGCTATAACTTCATCTATGAGGCTATATTTTCTGATATAGCAATCCATGAGCTGTGGTAATTATTATGCAATAATCATCTAGAGTGTAGCTATTTATAATTGAAGGTGTTCAGGTGACTTCGTTTTATCAAACAAGCTTACTTCTTTGGAGTATATTTCAAATAAAAACTATCCTTTTACCTAGTGATGCTCATAGGTAATGCACTTGGTAATAGAATATATCAACAGCTAAATGCGGAATTTAAACGATACTTCTATGCAATTTGAATTTACTTATTTCATCAGCATGTTCACAACACTTTTCAGAATCCTTTGTTTTTGCAAGGTAATAATATGTTTCGCCAAGATCTTTCATATCTTTAACTTTTTATTAGACTTAAGATTTTACAAAATGACATCAATTATGAATCAACAATCAAACAAAAAGATTTATGATGCTGCTATTTTCTTCTAACATGTTTTTCAATCATACATCAATTTCATAAAATAACATCATCTATATCGATGCATCCTTCATATGAAATAAATTACACCCTAATGTTTCTTTCAAAACCTTTCATGTATTTTTCGTGTGTATCTTACTCAAACTAACCAACATTTTAACAAATGTAAATACATCAATGAGTTTGATCTTTTATGATTATGTCCTAGAAAGATATAACATTGACTATAGTATATGCTTTTACTATCGTAAATTTGAGTAATTTCTACCTTATGTAAATCTTGTAACTTTTGCATATATATATTGGAATCAAAATACCAATTTCCTTAACAATACCATGAGATAATGTGAGTATCTATATCTCACGATAAAATGAAAACATACCTTACTCAAAATTTTGTAAGAAAAACAATGATGAGAAAACTTATCTTTACTCTTTTGGAGAACCTGGAGTTTATCTCCGCTATATTTTTCCCTCATCTATTCCAGTCCAGTCCATGCGTCAAACAAAAACAAGAACAACTTGATTAGCCTTTATATTTTATTTATCTCATGTTGAGCCCAATAGGCCCTAGTGTTGTAATCTAAAGCTCCGATACCATTTGTCACGAACCCAATCTTCACACATAGTCAATTTAATGATTTTTCAAAAATTTAAAATAAAGATTTAAACACCTTTTCACTAAAAATTAGGCGTGATAAGAATTTAACATCCGTTTGTACACGCATTAAATAAATTATCAACATGCATAACTATTTAATTTCATCGTTCTTTGATTTCGTTGTAAATGGTCTTATAACCACTTCCAGCACTTCACTAACCCTTTTATAATGATCGTCTATTCCAGTTTTCACTTTGTCGAAGATAGAAGGTCCATCATTCTTGCTTGATAACAAGTTAGTAAGTAAACATTCTTACTTGCGACTATCACCATCATACCACTTCCTTAATATGGCATAATGTAAACATGTGTGGAGAATAAAACAAAACATCACTATGATTTAAAATGTCATAATTCTATATCTTCAACAATTCCAAAACTAACATATTCATAAGTGCGCACAAGATACAAACATATATTTCAAATTCCAAATAAAGAAAATCTTTCGTTTATCAATCCTCTACTTATATATGAACGAAGACGACAAACCACCCTTAAGAGATTTAAACACTTAGGAACATATAAAGGAGACCACATATAGAAGACCCAATATGACGAAGAGACACATTAATCCAAAATATAATATAAGTAATTACACAAATAAGGGGCACAAAGAGACACACGCCAAGTACTTTAGTTTACCGTGGTTCACCCGCAACTTGGGCTACGTCCACAAAGGAGGGTCAAATCTTTTATTACTCAATAAGATCAAAGATTACATTTCCGCAACAAAATTGTTGCCATAAGTTCTCCAATAACTTATGTCTTATAAACTAATTAGTATTTGTAATAGTTATCAACCTCTTTTTCCCAAAATATTATTTTCATCTTAGTAATGAATTTCCAACTCAAAGAGCAAAAGTCTATGTTTTATTATACTTTATTCTTAATGATTTATCCTCAACAATACATATCATTATGTTATTTTAACAAAGGATGGCATCCCTTTTTGTTTGCTAAGGTGCCTTACTTAGTTTAACAAGGTCATACACCTTTATACAATATGTTCACTTGCAAAGAGATAAAATGGCTAAGTAAAAAATATAAAACCTGGTTTATATTGTATATCTAACCCCTTAAATATTTTGGAAAACACTATGTGAAGGTATTAAATATAAAATGATAAAAAAACTATAAAGGCCTTACTACTTTCCGAAAATGTCCTAAGGTAAGCATGTATGTTTGAGGATTGTAAAAACGCTAGTAAAACAACAAGAGGCGATCTCATAAGAGTGGTTCCATTCCTCACCAATATTGATTTTATCATGTATATATGTAAGACAAAAGAGACATGGCTAGGATCAAACTCAAGGAGCCATCCCTTTCCACAACTAACCACAATAATTTTATAATCATGTTATTATAGCATAAAACACAGAGACAAATGTTTATATGTAATAAAATACCAAACATACCAGATTCACGTGACCATTACCTCAAAACATAGCATATATATAAACATGTCAAACATAACTAGTGGGGAAAAACAAGCCTTCTCTCTTGAGCCATCTCCTAGAATCAGCGTGGTTAATAATAATAAAAACACAACATTACGTTATTTATATAAATATTAATTCAGTGGTTGGAAAATCGATCTGCGCAGTCGAGGGAAAGAGATCCAGAGATTTCAAAATGCTGTCAACAACCTATCTGTATAGTAGAGGGTAACTCCAGGGATCAATCCTCCCTACCCGGACCATCACTTACCACCGGTGTGATCAACTAAAAAAAATATAACAGGAATTTTAAAAACAAAGAATTTTCCCCAAAAGTGTATGCATGCATCATACATAAGTTAATATCGCAACACAGGGAGGCTTTGAGTCGCATAGTTTGTTTCTAGAAGGAGCTATACTATAATTTTTAAGCATAGGGACTGCACCTAATTGCTTGCAACATTTTCAACAAAACCCAACAAGAAAACCATCCCATGGTTTTATTTCACCAAAGCTTCAGTGTAATACAAACATATATTAATCACGATAGATCGAGGGTACAGGGATCACTTACATAGTATTTTTATTGCAAGATAACCGAAAAATTATTTCCAAGTTTGCATCTCTACTACCATCATTGGTGACTGCTATTTCTCCATTACCCCAATTGCTTATCATCGAAAGGTACCATCGCATAACCATTTTCACAACAATGGCATGATTTTTTCCTCCTTCTGCATAACTAGCTCTTATTGAAAAGCTACCCCAACCCAGAGAATCTAATGCAGAATTCCATTGAAAATGCTATCCTGGCCTCTCAATTCTGAGATCCTTTTATCTCTATTATAACAATGCTTACAACCAAATTGCTAACTGGCTCCCCTCCCTCTATTGTTTTTCCATCTCTTTGGAAGATCCCCTCCATACTACGATAAGGTGTAAATAATTAAGTGAACCGCCCTACAAAATAGTGTGCTTTCCCCAAAATCTCTTGGAAAAATCCTCCACTCGCCAGTCAAGGTCCTCTCTACTAGGGATCATAGTTCATGCTTGGAACATGAAATTCCAAATGGAAAACGGAGGTGCTTACCTACCTTCCACGTTTCAATTCAAGGTTTAACAAATATGACAGCAAGGTGAGGTTTCCTTACAGTGGAGCGACATCTTCCCCTGATTTCTCCTCGAGGTTCTTTACTCCTTTACAATATCTAGATCATGTCTCTCTCCCTATCTCCAAACTGCAACCAAAGTATAACTAAAAGTCCTCGTTGGGGGATTCCTTAATCAATGAGAATCCATTTGCCACGTGGAGGTTGAACTCGTTGATAAAACAAATGAGTAACTTGACAAAAGACGGTTCACATGAATTTCCTCATTATAAGTCGATTTAGTAGGCATATATCTATAAATACATCTCAAAAAATTACTCATAAAATAGATCTATGAATATTGCTTCAGCAATAATTACAATAATTAAGTTTGGTAAGGAAAACACTCGTTTCCTATAATATTTTACTAAATCATACCAAATAAGTTTAAGCACATAAATTAATAATCTCTCTTAATTTCAGCTTAGGAGGCTATATAAATATTTTATATATAATGCAAGTGGATGCACCTTCATCGATGATACAACGATGGATCATGGCTTATTCAACCGTGATTGGAACTTGAAATGAGACTGATCATGGTTGTCATAGATCACCTTTGTCAAAATCAAAGGTCATGAGGTGAGAGTTGGATGGATCGAACGCACCGAGTGCGTTGAGTAATTCCTTCCTTTGTGTTTAGCAGGACTGTAGCAATTCTAATGTGGAAATATTTGTGGGAGACTGAGCCAAGTCATCCACAATACTGTAAGTGTGGGAGGCTTTCATGTGAGGGTTATTAGGGGTATTCCGAAGAGGAACTTTTGGAACCCGTGGGATATGTTCGGTATTCAGGTGTGATATTTACAGAGGGCCCCCCGAGGGGATAGAGACGTCTTCACTTGAGGGGTGGAACACCCATTGTAACCCTTGGATTTTGTCTGAAGGTTTATTTCCAACATATAGATATTTTGGAAAGATCCATCGCCAGGTGGAAGAGGATCTTGTTCTTGTGTGACTGCCCCTTGATTGGAGAGGGGTTTATGTAACAATATTATTTGTGGTTGGGGAAAATTCGTTACCTGAGGAGTTTTATTCACCATATTCTTTTTAGCTTCCACGAACTGTTGTAAGTCACAGATAAGAGGACAATGATGTCTGTAATGACCATAATCGCCACAACTGGAGCAACAATAATTGATTTTCAGGGGAGGATTCTTCCCTTATTTGGGGTGATTGTTATTCCCTGCATTTGGATCACCTGTGTTCTGGTTTTTCTAGGGGGTGATTTATCCCTTGCTTCGACTATTCATTCTTCCTGTTCTTACCTTTGTTATTCCACTAAGTGTGTGGATTCTAGGGTTTTGCGGCATTCAATTGCTCAAATTGTTAAGCTTGCTAAACATAAGTAGGTTGAACTAGGTTAACCCCCATGTGGGGGGAAGGTTGCTAACTAGTTGGGCATGGGAAAGGGTAATACAGATTATATCCAAGTGGTTGGATAAATTCCGTTTGCACTCAATAAGAGGTGTATGTAGGAGCGACTTGAGCCGATGGAGGTGTAGGAACCATCATTGTTTGGCTAACATTTGGGTATGTAGGACTATATGGTCCATACTGTAATTGACCAACTAATGGTGTTGGTACCGATGTAGGGGGTACTGAGATAGGTGGCATGGATGGGTAATATGAAACCATGTTGAATAGTACTGATGTGGTGGGATGAACCTTTCCTAAATGGGAAATGGACCCAATAATCCCATCGGCTAAATGTGACAAGCCCGAAGGTGTAGAATCCAACGACCGATGTCATAGGGCATCGAGAAGGATTGTGTAAAGATATCCATACTGTGCATATATGAGGTCAAAATTTTGTTCTTTTATAATAGCCTCTTCCTTTCTTTGTGGCATGGATTTGGCGACATCTGTAGATATGGTGGGTTGGAGAGATTTGATAAACCAATCCAACAAAAAGGGATATTGTATTTCAATCTTACATAGTGTACGACATCTACGCCACTTGTGGATGTGATCCGCGATGTGGGTGGAAGTATTTTGACGAAACCCAGTGAGAATTTCGAGGCCCAGATCATGTTGGATTGGCAGTTGAAAGTACATAAGAAATGAAGTGGCCAATGTCGCAAATGTGGAATGGGTTCAACTTTCTAGGTTTATGTACCATTTTGTTGTTATTCCGATGAGGGTACGCTAGAATAGGAGAAGCCTCACAGGGTCATCCACTATGCTATTAGATGAACACCATAAGTGGAAAAACATAACGTGGTTGGAGGGATCTTCTCGCTATTTTTCTTCAAATTTCGGAATATCGAAAGGAAGCTTTTTTGGCATAGTCGGCCATGTCGCATCATGAGTAATGGGGTAATTTGTTAGTTTGGCCAAATCAGGTATATTTAAAATAGCCATAAATGGTAAGGTAGGGACGATGGGTCTTCCCATTCCGTTTGGGATGTTATTTCCATGAGGTGGAGACCTAGCTGGTGTTGTGAACAACTCTTTACCTCCTATGAGAGAGGATGGGTCAAAGGAATCCGAGGAGTATCCTTGGGGAGAAGGCAGTGGGGTACTACTTCGTGGGGTACGACTTCCGATGGGGGAAGAAGTGGTGTAATTTATAGATTCTCCAAGGGGAGAAAATTTACCTAGAAAGGCGTGGACTTGACCAGATGATCCTATCAATGCTTCATGGAAACAACTCCGACTTGAATTCCCTCTACATGCAATATAGGGGGGAGGTGTGAAAACACCACTTGAGATAGGGCATAGTCCTTGTAGTCTACGAGACTGTCTTAGGATGTTGTTTTGTTACTCAATGGTGAAGGCTTTGTGTTAATATGATAGTGATAGTGGAATAAACACAATTGAACAAATGAAAAAATATAGCGACAACAACAGATGCAAAATGGTGCGATAAGTGAGTGATATGTGCAATATTGGTTTTAGTGCATTAGTTCCCACATGTAGGTTCTTTTTATTACAAGTTAGTGAACTTGTAGTTTAAAATAAAATAAATATAAATTCCCTAGATGACCTAACATCCTTCCTCTCAAATTTAATTGGGCCTCCCAAAAGCATAATTGATGGTGGTAATGGTATCCACACACCAATTGACTAGTGGGGGTAACAAAGAGCTAGTTCTATCGACGATGGGGCTAATGATCCAATCAAGAAGACTTAGAAACACCTACCAATGAAAATAGCTAACTTCAGGAGTCAATTGCAGTCACAATTGCTCCTTGGTGATATTACCTTGCATCAAGTGTTGGATTAGTGGTTCATCCTAGTGTCGTCTCCCTACAACAAGATGAGTGGCTTGTACGGGAGAGAAAATAATCTATACCTTAGCGTTCACCTCCTTGGTCACGATACACTTCTAATCCAGGTTCTCTTTTAACACTTGCTTATAGCAATATTTTGTAAGTACCGTAAAGGACAACAATGCTATATTTCAAAAATATTCTTAATGAAAATAGATTGGTGGGCATTAATAAATCCTACCTAACTAAAATATTCTTTTGTCACCTCGTGGAGGATTTTAGTTAGTTAAGAAAATTAAAATTTTTATTTTAAGGGGTTTGAGTGTTCACTTGTGGAGTGTAAGAGAGGCATTTCACAATCCCTACCTTTCTGATTCACCAAGCTCACATGAAGTGACAGGTTAAGAGCATACTTGGATCAGAAGAGTCTTTAGGTCTCTTAATGTGTGCTAGTGGTGCAAACACATGTGATGAAAGAAAGAAAAAATGATTTTATTGACAAATTAACTAAAATATTATTTCAAGTAATGCATACTTTTAAATCTAAGAGATTCTCATGATGCTTTGCAAAATCAAATTATTCTAACTAAATAGACAAGTGTGAAATGGAGGTGTTTCACACTTCTCACCCTTTCTCTTATTCATCAATGTCACATGAAGTGAAAGGTGAAGAGCATACTTCAGGAAACAAGTGTCTTTGGGTCCTTGCTTGTGTGCCAAAAAGTGTTTTCTACAATTGCAATACTACTAAAAACAACATGTCGATTGATGTATAAATAAGAGATGGTCTTGAATACTAGTGACAACAATGAGTCCTGTTGAAATCCTCAAAGTTGGTTACCTAGTTAAGTTTCAAGAGAGATGTACTCTTTACATCCTAATATTGGTCTAGGTGCACTAATTACTAAAAACTTAAGTAATTGGGTGAATTAGACTTAATTTCAACAATTGGGCTGCCAAACTAAGCTATGCAGATAAAAAGAAAATAAACAATAGTAGCACGGATAAATCATACTTTGCCACACATATAGCACGGGTAAATATAAAACAGATGTGCAGGTATTGCGGGTAATGCACAGACCTTCCGCGTGGTCGCAATGAGTGGTGTAGTGTGGGTTGTGAAATGATAACCTGTGCATACGCATGACTATCAAAGTCGATTCCATGCTATCGGTGTAGAAGAGATGTCGAGAACCATGTAGCTGTTGGAATAAATGTCCCATGGCTGTGATGGGGACAAATTATGGAAGCAAGAGTGGATTACCTACTCTCCTGCAAGTGAAAAATACCCATAGTTAGATACTTAGCATAAAACAACCTAGTTTTAAAAGAAATGAACAAAAACAACTATGGTCTCCATTAGAACTCTTATGGAAAAAAATTGCACAAGTGCACTCTAACACTTGGTGAGGGGATAATCCTTGTAGGTTGTTGCAAGACCTCGGTCCTTGGAGCCCCTTTTGGTGGTTTGGTATTCCTCCAAGTGATTATGAAAGAGATTGTTAGTGTAGTTCACATCCAAACATGAAAATATTGATGAAAATAAAATGAAAGAGATGGGGGAAAGATGCAAACTCCAAGAACAACCAAAGATATGATAAACCACTCTTGTATTTCCCAATGGAATAGATGTACAACACATAGGAGGTGAAGGCTTCAAGGGAATCCAACAATCTCCCTTAGGGAGGCCTTTCTTGTCCAAACTAAGTGCTAAGTAGATGGAATAACAATGGAAAGAGACACTTGCCCCTTGATGGTAGGTCGCAAGAAAGCTTGGGAATGCTCACAATGGTAGGAAATGGTGGGATATGAGGAAGCTCCAACTGAAATCTAACAGCATAACCTTGCTCTAATTTATCTCTACAAAATGCATGCCAATGAATTCCTTTTATAGGCCAAGAGGTGGCCATCAAACAACTAGATCCAAATGTGAACTCTCCTCCTTTATGAACTAATTCCAAGGTACACAAGGGGGGATGATTAATGCCACCCATGTGTGTGAGGAGCCGAATTCTTATATCTGGGGAGGATGGAGTCTTTAATGCGCCACTGGGAATGAGTGGTCCCGCCATTTTGACAGTAGCATGGATATCAAAGGAAAAGCTATGCAGGTGTAGCACGGTGAGATATATGTTGAGGATGCATGCGGTGGATATCTGTTGAGGATGAATGCAGTGAGATGCATGGATATCTATTGAGGATGCATGCGGTGGATATCTATTGAGGATACATGGGGTGAGATGCATTATTTATGTTGATGATGCTTTACTGGATGAATTGTCTAAATGTCGCATGTGTGAGACTTTTAGGAATTAACAAAAGACTTATATGAATGGTTGATCATGCCATTTGGACTAACTAATGTACCAAGTACATTCATGAGGTTGATGAATGAATTGTTGAAACCATTTTTGGGGAGATTCATCAAAGTGTATCTTAACGACATACTGATTTCAACAAGACAAGGGAAGAGCACTTGTCATACATTAGACAAGTCTTGCAGAGGTTAAAAGTCATGAGAAGCTACTGGTGAATATGTGGAAGTGTTCTTTCATGCAGAAGGAGCTAGTATACCTTGGATTCTTAATTTCCATACAAGGGTGGAAGATGGATATAGAGAAGGTGAGGGTTATTTTAGAGTGGCCAGAGCGACAAATGCCACAGAGGTAAGAATTTTTCATAGAATTTCCAACTTTTACAAGTTCATAAGTGGTTTTAGCTGGACATGTGCACCGTTGATGACATGCATGAAAAGGGGAAAGTTAAAGTGGATGGAGGCTGCTCGATGAGAACTTGAGAATTTGAAGCAGATATTAATGGAGGGTCTATTTCTATCTCTCCCAGACTTCGACAAGGTATTCTAAGTCAACTGCAATTTGAGTGGCTTCGCAATTGGAGCTGTGCTGAGCCGGGAGGGTTGACCAATTGCATTCTTCAGTGAGAATTTGGACAAATCCAAGCAAAAGTATTTGGTCTATGACCAATAGTTCTATGCCATTATCCAAGCACGGGGGATTCACTAAAAGGAAGCATAATATCACATTTATTCATATTGCGGTATTAAATATTCATGAAAACCTAAAAATTATATTGCTTATATATTAAGGGGAAAAGGGATTTTTTTATTTAATGTAACAATACAAAAATACTTTGTAATATTTTTTATATGGGCAGGATGACAAATATCCGTGAAATGGAGATGGTGGGATCATGGCCGGATGAGAAATCAGGTTGAGGGAAGGCTCGGGCTTACCATTACGCAGGAAAATTGTGTGTTGAGGCATGCTTGAGGCCAGGGGTTTCGTGGTGAAGTGGGTTTCCAGTCAACCATAGTTGAGAGATAGTGGTCATTGACATCCAATTATTACCAATAGCACTCAACTAGTTGTTACCAATAGCCTTGGGAGGGTCTAAGCCTCGAGGGCCTGTTATAGGCCCTCGATAGGCCTTGGGGGCTTGAATACTCAACCACTCGTGCTTATTATAGGCCTTGGGAGGTTTATTCAGCCTCCTAGATCTTGTTACAGGACCTGGGGGCTTGGATACCTATCCCACAATAGGCTTAGTTAGCGATTGGGCAACTACAACATGCAATATAAATGTTGTACTATGTGCATTGGCTTTAGTGACAAACAAGAAGTGATCTCCTATCTCTTCATTAGACCATTAGATGTTGCAAATCATAATGATATGTGGTTGAGAAATTGCATTGTGGGTGAAGTAATGCACATCCACAATATACATCGAAAGAAGCAAGGTGCATTGTAGAATGCATGTGGGGTCATAAGAGCGGTATCACATCAATATACTAGGTAGAAATATAAAGGGGTATAAAAAATGTTAATGAAAAATTTGATACATACAATATCTAGTGAAAAAAAGGGCTTTTTTAAATTGGGAAGGCATATTGGGAGGGGGTTAAAAAGAACGATTTTGGAAGGTATTTTCCAATACTTAGTGAAATTAGGGGTATTGTTTCATATTCCATGAACGAATGTGCTATGATAGCGGTTTATTGAGTGAAGCCCCCATGTATCCAGTGTTAGGAACCCGTGTCAACCCTTCTCTTTACTATGTTAGTATATTGTTGTTGGACGCATATGCTTTGTAAGTCATCCAGTAGTATTTGTTGATCCATAGTTTATATTAGCCCATAGTATTGAACCATAGTATTGGATGCATATGCTTTGTAAGTCATCCCGTAGTATTATATGTCCCATGGTTTTGACTCATAGTATTGGGCATAGACTTAGTATATAAGTGTGTGTTGAGGTCATTGAAGGCACCGTGAAGTTATTTGTATTGAGCTTGCTCAAAGGAGGTTGCCCCCTCGAAGTGGCCTGCGATTAATATAAAAGTGATTTTGAGTTCTGTTATTTCTGCTATCTTGTGTGTTTTCATTAATTAAAATATTGCAGGTTCTTCACATTTGGTATCAGAGCACTTTCTTGGGCTCGTTGGGTGGAATTTCTGCCAATTTTTTTTTTCGCGTCTGTTGTAAGTTCGGATTTGGGAATAACCCCTATCCACTTAACTGTGGGAAGTACTTGGGAATAAGCCCTAAAACTCATTGTGAGGAGTACCACAGGAACCCCAAAGTACCTGGCCCATTGAGAGGACCTGCTAGGGGAAAGGGAAATGACCCCTAGCTGATTGACTAGTTTCCACCCATGAGGTAAACCAAGAGTTGTCGTTTGTGGCAAAGCGGTTATCATTTTTACCTGAGCCATGGAGTGAGGGGTACTGCCCTAATACGCAAGCCGTCGGACAACATTGGTGTCTGAGTGAATCCCCTGAACCGATAGGAAGCCGCACATACTTGGGGTCCATATCTATTCTCAGCTGAACTATTGCCGATTACTTTCGCTCCAGATCCAGCCATTTCAGATCTATTCTGAAAGTCATTCCAGATCTAGTCGTCATTTCAGATCCAGCCGTTTTCGATCCCTTCTGTACCGCTGTTGCTGATCCATTTCTGAATATATATATATATATATATATATATATATATATATATATATATATATATATATATATATATATATGTTTTTCGGCCATATCTCCCTTGTTTCAACTCTGTTTTCCCTGAAACTTGACTGACATCCCTGCAATCCCATTCTGCATATTTCATTCTTGAAGACCCTATCCCAAATTCCACTTCCCAAGACCAAAAATCCCACATTTGTCTATTTTTAGGGTTTGTCATAACTCCTTCAATTTTCACACAATCACCTTCAAATTTTACCACAGAGTTCCTTTCCTAATTTTGCTTATTTGTCCCTCTCTGCCAAATTTTCTCATTCCTTTACCTCGCTTCTGAAATCCCCATTTTTTACTTCCCTATCCATTAGAAAGTGTCCAAAACCTAATCAAACGCCAATTACCCCTCCGATTTTTTTCCAAATCCAAATTTCCCTTTACTAAATAAGATTTTGTTTGTGTTTTTCTATCCATTCCCCCCCCCAAAAAAAAACTCCTGGTTATGGTTGTCACCGGCCCAGGAGTAAAAACCATGGAGAAAGCACTTGCAGCCATCCAAACCAAACTCCAAGATCTGGATGAAAAAATTCTCAGCCTCCATCTTCAGCATTCAACCATGAACAATAACCCACAGCCAGAATCTTTTGCAGCCATCGGGTTCTCTTCTTCCAGCAATTTTCGTGGGCCAAAGCTTGATTTTCCTCGCTTCAATGATATTGATCCGACTGGATGGATATACCGTGCAGAACAATATTTCAGTTTGCATAATACTTTTGATGTCCAAAAAGTTCCACTTGCATCCTTTCATTTGGAATAGGAAGCCCTTCAATGGTACCGTTGGTACATCAAAGCTCATCCCGAGCCAATCTGGACAAATTTTTGCCAACTCTTTTTGCCACGATTTGGTCCTAGTGCTTTTGATGACTTCACAGGAGCACTCACTAAACTTCACCAAACTGGCACAGTGAGAGAGTATCAGACAAAATTTGAGAAACTCGCCAATCACACAGAAGGATTGTCTGATGAATTTTACAGGAGTTGTTTTATCAGTGTTCTTAAGGATGAAATCCGATTAGAGGTTAAAATGTTTTGTCCCAACACAATCATGGAAGTCCTAGGTTTGGCTAAGTTGGCAGAAGACATGCTTGCAGCCCAACAATGCTCCAAACCCACTTTTGTTCCCTTCCAAAATATGGGTTCTCAACGACCTCCCATCCCACCAGCTCTTCGACCAACTCCTATCAAGCATTTGTCTGAAACCGAGATGCAGGCACGTCGAGAAATTCACTCGGGGGCATAGATGTGTTCAACAAAAGCTCTATCTCTTGGATGTGGATTCTCTGCCTGCCTCTAAAATTGGTGAAGAAGCTCCAGATATAGTAGATGATTAGGTCGACATTCAACACCCGCCTATTGACACCCCATCTCAAGACGACCCACCTGCGATCTCTCTCGATGCTGTAACCAGCGTCATAACCCCACAAACAATGCAGGTCAGGGGATACTTCAAGAGGTTCCCTCTTACCATACTCATTGATTCTGGTAGCACTCATAACTTCATTGACCCTCGGATTGCCAAACAGGCTGATTGTTTTGTCCATCTTTGCTCCAACTTTGAAGTCATGGTTGCCAATGGGGGCACCTTACCTTGAAAGGGGAAGTGTCACAATGTGCATATCTCTATGGAAGATTATAACCTGTGCTCTGACATGTTTGCCTTGTCCTTACGCGGATGTGATGTGGTTTTGGGCGTTTAATGGTTACGTACACTTGGCCCCATCTTATGGCATTTTGTTGAACTTTGGATGCAGTTTTCAGTCAATGGGGCACAACACAAATTAATGGGCTTACAACCAGGGTCTCTCCGCATCATCAGTTCACATCGCCTAGAAAAAATACTTAAGAAGAATTCACATGGGGTCATCGCTCAGCTCCATTCCATTCAGATGCACCCATCAACGGTCTCCACTACTTCCTTGGATAGATATGCAGGTGTCTTTGCTGAACCAATGAGCTTGCCGCCTTCAAGAGACCTTTCCGCTAAGAATTTAGTCGCATCTACCTCTCAGCAAGAAACGATGGCTATTTTGCATGCAGTATAGAAGTGGAAACCATACCTATTAGGGAATTATTTCTGCATCAAGACTGATCTCCAGAGTCTGGAAAATTTTCTGGAACAATGGGTCTCCTCCCCAACACACCTGAAATGGGTTATCCAACTCATGGGTTATCCCTATGTGATCAATTACAAGAAGGGTAAGGACAATATGGTGGCAGATGCTCCTTCTCGCAAAATCTATGAACCAGTTTCTCTTACAGCTCTTTCTTTGCTTGTTCCAAATTGGTTGCAATATGTTCAACGTGGCTATCTTTTCTATGAACTCCATGCTTCTTCATCAGCAGTGCACTCTGGGTTCTTCAAAATGTATGACTGGGAACAATGTAACTTCTTTTGGCAGGGACTAAAAATGACAATTCAATAGATGGTGGCTGACTGTGATACTTTCCAGGTCAACAAGGGTGAAACGACACTCCTTTCGGGATTGCTCAAACCCTTGCCCATCCCTACATAGCTTTGGCCAACTATTTCTATGGATTTCCTAGAAGCGCTTTGGTGGTACAATACCACATCTCAAAGGACACCATATGAAGCAGTCTATCGACAGACACCGCTAGTTCTTCTTCCATACACCCTTAGCAACTCCCCAATTCAGGAAATTGACTCGGTTCTTCGAAACCGTGATCAGATTCTTCTCATTCTATAGGACAATCTTCACATGGCCAGAATTCGACTGAAACAACAAGCCGATCAGCACCATTCTGAGCGCACTTTCCATGCTTTTGATAGGGTTCTTCTTCGTCTACATCCTTGCAAGCAATCCTCCCTGACACTCCAAAGGTGTTAGTGGCCCGAAATGCAACCCAAGGATGCTATCAGGGAACCACTCCTTCGGATTCTGTAGCAATTTCCCCAACCAAAGCTTTGAGGACAAAGCTTTTTCTAAGGGAGAGGGGATGTTAGGAACCCGTGTCAACCCTTCTCTTTACTATGTTAGTATATTGTTGTTGGACGCATATGCTTTGTAAGTCATCCCGTAGTATTTGTTGATCCATATTTTATATTAGCCCATAGTATTGACCCATAGTATTGGACGCATATGCTTTGTAAGTCGTCCTGTAGTATTATATGTCCCATGGTTTTGACTCATAGTATTGGGCTTAGACTTAGTATATAAGTGTGTGTTGAGGTCATTGAAGGCACTGTGGAGTTATTTGTATTGAGCTTGCTCAAAGGAGGTTGCCCCCTCAAAGTGTCCTGCAATCAATATAAAAGTGATTCTGAGTTCTGTTATTTCAGCTATCTTGTGTGTTTTCATTAATTAAAATATTGCAGGTTCTTCACATCTAGGCATTCATTAAGTGGATACACTACCTATTTCCCAAGGAATTTGTGTTGTTTACTGACCACTAAGATCTAAGATACCTAAACACTCAGACGAAGCTAAATCAGAGGCATATGAAGTGGGTCGAGTTTCTGCAAATTTATACCTTCATTTTGAAACATAATTCGAAAATACTAACAAGGTAGGCCACACATTGAGTCGAAGTGTTGCATTGCTGGGAACAACTACTGTTAACTTGACGGGACTAGATTCCATAAAAGATGACTATGAGGTTGGTGAATATTTTGTTGATGCTTGGAAGGCACCAAAGGAACCATGGAGCAGTCGTAGAACTCCATATTTCAATTACTCTATCCAAGAAGGATAAATGTTCAAGGGGCATCAGTTATGCATCCCTAGAGGTTCAATGAGGGAGAACCTGATCAGGGAGTTGCACAGTGGAGGATTGGGAGGACACTTTGTCATCGACAAGACCAAGTCCTTGGTATAAGAGAAGTAATACTGGATAGGATTGGTGATGGGTGTGAAGAAATGGATCTGAAAGTGCTGGATATGCTAACATGCCAAAAGAAAAAGTCAAAATACAAGGTTATATGCACCATGGGAAGATATCAACATTGATCTATGTTGGGATTTCCAAAGAAACAACAAGGTAACAAATCCATCTTTGTGGTAGTCAACAAATTTTCCAAGATGGCACACTTTATTCTGTGTTGGAAGGCAAGTGATTTAATCGGCATTGCTACTTTATTTTTCGAGGAAGTTGTAATGTTGGATGGGTTGCCAAAGAATATCACTTTGAACAGAGACACCATGTTTATGGGTAATTTTTGGAGAACCCTTTAGAAGAAGTTTGACATGAATTTGTAGTTCAATTATACATACTATCCACAGACTGATGGATATACTAAATTTGTTAATAGGATCTTAGGAAATATGCTGAGAATTTTGACCACTGCTCGACCGAGGTAGTGGGAGAATGTGTTGAAACAAGTGAAATTTGTGTACAACAATTCAGTGAATCAATCAACGGGAATGAGTCAATTTCATATTGTGTAATGAAGAATCCCACATGGAGTTACCAGCTTTCAAGTTGCCAATGGGAACATGAAAAATTGTAGATGCTACTTGGAGAAAAGAGTGCTAATGTGTTCAACTAAGGAATTCCTGAAGGAGGAAGAGAAGCAGTAGTACTACGTCGCTGCCATTCCCAAGGGTCTGAGTGCCAAAAGACCAACAGAGAAATCTTGACATAGGTCGGAGAGGTGTTGTCGAAGTTCAAGGGAATAATGGTCAATGAGATGTTGATTGGGTTCTCGCTGATGAGAAGTATATCCCATCATATTGACTTAATTCCAGGGTTGAGTGTTCCCAATAATGCATTTCATAGCATGACACTGGAAAAGAATGCTGAGTTGAACTGATAAGTCGAAGAGCTGTTGGACAGAGGGTTTATCAGAGAGAGCTTGAGCCCATGTGCAGTACCAGTTGTACTAACACCTAAGAAGGGGGTATAATGGAGGATGTGCAAAGATTCAAGGACCATCAACAATATCACTATCAAGTACATCTATCCATTTCCTAGGATGGATGACCTAATTGACTGCTTGAGTGGAGTGATGTATTTCACCAAGATCAACCTGAAGAGTGGATACAATCAGACCCGAATCAAGGATGGTGATGAATGAAATACAACCGTAAAAACAAAGGAAGGTTTGTAAGAGTGGTTGTTCATTCCATTTGGAATGACTAATGCACAAAGTATGTTCATGAGGTTAATGAACGAAGTGCTAAAACCATTTTTGGGGAGACTCATCGTAGTGTATCTTGACGACATACTGGTTTTCAGCAAGATTGGGGAAGAGTAATTGTCACACATTTGAAAAGTCCTGGTGAGGTTAAGTCAGTAGAAGTTGGTGGTGAATCTACAAAAGTGTTCCTTCATGCAGAAGGAGCCGATATACCTTGGATTCCTGATTTCCATACAAGCATTGAAGATGGATCCAGAGAAGGTAAGGGTGATTTTAGAGTGGCCAAAGCCAACGAACTCCAATGAGGTAAGGATTTTTCATGGACTTGTCAGTTTTTATAGGAATTCCATAAGTTATTTTAGTCGGATATGTGCATTGTTGACGACGTGCATGAAAAGGGGCGATTTCAAGTGGATGAAGGATTCCTAACAAGCACTTGATAATTTGAAGCAGAGACTGATGGAGAGTCCATTTCTATCTCTCCTAGACTTCGACAAGGTATTCCAATTCGATTGCGACATGAGTGGGTTAGCGATTGGAGTTGTGTTGAGACAGGAAGGATGACGAATTGCATTATTCGGTGAGAGGATGGAGGAATACAAGAAGAAGTATTCAGTCTATGACCAAAATTTTTATGTCATTGTAGAGGCACTGGAGAACTAGAGACACTACCTTTTTCCCAAGGAATTTATGTTGTTTACCAACCACTAAGCTCTGAGATACCTAAACACTCAAAAGAAGATGAATCAGAGGAATATGAATTGGTTCGATTTTCTACAAATTGATACCTTTGTATTGAAACACAAGTCAGGAAATCCTAACACAGTAGCCGACACATTTAGTCGAAGAGTCACATTGCTAGAAATGGCTATTATTAAGTTGACGGGTCTTGAGTTGATAAAATATAACTATGAGGTCGACAAAGATTTTTCTGATGCTTGGAAGGTGTCAAAGGAACCTTGGAGCGACGAAAGAACTCCATACTTGGATTACTCTATCTAAGAAGGTTACCTATTCAAGGGGCATCAATTATGCATCCCTAGAGCAACAATGAGGGAGAACGTGATCAAGGAGTTGTACAATGGAGGATTGGGAGGACACTTTGGCATCGACAAGAGCAAGGTGTTGGGAAAAGAGAAGTATTACTGGCTAGGATTGGTGATGGATGTGAAGAAGTGGATCCGACAATGTATGATATGCCAACATGCCAAAGGAAGAAGTCAAAATATAGGGCTATATGCACAATTTTTCAGTGCCGACTGCCTCATCGTAATATATCCGCATGGATTTTTTGCTGGTATTTCTAAAGACACAACAAGGTAACGAATCCATCTTTGTCGTAGTCACAAAATCTTCCAAGATGAAACACTTTATTCTGTGTTGGAAGACAAGTGGTGCCACTGGCATTGTTGTTTTATTTTTCAAGGAAGTTGTAAGGTTGCATGGGTTGATGAAGAGTATCACTTCGGATAGAGAAACCAAGTTTATGGGTCATTTTTGGAGAACCCTTTAGAAGAATCTTGACACCAAGCTGCATTTTAGTTCTGTATACCATCCACAAACTAATGGGTAGACTGAATTCATGAACAAGAGCTTAAGAAATTTGCTAAGGAATTTGACCGCTGCTCGACCGAGGTAGTGGGAGAATGTGTTGGACCAGGCATAATTCATGTCCAACAATTCACTGAATTGGTCGACGGTAATGAGTCCATTTGAGGTTTTGCAAGGAAGAAGTCTGCATCGAGTAACCGACTTAGTCGAGTTGCCGACGAGAACACGAAAAAGTGTAGATGCAGAATCATTTTCCGACCACTCAAAGGAAGGGCATGAAAAGGTGAAGCAATAGCTGGAGAAAAGAAATGTAGCATACAAGTTGACAGCCAATAGGAAAATATGACTGCATTCATTTGCAGAAGGTGACTTAGTATATGTGCACATGAGGAAGAAAAGGTTCCCCAAAGGAACATACAACACGATGATGCTGAAGAAGATTATTCCATGCGAGATCTTGAAGAATATCTTGGACAATGCATATTTTTAGGAGATGCTGGAGGAAATGGACATATCACTGACATTAAATGTTTCCAGCCTATACAAATTTGAAGAAGGGTTGACGAGTAGGAGTGAGATGACAAAGAACTCGTAGGGACAAATACCAGTCCATCCAACGGAAAAGGTCATGCAAGTACTCGACGAGCGGGAATTCGGGAAGACCAGTAGTCAAAAAAGAAAAGAATATTTGGTCTGGTGGAAGAACCGATATTTGGAGGAGGCGACCTGGATTCTAGCATGCAAGCTCGAGGAGTTTCAAAACCACGAGAAAATTTCTTTTCAGCCTGGGAAGGATGATGTAGGGGCATCGACACCCAAAACAAGGATTCAAAGGTAGACAATGAGAAGGCCTGGAGGACAGTTGAAGAACTCCAAGAATAGGGCAACATCCGACATGAGATGGAGAGACATCGCAGAGATTTCGTCCAACTATGGTTGATGATAGGTGATAAGACGGAAAAGTGAGATGGTCAAAGGTGATTCTGACCGAATGGGATGTGTTCGTGGAATAATGACAATGGTTGTGACGACCAAGGGAAATAGTTAGAATCTCGAGGAAATGGGTCATAGAGGTAGTTGGGAACTTGCTAGAGCAGTTATGGTGGTAATTGCAGAATGTTAGTTGGAGTCACCTGATGAAGGACACTTGAAGTATTTAATACAGTTTGACCATGCCTAGAAGAGATCTAATATTTTGGAAGATGAGCCCCGTGAACTGGGATTGAGTATAAATAATTTTTCATGCTTTAATACAAGGGACATTCTGGAGGCGTTGTGTAGGGTATTATAGAGTTTCTTGAGGATGAATAATTCCCTCACACATGTACAAGTGTTGTAACAATCAATGTTAATTCCGACTTATCTGAGTACAAACTCATGTTGTAATTACCTCTATAAGGATATTTTTCCATTTAATTGAAATCCATAATTCTTGGTAGTCCTGTTTGTTGTGTTTGTGTCTATCAATTCCGTTGTGTAACACTGATACGCAGACCTTTCCAAGAACTGTTTGCATCACATTGTCATCACCATCGTCATTTTCAATGTCATTTTAATTATCATCATAATGATCCTCCTCATAATCATCATATAAGCACTTGATCATCATCATTATCTACTCCACACTAGTTATTGTGTTCATCATCTGCATCATCATCGTCGTCATCACCGTGACCACTGTGTTTTTCATTCTCATCATCATTGTAATCATCATTGTCCTTGTCATCGTCATCATTGTCATCATTGGTATATAGGAAGGTAAACTTGAAGCTACAATAGGCATTAAATTATAAGCTAAAAGGAAGTGAAAACGAGAGCAAAAAAGGAAACGTAAAAGGAAGCTAAACTAGAAGATAGACAGGAAGTCACATTGGAAGGTACAAAATACATTACATTGTAAATTAAATACGATGCTAATTAAGAAAATAAAAAATCGGTGCTAAAGTTAGTGTGAAAGGAAGGAAGTGGTAGGTCATTTTTTCTTATCAATTTTGTGGAGGAAACCATCTATTGAGGGTAGTTTGGAGAAAAATTTACCCTCTCCCATTCAAAAACCCTGATGACCCCTTCATACCTAGTAAGATGTGGACTGTGTTTGGATCACAACTCATTGGTGTTCAACGATAAAGTCTCATCAACTCTTCAAACCTCCTCTCAATGTTATCCCCTATTCTACATTACCATAAACTCAATAAGCCTTCCAAATTGATATTGACCTCTTTGTTGATCATAAAAAAGGATAAAGCATGGTACTTTTTTATGGTGCCTGTGAAGAAGAGAACAAGTTGTCTAGTTCAGGTCTTTTCTTTACCTTTAGGACTCCCACTTCTTCCATGCAAAAGGAGGCTTAGGCTTGGGTTCTAATAATTGGGATGAAATTGAGGCCTTGTATTTCCTTCTCTATAAAGAAACCATCCTAGGCCTACTCAATCTATAGGCGTATGGGGTTCCTCCTTTGATATAGATTTGAGGAATGGCTCAGTTGAAATTCATAATATTGATTTATCACAGTTGGAAGAAATTGAAAGCGATCACATGTGGGTTCTTCTAGGTCTCATTTCAGAATACCTACCATTAACATAAACATATCGCAGATGGAATTTCAAAACAAGGTTCGGATATAGTGGTGGGATTTTATATATTGGAAGAATAGTATGAGGGAACTATGGCTAATTCATAGATATGTTCATTATGATTCCCCAAGATGAAGATACAAAATTTATTGTAATCATCCTATATATATTTTTAAATTTTTTTATTCCTGCTTAGATTTGTACTTTTGAAACATTTGGCTCAAGCCTAAACTAATGCCCCTTAGTCCCCATGTTCACCAAGAGTACGTACTTTTTGTTGATGAATGGAGATATGATATGTTTTCTTGCAACACACACACACAAGCTATAAATGATAGGTGATAATGGTTATTTGGTTAGTTAGAGGTTATGTTTATTAGGGATTAAATGTGAATTAATTATAAATGTTAATGATAGTAGAGATATATTTTATTTGGGTTGGTAGTCTTACGTGTTATAAAGGCTATAGAGTTTGTATGGTTCAAGTATTATGGGTTTTAGGGATAGGTTTGATGGGTTTTTACAAGGATTTTCATTAAATATATTAGTGGTTATAAAGGTTTAAATTTTAAGGTATTAGGGGTTAACCATTATATGTTATAGGAGTTAGAAGGGCTAAGCATCATATGAAGTAGAGTTAAAAATATAAGGTGTTGGGTGTGACATGTTATAGGTTATAAGGGTTGGATGATCAAATTTCCATAATATTATTGGAATGATAAATATGGTAAATGCCACTATTATGTATTATGTAAGCTACATGTATTAGCCATTGGGATTTAAGATTCGATAAGCTATGAGATACAAGGATTAGTCATTTGGAGTTAAATGGTTGATATTTTTTTTTCTCTTCTTTGCAAATTCCATGCATGTCAACTAGCCATTCCCCATTATTGCTTGAGAGTTTAGTAATGGCTTTTTTCTCATAGTAGAAAGAGTAGATTTTAGTGAAAGAAATAATATCATATATTTCTAGTATTA
Organism: Larix kaempferi; assembly: GCA_027924585.1. Lineage (NCBI taxonomy): Eukaryota > Viridiplantae > Streptophyta > Pinopsida > Pinales > Pinaceae > Larix > Larix kaempferi. The sequence continues at coordinate 24,360,358 of BSBM01000318.1, read as the reverse complement.
CATATCATCTTTATTTTTCAATATTTTTCTTTTCAGGCATTAACAGTAAATCCCATTGTCATTTCATGTTGTACACCACTTATGCACACACTCTCACACACTAAGTCAACCATCACTTGTTCATGACCTCCGGTGTAGCCTTAACTTTTTAGGGCCAAAAATAATATTGTAGTTAGGTTTGGACATGGGAAATAGACATCCAAATAATTCCTACTAGTCAATATATATTTGGGATATAGTATTTGTTTTTGGGAAGCTAAAACTCTCTTTTACAGGACACATTTGAAGCTGGTGTAAGCCCATCCTTTTTGGGTGGCATATATTAAGAAAGTTGAATAAGATAGCATGCCCATTTAACATTGAAGATAATTTAAATCGATGAAAACTTATTAGATATATATTTAACGAAATAACTTAATAACCATTTTAAAATACCATACTAAACTAATATTACATGAATTTAAGCAATAGTTTTATGGAAGCAAACAATGAAAAAACCATATGCTATGCTCCAAGGGTAATGTAAAATGATGCAATAATGAATGAAATGACTTATCTTAACATGAAAATGAAAATGATAATATGATAATTAATGAAGGTAACATTTCTATCCTTCAAGAGCGTTTTAAGTTTAACGAAATATTAATGATTTCTCAGTACGCCACTAATCCATTTATTTTCGGAATTATTAACACTTTCCTTTATATTTCCAGGCCTGGGGTTTCCTGACAGTAAATGCGTATACCGACCAAGCTTGCTTGAAGCATTTAGGGCGGATGCGTCAGCAGCTAGCGTTCTTCTGGGTTGAAAAGTAGTCTAGATGTTATTGAAGTCTGTTGCCAAAGCTCACGAACAATCGATTACTCAGGTTTTATTTCTTTTTGACTGACTGAAGATACAGTCAAGTTTTATTTCTTTCTTAACTGATTAAATATACATATGCAAACAATGACAATTAGCCTCATTGGAATATACGGTACCATGCATCCCGCGATTATTTTTTACTATAGTTCTCTGTTTTATCTTGGTTTTTACATTTTTGATGCAACTCATATAAGTCATATAGGTTATATAATCATTTCTTCCATATTATCATAAAGAATGGTATATCTCTTTCTTAAAAGAATGTATATTATATTATAATTTTATGGCTGTTAATCAACCAGTGTTTATATCATTAATTAATTTGATGATTGTTACCATAATAATAAAATAAAATAAAATAGTGTTTGTATAATTAATTTTATTTCAGAATAAACAAATCAATGTTTATCTGAACTGTTAATTTTTAGCATTTTCAATGTTCATATCAGTAATTTCATGACTGTTATAATAATAAACCTTATAACAAACCAGTACCTTTATAATTAATTTTATGGCTGTCAAAGTAACAAACCAGTGTTTATGTAAATGGGCATAAGAATTACAATTAGCCTCATCAGAATATACGATACCATGCCTCCCAATTATTTTTTACTATAGTTCTTTGTTTTATCTTGGTTTTTACATTTTTGATCTAAGAGATACATGTTATATAATCATTTCTTGCATATTTGTTATCTAAGAATTTCAATATATATTATATTTTAATTTCATGGCTGCTAATGAATCAGTATTCATATTATTAATTCAATAGATGTTATCATAATAAACCAGCGTAATTAATTTTATGGTCGTCAAAGTAACAAAGCAATGTTTATGAATTAACATTTTTTCATATTTGTAAAAGGGATGTTTGTTTCTTCACATAAATTCAAAGTATAATTAATTTTATGGTCGTCAAAGTAACGAAGCAATGTTTATGAATTAACATTTTTTCATATTTTTAATAGTGATGTTTCTTTCTTCACATAAATTCAAAGGATGGTTAGTTTTATATGTTTGTAGAAATAAATATAATCCTTCTTGTCTGTATAGATGGTAATCTTTTACCTCTGATAGCTTGGTCTACATTGTTTTAGTTTGTAAATAAAAACATTTATTATGTCTCATTTTTAAATGTAGTTTAAAAAGAATATTTATTTGGTACATTTCATCTTGGTTGGGTAAATGGACGAAGTAGTTTTTTGTATTATAAATGTTTAAAAATATTATTGAATTTAAATTTTTGAATAATATTGTAATAGTTTTTTTAAATAAAATTTTAAATAATATTATAGTTTTTTATTTTAAATATTAATTATTTTAAATTATATAGTATGTTACATTTTCAAAATGATTTAATTTATAATTTTGAATAATATTATTATATTTTTTATGAATAATTTTTGTAGTGAATTTGAATGAAAAATTATATAAATTGTAGATAAAAAAATATAAAAGAATAAACTAATATAATATAAATTTAATAAATTAATAAAAAATTACAAAAATTATTTAATTTTTATATTTTTAATAATAAAAATTATAATCTAATTTATTAAAATTTTAAAAAATTATAATAATTTTATAAAAATATAAATCTGTTATGATTAAATTCATAATATATAAATTAAAAATTAATATTTATAAAAAAAAAAATTATAAATTTTTTTTTAATTATCAAATTAATAAATATAACATTACATATATATCATCTAATAATAACATTTTTTAAATTTGTTTTTTTTTTAATATTAAATGCTCAATTGAGTGCTTCAATCCAATGCATTTGAGTATTTAAGAATTTTAAAGACATTATAGAATTGATGATGTATTTTTTATCAATATTAAATATTAAGATGAAATTATTTGTTTTGTTTTAAACTTAAATAAAATTTTAAAATATATTATGTTAAGTAGAAATATTTGTAATATAAATGATTTTTATTTTGATATTTGTCATGTCAAAGTTAATTTAAAATTGAACCATCTTCAAACTATCAAAATACTTTTAGCCACGTGAATAACCATGTGAATAAGGTACCTATTATGAAACATTATTTTCTTATTCCTTTTCTATTAACTTGGGTTTTGCTTATTAGTTCATAGTCGCTTCATACCATTTCACATAAAAGAAATAGTTGTACAGCATTACTCCATCTTTTCAACATTATTTAATCATTAGGTTGGTTCATTTCATTTGTCATAAACCGTAGATATTTTCCTAGGACTTATTTTTTTCCATATCTTCTCAAACTTTCGCTCAATAGACATGAGCACCAACTTGGGGTTTAGCTTGAGGCCATCCTCATAACCCAAATAATACATGACCACCTTGCTAATACTTCGTTCAACTATATGCATACATCGTTGTTATAGATAATAGTGTACAAAATAATTGTTAGAGCTTTTGGAATCTTACATGCATAGTCTCAAAGCTTATTTTTAAGCATGTGACTATTTACTACTTGTTAGTAGTAATTTTGAAGGAATTTCTTATCTTTAGTGGTAATCTCACCCTAAGTGTTAAATATAATTTATTTCACTAATGCAATACCATGTGGGGGTGGATTTTTTCATATGTCAGAACCATGTTGGTGCATCCGATAGTATATTATCATGTTTTCTAAAATTTACTTTTATTTATATATAAAATTTCAAATGAATAATTAAATGTAAACTTAATTTCATTTCTTACTAAATTATCATTTAAATTATCAACTTAATGAAACTTTATTTAATTATATAAGTTTTCAGACTTTATTTAATTTTACAACGCTTAAACAAACCTATATATTTAAAGTGAAACTTTTTAATGACAAGCACCCTCCCTTCTCAACATACATACCTATCAACAAAGCCTTCATGCGACATGCAATCTCTTACAACCTTACAAGCATGTCAAAAACCTACCCTTATGGATTCTTCTCTCCTCTTAATGGACAAAATTGTTGTCTACCAAATATGAAAATGACATGTAGAAAAAAATCATTATTTTAGCTAATTGAAATAATAAGTATTCAAATGATAAATAAAAAGCTGTTAAACCTTAAATCTTACTTTGAATTGTACTAATTATAAATTATAAAAAAAATACATATGCAATGCTGATGAAACAAAATTACGTTAATCAATCTTTACATGGACTTCTTATTTGAAGTAACCATGAAAAAGGATCAACTACATGAGCGGTTGTAGAAATGGAATTTGTGTATAATATAAAAATCCATGATGGTTACAAATTGTAACACCCTAGTTGTGAACCCTTGATATAAGGATTTAATGATGAAAATATGAATGATGAAATGCATAAAAGGATGAACAATTTTACTATGTAAATATTAACATAAAATAGAGCTAGTTGTCACAGGGGTAGACATTGAAGGGCATGTGCAAGCTAATGAGGGTCACTTTTGGCGCGTTAGATGCAACAGAAAACTGAAAAATGAGGCATCCGTCAACTTAATTGGTTTTTTTGAGATACTTACACAAGATATCTTGCATCGAGTAAAAAAGACGAAACTTAGGAAATTTAGTCACGTTTCCGAATATATAAGTTTTAAGTATTGAAAATTTACATAGCTATGTCAAATTTCATGTTTTCTAATAGTGACTTTTTATTTTTTTGGAAAATGATAAGGTATATGTTTTTGTGGGTGCAGCCTTTCAGTGCCTAAATGACGATTTCGAGCTACAAAAATTGGTAGACATGTATAGAACCCGTAGCACTAGTGCAGCACTAGTTTTTTAAAATTAAATGTTTAATTTTTAATTTGTTTTTTAATTATGTAGGTGATCAAACCTCAAGAACGATACGTCAAATGTGGGTGCAGCCTTTGAAAGTGTTAATGCAGTTATTTTGACTTGGATTTTTTATAGCATGTAGAGGTCGGTGTCTACTAGTGCAGCATCCAATTTTTTTTTTAAATGGTTGTGAAATGAAAAAGTTATGGAATAAACACTAACAGTATGTTTTTTTACTTAAGGAGTGATGACACAAGAAAATTAGGAAATAAACAGAAAATATCAATATTTTTTTTTAAAAATTACATATTTGGAATCTGCATAAAAAATTATGTCTATGCCTAAAATTTTGTCAATAATGGTCATGTATGTCATGCGGTAGAGAGTGGTGAAAAACAAGCATATTGAGAAAAATGGTGGAGATGTCTAATTAGCTATGGTTTGGTAAATTCCATAGCACAGGTTTGGTAAGTGCGAACCAACCACATAGGACTGTGGTTGACATGCAGGCGCGAGAGGAGTGGGTGATTAGGAGCTCAGGAATGCGTGCGCGTTATTTTTAAATTCAAATAACGCGCGCGCGTTATAGTTAAATTCATTTTTTTTGTTTTCACGCCTAATGTTATAAGAAACACGATCGCTTTTTGTCTATACAAAACATGCGGACGTTCTTTGTATACATAACACGTGCGCATTATTATCGTCACAAATTTATATTTTTAAGTGTTCGATGGAGGTAAAGGGGGCGAAAGAAAGATGACGATGATGAAGATTAGGTAGCAACTATTGCGTTAAACTATTGCATTAGATAACTTCATTTAGTGATGGCCCTAATTTGACTGCCATAGAATTAGATAGGGTGTGTGCAAGAAGATGAGGGTCACTTTAGATGCAATTGGGTAAATGCAAAATGCGCGAGAATTGTGTAATTTCACAACGCTCGCAGGTTATGTAAAACTAGGAATGGCGGGCTCTGAACCTACCATGTCATTTAACATGTAGGATAGGATTACAAAATGCTCGAGCGTTATGGTGATACAAAACGCTCGAGTGTTATGTATCACCATAACGCTCAAGTGTTATGGTGAGCATTATCGTGATACAAAACGCTCGAGCGTTATGTATCACCATAATGCTCGAGCATTATTTATCACCATAATGCTCCAGTATTGTGGTTAATATAACAAAAAAAAAATAGTTCCATGGACTGCGACATTGTTTTACCCACTGTTTAACCCAAACAGGAATGCTCGAGCGATTCCTCCTTCCCAAAATGCATTGGAGAAGCTCAACCAAGGAGATTTCGAGGCTCAACAACCCCAAATTCATCTTGCAAGGATGATTGGAAAGGTAAGCATCTAAATTGTTTCCTCATCTCGTCATTAAGTTTATAAATTGTTATGTTTCCCTAATCTAAAAATATTTGTAAATGAAATGCCAAAACTTAAAATTTTAAAATTTTAATCAATTTTACATCCACCCTGTTAGACACAATGGCTCACTGATCACATCAATCATCATTGTCACCCAACATATCTGTCTATAACATCATTCTGATTATCATTAATTGTCATAACCCAAGCAAGCATTATGTCCCTATTTCAAGCTGCCCTAGATCAACATTTTCTTGATCATATGTAGCCCCAATAATCATGAATTCATTCTATCCATACATATCATCAGCATCTTAGTTTGTACACCAGCAGCACATCAGCATACTGCAGCCCCAATTAATCCAAAGATAAAGGTTAAACTCTAATTTCTATTGTTGCTCCATAAACACCTCATAAATTATAAATATATACATGTATATATTTATTTAGACTTTCTTTTTCCCACCTAAACGTGGTTTTCATAACCACATCATCACCATTCTCTTTTGCTTCCAACATGCCCGCACTAGCTTGTAACTCATGCCTACAAGGGCCATAATTATGCCTTTGAACATGCCTGCAGCTAGACCTTCTTCAATTGCCCGCATGGGGGTCTTTGCCATGCCTCCAGGATGCCCGTAGTTTCCAGAAACATGCCCGCATATGCATCTTCAAGATGCCCACATGTCACCTTGTCCACATACACGTATGTCCATCAGCTTCATTTCTGGATGCCCGCAAATGCCATAAGGGATGCCCGCAATCTCCTTGACAAGTGTCAACTTCAAGCTTCTTTGTTCACTTCATGCTTCTTTGTTCATGTAACTTGTTATCTCCAAGTCATCCTTGTCTAGGGTATTAGGACCAACTCCAAATGACCACAGTATCGGTCATTTGGCTCATTAGGTGTGCCAATTCCCATCACCTTGTCTTTTGTCTTGTCTTTTCCAAGTCCTTGTCAAGTCACCTTGTTTGCTTGTCGGCATGCCATTTACACCTTTGTCATTAATGTTGTTATCAATGACAATCCTATTCACAAGATAATTCTGTCAGCTGCAACTCACTGGGATGCACCAACACCCCAACAACCATAGATTTACAAATGATATTTCAGACTCTTCTTAAGTCTGCAGATTACATACATCATCAGCCAGAAGCCCTTGTTTGTTTCCAAAGCACTTCATCATTCTCATCAAGCCCTCATTATTCAATGTAACTTCATTCTGTCCATGAGCAAATATCACCAATCAGATCACATCTTCATTATGTCATCGTTATTCATGTCATATCAATCTATTGCCATATCTCCATTCATACACTTTACACTATCCATATGCACATCACAACATTATTCCCATATCATTAGTCATCTCTTCATCATTCTACCAGCATGTCTTCATTTTTTCCATCAATAGGCTTCCTCGGTTTAACCAATAAAAATACATATCTTTCCCACATCATCATGGTCTTTATGCCCGCATGGTCTCCACCCTTATGCCCTCAATGACCCATAATGTATGCCTGCAATGGTCATATGAAATGATATTTATGTTTGTAATGTATTCGTTCTTGCACAAAGTTTGTACATTTTTCATTTTTCAGAGATGTCATTATAGCACATGTATACATTTCTAATGATTTTTATTTTTATTCTTTGTTTGCAGTGACAACCATGAATGCCCAGTTTGACATCCAAAGAGAAATTCAGAGGCTCAGAGAAATTCGAGCCTCAATTACTATTGTTGATGATAGGCATGTTATGCTTGCATCTAATTTGGATGCAATGATAGAGACCTTTACTAGGTCTAATGGCGCTTTGTAAGATATTGACACATTTAGATAAATAAAGAGGCAACAATATGCGAATGGACTTAGCTAGAGAGATGTCAAGAAGTTGAAAATCTCAAAAGAAAAAATATTTTCCCTGTTTAGAAATCCATGGGATGGTGAAGTCCCTAATGAATACAAAAGGCACATTTCTATCAAGTGGTGTACATATCAACCATTCATAGATAACTGGATGGACCAATGGTACATGGTGTTTGATGCACCACCACACAACAACAGGGAAATGCCTTTGGATTTTCTGAGAAAGATGTACATAGAGTTTGTGCTGGGGAAGCATGTTAACTATTTTGATATCTTGGAGTACCAAGGTGTTGGGATGGGGATGCCTCAACAATGTCCCAATGCGAGGCACATAGATCCCAATCGCTCAATAGCTCCACCTCGTAGGCAGCTACCCAGGCCAAATGTGTCGCCTGCACATCAGTTGGTGCTAGAGACACATGAGTCATTCCTACTCTTAGCACAGGCGATTGTTCGCCATAGCACGTATCTTCATAGTACGTACCAAGTAGGGCCATCAGAGCCACCATCTATGGGTTGAGTAGAGCCACCACCTGTCGGTGGGGTAGATCCACCACCTCCCGGTGGGGTAAAGCCACCACCTTCCAGTGGCCGACGAGCATCTAGAAGTGGCACTGTACCTACACAGCATAAGCATAGCCATCAGCCCCACCCATGCATAGTATGCAGCCATCCTTGCTTTGGTCCTGTCCAAACAGATGATACCTTTACTGGCTATTTCACACAGGTAAGTATGTGGTTAACAATTTAGTGTCATTTTAAAATTATTTTTCCTTACTATACACACATATATAGATTGCTAATATTTTTAATGGTTTTAAAACTTGTAGTTACTACAAGAAGGGCACGAGGTTGAATACCTTTGCACTGATGATGCATAGCATAGTCCAGAGGCTCATGCACCAGCACCGCATGATGATGTTGCCATACACTCAGTGACAACAACTCATAATGAGGTAACTATTTCAACATGACATTATTTTAATACATGAGTAGATCCAATTAACAATTTAGTGTCATTTGTAAATTATTTTTCCTTACTATACACATATATAGATTGCTAATATTTTTAATGATTTTAAAACTTGTAGTTGCCACAAGAAGGGCATGAGGGCCAAGAGGCTCATGCAGTAGAACCTTTTGAATCACAAGATGTTTTCATACCTTCAGCGACAACATCTCATGCTAAGGTAACTATTTCAACATGACATTATTTCAATACACGTTATTTTTTTATCACATGGGTGAATCCACGAATGTAGTTCACCATTTTTGGCGGATCGCGAGGGGAAAAATCATTTTTCGGACCCTCGATCGAGCTAATTTCAAGCCCTCGATCGAGGTTTTATACGCTCGATCGAGGGTTTAAAAATACCTCGATCGAGGGCTTTAACATACCTCGATCGAGGATGTGTGAAACCCTCGGTCGAGGGTTTGTTCGATCCGTTAGGAAAAAACAAAAAACTGGGTCCGGGCGGTTGTGTTGTGGGTTGACAGACCCTCGATCGAGCAAAACCTCGATCGAGGGTTTGCTCGATCGAGGGAATACGACAGAGAAAAAAAAACAAAACAGGGCCTGGCCGGCCCTGTTTTCGTGCAGTGCATTGACAGAGACGGAGACAGAGTGACCGGGGACCTCGACCGAGCACCTTCCCGACGGCACCTCCCCCACATTGACACCACCTCCCCACAGCAACGCCATCATGTCATCTATTCCACCAGGTGGGTAGAAATCTCCCATTTGTTTTGTGATTTAAAAAAAAATATATTTCATATTTTATGTATAAATTTGTGTTTTTTTTATCAAATCTAGGTTTAGTTGGTTTTCTAGAAATGGTTAAGATGTAGGCATTCAAACTAAACCACCATTGAAACCAAATTTATCGAAATAAAAAACCATTTGATTTAACTAAAAGAAAAACCTATTTCAAACCAAAACAAAAACCCATTTCAAACCAAAAAAAAAAACAAATTTGAAATAGATTTAGGGTTTTACATATTTGTCAGTTATTTGTTTAAATTATTTAATTTTATTTTTATTTTTATATCAACCGGTAGCATTTCACCCCATAAATGCTACCGGTTTTATTTTAAAATGTGATTTTACAAGCAAAAGTGCTGCCCATTTTTTTTCAATCCTCCGAGAACGCCAAGAGGATTGAAAAAAAAAAACATTTGAACCTAAAACAGAAAACCATTTCAAAACAAAAACCAAAACTATTTTAAATTTGAAATACTTTTAGGATTTTAAATTTATTTTGCATTTATTTGTTTTAAAATTATATGGTATGTGAATTTGCAAGCAGAAATGCTGCCAATTTTTTTTCAATCCTCTGAGAACGCTAAAAAGATTGAAAAAAAAATCATATATTAATATTAATATTATAATATAAAAAATTAAAAAATGAATAATAATAATATATATAAGCATATATTATTTATTAATTTTTACTTAATTTATTTTAAAAAAATAATATTTAATATTAATAATATAATATAAAAAATTAAAAAATGAATATTAATAATATATAAACATATATTATTAATCATAACCATAACCATAACTAACTTGCCAAATTGTCCTAAATAGGATCCCCTCTCACGCCATGAAAAGTATGTCCACAATGTGAGCATCAATGAAGATAAATTGGCCTGGAACCATAATGGATAGCTTGGAAAAATTCCCAACATCAGGTGGCCTAACGTCATTAGATGATGTCTCTGAATGATATAAGCCACTATAAATGCATTTTGCTGGACTAGACGACATGTGTTTGGATTAGATTTTTCCACCATCTTTGTGGAATACAAACTACAATTCAACAATAAAAACACCTTTGAATCATCTAATTGTTTCCACCATTGAATCCCCTGACCTACGCCTTAGACATTTCGTTGTATTTCAAATCATTGCATGATACATGGGTAAGGGTGTATGATTCACTCATGGCTATGTGGGATCCATAGCATTGATTGGTATCATGGCCATTCCCACAACCAAGGAGTTTTGTAGGTTTATGTCTTCACGACAAGATAGGATTTGTATCAACACAAATTTATAGAATGGATTTGTAGCAAAAGGATACATAGCTCCATCTTATCCAACCTACAGTACTACTAACTCATAATTGAAATATTTTTTTGGTTGATGCCAATTGCTCGAAACCAATGGTGCTCATGCATCGTAAATTTATTCAATCAACTCCATGTACTAAGTCGGTTTTAGTTTCTTCACTTTTTAGTTAAGGCAACGTTTGTATTTGAGTATGACAATGGCAATGCCAAGGGGATTTGTCCAAAGGAATCCTGGTAAAAATAAATATATATATATATTCATAGTCAAGAGTATTATCAATGAATATGACAGAATTTAACTTGAAAGAGAGACTAAGCAATTTTACGCAAATCAAAATTATGAAAATGGTTCTACTTAGTGAATTTTCCAAATCGTGAAAACACAACTTTTTTATAATTCTTTCATCATTTGATCATTTTTCATTTATTGAAAATACAAATTCACTTAGGAATCCACTAATTTAAGAAGAGATGCATGTTTTTCTCATGAACCAAAGGCTTGCTTCACTAACAACAAAAAAATCCATCTCTACAATATATTCTCAAATGAAAAAATTCATTATCATAAAGTTGAATTAACACTAAATCCATGAAAAAGGAAACCTAAAACTTAAATATAAAAAAAAATATCTTTCAACTTTGAAACAATCCATTAAAATTACATATAAACCTATGAATTAATTATATATGTTCTTCTTTGATTTGAGAAATATCGAACTTCAAAACTAAAACAGTGACAACCTTATCAACATTTGATAATGAAACCAAAAACTTACCTCAGAATAAATGTTTTTTAAAACATAAATTCTTCCCAAAACATAATGTATAAAAAAAGTTCATTTAATAAAAGATTGCCCCACTATGTTTCCCACAACACTTTCTCTTTGAGAAAACAAAACCTTATTAATTTGAAGTGTCGTTGACATTCTCCAACGTTTGTCAATTTGTTTTATGTCTCACGTAGTTTATGGGCAATATTTTATACATCTTGATGTGTAATGATCACATGTCCTCTCCATAACAAACAATTAAATATAAGGTTTCTACTAATGGAGACACTATTTTGTGTGTTCAAGGTTTCCTAATTTGAAAGATAAAATAATTATTGTAATTTCAATTTAAAAGATAAATAGACTAAATTACATCAAATCAATTATCATATTAAATTCACAAAAAAGATACATATCAACAATGTCTACTGTATTTATTCAATATCAATGACCAAAGCTCAGAAGCCTTATTACAATCTCAAATATGAATCATATGATTTTGGGGCTTCTCCTACACCTTATCCTACTTCTATAGAAAAAAAAATGGCATTCTTCATTCATTGGTTTACAATTTATCTAGGATGGATGTTGGTTGGAAGGTCAACCACATGTTACTTCCATTTTAGAACTCCAACTAATGAAGGCATTCACAAAACCAGGATTCTCGTTGGAATTTCATCCATACAAATCTTTTAATAAATGGTTGTGACTTTTTGGACATTGTCGAATGTTGAATGAAAATGTCATAGTTGCAACATTGGGATCACATATCCCAATTATCTCTCATTCATGACTTTCTATTTCCTTCCAAACTCTTAACATGAGGACAATGTTTAGTGTATTGTTCCTTCATTGTATCATTAACTCCATAAAGCAATGCAAAGGGATAGGGTGGGAGTATCTCTCATATTTCTTTGAGGGATCAATGCTCTACTCTTTATGTTATCGCATGGATCCACATTTTTATTGTTAGTTTAGATTATTAATTCACTCCCCAATAACTACACCAACATATTATATGCTCAATAACTACATCAACAAAAGTTTGATGTGTGTGTGCGCTAGTTTAGGATGGAGCTATTTCAATTATGTAGAAAAAAATTATCATGTTGTTACAGGTTGTTAGTAGGATTCAATTGTTATATAATAGATCCAATATACAATGTATGATTGTGTTGGTAATTACAATCTTTTATGGTATTAGAGCCATGCTCTAGGTGGAGCACATTGTTATCTAATCATGCTTCGAAATTGAAACCTTCAATGCACATCAAAACCCATTTTTCCCTTCATAGAAAGGCACAACAGCCTTATCCTTTCAAAAAAATTAATTTTGCATCAAGCCTATCCATAATGAAATTGAAAATTATTTTATAACTTTCCAATTGAAGGGTTGCTCCAATTTTTTCCAATCAAATTTATAGATGAATTGAAAGCAAAAAAGATAGAAGCCCGGCTAGGTTTTCCACAAATTGCATTATTTTATGAAAATTGATTTGTATCGAACACATAATATTAATGAAATTTTCATACATTAATGTATATATTGAAATGTGAAATTTGGAATAGGATTTGAAATTTGAATTGAATTTGAATTTGAAATTGAAATGTGAAATTTGGAATAGGATTTGAAATTGAACTAAGAAAATTTGAAATTGAAATGTGAAATTTGGAGTAGAATTTGAAAGAAAATTAGAATTAGAAATTGAAATGTGATGCAGATAGTCCTGAAGAGAGAGATTCAGTGCTTCATGCTCCGTGAAGCACGAGAGGATCTGACGTCGCCCGACAAGGCAGCCATTGGCAACGCTCTCGTTCACCGAGGAGTGATGCCAGTCCGGGGTCGGCTTCCACTGGTGGCAGTAGCAGGAGAGATAGTGTGTCGGTTCATCCTGACGACATACATGTGGATCCCCAGGAGGAGGATGTGCAACAAGACACGAGTGCATCAGGTGCGTATTTTTTGTTCGCACATTTTCAGTAAATTTTTAGTATATACTGCATTGAATTTCAGCTGCAAGTTATAATATATATATTTAGTAACATTTGTGTTTTTGTTTGGATTGCAGGTGCCCCATCAAGGGGATCATATGATGACGAGGTTGCATAGATCACTCTCGCTGACATCATTTCCTAGCGAGAGTGGGTGAGCTAATGTGTGAGTACTTTGAGGGAGGATTCTCCCACATGGCGGTCTTTGTCGATGATGTTATCAGCAATTGATGAGATTTTGACCCTCTACAGGAGGGTAGGACCTCTCAGTGACATTTGGAAACATTCATGCCAGAGGAGGAGAGATGGTGTCATTGGGATCCACAAATGGGAGGATGTCAAAGTCGCCATAAGAGGGCATGACATCAAGGGTGCTTTATTCGACATCCCTCCTGACTGCGCCCCCGATCAACCGCTTATACTCAGGGAGTTTAAGTTGGAGGTCGTTGCACCACATATATATGATAGATTCATGGGAGCATGGGGCATGTTCCCCTACCATGACCAGGTCCCATTGTACTTTGCAAAACATGTTTATGCAGAGTTTATTTTGGACATGCACCTAGATTACACTAGCGCAGGGTCCCAGTTCTATGGGGCTGGTAGGGGACGCTCCTACCAGCGTCCTAGAGCTCAGAGAGACCCTGCCTTCGTGCCACCCAATCCGAGGTTGATACCACTTCCAGACAGGGCGGTTATCAGGTCGGGGGATGTGGCACAATCATCCCAGCTTGTTGCAGAGGCTAGAGCTGACCTTGCAGACTTTTTGTTCACTACATTGGGCAGTGTTGCTGTTGCTGCACATGGAGAGGCATCTAGACCACCCGCTCCACCTGCAGAGCCAGAGATAGAGCATGTGTATAGTGAAATGCTTAGGAGTTTCGATCGTGAGACCCTACTATGGTATGCTGAGTCAGCGCGAGATGCATACTTTCAGTTATATCGTAGATGCGTCGCTACACAACAGGTATACTTTTGTACAATTATGTATATATGTTCTTCATGTTACATCATATCAATGTCGCAAATTGAATGGTCAATAATACTTAAGCGAGTTGTATTCTATTGATCCATGCAGGGGACCCCATTCATGGATCAACTCTTTGCTAGCGAGCCATCTATTGGTCCGCTAGTCGAGGTAAGTTATAACTTATGTTCCAATTTAATTTGTGTTTGAATATTATTTCTCAGTTTAAATAATTTGTGTTTTATTTCTTAATTTTTGAGATTTATGTTGTAGATCTTAGCTTCAAATGAATTTCAAATTGTACAGGGTCGCGGAAAGGCAGTAGATCTTGATTATGAACATGAGGACCACGAAGGTCCTGATGAATCGGGTCCAGAGACACATGTGAGTTTTAATTTTTGTTTCAATTGATGTTATTTAGTGACATTTAGTAAATGATTTTTGTACTTTATGTTTCAATTTTTTACGGACAGCTTTTAAATTATGTTAAATTTAGTTTTAATTTTTAATAAATCTAAATTATTACATGTAATGGCATATTACATAGGCATCGCAGCAGGAGGGTGTCAATGATGCAATGGATTTCACACATAGTTGGGATGTAGCTCGAGTACATTATCCCGATGAAGGGCCATCTACCCGTATTCCTACCCAGATCCCGGATATCACCATTGACACGATGTATATGGCGCAATTCCTTGAGGGTTTAGAGTCTCAAAGATGGCAGCGGGCTGCTGCACACGAGGGCAGTCAGAGGGACGATCACATGCCTCGTGGGGGTAGTGGCTAATGAGTTGATGATCTATACATTTCCATGTTTTGGATATTTTCATATATTATATATTTTCATGTTTTGGATGATCTATATATACATTATCATGTTTTGGATATGGATTCATATCATTTATACATGGACTTTTATCATATATGGACTTTGGATATGGACTTTTAAATATTTTGTATATTTTATCATATTGATGTTTTCATGTGTATTTTGTATATGATTTGAAATCGATTGTTTTTTATATTAGATCTAGACATAGTTATTACAGTTACAAATTTATGTTTTATCGTTTCAAATGCAAATTTAATGTGTAGTTACAATTTAGTTCAATTTAAAATGCAAATTTCGACTACATTAGAGTTCGCATCTTCCAAAATTTAAAATTGAATACATACATTACGTTTTAAAATTGAAATTACTATTCCAATTCAATTACAATGTAAAATTTCCAATTTAATGTGTAATTTCAATTCCAATTCAATTGCAATTTAAAAGCTCATTTTCAACTACATTGCAATTGCAAAAATGAAATCAACATGTAAAATTAGAATACAATTGAAAATAATAATTGAAATTTTGATTACATTATGTTGTCTACACATTACAATTTACACATTCCAATTCAATTACAATTTAAAATTAAAATGTCAAATTTAATGTGTAATTTCAATTGAGAATACAATGTGTTGTTCCAATTTACAAGTTCAATTTCAATTACATTACAATTGCATTTGAAATAAAAATTTTAAATTATGATACATTGTACAATCTAAAATTTAAATTTTACAATTTTACCTTGTATATAGATGTATTTTAAATTCTCAATTTTGTATTTGAAATCAAAAATTAAAATTAGAATACATTTGAAATTGACATTTTGCATTGTGTTGTCTACACATTACAATTCACTAACAGTTTCCACATTCCAATTCAATTACATGGAAAATTTAATGTGTAATTTCAATTGAAAATTCAATGTGTTGTTGTATATAAGAATGTTTTTGTCAATGTAGAAACTATGTTTGTACAACTATTTCATGTGATTTATGTACAACTATTTATGATTTATGGTAGATGCATGTACTATGCTTGTATGTTGAATGTTCACATCAACATGTACAAATTAACTTTTTATTGAATGCAAGTATGTAAAGTTAATGATTATTCTTCCAATTCCTTTTGTAAAGTTAATGACTATTCTTGCAATTCCTTTTGTAAATTACTTCAAGGCTATATATTATGTGACCAAGTACTCTTAAATATAACATGCTTTAGTGCAAAACTTATTATACTCTCAAATATAATATGATTTACTACAAAAACTTTCAATTATTCTAATAATTATCCAAAGTTAATTAATGAGTGTTTTTTCCTCCGTACAAATGATTTCATATAGTTAAAATATTTTAAAACTTGATTATTATAATAAATATTTATGATTAGACATAACTTATTGTTAGCATTATAGCCTCTTAAGTATAATTTGGCCAAGAACAAAAACTTAATTGTAATGATAAGCATTCAACTTAATTAATAATGTTTGAAAGTAAACATTCAAACTAAGTAATAATATTCTAAAATATAAATTATTTTATTCAATTGATATTTCTTTAAAATTTTATTATAATGATAACTATTTCAAATTAATTAATAAATTGTTTTCTTAATGCTTTTATAAATAATTGGTTCAAGAGGACTAATGGAACTTGCGTCTCGAGGCAATATGTTGGGAGAAAACATAACATCTTTACTTCATAAAATGAAATGTAAATAAAATGTGGAAAATGGATCAACATCCTCATGAGATGAGTTGATGTTGTGAGTTATTATTTAAATGAATATTGAGTGTGAACATTCTATTGGAGGTGGATATTGGTTTTTGCCTTTGCATTCATATAGGTAATTATAGAGACAAATTTGAAAGAATATGTAAGGGATGGAAATAGAGGTTAGTAGATTACAAGCTATCTCTTTATATGTTAAAGGCATGACAATTTTCAAATAATAAATTCAAGTCAACACATATTTTTTTGTAAACATGGACATGTCTAACAAGTACCCTGTAACATTGATAACTTATTTTTTCACATAAATAACCACCATTTGTGAATAGTGAGGAAGACGAAGAAATTATAGAAATTTATTATATTTTTTGAGTGTCTATAAGAAATGAAGTCAAGAATTATGTGAATTATAACAATTGTCAAGCAAAGGGATTTTCAACCACCAAATCACCATAACTAAATGTCACCCGCGAATGTAAAAAATCTACTAGCAAGGTTAATCTAATTATTAATCGATTGCTTTGGAAGGAAATCAAATTGAAGGAGTGTTTTGGTACCCTTCATTTCCCTTAGTAAGAAAAATTAAAAACTATGGATTGATTGCGGTCACGTCACAAAAAATATAGCTAAGGAAGAGTCACATATATACCACATATGGGTATGTATGAGACCTCTGGTTGAAGCTTCAATGATAGATTATGAACAATCAAGGGAAACACAATAGTCCTAAATAGAAAAACTTCTAGGTTATAACCATGACCCAATGATGGAAGTGGCATACATGTAACGCATTCATCTAGCCAATGGGTTATAGGAATGCAAGTCTCCATAATACGATCATGGTCAACTTCTATCATCTTCCATCTCTTTGGATCACCTCTCTTCACCTTGATTTTTGTTAGAGGTATCCGAGCTGCAACCACCAAATGACTGTATTGACATGATATATATCCAGGCATAAAATCTTTGTAAATAATGTGAGCACCCTATTTTTTCACTTTTTTAAAAAAGTGTCCCATTAGAACCATGTCTCCAACCTGGTATGTGAAGTCCCCATCTTGGTAGGGTCGCACCAATATACTCTTTATTTCCGTGCACCGCATCAAATAGTATGCAACATTTTCTTGGTTGTGGAGGGGTGAAATGACAACGAATACATCACCTACAACATACATTACAAATATTATGCAAATCTCCTACGTGCAAATTTCTACAACATTTGTATATGTGTAAGATATAATGAACTAATTAACTTAATGAAGACTCTTGTACCTTCCCTAACCATATTGGAAACTCGATCATAATCTAATGAGACCATTGCCTCTTCAGTGTGCATCTCTTGCCATGTTGGAATTGGATGTGGGCCCTTTGGATTAAGAGATACATATTTCCATGGTTTGACATATAAATCATTTTCACAGTGATCAAGCCCGCATCCATTTGCATCAATGCAAAAATTGCAAAAGTAGGCATGCTTCCTCGTTTCAATGGAAAATATGTCCCCCATATCTTTACTTCGAACAGAATTCAATTCCCTCGTACCAGGGATGGTGTCACAATACCATGGCATAGATTTATTAACATCTCCAAGGGAAACATCCCAGAAGAACCTGCATGGAATTCAGTTTGTCATATGTAAATTCCTATCAAGTACATGTGTTCTTTTGGAAATGTTGATATTGGATGTTATTAGCTTATTAATTGAGTTTGGAGTTAATTACCTGCACAACAGCCTTGCTTGTTTGCGACCCTGATGTCCCAAATGACGTGTGCACCAATCAACTACTTCAGTGGAGCATTTGAGTCGGGTTGCATCATGACTCATCTGGTACCTCCGAAGTGCGCGTTTCACACATGCACCTGCACCATCATGTTCACCCTTCCCATGCCTTGTCTCAAAAAAGCTCCAGGTGTGTCGGATTCCTATCTGTTTGTGCAGGTGACTCAACCAATAAAATGAGCGTGCCAACTTGAATTGCCTACACACCCATCTGACCAAATCCAGTGTTCAGTAAATGATATGCCTCTTTGCCTAAATGAATCATAAATCAACCCAAAACAGTGTTGAACGAACAATGTGTCTTGCTCACGATCATCACTAACATAAAAATGGTACTCCTTGATCACTTCACATGACTGGGGAGTGCTATCCCTACCATCAATGTTTTCCTGAGCATGTCTGTACAATAGATGTACGAAGATAGACACCTGGTCGGAGTGATAGTACTCACTCTGTATCTCTCTCTCAGGAGCAAAGGTGTAGTTCTCCACAAAGTCTACCACTGATAATATTGTGCCCGAATCAAATACCTCACGGGAATGTTTGAATTCTGAAGCTTGCCACCTGGACCTATGGGAGTGCTTTATGTATTTATAAATCTGACTTTGAAACTTCTCCATGAAATCTGAGACAGGAATCTCATCATCGAGCAAGTCGATCCTCTTGGATGGCACAGATGAAGAAGGTGTTGGATTCATGGTGATGTACTTGTACCTCTTCCACCTAACAGTGATATCTGACAATCCATGGTGTGTTGGATCGATAGGAAAGTTCCTATGGAACAATGTCAAATCACCACATTCATGGCATTTTATCCCACCTACACATCTCTTATTGAAAAACAGGTGTTCACAATTCCTATCGCATAGTATCATACAAATAAAATCTCACACTATGTGAGCAGCTAGTACACCATTCCAGTGCCTTTTGCAAAAATCCAGAAATGTGTCATAGTATTGTTGAAATTCAACGTGGTACCAACAGCAACAAGTGTCGTGAATCGTATTCAGCCTAATATACCACAGTTTCAATTTGTTGAACATGCTAAATGATATTTGAACACTGGGATTGGTTTCTTGGAATTCCTCATAGAGTGCAACTCCCATCATCTCCATCACATGCTTACAGTGCTCCTGATAAATGCCTCTGGATAAATGTTGTCGCAGGACATGCTTTCGATCTGGAATAGCATGAGAATGACTATACCAAAACTCTATCACCTTCTCTCTAATGCCCGCTGCCATCCTATCTCGATAGGGTTCCATACAAATAAGAGCCCAACAAGCAGCTTCATCACTTTCATCTATCCGGACCCTGAATTTAGTATATTTGAGCAATGTTCTTTTTGAAACATTGAGCAATGATACCATTGTTGATACCATTCGATTTTTTGAGGTGCTTTGTGCCACAACAACCGTTGTAATTGCCTTACGAGCAACTTGGGTATCATTGTTTCTTGATTTTCCAAATGAAGATAATGCAGTTCTTACATTTTCTATTGCATTCTCGCATGTCTTTTTTGTTTTAACATCTTGAAAACCCAACAACTTTGTGGCACGTTTCAATTTTTTGTGTTTTATCAACCCATGTAGGATTTGATCTTGTGACATCCTTGAATGTTGTTCAAAATATGACTTGATTATGTTATTGACATGCTCTCTAACTCTCTGATCAGGGATCGAGTTCCCAATCTCTTCTTGTGCAGAAACAACTACACAATCCTCTAGAAAATTTCCACCCCTTCCAACCCCACTGCAACTCCCAATTATATTTTCAATGTGAGAGGGAAAGGTGTCATGTGATGACTGATCAGGATCATGAGGGGGCACAGGGTCATGTGATTCTTGATCACCATGATGTGATGTCTGACCCTAATCTCTCTCTGCATCACATGTAAATTAACAAACTGAAAATTGGTTAGTTGATAGTTGTGCATTGAACTTTAAAATTGCTAGTAACTTGAAATTTGATGTGGAAATTGAAAAATTGAAAAATTGAAAATTGCATGTGAATTGTATTTTCCAACTAATACATTTAGCTTGAGAATTGTTCTAAGTAAAAATCGAAATTGCTAGTAACTTGAAATTTGAAATTGCTCAAATGATATGAGTCGTTACACCAAAACCCTGAGGTGTTAGTGAAATGGCGCGAAAGTGATCGACAACAGTTCAACTAAAAATAGATATGGACCCCAGGTATGTTCGGCTTCCTAAAAGTTCAGGTGTTTCACTCGGCCACCAATGCTGTCTGACGGCTTGCGTATTGGGGCAGTACCCCTCACTCCACGGATCAGGTAAAACTGATAACCACTTGGCCACAAACGACAGCTCTTGGTTTACCTCACAGGGAAAAACTAGTCAATCAGGTAGTGGTCGTTGCCCTTTTCCCTAGCAGGCCCTCTCAATGTGCCATCTACTCTGGGGTTCCTGTGGTACTCCTCACAATGAGTTTTAGGGCTTATGCCTAAGTAATTCCCACAGTTAAGCGGACAGGGATTATTCCCAGATCCGAACTTGCAACAGATGCTTGTAATTGCTAACTTAATTAAACTTGAGAATTGTTGTAGAAGTAAAGTTTGAAATTCCAAGTAAAATTTGAAATTGCTTGTAACTTGAAATTGGTAGTAACTTGTACATTTAACTTTAAAATTGCTAGTAACTTGAAAATCAACTATATATATTTAATTCAAAATAATTATTAATAACTTGATAAAAATTATTGTGGGCATACAAATTAATATCATTTACAATCATCACATTATATAATTGTGGGCAAATTTTCTTTATGCAATTTATGTCCATTTTAGTTTTACATTACAAGAAAAATGTTATTTTAACTTTATGGTATAATTTATAAATAAATAAATATTTAAAATACAAGTTGCAAAACACCATGCAAAGAATAAATGATTACAACACTTCTACCCTAGAATTTCAAGGACAACATCATGCATCCCATGTTGTATATACATGAAATAAAAATTTAAGATTGATTTTCTACCCATGATAACATACCTATTATACTCTAAATGTGGGGAAAAAAACATTGATTTAGAGATGAATACGATATTTAATTAAAAACATTACATAGTGATATGATTGAGGAGAAATTCATAATTTTTAATGCAAACTAACATTTTCATTAGTTGATGATTTTTCAATTTCAACAATAGACAATTAAATGGAAATTGTAATTTTATCATAAATTGCAATTTAAGGATTTTTTTATCAATAATGCTTCACATATCAATGCAAGGTTGCAAACATTGCAAATTTAATTATTTCCAATTTGTCCTAACAAAATATATGATTCTAATCATTAATATTATTCCATTGACCAATTCATTTCTAACTATGTCAGTATTGGTGATTGTAGCCACCAGCAGATATACGTTCAAGACTGTCAGCAGTTCGATCTCCCCGTAGTCCCAATGTGCAAAAGGGACAAGTGTACAAGAGAGGCTCCACTCCTGGAAAGACTGTGGATGTCCTCTATAGCAGATACACGAGAGATCCATCTACCCCTGACCTAACAAAGGTCATTGATGCTGCAGTCAGTGTTGCATCTACAATAGCCACGAGTCATACGGAGGTAACTATTTGGACAATCACAATGCATAGTATTTAACCATGTTACTATATTGTTTATTCATGCATGTCTAAATATTTCTCCATTTGGTGATTGTAGCCATTAGTGGCAGAAGTGCCCAGCCCCTGTGCTCAATCCATGGTTTTGACTGGGTCTCCTCTTGCAGTGAGATGTTCATTAATGACCTTGAGTGTTTTTATTCAATTTACCCAAACATGTTGATCAATGTTAAATTGTTTAATTAATTGAGATATGATCTTTTATTTGCAGAGCACAACTATAGATATGCCTTCCATGAGCACACCGCTCACATCTATACCCCATGAGGATTTGGTGAGTGTTTGTCATAAATAATTTGGCCATAAGTTAATTTTTTAAGTTTCTTAATGGTGGGGTATTAGTGCAGTTATTTGATAAAAATGATTTTTTTTTCCAAACTCCTGAGATGCAGAGCGATCCCAAGGAGATGGTCGATAGAGGAAAGTCGGGGAAAAACAAGCGAAAGATTGATTTTTGATCTTGCATAGTCTTTCATAGTCTTGTATATATGTATTTTGACATGTACATGTACACATTGTTGTACTTAGGGATACACGTACATTTACAGGCCATTTGAGGGCCAACTACTTTCCCATATTTTGTATTACAAACATTCGACTATTAATATATTCCATATTTTCTCTTGAGTTTCGACTTGTGCTTGTGATAATTCATCTCTCCCACAAATTGATAAATTATGCTATTGAAATTTATAAAATTACATTTCAAGCAAAATTTATCTCTTACATTTATTGCATTGATCAAGTATCATCTCACCATTATGTTATGAAAACATTATCTTAATGGAAAAAATAATAATATCTTTCAACAGTTCAATGAACTTAGTACATGCATGTTAATTTGATATCTAATTTAAAATTGTGTTTTTTGTCAACTCCAAGGGTTCATACCCATTGATCATGATTATGGTTGCAAGGAAAATATGGTGCAAGGAAAAACAAAAGTTAACAAAATAAGTCAAAATATGTTTGAATAACCTCTGTCATAATAGTAACATGCTACACATACCATCAATGTAATCCTATGACATTTTCAGATAGTAAGAGGAAGTCTACTAGATGCTACACATTTCATCAATGCTACCGTATTTCATCAAACTATACGTACATGAGAATCTATGCAGTTCGATTGAATGGAAAGGAATGCATAACTAAAGTGTAATAAACTTCATTGGGCCTTCATGTACATATGGTCAAATATATGTAACAAATATACCCTAGTTTGTTAAAATATGCTAACCAATAGCTGGTCATGAATTCAATCTCATAATATCGTTGAAGATATAAACCCTATCTTTACTAAACCCTAGTATGTAAGACCCTATTTTTTGCTTTACCTCTTTCGTATGTCCATTTTCCACCTGTCATAATGCAAAACTAATCATCCAGAATCCATGGAAAATGAAATACCTAACTAGTTTAATGATATTCCTTGATAATGTTGTATTGATGAACTAAAAATAAGATGTTCATGGTCCTATGTTTGTTTTGATAAATTTCAGAAGTTTCATAATCATCATCATCACCCTCATCCTCATCCTCATCCTCATCATCCTCACCCTCATCATAATCTTCATCATCGTCAGCATCATCATCTTCATCACAACCACCACCATTGTCATCATCTTCATCACAACCACCACCATTGTCATCATCTTCATCACAACCACCACCATCGTCATCATCATCATCATCATCTTCAAAACCACCACCACCATCATCAGCATCATCATCATCCTAATCATCCTCATCATCCTCACCCTCATCCTCATCCTCATCATCATCATGGTAACCCATTATCTTCGTCATCATCATCATCGTCAACATATTCATCATCACGATCATCATTATCATCACCCTCATAATAAACATCTTCATCCTCATCACCACCACCATCATGATCATCATCCTCATCATCCTCACCCTCATCCACATCCTCACCATCATCATGATCATCATCCTCATCCCCATCCTCATCATCCTCACCCTCATCATCATCATCACCATCGCCATCATCATCATCTTCATCACCACCACCACCATCATCATCATATTCTTCATCATCATCATCATCAACATAAACATCACCCTCATAAGAAGAAAAATTCTAGCCACAAGTGCCCGGTGGATGATTTTGCAAAGTTGGCCCCCGTGGGCAAAAATTGCATAGTCCCTTACTGAGCAAAACCCTAGTTTGTAGAATGCACCTAAAATATGACACATGGGCCATGGGACTGATGGGGAGAGGCACCTCTAGCAGTGTCCTGATGTCCTTAATCCAATGGTGTTGATGGTTTGTCGATCCAAGGCACGGTCTTCATTCTATGCCTCATTCCATCCGGCATCCAAAAGGCCTTCATGGACACCTATCGGATTCCTACTGGGGCCATAGAATCCCAACCGTGTAACAAAATCGGGTTTTGGGGAGACATGCAAGTGTGTCTAGGATGGTTCCAGCTTAGAACGCTAGCCACAAGTGCCCGGTGGATGATTTTGCAAAGTTGACTCCCATGGGAAAAAATTGCACACTCCCTTACTGAGCAAAAACCTAGTTTGCATAATGCACCTACAAGATGACACCCGGGCTATGGGACCAGAGGAGAGGGGCACCCCTAGCACTATGCTGATTTCATGAATCCAACGGCATCGACAGTTTGTCGATCCGAGCCACGGTCTTCATTCTATGGCTCGTTCTGTCCGGCATCCAAAAGGCCTTCAGGGACACTTGCCGGATGCCTACCGGGGCCATAGAATCACAACCGTGCAATAAAACTAGGTTCCGGGGAGACATGCAGGTATTTCTAGGATGGTTCCCGCTAGAAACGCTAGCCACAAGTGCTCGGTGGATGATTTTGCAAAGTTGACCCCCGTGGAAAAAAATTGCACACTCCCTTACTGAGAAAAACCCTAGTTTGCATAATGCATCTACAAGATGACACTCGGGCCACAGGACTGGAGGAGAGGGGCACCGCTAGCACTACCTTGATGTCCTGAATCCAACGGCATCAACAGTTCGTCGATCCAAGCCACGGTATTCATTCTATGGCTCATTTCATCTGGTATCCAAAAGGCCTTCGGGGACACCTGTCGGATGCCTATCGGGGCCATAGAATCCCAACCATGCAACAATACCAGGTTCCAGGGAGACATGTTGGTGTGTCTAGGACAGTTCGTACTGGGAATGCTAGCCACAAGTGCCCGGTGGATGATTTTGCAAAGTTGATCCCCGTGGGAAAAAATTGCACACTCCCTTACTAAGCAAAACCCTAGTTTGCAAAATGCACCTACAAGATGACACTCGGGCCACAGGAGTGGAGGAGAGGGGCACCCCTAGAACTGTCCTCACATCCAGAATCCAATGGAGTTGACGGTTCGTCGATCGGAGCCATGGTCGCCATTCTATGGCTCGTTTCGTCTCACATCCAAAAGGCCTCCAGGGACACCTGCTGGATACCTGCTGAGGGCATAGAACTCCAACCGTGCAACAAAACCGATTTCCGGGGTGTCTTGCAAGTGTGTTTAGGGAGGTTATGGCTGGGAATGCTAGCTAGAAGTGCCCGATGGAGGATTTTGCAAAGTTGACCCCCGTGTGCAAAAATTGCACACTCCCTCACAAAGCAAAACCCTAGTTTCCAATATGGACATACAAGGTGACACCTGGGCCACGGGACCGGAGGAGAGGGGAACCCCTAGCACTATCCTGATGTCCTGAATCCAATGGAGTCAAGGGTTGGTCGATCCGAGCGACGGTCATCATTCTATGGCTCGTTCTATACCCCTACGTCCTGAGAAGGTTGAAGTTCTAAAGCAACAACTCTCTAGTATTCATCATGAAGCTCTTTTGTGTATGTCTAAGATAAAGAAGCTCTCAGTTCATGAGCCGGAACATATCGATCTTAACAGGATTTATACAATCTCTATTTTACAAGAAACTAACCTTAGAACTTCTCATAGCAATGACAATGAATCCTTCATTTTCCATTTGTTAGCGAAAGAAGTCAATTTTCGACAAAACAATGTACTTATTACATGTGGAGGAAACGGTTTCCAATGGAAAATGAGTGTAGGTTTGAGCAGAGGAAAGACGTTGGGAAATGGGCTATTACATTAGCTTTTCCGATGGGTGAGTGGCTTACAGAAGGAAATATGGTGGCTACAGGGGTCTATGCTTTTCTTCTGAAAAAAATTGTAACAGGATTTCCATTTATAATACAGGCAGATTTTTTACTACTTTCGTCAAGAGAAAGTATCATTTTCAATAACAAGAGCAACCAGGGAATCATTTGTGGTGTTCCATTAGCCGTTTGTTCAACATTTCGTGCTCTGATAAGTGGTAATTCATCTCTATCATCGAAAACATGGGTCTATAGGTACCTTCCCTTTCATATTCCTTGTTATCCACAACTAACACAAGTTAGAGATGCCATTTAGACCCAATTGAAAGCTGAGGAAGTGGTTTTATGTGACGTCCGCTTTGGGAATAAACGTTTATGTAAACCAACAAAAGCTTGGACAATACTCCCTACTTTTAAATGCATTCTGGAGAAAGCAAGAGGACAAGTTCATCAAAGCGACTTCATTCATCTATATTCTCGTAATGTACACATAGTCCATCCTTATCTTGATAAACAAGAGTTTTATGATAGCTTGAATTTTTTGGGCGTGGTTATCTTCATGTATTCGGTTTTCTAATTGGTTGACAAGCTTGCCTGAAAATATGTACATTGAACTTATTTGTTTTATTGCTGAAAATTGGAAGGGATTTTCAAGTCACCTGCAAAATGCCCCTTTGTTGAAATATGTAAGTTCTTCCAACAACATAGATTTGGCTAGTGTATCAAATGCTGTTGTCCACACCAGAATTTACCTTTTGTCAAAGGAGTCGCACATATTGTGGCTAACCAAATGGTGAGAAACTGTATGAGTGGTTGAATTAGTATCCTAAAATTACATAGATTTCTATCTCAAAGTTTGTTGAGCAGCTCCTAGATGTAGTATCAAACTCAACAGACAGTATACTTGTTGTCACCACTGCACATTTTTTGCACTATTCATCTGCAAATAACTACGTCTGGTCCGAAGAGCTTACCAGTCTCTGCAATAATATTCCCCTAATAGATGAAGGTGGGAAAATCATTGGGTTACAAGGCTCTCTGAAGTTTCTCTAGCCTGCATCCACGAGTAATTGGGACAAGTTAATGGGAAGGAATCCCTGAACTACCATGGGCTTTTCAACCTTGCCTGAAGGTTACCTTACACTACCATCTTGTGCATGAGCTTTGATGTATTTAGTTAATGATTTAGTTTCATTCTTTCGAAGACAACTTGGTTCTAAATTTTTGGCCATCTTTATCCCTAATGTTCTTCTAACAGTAGTCATATGCCTAGATTTCAAAAATGATAAAAATCATTTTCACTTGTCCCCATCACATTTAGAATAAAAAAGTTATCAAGTATTTGTCGAGTTTGATAAGCAATAGAACGTTTAGACAACATACCTTCAAGTGAACTAATGAGAATTTCATCAACCTGTATACGTCTCGGAGTTCTACGGTGTGCAGTTGCTAATGGAGGTAAGGGTGTTGGAACTGGAGCATGTACAACATCACCAGGATGCTCCAGCATTTCCATAGGAGCCCCTTGTCTTTCATTCTCTTGGACGGTCTCCATAACATTTGCTTCTTCCATTGTCAATCCTCCACTCATTGCCTCTCTAACTTCATCGCTTGTATAACCACTACCCAACAAGTCATTCACGACCATATTATGAGCTTGACTTGACGTGGGAATTGAAACATCCCCCGATGAGCACCTACGTCTTACTTCTTCACTAGTTGCATGGGGTGCTTGTTCATAAAATGTTGTTGAAATTGAGGGCCCCTCTACTGAATTTATTCGTATTTCTTGAGGTGGATGGGTAGGAACGATCGTGGCATCATCTATGGTTGGAATTGGATGAGTTTCCATGGAATGCCCCTGATTCCACATGTCGAATATTTTATTTTCTCTAACTTCTTCCATGGTTTATTGAGGCTTCTCTTTCCTTACCGATTTCCTTTTTCGATTGTGTGGATTCCCCATGACCACAATGAGCAATACTAAGAAAATAGATCCTAGAGGTGTGCTCAATTATTCAAATATCCAAATTATTTCTCAATTGTGAATATAGGTTCTTCAAGCTTGCTCAATTGTCAATATAGATACTTCCTCAATTGTGAATATATATGAACATCAATCTTGCTCAAATGTGAAAGTAAAGTTTGTACCTCACCTGTGAATATAGAAAATTCTTCATTTGTGGATATAGAAATTTCAAGCTTGCTCAATAGGAAATGTAGATTCTTCTTCAATTGTGTTCATATAGATTCACCAAACTTGCTTGACATTATTAATATAGAATCACCTTGAAGCTTGAAATTGTGAATGTAGAATCCTCTTGAAGCTTGAATTTGTGAATGTAGAATCCCCTTGGAGCTTGAATTTGTGAATGTAGAATCCCCTTGAAGCTTGGTAATTGTGAATGTGGAATCCTCAATTCCAAACGCCAACTGTAGAATCCTCTTCAAACTTGTTGATTGTGAAAATGGAGTGTCTTGAGCTTCCTCCAATGCTTTGATTGTTAAACGTGAAGTGTTGTATTGTATGGGAGACAGGAAGGCGGGAGGAGAAAACGTAGAATGCGGGAGGATAAAAGAATTTTGCTAATATCTTTGCACAGACATAACATGCGAGCGTTATGTAAACCCATAACGCGTGAGCGTTATTCACACACAAAACGCGCGCATATTTCGTGACTATTAAAAAAAATCCTACGTATTTAATATGTTTGGTGCACAGCTAAATAACACCTAGTTGCACAAAACACGCACGCATTTTTGTATTCATAAACGCTCTAGCGTTATTGAAATAATCAAAAAACCTTATTCAATAGTTTATTTAATAGTTTCTATGGGTTAGGAAGTTAAATAGGGATTTGGTGTTAGGGGTTTAGGGATTAGACATGGGGGGTGGTTAGGTAGGGATAAGGGGCTAGGGGGGGTTAGTTAGGGGTAAGGGGCTGGGAGGGGGGTTAGCGAGGGGGAGACAAAGAGAGAGAGAGAGACTGAGAGAGGGGGTTAGTAATGGTTGGGGGGGAGGAGGAGGGAGGGAGAAAGCGAGAGAGGATTCTGTGTTGGTTGTAGGGATTGCGAAAGAGAGATGGTAGGCGTGGTTAGAGGTAGGTGGAGGTGTAGGGAAGAGAGAGAGATTGAGAGAGCCCGAGAAGAGAGTGGTGGATGATGATGATGATGAAAATCATGATGATGATGATGATGATGATGAATAGCATAATGAAGATGAAGATGAAGATGGTGATGAAGATGCAGATGAAGATGAGGATGGCGATGATGATGATGATGATGATCAATCATCAATCATGATGAAGATGAAGATGGTGATGAGGATGATAATGATGATGATGATGATGATGATGATGAATATGACGACGAGGATGATGAGGATGATGATGATGATGACGGTGATGATGGTGATGATGGTTCAATCATAAAGAAGAGGATGATGATGATGATCAATCATCAATCATGATGAAGATGGTGGTGAGGATGATGATGATGATGGAGATGACGATGACGACAATGACGATGATGACGACGACGATGATGATGATGATGACGATGACGATGATGATAATGGTGACGATGGTGATGATGATGGTGATGATGAATATTACGATGAGGATGATGAAGATGATGGTGATGATGATGATGGTGATGATGAAGATAATGGTGTTGATAAAGAAGAGGATGATGATGATGATGATCAATACCCAATCATGATGAAGATGGTGATGAGGATGATGATGGTGATGATAAAGAAGAGGATGGTGATGATGATGATAATGATCAATCATCAATAATGATGAAGATGAGGATGGTGATGATGATGATGAGGAGGAGGAGGATGATGATGATGATGATGATGAAGATGATGGTGAATATGACGACGACGATGATGAGGATGATGATGATGATGATGATGATGATGATGGTGATGATAAAGAAGAGGATTATGATGATGATGATGATGATCAATCATCAATCATGATGAAGATGGTGGTGAGGATGATGATGATGGAGATGACGACAATGACGATGATGATGATGATGACGACGATGATGATGATGATGGTGATGATAAAGAAGAGGATGGTGATGATGAAGATGATGATGAATATGATGATGAGGATGATGAAGATGATGGTGATGAAGATGAAGATGATGATGATGATGATGATGGTGATGATAAAGAAGAGGATGATGATGATGATGATCAATACCCAATCATGATGAAGATGGTGATGAGGATGTTGATGGTGATGATAAAGAAGAGGATGGCGATGATGCTGATCAACCAGCAATCATGATGAAGATGAAGATGGTGATGAGGATGAGGATGTTGATGATGATGATGATGATGATGATGATGAAGATAATGATGAATATGATGACGAGGATGATGTTGATGATGATGATGATGATGGTGATCATAAAGAAGAGGATGATGATGATGATCAATCATCAATCATGATGAAGATGGTGGTGAGGATAATGATGATGAAGATGATGATGGAGATGACGATGATGATGATGATGATGATGACGACGACAATGAAGATGATGATGATGATAAAGAAGAGGATGGTGATGATCCAGATGATGATGAATATGACGATGAGGATGATGAAAATAATGGTGATGAACATGATGATGATGATGATGATGATGATGGTGATGATCAAGAAGAGGAGGATGATGATGACAATGATGATGATGATGATCAATACCCAATCATGATGAAGATGGTGATGATAAAGAAGAGGATGGCGATGATGATGATCAACCATCAATCATGATGAAGATGAAGATGGTGATGAGGATGAGGATGATGATGATGATGATGATGATGATGATGATGACAAGGATGATGTTGTTGATGATGATTATGATGGTGATCATAAAGAAGAGGATGATGATGATGATCAATCATCAATCATGATGAAGATGGTGGTGAGGATGATGATGATGAAGGTGATGATGGAGATGATGACGACGACGATGATGATGATGATGATGATGATGATGATGATGGTGATGATAAAGAAGAGGATGGTGATGATAAAGATGATGATGAATATGACGATGAGGATGATGAAGATAATGGTGATGAAGATGATGATGATGATGATGATGATGATGGTGATGATCAAGAAGAGGATGATGATGATGACAATGATGATGATGACGACCAATACCCAATCATGATGAAGATGGTGATAAGGATGATGATGGTGATGATAAAGAAGAGGATGGTGATAATGATGATGATGTTGATGATGATGATGATCAATCATTAATCATGATGAAGATGGAGATGGTGATGAGGATGATGATGATGATCAATCATCAATCATGATGAAGAGGAAGATGGTGATGAGGATGAGGATGCTGATGATGATGATGATGATGATGATGAATCAATCATGATGAAGATGGTGGTGCGGATGTTGATGATGATGAAGATGATGATGGAGATGACGATGACGACGACGACGACGACGATGATGACGATGATGACGATGATGATGATGATGATGATGATGATGATGACGACAATGATGATGATGGTGATGATAAAGAAGAGGATGGTGATGATGAAGATGATGATGAATATGACGATGAGGATAATGAAGATGATGGTGATGAAGATGATGATGATGATGATGATGATGATGGTGGTGGTGGTGATGATAAAGAAGAGGATGATGATGATGACGATGATGATGATGATGATCAATACCCAATCATGATGAATATGGTGATGAGGATGTTGATGGTGATGATAAAGAAGAGAATGGCGATGATGATGATCAATCATCAATCATGATGAAGATGAAGATGGTGATGAGGATGATGAGGATGATGATGATGATGATGAAGAGAATGATGAATATGATGAAGAGGATGATGAGGATGATGATGGTGATCATAAAGAAGAGGATGATGATGATGATGATGATGATGATGATGATCAATCATCAATGATGATGAAGATGGTGGTGATGATGAAGATGATGATGATGAAGATGATGATGGAGATGATGACGACGACGATAATGATGATGATGATGATGGAGATTGATGGCATAAATTTAATTTTTGTAAGCAGTTAGATTCGTCTATGTATTCCCGTGCTGTAAGTATTAAATTTACAGATCGGTTGGGTTGGCACCATGAGTGACAGTAGAGTTACTTATGTAATGGAAAATCAGATATATAATAATTTTGTGGGATTTGTATTTCAAAATTGTTTTTTTTAATTACTTTGCTTTATAAGATAGTTGTGTTGATCGATTGAAAGACTCATGCAGATCATATCCTCCGTGCCGTTTCAATTTTTATGGTTAAATACTGAAAAGAAAGGCGATCTGGTTGGATATATTGATTTATTAACTTAAGATGTTATAATAATATTTTGTTTTTCAATAAGAAAAAGGTGTAACTAGTAGGAAAATCAAAGTTCAGAAGAATAATTTATATTCTATAAATCAAAATACATAAGGAAAGAGTTCTATGACAGAGTTCTATGATATTCCATGCCACAATGTCCTACATCTGTGACAAGTAAAATGCTCAACTAAAATATGTGACAAGTAAAATGCTCAATCTGTGACGAGTCAAATGCCAGAGAGTTAAAGAGCCCAAACTGAACCTTGATCAATACGAGAGTTGTTAAAAAAAAATCTATCATGAAACCAATAGCAACTTTGGATAACTTATTGGCTTCCATATTTGCTTCCCTGTAAAAACTAAATGATGAAAGGAATTGACATTAATGTTTCTAAGCCACGGAGCCAATAACATGACATTAATGTTTGATTTTATTTCCATCCGTGTATGACAACCTGAGAATCAGAAAATACCCCTCCTAAAAGCAGAAACAGAGAAGGAAATCTAGCTGCCATGAGTTCAGCAAACATAGTACTTCCGTTCCCAATAATAATAGTTATGATTAAAGTAGTTATTTGGATTTTTTACTCCACTCTAAATTCCAGCATTATTATGTTATTTTATCCTGCCATGAAATTGATATGGAATTGGTAGTTTCGCACCCTCAGCTAAATCTCTGGCCGTAATTTCGCACCATTCGAAATTCCGCCGCCCGTAAATCTCTGGCCGGTAATTTAGCACTGTTGGAAAAAGTCCGGCGCACTCAGAGTTTCCATCCATTTTGATTGGGTAGAATGCTCATCCAAATTGATTTGGTTCGTTTCAGATTTGTCCTGTATCTCCGGCTCGGTTCCAGCCCTGGATTGACCCTCCTAGTTTAAAACTTATGAGATTTAGATATTTGGAGATCAACTTGAGAAAATAACTCTAATAAACACTTATCAATGAAAATTAATCTTTTTATTAAATTTTATAATAAAAACCGATTAAAATTTCAAACACCGAATCTATGGTCTAAAATAAGCAAATTCCAATGTCCGTCAAGACATTTTCTTCTAACACTTGGCGTGCTTGCATTATTCAAAACAACATTAAAATTAAAAATGTGGCGTGTTTGCATCATAAAAAACTCCGTTAAAATAATACTTTGTAATATAGGTATTACTTGATATTACTTAATTCAACGCGTGTTATTGGAATACTTATATAATTTGGTACTAAAAATTTAACATTATTTAATAATTTTAGAAATGCTTCTCTTATTTTGACATTATTTAATAATTTTAGTAATGATTGTGTGGTTATTTTGATTTTTTTAATAATTTATTATTTAATGATTTGTTGTTTAAATTATGGAAGCAATTTTTTTTTAATTTTTAATTTTTTTAAATATTAAATAATGTAAATTTTAAAATATATAAAAAAATAATGGAT
The DNA here is from genome assembly GCA_027924585.1 of Larix kaempferi. Classification (NCBI taxonomy): domain Eukaryota; kingdom Viridiplantae; phylum Streptophyta; class Pinopsida; order Pinales; family Pinaceae; genus Larix; species Larix kaempferi. The sequence goes on along the minus strand of BSBM01000318.1, from coordinate 24,325,773 downwards.
AATATATCGTGTTATTTTTCGAATTATACATTTATATTTTAAAATTTTAAAATGGTGTAAATTTTATTAAAGTGAAAAGATAGTTTTGTTTAACTTTATATGTAAAATTGAAGTGAATGTTTAGATGAAGTCATATTATGTTTTAGTCTTATTTAAATTTTTTATATATTTAACTTTTTATGATCAATATAATATAATTGTTATTTGAGAGTATGTTATCTTCATAAATTATATAGTCTTATTTTAATATTAAAACAATGTAGAAGAAAAATGTCCTCTTAATTATATCATTTTTTACTTGTTCTAGTATAATTATTATCATTGTTTTTTATATCTATATATAATTTTACATGAATTTGGAGATAAGATTATATATGGGTGGAGAATGGGGATTGGCAAGCTTGGGCTGATCCAAACCTTAGTTAGGTTTTTATGAAAACTGCAATAGCTTGGAGTCTCCTAGCATGCCAAACGACCTAGTACTAACCAAGATAAAAAGTGGGAATATATATATTTTTTTATTTTTTTATTTATTTTTATTTATTTATTTATTTTTTGCTGCAATTATTTTGAAACTTTAGTTAGTTTTATTTGATCTAGTTTAATCTAGATTGGATTTTGTTTTTGATCATTTTCAGGGTTACTTTCCTTTATTATTTTTAATGGGTCTTTTTTCAGTGTTTTCTTACTCCTAGTGGACAAGTGTAGTTTGAGACAACACTATAGTTTTTGGCTATCCATATGGTTTCCTATGGATTTGAGAAATGACTTATCTCCTTTTTCAAAATCTCATCAGCAAACACATTGTTTGGCGTGGAAAAGAAAATTGCATCAATCATGGTTGAATTTGATATTTCCTTAGGTCTTCCAGAGGTGGTGGAGATAATCTGGTGATTTGGATTTAGGGAGCTGAGAACCGGAAGGCTTGAATGATGAGAGAGGAGGATATTAAGCATGCAAATTTGTCATAAAATTTACATGAAAAACACTAATCTTGCATGATAATAAGCATGAACAAAAACATATGAAGTGAATGGGAGGTCAGGCTCAAAGAGGAGCCCCACCTATGAAACTAATTACCAATAAGTCACTCAGATCTAATTAATTTCACAATGAAAAATAGAAAATAGGAGAGAAACCAAATGAGTAACTTGTCATTATGAGAAGGCTTGCTAGGCCTTTATATATCATTATTACAATGTGCCTTGAGCCCAACCATGGGCCAAAACTATGTGCTACTAAATACCATGGATATGAGAGGGTGGCCTCTCCATTTAATGCTTTTATGATAAATGGGAGAGGGTGGCCTCTCCATTCAATGCTTTTATGGCTTATAAATCCGAATTTAGACTATATACCCCCTAAAATTTGGATCATCAGCTCCCTAAATCCAGATCATCTAGGGGGAGAAGAAATTTTTTCAAAGCCTTGATTACCGTAATATCCCCTTTAGTTGTTTTTATTGTAGAAAGACATGCATGTTCGGGCTCGGTGTCCAACCTTATTTCGTGGGGAGGATTTCAAATATGATTTTGTGGATAGCAAGGCATCTGCGGGATTTCTTCACTTGGCTTCGAAACTTGATCCATCTCCTCAAACTTATCAATCTAGTAAGTAAAATTCTGTATCCTCCACGCATTATGACGGTGTTTCTAAAGAGTTGGAGCTGGATTTTTATCTTTCAGCTGAAAATTCCTTGGATCTTCAAAAGAGCTCGGGTTGTACAATTTCCCCCACTTCACTGAAGGTTTCTTCTTCTCCGGCTACGACTACTCAAGGTGAAACTTTACCCATATCCAGGATTGATCCTAACGAAAATGAAACCTCTTCAGTTAAGCCGAAATCCCTCTTTCTGGTAACCGTAGATCACTCTGAATATGTTTCCTTATCTAAGGATAATGTTTTTCATACAGGGGTCGACCACAGGGTGTCTTCAGAAAATTTTCCTATTTCTGTTGAGATTGAGAACCCTCCCGTAAATGATCCACATCTGGCTAACCCTGGAGTTCAAAATTTAACTTTCCCCCATACTTTGCATTCCATTATGTCTTCTCTTGAGCATAGTTGTTTTAAATCTCCATTGGGGTTTTTTTGAAGAATCCTACTATCAATTTTGATTCTATTCTTGTGTCTTCCATAAGATGCCAAAACATAACTATCTGAAAAAAAGAAGAAAAAGGATAATCCTGGTGATATTAACTCCGAACCGGATGCTGATCTTGGTAATACTTTCCTTCCTCTCTCTGAAATTTTTTTACAAGTTGAATCTACCTCTCGGGCCCTTAGAGCAAACCAACTCGCTTCCAATGTTTTTTAATGTCCTCCCTTTCTTCCAATATACATGCTATCAGAAGAGTTAGAAAGGGTAGGTCCCTTATCTGATTCATTAAAGCTACCAACCCTAACATAATCCTAATTCAGGAAACCCTTTGGAATGCAAACCTTGCTATTGATTTTTTTTCTAATATTTTTCCTACTTGGGATTTATGTGCTATGGATATAGTCGACCATTCTAGTGGGCTACTATTAGGATGTAATCCCTCTTTTGCAAATTTCAAAACCTATAAAACAATTGGTGGTCTTCTATTAGAAGGAAAAATTATGGATTCTAATCAACAATTGGCTATCCTCAATATGTGTGGTCCCTATAACGATAGGGAAATGTTTTGGAACAATTTGGGTAACAGTGGCATACTGAAGACTCCAAATTTGATCATAGCTAGAGACTTGAATATCACACTATCAGTCACTGAAATTTGGGGCAATTCAACTCAACCATATGCTTTAGCTGAGTATTTTGAGGATTTGTTTCAAATAAATAATCTCATGGACATATAACCTGTTAAGCTATGTGCTACCTGGAATAACAAGCAGTGTGGCAGTCAAGGTATTGGGAAGAGACTTGACCATTTCCTTATGGTTGTGTCTTTATGCAACAGTCTGTTTAAATTTAGATCTTGGGTGGACATCTCGAATATCTCATATCATCATGTTGTTATGATTCAAATTGATGGTAGTTGTTTCAAAAAAAGATATCCCTTCAAATTTGATAATTTCTGGATGAAAGACAATGAATTTTGTGATTTAGTTAAAAATTTATGGAGGTCTTTTACTCCTCCTACAGAATTAAATCCTATGGAGGCCTTGGTCTATAAGCTCAAAAATATGAAGAAAGAAGTGATAGCCTGGGAAAAGCTTAGGAAAGCCTAAGATAAGAAAGCCATTGAAGAGATTGAACATCAAATAAGGCTTTGTATTGAACTCAATCCTGCAGGTATATTTATTGAGGAGGAAAATTTGGATTTACAAATTCTGGAAAAAATAAAAAATGATTTATTAGAACAGGAGGAAAATGCTTGGCATTTAAAGAGTAGAGCCACTTGGGTGGCACTAGGTGATGCAAACACTAAATTTTTTCCTGGACACTCCTCTGGTAGAAGAAATTATGATGTTATATGGGAACTTCTTGATGTTGATGGCGAATTGGTAAATTCTCAAGGTGACTTCGAGAAGGTTGCAAAACTATTTTCTCTCATCACTTTTCCGAACCTCACAATTCAATGATTGGAAGATTAGATGAAGGCCATACAATACTATCAAACCTTATTCTATGATGTAAAGGGATCATAACTTTGCAAACCGGTAACTTTGGTGGAGATTGAAAATGTGCTAAAAATATTTTCTAGGGACAAAATCCTTGGTCCAGACAGTTGGACGGTTGAGATATTTTGGGGCTTTTTTGATATGATGGGACAATATCTACTCTCCATGGTTTAGTTTTTTAGATCTAAAGGATTCATGTATACAGGTTTGAACTCAACTTTCTCGACTTTAATTCCAAAATGTAGTAAGCCGACTACCTTTAATGACTTCAAGCCTATCGCCTTGCGCAATTGGGATTATAAGGTGATCACCAAAATAATTGTAGACAGGTTGAAGCCAAAACTTGCGGAGGTAATATCTAAAGCATAATTTTGTTTTTTGTCAAATCGCAAGATCTTAGATGCAGTTGGAGTATCATAAGGGATACTTCATACCATTAAATCAAAAAATGTGAAGGCACTTATCCTTAATATGGACATGGTCAAGGCTTATGACCAGGTTAATTGGGTGTTCTCAAGACTACTGGTTCTTCATATTGGAATTCCTCTTATCATGACCAATTGGATTATGGAATTTGTTACATCCCCTTCCTTCTCTATTATGATCAATGGGTCTCCTACTCAATTTTTTGGTTGCTATCGGGGATTGCGCTAGGGATTACCACTATCACCTTATCTGTTTCTTCTTGTCATTAAAGGGATGAGTCATATGATATCGAAAGCAAGAAGAATTGGTTTGCTTAGGGGTATTAAGATCTTAGATTCCGTCATAATTAATTATCTAGTGTTCATAAATGATGTGGTTCTTTTTGGATTGAGAATTGTGGAAGAATGGTCGCAACTATCAGATATCATCAAGTTTTTTCTTTTCTACAATAGGTATGGAAATTAGTATCAACAAATCGAATTTTCTATATAACAATTTGGAAGAATGGATTGATAAAAGTATGGAGTTTAAAGGATCCTTATTTTTTTTTAGGATTAGTATCACTCTAGTATTCTGGTTCTTTGTTATATTTTGGTCCGTTTCTTACAGGATTTTTTTTTTCCCTATTAAATGTTTTTGGGATGGGATTGAATTGTTAAGCCCAGACTTATATTGTTTTTTAGGTTGATGTTTTCTAGGAAGCTTTTGATGATATAGATGTAAGGAGGAGTACTTTTTTATTTTCATGAATAACAAAAGTACATCTTTTTTCTTGAAAAAAATAATTTTAAATGAATTAAATTGTTAAAATTGCATGTGTTTTTCTCCATTGAGAATACTACTGACAAGGTGTTACATATGGGGATATGATTTCACGTACTTAATGTACACAGATGATCTCATAAATTTATTTGAAATCTAACTCATTATAAATTTATTTCATCTAAAAAAATTTAATCATTAATTATAACATTAATAAATCTTAAATATATATTAAACATAGAAAAAATCAACAATACATCCTATAATAAATTCATGCAATATACTAGAATATGAACAAGTTTGGGAGAGCTCAAAAATTTACAAGAATATGAAGATAAAATACTAACATAGGCTCATTCATATACAATACATTGTTGAACTATTATAATCAAAAGAAGTGATCCTAGAGCTTGGAGAGATCCCAACCGAAGTGAATGGAGTGTCCCCTTGTCCAAAAGGTTTTGAACTAGACGTAAAGAAAAATTGAATCGTTATATAACTGTTTGAAAGAATATTGTGATGGACCAATGATTACATTGGCTTGACCATTCCAAACTCAACACTCTGCAAGGAAAGTGTGGGATCAATAAAAAAATTGCATCAACTCAACAATTTCATCAATGAAGGGTTGAATAGGCTTTGGAAAACTATAGGATTTTAAGGAGAAGAATATCCTTGAGATAGGGACCAGACTATTTGCACCTCTAGAATAGTAGACAAAAATGAGTATTTGTATCTCTCTTCCAAATATTACAAGTGTTCTTACGGTGTAACCCTAATTGTCTAGGTTTCTCAACGATGTTATTGTTATCAAATTGACTTGAAAAGGCTAGTTTCTTGTCTCTAGTATGACTTATAGTGACAAGTGAATTATCCCCTTGTCTTCACATCTTATTGTCATTAGTATTAGTATTCTTCTTCTTTATACTTGTTTTATACTTCTAGTTACTAAGAGATAGACTTTCACTAAATGATGGAAAAGGATGAGTAAAATATTTCACTAGAAGAGAAGGTGAAGGTTGTACATTTGTTTGGTGTTTTTAGATTAATCTACTTACATGAAAATTATCAGGATATTTTAGGACATTCGAGGTGGAAAACAACCAAAATGGCAATCTCATAATGAATCTATGAGGATTCAAGGTGGCCATCAAGAGGGAATTAATGTTCCCAAATAAATGATAAGCGCAAGGATCCCTTTGCACAAGGGACTCTTAGTTTGTATCCTAAAGAATATTAGTCATAACCTCTTATTAAAAAAGAATAAAATATCTAAATCCTACTACCGATTTGAAAAATTACAATACGCACATGACTATAAAACACCCTCTAAGATGTAGACAAGATAAGTCACTCTTAAAAAAATTGAACCCTGGAAGTTAACACCTTAATAATACAAGTGAAGAACCAAACAAAATTCATCCAAAGGTTAGTTGAGGATGGTAAACGTCAAGATCCAAATTTTATAGAGGCAACTATGGTAACCCACACACATTAGTTACCCAAGGTGCAAGTACCCCCATGAACATGGGAACCCTCCAACTGCGCTAAGGTGGATGTCAAGTGTATGTATAATGTACTGGAATCACTTACCACTTCCAATCACTTGGGAAATAACCTATATAAATTGCACTAAGGTTACCACCTCACAATAGGTAGTCAAGAAAAAGAATCATGTGTTAGGTTTCTACGTATGAACAACAAAGGTAGTTCTATATTCTAGATAAAAAAATACAGATAGAATTTGTGTCATCCCAAGGAAATGCCAGTTCACCTACATTTTTCTTACACACATAGCCCATAAATAGGAAAGAGGGAAAAATATCCATACTTTTCTATATTAATATAGTGCTTGATGCACATGTGAGACACCCTTCTTGATAGTGTCTTATGTTGCTATTAGGTTTTACACTCTCTATTGATCTTAGTTTTAGTCTAATATCCATTGAAATTTCTCTTTCCATTCCTATATTGAGTCTCTAATCTTAGACTATATTGGTTTTCTAAATAAAAAAGTCTAATTCATTTTAATTACCTTTTATTTTAGGTTTAGTAATTATTCGTAAGAATATGGTATCAAAATTTGATGGTGTTTTAGGGAAATTAAGGAATATTAAATTAATAAATACACTTACAAACTCAAACAATGAATTTGTTCTTATATCTCAAGAAAGCAAATATTCCTATATAACATGCAAACCAAAACGAAATAAAGAGATCAAAGACTAGAAAACTAAGATGCAATTAATATCTTTTTAAAATTATTCCACTTTCTATACTTTGCTTGAATGTTCTTAGGGAAATCATAGTTTTAAAGCTTGAAGGGTATGTTTTCATATCAATGGAGAAACCAACATTGACTGAGTTTTCACCAGAGTAGGCATTGTAAACTCTGCAACCGATAGGGCTGGAACTCGTTCATTCCAGGGAAACTATGCAACCGTTAGGGCTGGAACTCATTTTATTTTTGGGAAGACAGTGATCGAAACTCTCCATCGAAGGCATAGGGTCTTGGATTTTAGCCTTTGTGCCCTCAAAAGCCACGTAGAATGAGCTTCCCAAGACCGACGACCCTCCTGGCTTGGTTGCTGGCCTCTGGCCACTTCTCTGCGCTCTGGTTCGCTGGCGTTTTTGGCTAGCTCAAACAGTTTTGACCCTCCTATGGCTCGTCTCTTCCCTCATGGCCTCGGGTTCTGAGAGCCTCCCTCCCGAGCTCTCGGATTTCTTAAAACTAGTTTTTGATCAAGGCAAGAAGCCGATCTCCTCCACTCAGAAAAGGTTTGTAAGGAAGTTAAATGAGATCCCCACTGTTTCTCTGCTGGTGGAACTCCAATGTAAGACAGCACTGAATCTAGCAGAATGGTCTCTAATCGGCCAATTCACGGGCTTATGGCCTTCCCCTAAGACCACCGAATATTGGGTACAGAAAAATTGGAGACCATTTATCGTCGAGGATGTTAAATACTTCTTTCTTTGTAAGGGGTATTTTGCATTCGTCTTTGAATGCAAGTAGGATCACGAATTAATCTTCAAAAATGGCCCATACTTCATGGGGCCACAAGGATTGTATATGAATAGATGGAATCCAAATTTTGACCCAACCATGGATATTCCCTCTGCTATTCCTATTTGGGTGAGGCTTCCCTAGCTTCCTCTCCATTGTTGGAATACAGAATCCCTAGAAGCAATCGGGAATGCCCTAGGAAAATACATCGATAAAGTCGACCGTAAAGATCAATATTCATGTGCAAGAATATGCGTCGAAGTGGATCTGGAACACAGCCTCCCATAAGCTATAAATCTCAAAGTAGTAGAATGGACGCACATCCAAGAACTCGATTATGAGCAGTTTCCATTCAAATGCAAGTTCTTCCATGAATATGGTCACTTCACAAGATCATGCAAAAAGAAGCCGGTGGAAACATATTCGAATGAGAAAAAAGAGCAATGGACAGCCATCCAAGAAAACAATAGAGCAGGCACAAAATCTCATACAAAAAGCCCAAATCTGCAGAAAACAAACCAGCAACTTCAAGATCAGACAGCCCCGAACAATGGGAACAGCTTCAAAGCCCTGGATTCAGATGAAATACAGGAAATCCCTGAGGCTAAAGAAGAAGGAGAAATTCGAGAACAACAGGAAAATAATGTAACGCAGCCAGATCCTGAAATTCCTTCGATCCCCTCGGCCCAAAATACTCCCAAGAAAGATAACCCCTCCTATACCGAGATCACAAAATCTAGAACCCTAATCTCTCCCTCCTCTTCAGAAGAACCCTTCAACAAAACCAACAAAAAATTGGGTCTAAAAACCACCAAAGAACTGAGGGAAGAAGAAGTAGAGAGAGAGAAAGCCCAAGGTTCCCAAGCAACAATAGATATGGTCTTTAGCAGAAATACCACAACCAGGAATGCAGGAAAGAAATGCGGGGAGATTTCAAGAGGAAATCCCTCCTCCACATTCAACCCTAAATGATGAAGCTGGTCTCCTGGAATTGCAGAGGGATGGGAAATCCCCACAAGATAGAAGCAGTCAAAGATCTAAAAAAAATTGGCATGCAAGATATTCTACTACTTCAGGAGACTAAACTTGATGAGAAGACAGTTTTAGATATTGGAAAAGAACAATTGAAGCATAACACAGGATATGCAGTAAGTGCCCGAGGAGCATAAGGAGGTTTGGCAACCTTATGGTCTTCGGACAAGTTCCACCTTCACGATCAATTCGCCACGCAACACTGGATTTATATGGAGCTCACCCATCTGTAGAGTAATCAACAGATCGGTCTGTTCAATATTTATGTGCCTAATCTTCATTTCGAGAAAAAAGAATGCTGGAGTTTATTAGAAGACTTTTTGGATGTGTATAATCCTCAAAACATTATCTTAGCAGGTGATCTGAATATCACCCTATCCAGAACTGAAAAGAGAGGAGGCCTTCAAGGGAATGAATATTTCAAATAGCAGGTATAAGATATTATCCATAACAGGGATCTCATTGATATTAAGCCAAAGAAAGGGAAGTATACTTGGTCCAACAAAAGACTCGGTAAAGGGAATATCATGGCCAGGATGGATAGATTCCTCATCCACAGCAACCTCTTGACTGATAAACAAATCAGCTCTTCCAGCATACTCACCAACCGTGCATCAGATCATAAACCTATACAACTCCAATTTAAAGAATTGGAGGATCTCGGTCTCATACCATTTAGGTTCATCCCACAGTGGTTGGACCATTCAAGTTTTTGGCCTATTCTGGAAAAGTTGTGGAGAATACCCATCACAGGCTCTCCAAGCCATGTATGGGAAAAAAAATTAATAAACACAAAGAAAGCGCTGAAAGTATGGGAAAAAGCCCACTTCCCAGCCCCAGCCGAACCTAGAAAGAGCGCAGTTGGAGTCTTAGAAGAAATACAATGTGATATGGATGACCAACACATAGATGCCAAATCAATGCATGAGGAAAAAAGTCAGCAAAGTAGAGTTTATCAAGCCTTCAAAAAGGAAGAAGAGTATTGGTGGCTGAAGTCAAGAAGTACGTGGCTAAAGTTAGGGGACCAGAATTCCAGATATTTTCACAATCAATTTAAAATAAGACAGATTGGAAACCACATTGAGGTGATCACGCTGGAGGATGGCTCGAAATGCAAAGGTAATAATAATATCAAAATTGCTGCTCATGCACACTTTTCTGCGTTATTTGCTGAAGATGACAGGGTCGAAGGTGAAAAAGAGCAATCCCTGCTGGAGCATGTACAGAGTAGCATCATGCTTGAGGAGAATTTGAAAATTCTGGAGCCTTTCACTCAGCAAGAAGTGGTGAATACAATCAGCTCATTTGACTTTGATAAAGCCCCGGGCCCTGATGGCTTCTCCATTCATTTTTATCAAGCTTGCTAGGAATGTATCAAGAAAGATTTTATGAGAATGGTGAACAATTTTCATTCAAAGGAAAATATAGGTGGAGGCACTAACAACACCTTTCTGTCCCTCATACCTAAAGATACAAACCCAAGCTCCTTTAACAGTTTTAGACCGATCTCCTTATGCAATGCCTCGTACAAGATTATTGCAAAGATGCTGGCGTCCTTGATGAAGCCCTTACTCAATAGGATCATCTCAGAAAATCAAGGCGGCTTTCTGGAAGGGAGACAAATTTTGGAAAATGTCATCCTCGTTCAAGAAGCTATCCATTCAAGAAAAGAAAGAAAGGAAAAAGGTATGTTAATCAAGCTAGATATGGCCAATGCTTTTGACCGAGTCAAGCACTCCTTCCTTTTCAATATTATGTCTTTGTTCGGTTTCAATGAAACCTTCATCCGGTGGATAACAACATGCATCAGCAAGCCCTGGATTGCCCCTTTAATTAATGTCCACCCTAAAGAGTTCTTCCAAGCATCCCAGGGCATTAGGTAAGGATGCCCACTCTCCCCTTTCCTGTACATTATCTTGGCTGACTCCATTAGTCAAAAATTAAACCTTGATCTGCAAAATGGCACCCTCCCCGGCCTTCAATTGACCATGGACTCCCATCCTCTCAATCACACATTGTTTGTAGATGATTCTTTATTCCTTGGAGGAGCCTCATCCCTCATAGCACGTAAATTCAATACCAATATGAACATGTATTCCAACGCCTCTGGAGGAATGATTAACCTTTAGAAAAGTGTTATGTATAGTTGGAATACAAACAAATCTGTGGCTGCAAAAATCAACAGAATACTAGGCATCAAGGTGCACAATCACTGGGAAAAATTCACCTATTTGGGTCTTCCCATCACTTACAGAAATTCAAAGGCAGGATCGTGGGATGATACGATCAACAAAATTAAAAGGAAAATCATTAGATGGGGAGGTCACTGGCTAAGCAAGGCTGGGAAGCTGACCACAGTGAAATCGGTAATCTCCACCACACCTATATATCAGTGTTCCACACTTCTAGTGCCAAAAGGAACAACAAACTAGATTAGTAAACTTATGAGAGAGTTCCTTTGGTCAAGAGGGAAAAACAATGGTGAAAAAAATAAAAAACATCACTTAGTAAATTGGGAGACAATTAAGAAGACTAAAGATGCGGGAGGACTACAAATTTGAGACCCTCGGCATGCAAACATGGCACTGGGTGGAAAGATATTATGGCAAATTCTCCACAACAAGCGAAACAGAATCAACCAAGTGTTCAGGAAGAAATATCTCAATGGAGACAATCTAAGATGTTTAGATCAAAAGCCAATCTCCAAAGGAACAAGCACTTGGTCCCTTTGCAAAGAGTCTTGGGTTTTTTTCTCAAAAGAACTATACTAGGTACCTGGCAACAGTAAGAAAATAGATATTTTCAAAGATAGAATTATGGAAAATGAAGCTATGCAAAATAACCATGAATTAAAAAATATTGCAGGCTGGTTAGCCCATCAAAGAATCACAACTCTAAATGATTTTAGCTGCTGGGATAGTCACGGAAATTGGGATAGATGGAAAAAGCTAGAAGTCCCAGCAAATCTTGAGGCAGCCAATGATATCCTTATTAAGAATCTGAAAGGATGTGCCCCTCTGCACTTACTGGGAAGGGATGACCGAGGATGGGGGCAAATAGGCTCGTACAATGTTTCCCTTGGATACAAAGCTCTACAATAGAAAGAAGAAGTAAGAAAGGATATATGGAAAATGGTCTGGGACACCTTCGGACTTCAAAAAATTAATTTCTTTATCTGGACTCTAAATCATTGCAAAATTCTCACTGGGGAAAATTTAAGTAAGAGAGGAATTCATGGGCCCTTTCGGTGCATTCTTTGCCAGAGCAACATTGAAACTAGTAACCATCTTTTTCTGGAATGCCCCTATGAAAAGAACATATGGAAATATTTGCTCAATGACCTCAATATCAGCATGCCCATCTTTACTATGATGACTCAGCTCTTCAGAGAGTGGAAAACTATCTATCCCACTCCCCTGTCCAAGGATAAGCTCTGGTATCATGTATGGATCTCCATCCCAAAATTTGCATGTTGGAAAATATGGATAGCCAGAAATCAGGCAATCTTCCAAGAAAAGAGATGCAATCCCACCCACATAGCAGGCCAAGCTAAAGGTTTATTGGTCAAATGCCTTAAACACTCTAAGCTTAGGCTAGACTCAATCCTTAGCAAGGTAGAATTGGAGTCGATAGGAACTATCAGATCGCAACCCCGGATCGAGCCCCATCAGAGACTCACTCCAGCCTGGAAAATCAAACTCACATCTAAAGACTTCCAAGAATGGAGGACAAAGCAAGAGCTGGACATCCTGCATTTCAACGGTGCCTCCAAGAACAATCTAGGAGAGGCAGGAGTAGGTGGAGTCTTGTGGAATAGAGATGGGATCATAAGTTTAAAGTATAGGTGGGCTCTAGGCATTAGCTCAAATAATGTCGTTGAAGCTTTAGCCTTGTTGAAAGGCTGCTAGATAGCTAGAGAACAAAAAATTGACAAGATTCGAGTTTTTGGGGATTCCATGATCATTATTTGTGCCCTCAACACCAGCAACAATCTTCCACTCAGCCGTATCATTCAGCGAATTTGTCATATTTCGAGTTCCTTCTCCCTTTTCAGGTCTTATCACATTCTAAGAATCTTAAACTTTGAGGCAAATTCAGAAGCTAATGCTGCTTCTAGTCAGCAACAAGGAATTCTTAAGCTCTCTAACCTAGATGCTAAATCCCATCATATTCCTTGAGCTGGAAATTTTTTAAGTTTATGTTATCTGTCAGCTAGCCTAGACTGCTTGAATAGAATAATCCTCTTAATCTGTCTTTTAACCTCCAATGCAGAGCCTTCTAAAAATTTTTAGACTTGATGATTCGCTAAATAGCGACTCTATGGATCAAACCTGTCACGAATTATATGGTTTTGCACAAATCCTGAGTGATATGATTTCGCAGGAAATGGAGGAAATATCTTCACGCAGGTATGAAATCGTATCATCATCTCAATTAAGATGATCATTAAGCTGTCTTCAAATTTTTGTGAAGTCTAATTACCAACAGAGTCAGGCCGTGAGTCAGTACAAATGAGGCAGTTCGTGAAGATGAAGTCGACAGTACTGTGAAAATTGGCCCATTCAATAGTAGAGCAGAAGTCATCCTGGAGTGAACTTAAGATCAAACTTATTCTCAATTCACAAGGTAGAAGGCTTGCTTAGCAGCACTTCGAATGGAGTGGAATTATAAAGCTACTCCAGACTAAATCTCTGCATCTTAACATGATCCCTGAGCATTAGAATTTCAGTACACTCTGGGCTTGAATCATTCAGAATTCTATTAGTAGGGTTTATGCAAGCTCAACATTCTCCAACTAGAGCAATGAATCTCCCATAGAAAACTAGCACAAGCTGGATATATTTATCTTGAAGAGAAGAGAAAGTAGAGCAACATATTCTCAAGCATCCAAACAGATCTCATAAACAAGGTTAACAAGGAAAAATACCTTCATGCCCTAATTGAAGTTTATTAAGCTTCATCACCATGAAAAAAACCTATAATGCTACAACCTCAAAAAAATTATATAATATCCCTCTCTCTTGACCTTTATTTGTTGTAATTACAAAGATGTAAATTTTATTATGTATTAGTTCTTGGCAAGAAGCTCAAGGCCAAGGTCCCGCGAGTGAATGTTGTAGCATTGTGATTTTGTGGTAGAGCATGCAAAATTTAAAGTGGAGTCACATCATGATGTAAATTGCAGTAATGAAATAATAAAAATATATCTAGGGGATTGAACATGCAGCACAACTCAAAAGAGGGGCAATGACATTGACTAGGGGAGAGAGTAAAGGCTAATGAAGCATTGGGATTTTGGTTAACGATGATAAAAAATTCATCTTGATACCTGTTAGTACTAATATCCACGACTTGTTTGGTTGAATGTGACACCACATATTGCCATCCAAAGCTGGATCTCTAACAAAGGATCAGAGTTGTTACGGCATGTGAAGGTGGAAGGAATGACCGTTCTCCCTTTTAGAATTAACTGATCGAAGAGTTAAAGACAATCTCCAATCGAAAGGGTGGCGTGAATTTAATCAACAGTTGATATTTCGTTCATGGGACCGAAGTGCACGATGTTTATTGATCTCGGGGTTCCCCTAAATGAAAACCACCAAGGCCACGCTTCAGCTCTAGGATCATTCAGGGCTCAAAAAGAAGTCTCCCTGAACCACCTTTCTCTATCCCTAAAAACACTAAGAAGCTGCCACCATGGTATTACTCCTAGGAGCAGTTAGCCAATGACCTATCAAAAAAGGTGGCCCAACACATAAATTTGTGCCAAACATACACTGATATCGAAAGGATGACGAGAGATATCAATGGATATCTTGTTTTCATGATACCTAAAGAGATTGGAGTTTAACACACTAGAAGAACCCCTAAATGGACACCACCATCTCCACGTGGCATCCCCAAACTCATTCATGGCCTGAAAAGTGCTCTTCCCGAACCGCTTATCTCGAGCCTTGAAACTCCTCTTGGTCCTCTTTTCTCCGTCTTCTTACCTCAACTTATCCTCCTCATCATTTCCATTAAGCCTCCCCTAACGGTCATTACCTTCATATTTTAGGAGATAGACGTTCCCCTTTCTTTTAATAGCCATCCACCTCTTGGTTAAAGAACCAATATTCGAGTGCCACTTCCACCTCTCATTAAAACCGACCATATTCAAATTTCTCCCTATAAATATGACTTCGAAGAGTTTACTGAGCATCTTCAAGTTTCCATCACTCTGAGTTCCTCCACTAGTAGTCTCCTCGCCAACCTTTTCATATCCCAAAGTCGAGCATTTACCACCATTGTCTCCACCATACCAGCATCGCCATGTCTTCTGATTCTTCCCCTGAAGCATCTCCCTCAGCATAAGTAGTTCTCAGTCAGGATGATCACCTTGGAGACGAGCTTTTTGATGTTCACGATTTGTTTTCCTCCTTCCCAAATCTTTATCAATTATCCAGGGAAGCTGAGGAGGAGGCAAAGAATGGGAATGACCTTCTCAACTTATGGAGCTCAGGATTGGCCAATACGGTTTTACCACAAGACAAGCCTTTCCCAGAGTTGGTACAATTGTGCACTAAGAGGTATTCCCTAGAGAGAAAAGCGGTCATCTCCAGATTGGGAACCATCATTTTCCCGATCACCAAAGAGCCCATTAGGGAATTTATCGACACTAAGGAAGATGCAACCAGTTTACATTTCGATGAGGAAGTACTGAAAGGAAATATCAAAGAGTTATCATAAAAAAGAAGAGATACATTCATCTGCATGATAATCCCACCAGAAGCAAGTTTTCCCAATACCCAACCAATGTTCATCCTTGAAGTGTTCGTAGAGTCATCCATACCAGTACTATCTATGATGTTACAAGTCCTCGTATACGAACACGACCTGGTAATAAAAAACGTAGCTTTAGGTTTCCTCTTCCTCATGAATTTATCTCAGCAAGAGACTCATGTAAAGTTAGATTTTTCATCTTTTCTCTCCCAATCTATGCACCTACAGTTTAAAATTTTTTCATCTAGGAAGATGTTTAGATATAGTTATCTTCTCTTATATATTATTATCTATCACAACATGAATTTCTTCAGCTGAGATGATCTTGAAAAGTCAATCGTTCCAGTCCCTTCACATCAAGGTTTTTCTATGTTTGTAGACACTGTCATGGCCAAGGTTTATACACTATTGTTTGTCCCCCCACCATATTTTTTCCATAGTGCAGACAATTGCTCCAACTAAACCCAAGTGACTTGGTTGGATATTGGTTCTGTTTTGAGACCCACACCGAAATCCATGTGTATGGAGCAGAGCTAGCTCCCTACAAGCTCCCAGTGTTCGTGACTCCTAGGATTTTCGTCTTCGAGTACAACCGCCATAGATTCAATTGCGATGATGTACATTTCATGAAAGGAAATAGTGCCATGACTTTCAAATTCCCTAATGAAGCTAGTCCATTCAAATTTAGGAGAAGAGATGCTCAGAACGTAGTTGAAGAACTATTAGAGTCTTTCAACTTCCCATTAAGCTTAGTGTGCAAGTACAATCCTAAAGGGATCATCTCCCAGAAAAGACAATCTTTTAGGGAAACAACCTACCTCCATGAGCCACACCCACTATTTTACAAGATGGCCAACTTAGACAGTTGGGAGTAGAGAAAAGAAGCATTGGATCCTAGTAGGGCCACTGGGCCACTGGTCATCCCAACACCCCATAAAGTGGATACATTGGGAAAACGGAGCACACCAGAGCCGACCTCTGAAGTCGACAAAGAGAGATCAGGTAGCATTGGATCAGAAGTGAAATGATCAAAGGGTGAAAATACATCCAGCACAACATAAAAAGTGAATCCAACTCCCACCTCTTTGGAACTTGTCATCTTGGATAACCTCCCATCTGCAACGTGGCCTAAGAAGCAGGATACACAGTCCTCAGAAAGTGCTTTAGTCACCACCTCACCGATTAAAGAATGTTTGTTCGGGTTATATTCACAAATCAAAGATGAGAAAATTGATCTCCAAAAGACTTTGTTCCCAAGGAAGCAGCTCGAAACAGGGAAACAGACCAGGATGCTATCTGCACTAGATTTGAGGTAAGGAACCCTAAAGATGGCAATTCTAGAGCCATTGGTACCTAGGGGGGAAGAAAGTACCCTCAAATTTAAAAATCAACCAGGTGACTATAAATATATATGCATTCCCTTCCAAATACATCATGGGGCTTCATCGACAAATTGGTGAAGGAGTATAAAGGGATGTAATGAAATACACCATGAGCACAAACAAGCTACAAAATATTGTCGAAAGGGTAGAGAAGCAGCTGAAAAATGAGAATTATTCTAATAAAGAAAACCAATTAAAAATAACTAACCTAGAGAAATAGATTGTAAAGATGGTGCAAAATCCCAATGACATGGGTTGAGTTTAGGCCATGCGAAAGGAAAAGGACAAAGAGATTTCAAGCCTGAAAAATAAGCTTAGCATTCCCACTGTCGAGGATTCAAAAACAATTGAAGTATCAGCAATACAATATGAGGTAGAAAGAGCCCTGGCCGATAGCAAAGCAGTAAAAGAGAAGTTTTCCACCCTAAAGAATGAGTTGGACAATCTAAGAAAGCAGAATCACGACATCCTCCAACAAAAGTCAATTGCATTACAAGTCTCTTCTTCTACGGATCCTACTGACAAAATCGCTCATAAAATTGCAGAGATGATTCTCAAAGGCACCCAGCTAAACTAGGCACAGGATCATCTAAAATCCAAGTGCGACGAGCTTATCTGCATGAGAAAAAAACTGGCTAAAAGATACCAAGCCAGCTCAGAACTACAACAATCTAAAGAGCATCTCTGGAAAAATGTCTAGGACTTGTCTAGAAGATTGACAAGTAAGCCTCTTCTTAAAAGCGCTAACTTCGGGATCTGGGAATAGGTAGAAGCCTTGATAACCACATAGTGGAGCCATTTCTTCATGTCTCAAGAAGAGTGTGAAATCAAAGCCGCCACCCAATACGCTCGTTCAACCCTAAACATCATGAGCAAGAAGACATATTTCGTCAAGGCTGCAATTGAATTTTTGAATGAGAAAAGATTCGACGAGCTCCAAACATATGCCATCCAAGATAGAACAAAAGTAATCATGGAAGCCAACAAAGTGATTATAAAAGGAACAATGGCTCAAAATGTTGTTGATATGGCGACCCAACTGAAGCAATATGTTCACTAGTTCAAGGAATTATTCAAAGCAGTTTTTTCCCTCGGTCTCCCATCCTTTTGGGATGGACATGGAGATTTGTACCCAAAGGAGCATTGCAATGCCATGATTTTGGATGCAAGGAACTATGAAGTTCACCTAGCAGACACTCATCAGGAACTAAGTGGCTGAATGTTTGCAGACAAACTGCACACTAATTTTGAGATGCGTAACCGCCTTCAAGCCATTTTCATAGCTCTACCAAACCCCACTTTGAGAATTATTCTGAGCTAGATATGTCCCTCAGAGAAATAACGGTTTTCCAATATCCTATGGGAAAGGATTGGAAAAATATTATGATATTTCTGCAGATACAACAACTAGAGAGGATTTCACTGATGCAATCAGCGGTCGGAATGTCCTCAACACAACCATCAGTAGGGACATCTTCAACACAACAGGATATTCCTCTACCTCATCAGGGTGGACTCCAGTCTCCACAACCGACAAGTCAACATTAGTCTAATAGACAAAAAAATTTGTACCTAATTTTTGTTAGCAACAAGCATAAAACGTTAAGCCGTTGGGATGTAACAAACCATGTGTAGATTTTGTAAATCTTATAGAGGCTATATATAGAGAGAAAAAGGAAATTTATCCCAAGGGTCGATTCTTTTTGTAAGAAGCATAACTTTGGATGATCTAAGTCTGATCAAGTAATATAAGAAAGCACCTTCAAGCTTTATCTTGGTTTTTGTGGATTCAAAACTATGATGTGCACAGTTAGTACTCTTTTATTTTTGTGATATCATCCCTCTTTCATATGTCTTTTATGATTTGCAAAGATAACATTGATTCAAATATGAGTGTTCTTGGATTCAAATACTATTTCTAGATGATTTATGCTGTGAAGTATTCATGTTATAAAATATGGTTATATTATCCTCATAACGATTGAATTCTTCTTTGTGGTCATTTTGTATAACTACTGAATTCCTTTGGCTTAGTACATTTTATGTATACATGAGATAAATATTTACTTTCAGCAAGTACCTTCTCTCATGACATTCCGTTAACACAATTCACTCAAGTTTTTACTTACATATCAGAAGTACTTTCCACATTATACTAAGCTTGATTTTCATCATTATATTCAACAACAATAATATAATTTTTGATTAAGTATTGAAAAAAGATAAATAGTGAAACTTATTCATGCCCAAGAACAGTTCTAAAACAACCTTAGAACATCTCTGGGACTAACAATACCTTTGGTTGTTAACAAGAAAGAGAACTATTAATATTCATTATTTTCCTAAGGTAAAATCCTAGGAACACGAGTTTTAATCATTAATTAATAAAGGCATTATCAACTAATGGTTATTAATTATTTAACTAACTAGATAATAACTATCAGATTTCTACGATTGCTAATGCAAAAATTAATTTTTATTTTAAGGAACAATTTAATTATTTTAAGCCAACACTATATAATATATATACTATACAAATAAATTTGTCATATTATATGAATATACCAGCATAGATCCAAATCTTAGGCTCTATCAAGCACCGAAAGGGATCAAATCTCCTAAGGTGCAAACTTCTCCTTGAATAGCTCCTTGAGTGCAATACCTGAGCCACCTAATCCTAATCTCTAAAGTCTCTAGTTTAAGTCTCATTACTCATATTTACTTTTTACTTTGTATTGTTCTTTTTTTTATGGCCGACATATTTATTACTTTTTACTTTATATTATTATTTTTTCTTTACTTTGTATTATTTTGTTACTCCGCAAACTCAACAAACACTCTAAAATCTCATATTTACTTTTTACTTTGTATTAAAAATAAAAAGTAAAGTCTCTACTTTAAGTCTCATATTTACTTTTTACTTTGTATTATTCTTTTTTGTTTATGACTGACATAATATTTATCACCTAATCCTAAGCTCTAAAATCTCTAGTTTAAGTCTCATATTTACTTTTTACTTTGTATTATTCTTTTTTGTTTATGGCCGACATAATATTTATTATTTTTCACTTTGTAATATTCTTTTTTGTTTACTTTGTATTATTTTGTTTATGGCCGACAATATCGACAAACACTTGACTTACAAGATCTCCCTCATACAAATGTTATTTATGGCCGACAATATCAACAAAGACTCGACTAACAATATCTCCCTCATACTGGGCTGTAGAGCGCCTCTCGGTGCAACAAGGTAGTTATTACATATAAAAAGAATGAATGATCATTATAATAAACATTTAAGAAGAAGGATAAGTGATTAACTAAATTTATCTTCATGAAAATATAAAGGATTATCTTCTAAAAGAATCCTTGTAAAAAAAATAAAGGAAAATGAGGTTAGGGTTAATGGGATAGAATTCCATGAAAAACAGTTGCAATAGAGAAGTCTCTCTCTCATTATGGGACCCGATTTCAATGATGAAAAAGTGCACATACCTGGAGTCCATATCTATTTTCAGCTACACTGTTGTTGATCACTTATGTGCCCTTGCAGATCCATCTCTTACCGATCACTTCCGTGTCATTGCAGATCCATCTGTTTCAGATCCATTCCGAAAGCCGGTTTCGATCCAGCCATTTCAGATCCATTCTAAAATTCGTTTCAGATCTAGTCATTTTCGATCCATTCTCAGTCGTTCCATATCCTGTCGTTTTCTTATCCATTCCGAAAGCCGTTTCAAATCCATTCTGAAAAAAATAAAAAAAATTGTTTGCCATATCTCCCTTGTTTCAACTCTCTTTTCCCTGAAACTTCACTAACACCCCTGCAATCCCATTCTCCATATTTCATTCCTGAGGACCCTATCCCAAATTCCACTTCCCAAGACCAGAAATCCCACGTTTGTCTATTTTTAGGGTTTGCCATAACTCCTTCAATTTTCACCCAATCGTCTTAAAATTTTGCCATTGTGTTCCTTTCCTAATTCTGCTTCTTTGTCCCTCTCTGCCAAATTTTCTCATTCTTTCACCCCACTTCTGAAATCCTCATTTTTTGTTTCCCTGTACATTCGAGAGTGTCCAAAACCTAGTCAAACCCAAATTACCCTTCATGTTTTTTCCCAAATCTAGATTTTCCCTTACTAAACCAGTTTTTGTTTTTGTTTTTCTACCCACTCAACCAAAAAAAAAAAAACACTCCTAGTTATGGTTGTCACTCATGCAGGAGCAAAAACCATGGAAGAAAAACTTGCAGCCATCCAAGCCAAACTCTAGGATCTAGATGAAAACTTTCTCGGCCTCCATCTTGAGCATTCAGCCATGAACAACAAACGACAGTCCAAGTCTTCATCATATAATGGGTTCTCTTCTTCCAGCAATTTCCATGGTCCAAAGCACGATTTTCCTCGCTTCAATGGTACTGATCCGACTGGATGGATACCATGTAGAACAGTATTTCAGTCTGCATAATACTTTTGATGTCCAAAAAGTTCCACTTGCATCCTTTCATTTGGAACAAGAAGATCTTCAATGGTACCATTGGTACATCAAGGCTCATGAAGAGCCAAAATGGCTAGACTTTTGCCAGCTCCTTTTGCAACAATTTGGTCCTAGTGCTTTTGATGACTTCATAGGCACCCTCACTAAACTTCGCCAAATTGGCACTGTGAGAGAGTATTAGATAGAATTTGAGAAACTATCCAATGACTAAGAAGGATTGTATGATGAATTCTACAAGAATTGTTTTATCAGTGGTCTTAAAGATGAAATCCGCTCATAGGTTAAAATGTTATGTCCCAACATAATGATGGAAGCCCTGGGGAGGCTAAGTTGGCAGAAGACAAGATTGTAGCCCAACAATGCTCCAAACCCACTTCTCTCCCCTTCCTAAATATGGGTTCTCAATGACCATCCATCCCGCCAGCTCCTTGACCAACTCCTATCAAGCATTTTTCTGAAACAGAGATGCGAGCACGCAGAGAAAAAGGGCTGTGTTATAATTGTGATGAGAAATTCAATCGGGGATATAGATGTGTTCAACAAAAGCTTTATCTCTTGGATATTAATTCTCCACCTACCTCTAAAATTGGTGAAGAAGCTCCAGATATAATGGATGATTAGGTCGACATTCAGGAGCCGTCTATTGACCCCCCATTTCAAAGTGACCAACCAGAGATATATCTCCATGCTTTATCCGACATCACCGCCCCCCAAACAATGCGGGTCAGGGGTTACTTCAAGAAGCAAGTCCTCTTATAATACTCATTGATTCTGGTGGCACTCATAACTTCATTGACCCTCGGATCGCCAAAAAGGCTAATTGTTTTGTCCATCCTTGCTCCAACTTTGAAGTCATGGTTGCAAATGGGGGCACCTTACCTTTCAAGGGAAAGTGTCACAATGTGCATATCTCTCTAGAATATTATAACCTGCGCTCTGACATGTTTTCCTTTTCCTTAGGCAGATGTGATGTGGTTTTGGGCGTTCAATGGTTACGCACACTTGGCCCCATCTTATGGGATTTTGCTGAACTTTGGATGTATTTTTCAGTCAATGGGACACAACACAAATTTACGGGATTGGAACCACGGTCTCTCTGCATAATCAGTTCACATCGCATGGAAAATATCCTTAAGATGAATTCACATGGTGTCATCACTCAGCTCCATTCCATCCAGATGCACCCACCAATGGTATCCACTAAATGTCAGCCTAAGGATAATGGAAGAGAACCCATTCCACGAGTCAATCAAGAGGGTGCATCTCTACTTCCATCCCTGTTGTTGGGAATAAATGATGGAGGAAAGTACACCTTTGATTTTAATTGTCATTTCCTATATTTAATTATTTATGTGGTAGTAATGGAGGGAATAGCCCTACGTTTTTATATTGCTTCTATTTACTAGCATGAGAGGGAGAAACCCCTAAGTTTCTTATGCTATTATTTGTTGAGTGATGTGAGTGTTTCTCTCTTTACAGACAATACGAATCCAACTAGTCATATATTCTTTGGTGGATAAATTGTTGAGTGTCGACAAATGCTTCAATATTTGTATAAATTATTGATTGGAGGGGGCGATCTATATGACCTCCTTCTCCTTTCTTTCAATACTACAAGAAAGTTTGTGTCTCCATTGCTTGACAAGAAGGTAATCCTCTTTGATATATTTATTATCCTTTTACATGTGGAGAGGTGTTGGGCTAGGAAAATTTCTAGGTAAAGTTTTGTGTAGTTTTGGTGTGAACAAGGCCAAGGTGAAGTGGTCCAATGAACAAGAGTCAACTCTGATGTAGTGGCCAAGAATCCAGGAAGATGGGCATTTTGACTATGTCAAGGGAGGAGTTGAGTAAGTTAGTTAGGGGTTTTTGTCCACATACATTTATGAGTGGAGTAGGTGAGTAGTAGAGTAGTGGGAGCAGGGAAGGTTGTGTGTGTCCTATAAATATGTAATGGGTTGGGAGATTTTAGGCTGATAGTTAATGAGTTAGACAGTTGGTTAGTTCATTGGTTAGTCGATATTCAGTATTTTGTGAGCCATGTTTTGTATGTTGAATATATTGTATTCTATGAAGAAAATAGTCACATCATTTGCAAGCTCTATGCGTAGATCAACTATAAAAGAAAGAGAAATATGTAAGTCATTGTAAAAACATGAAGTGCTTATTTTGACTGTGATTCATGAATAAAGAAAGTGCTTTTGCGGTTTTCTCTTGTTTGGGTTTCCTTGTTGCATATGGTGTCCAATATGCATGTATATTGTGATGATGTGTTGTGTATGTTGTTACATGTTGAGTATTGTTGAATAATTTTTTATCAATGTGTATGGATGATATGTTAATGAACATACGTCACAGTTAGCTTAATGTTATATATGCAATTCTACAGATTATTAAGTAATGTGCTCTGTCAAGGTCCAGAATGTTATGGTTGTTAGTTTTCGATCGCACCCATTCACTGCTGTAGAAATATATTTCCTATAGCTCCCATAGATACCTTGGGTGAGAATTCACCCGCTTCACAGGTGATGCCAAAAGGGTCGGTGTCTCGAGGTTTGTTGGTTTTTAACTGAATGAACCCTAGTAAAATTAGATCTGTGTGAACAAATGGTTCTATTGTCGGGATCGACATCTCCATTTAAAGGGTATGTAGCATATGAATAAGCCTGAAATCAAGGATTGGATAGATAATAATCTGAGAGTGTTTTCCAAAATCCAAAACAAATACCCGTCCATTGATGCAAAAAAATTGTTAGATAAGTATATTTTTACAGATATCTATGAAGTGTTCTTTGGAGAGTTTCCTGTTATATTAAATCAATGGTAGGAAATGTTAACATTTCAAAAGAGGTGCTTTCAAGGGGGTGACTAATTCAAACCCTTAAAGGTGTTGATAATAAAATATCTCACGTTGTTAAATTTTGGTTAGATAGCATATTAGAATGGTATATTACAAAGTTTGATGTAGACACCATAAAATCCTATAGCACTATTGAAAGGGAGTTCTTCCAAGGACCATGTGGTAAGTACCTGAAATCTTTGAAATTGTGGATTAAAATGTTGCATTGTGAAAAAGGGTTTATGAGAATGGAATCTGATGAGTAAACCATTTGTGTGCTGTGGTTCGGGATGTCGGTAGGGAATGGTCCAAGAATATGTTGTAAGAAGTGAGCTGATATGAAAAAGGAAGGAGATAGCGAAATGGATGAAGAGTGTGGTCTACTATGGAGTGGGAGAATATTTCGGTCAAGTAAGAGAAGGATAACTACAACAAAAGGAAAGGATTGTAGCGTCACTAAAGGAAATGCTACGAACCAATCTCACGGCTTGAAGAAAAATCTTAAGATAGAGAAGAAGACGAACAAGAAGAATACCATCCCACTTCTGAGGACGATCATGTTGAAATAGATTAGGCCAGACACTATGACATAATTGGGACATCACATTCATCTCCAAAAACTTGTTGGGTATGTGTTATATTCTTTGCATGTATATGGAGGGGAGAGTGCGCCTGTCAACGGTGCGCCTGATGATCCCTTCAACACCTTATTTTTGGGGAATTTTCTAAAAATATGTAATTTAATCCTGGTTAACGGATTGGGGTCTATTTATTTGACAAAGGGACAGTCTGGTTGATCACCATTGATGAAAACAAGAGACCATTATTTGAAAATGGTCATCGACTACGATTATATCACAAACCGATCTCGAAGGATGCTTTCGTTTCACATGTTGCAGCTGATCTAGAATATCAATTAATGTCAGGGTGGGGATTTTTCTCAACCACTGTGAATTTTTAAGAACTGCAATGTCCACACATAATTTGTACATAAATAATTTATTTTTCATTCTGTTTTTTATCTATTTTTCATTTTTCACTTGATCGGGTTTGTTTCGAAGATTTGTGTGCAGGAATTAATTGGAGGAACAATAGTCATGACTGGGCCAGACGATTGCAAACACCTT
This sequence comes from Larix kaempferi, assembly GCA_027924585.1. Lineage (NCBI taxonomy): Eukaryota > Viridiplantae > Streptophyta > Pinopsida > Pinales > Pinaceae > Larix > Larix kaempferi. The sequence goes on along the minus strand of BSBM01000318.1, from coordinate 24,300,342 downwards.
ACATTATTTTCCTAGTTTAATAAAGCTCTTTTGAATAAGATGGATGATTTGTTAGCTTTCAGCAGCCAGCTGAAAAATCTACCTGCTACTCCAATTTGCACAGTTGCGACCCCTTACCTTGCTCATTTTCTCAATATTTGCAGTTGCGACTAAGCTTTTCTCAGTTATTTTTCCAAAATTCACAGTTGCAACACCGCTATTTTTGCCTATTTCGCCAGGTCTAGTAGCTGCGACTCCACTATTCTTGCCTGTTGCGCCAAGTCTAGCAGCTGCAACTCCGCTATTTCCATTTCATTTTTTCCTTTTTCCAATAGCTGCAACTCCGCTATTTCCTATTCTTCCAAGTCTGGCAGCTGTGACTCCCCTATTTTTGCCTATTTTGCCAATTTCCGCAGTTGCAACACTGTCATATTTCACCAAACTTTACTCAAGTCTTCATTCTTAGCTCCTCTAATTCATCAACTGCAACTCCGCTAGATTTTCTTTCTCCTAGAACAGTCTCGCTACTAATGATTTGGCCTGGCTCTCATTTAAATGATGACTTCATAGTTCCAATCACAATCTACCAAGAACGACCGAAATTATTGAGCCATCTTGCTTACTTGTCAGTGTGAATGTACTTATCAGCTTGGTTGGTGATCGCCAACTCATCTCAGCACATGCAAATTCATGATCTCTTAATGAAGTAATGACAAAGTAGGGCTATGGTGGTAATTAATTTAAGACTGAGAATATACTGCGAAGTTATGAATTCTGACCTTTTACATGATTAAGCATCAAATTAAATGTGGAAATGATGAGCATGTCATGTCTTTTGGCATGGTCAGCTTTTGTATGCACTTAATCGCCAAAGAATGTGTCAGTATTAACAACCTGACCGTCACTTTACCCGATTCGTACCAAAATTTCCCAATTACGCCATTTTTCCTTAACTATATCATCTTACTGTGGGTTGAAAACTGCGCCATCTTTCCTAAAATACCCAATTTCAAATTTTGACTATTCCATGAATGTTCGAAGGCTGCAACTTCCAAGTCTAAGCTGATAACCATTGTATTCGCTGTCTGAGTTACGAAGGGAGGTTTATATGGGTAACCTGGTTAAGCATGAACCTGAAAATATGGAAGCTCTGCGTGCCAATGCGGAATTTTTCTCCATTTTTGCAGCAGTTGGGTGGACTGAGTATTTCCAACGTCTAAACGGTTTCCACATCGAAACGACATTATTGGCTTACCCCAAGTTGGGAAGAAATTGTTTGGACGGAAAGTTCTGACCGCGACTGCAATAAGGGAATTTCTTGTAGTTGGGGAAAACATTCGTCCAAAAGGTCGTGGAATTGCGTTGGACTCGTTATCTTGTCCCTAGGATCAAGTGGCAATTTTTCTGAAGAAATATATCTCCTGTGAAGGTAGGTATCAAACTGTCTATTTTTCCGAATTCCCTTTGTTATCTCATCTACGCAATGGCAACCTAGTTAGTATGTCGTTTTATCTCTTTAAGACCCTACAAAATATGGTTGGTTATGTAAGAACAGCCCAACACCCAGTTTCCTCCCTCACCAATCATGCCCAAATTAAATTGCTTATCTTTAGGGCCATTGCAGATCACAATTTGACCTGGGCTCAATTTCTTGCTGGAGCTGGGGTAATTAGAGAACCTGCACTGGAATTGGGGGTATTGCAGAAGGTGAAAAGGACCGGAGCTCCTCAAATCCAATTGCGGGGGAGGATGGAAACCTAGATAAAAGTGAAGGATAAGTAGACATAGGGAAAGCTGCGACATCAGCGGACCCCGGTATAGATGGGGTATTTGAAAATCAAAATATAGGGGAATTTGCGATAGCAGCCAACCCTATCATTGAGGAGATATCGATGGAAGTCAAGGCAGATGAGGCAACAACATCAGAATCTGCAACAGCTTCCAACCCTACAGGGGAAGAAACAAACCTGATTGAAATTGTAGTAAGGGTTGCGGATGAAGCAGTGGAAATGGTGTCATTATCAGCTGCAGCAGAAGAAGCTGAAGCTGGAGCAGGTGTTGAAGCTGCGACAGTTGAAGCTGCAACTACAGAAGTGGAAATGCATGAAGGAGAGTACTAGGAAAAGGCAGCAGAGGAAGGGAATATGGAAGTGTTGGATATTGCATCCTCCTCAGAAGTCAAGGGAACTATTGTGGAAGAGGAGGAATTCAATATTCCCTCTGAAAATTTGGAAACCCCTATGTCATAGAAGAAAAGAAAAAGAACAGGGAAGAAGCGCTAGATAGCTACTTTAGCAAGGAAGAGAAGACCCAGAGCTACTACAGCAACGTCAGCAAGTAGTGTTTATCAACCATCAAAAGGGGTGAAGAGAATAAGGACTCGATCTATGGCAGCAGCTGAGACAACAGGTGAAATTGGGGCAAATATTGAATTACCCTCAGCTGAGACAGCATGTGAAATTAGGGAAAATATTGAAGTAACTTTAGCAGAAGCAACATGTGTAGCAGGGACAGGCATAGAAATCCCTACTTCAAATCTCAAAACACCTGCTGACACATAGGAACCTGCTGTGAACGAACCTCAGATTGAAAATCTCCTGTATGAAAATGAACTATTAAAGGAAGTAGTGCAAACAATTCTAAATGAATTGGAGGAATGGAAGGAAATAAGCAGGAAACCAGCAAAGAGGAGTTTGGATATATTGGTGGAAGCTACATACCAAGTGGAAAATTCATTCCCTGATTTGAGCCATGAAGAGTCGGGAAAAGTGATATGCCCAAAATGTGGAGACATATATAAATTGGCAGGGCATAAAGTTATATCGATGGACCTTGTTGCACAAGCACCTGAACAGACAAAGAAAGAAGGAGAAGTGCTCACAGTTGAGCTGATGGGGGAAAATGAGCCAAGAATGGACTTAATCCCGGATCTGGAACTAGAAGAAGAAGAAGATATGAAAACTCAGCCATCAGGAGATACATAATTACTCATAGAATAGTCTCATTGCTCAGCAGACATTGAGGTAGTCCAGGAACCTTCTCAACAACTTGGAGTAATTAGGGAAAAGGATGTTGTTACACAAGAACCAATGCCCTTGGAAATATTTACTGAAGTTGCAACTCGGATTGATGTTTTTGAAGGTAAAATCCAAGAAGAAAATGTTGTTACACAAGAATCAGTATCTTCAAAAATGTTTGTTGAGGTTGCAACTCAAACCGAGGAGGAAGAGGTTGAAATGTAGAGAAAGGACGCTGTCACACAAGAACCAGCAGTCCCAAAATCAATTGCTAAGATTTTAATACAAACAAAGGTCACTACATCACCAAGGGAAGATGAGGCTCCTACACCATCAATCCACAATGGGGAAGCTAGAACATCTGGTGATGAGGTAAGAATGGTACCATCTCAAGGCATCATTAATTTAGATTCTGATGATGAAAAAGATGTAGTGGATGGAAGATTTTCGGCGATTGGAGAAAACACTTTTCTCACTAAATCTTGAGCTAGATAAATGGAAGAAATATATTTCTCAGTGCAGAGAAAGAATGGTCCCCCTCCATGAATATAGAAATGTCATCGGGGGATTGAGAGAGAAATGGGCTGAGGAATTGTTCTTCCAGAAAGTCCAGTGGGAAAATGTTCAAAAGGAATTGGTAGAATTGGGGAAATTCAAGTCCATACAACAAGAAAAGGATTAGTTGTATAATCTTTCTCAGGAATTATTAAGTTGTAGGGCTCCATCCCCTTCTTACCTGGTCTTTCTTTATGAACATACAATTTTATTCAAGATGAGGGCATTAAAAGAAGGAAGGCCATTTGAGCTAATAACGGCCTCCCAGTTTTTAGAAACTTTCCTTGAAAGCAACGATGAAGAGCAAAATTTTGTTATGTGAATTATATTTACATTATAAAGCCTGCTATGCTGACTCCCATGCTAATCTTGTTCCCCATTTGGAGGATATTCAGCTGAGAGCATTTGCTTCTTTTGTCATCAACCATGTAAAATGGCGTGATGCCTTCCAAACCAGCACAAAGAATGAGGACAATGCCACTTTGTGGATTAGAAATCAATCCCGGCTTCCAATAGGACTCAAATCCAGGTATGCAAAGGCCCTCGAGTTTCTTGAGATCGTTCAGCACTTGGAAAATTTGCAAGATAGGATCATCACTGCCTGTGTTGGGATAATTTCTAGTAATTAGCAGCATGCCCTGCAGGGAAGTAAGTACAGATCGTTATATTCTTCTCTATCTTTCAAAGAAGGGGACCCATATTTCTTTGACAATTTTAAGTAGGCTTTAGCAAGGCTTCCTGGGTATGTGTAGTGCATGAAAAAGTGTGGAGCTGGGTGGCTTGGGTTAAGATTCAAGTTTCCTCTTGTATGGCTTCCCGTGAGTCCTTATAGGAACAATTATGTTTTGAATGAAGAGGAGGAGAAGCAGTGTTGGGAGAAATGGGCTTCCTATCAAGGATTTGTGCATCATGGGGAACCAATAGAATTTGCCTACAATCTTACAAATCTTCATAGGTTCAGTTTCGATTCAGATTGGGACTAGTGGAAGTTGTTGCATGAGGACATGCAATTCGATAGTTGGGGGGAGATTTTGGGCCCTAGAAATGCCCCTTTTTGACCATACCTATTTCATCATTTTTCCCAATTACACCCTACTTTCATAAACCATATACATGCCTTTTTCTAGAACAATCAGCAATCCTGACAAGCTATAATTTATTATTGCTTCATTTAATTAAATGCCTAAGATTGTTATGGTTATGAATTCTAGCCTTCAATTTATGCTAACTTGTGTTGATTTCATTAAGTTAAGATCAAAGCACAAGTGTATCAGTCGCAATGCCTTGGGAAAGAATCATACGTGGTGCCAGTTGTTACTCTTGTGATTTGATTCCTCATATTTCAAGGGACAACACATCTCTCCACGTGAAGTTGTAACAGGTCGTTGAAATAGAGCATAGCTACAACAGACATGACGCCTCCCAATTTGTTAAACCGTTGATCCATTAACTGCCAGAGTAACAACATCCTTCATGATTAACAACCTCATTCATTATGCTTGTAACAGTTTAGCTCTAGATCGGCAGCACGAAGATTAGAGATCTTCATTGCTGCACGAAATTAATGGATCACGAATTGTATTTTGCATGTATAAATATGGGCAGGCTTTCAGAGTCTGGGGTTAGTTAATTATCATTTTGTATGGGCTGTAACAGAGAACTGAGACTATGGATTACCATCTTTAATGAAGAGCAGATTTATTTCCATTTCTGTGTCTTAATTTGTGGTAGTTCACGGCGTCTTTGTTAGAAGTCATGGTCCCACCTTATCACAGATATTTCTAAGTTAAGTAGGTAGTTAAATTTATTCATTTCCTATTGTGTGTTGTGGAATTGCATTAGGCGTATTTCTGATAGCTGCAACAGAGATTTATAATTGCATTCTTTATTGGTAGTTTATTGTTTTCATTATGAATAGCTGCAACTGTGTTGTGTGACAGTCGACTGTGTAGGTTAGTTTGATTAATGCATGTGTGTTAGAATCAGCTGTTACAGCCAAGCTCAGCTCCAATTGCTTTCAGTCATTTATTTTTCCTAGGATTTCCAATGATTATCAATTTAGAGTTCAAGTTTCTTTTCTAATTCTGGTTGCTATTGTATCCTTATTGAATTCATAGAATAGGCAGATTATGATTGAGTTACAGTAGTTGCTGGATGAATCATTTTGGTAAATATTGAATACTGTAGTTTGATAATTATAGGATTTAACTTCTTGCAAAAGTAAACTAGCTAATTTCTATTCTTAGATCAGTAACTACTAGGTTGATTTATGTAGGAAGGTAGCTGCACTTTGAATTCCTAGATGTATGAGTGAGATTAGTTTTCTTTATGGAATGAGTTTGGTTGAGAATATAGGTAGGATTATTATCTCCATTCAGTTAATCAACTACTTGAAATGTTGATGCATAGATTGTGCTTATTTCCATTGAAATAAAAGACTTTCCTGAGTTGACAATTCATATTGAGCATCCTATGTGTTAGTTGTAATTAATTAGCATATAGGGTGACCAACACAAAGGAGCTCCCATTTATTGATACACATAAAATGTATTAGCGTAATTAGAGAATGTTGGGGCTCTATAATAATTGTTTTATGAGAAAGGATGAAGGCATAAAAAATTAATACAATAATATTCAATTAACTAGGAGCTATTCTCTATGAGAAGAGTTGAGTGCTTTGGACTAGTTGTTCCTATTGCCTCATTGAAGAGCTGGCCTCTACGATAGAGAACCAATATCTAGTTGCTTGGATTTCATATTTATCTTCTAAAGCTTCTGAAAATAATCGATTCTTAGTGTATGATGTGAAAGTAATAGTGATAATTGCACTTCTAATGAGAAGCCAAACCCTTTTATTTAATGTCTGGAAGCTATACGAAAGTTCGAGTCCTTCCATCCCATATTGAAAGTTAGGATTTAATATTTAAGAGTAAAATTCATTCCTTGGGAATCTTGTTATATGTTTAAGAACGGAATTTATTACTTAATAATGGGACTCTAGTTAAGTTCTATCAAGAATAAAATGTTGAGGTGGTCCAAGAACCTAATTCTTTGTTCGGAAATCAAGGCCATAATTGAATAATATACTTAATGATTATGTATCTAAGTTTATTACATGCATGTCAAATCTTATTAATTATATAATCAATCTTATTGTGTGTCTAAGGTCGTCAACTTAGACTCTAAGTGGTGAAAAGAAATATTGGATAAAGATTACTATACTTTTCTACCCTTGTGGAATCCTGCCTAGCTTAGGGGTGGTCTCTTAGAGGGAAAAATTAATAATGGGACTCTAGTTAAGTTCTGTCAAGAATAAAATGTTGAGGTGGTCCAAGAACCTAATTCTTTGTTGAGAAATCAAGTCCATAATTGAATAATATACTTAATGATTATGTATCTAAGTTTATTAGATGCATGTCAAATCTTATTAATTACATAATCAAGCTTATTGTGTGTCTAAGGTCGTCAACTTAGACTCTAAGTGGTGAAAAGAAATATTGGATAAAGATTACTATACTTTTCTACCCTTGTGGAATCCTGCCCAGCTTAGGGGTTGTCTCTTAGAGGGAAAACATACGCCCGATAGTGAACCAGATGGTTGGGTGGAACGTTGTAGTCAAGTGTTCAGCCGGGAAATCCTTTAAATTTCATATAAATGTTTTTCATTGTTTACCTCACTATGGTTTATCAAGCTTTACAATTCGTATAAGTTTTGTTAACTACTGTATACTTCTTTTATGTATTTAAATTCAACTACTTCAAGAAAGAATAGATGGTATCCTTTCCTTGCAAGTTGGGTTACAGATAGTTAATAAATTTCAAAAGGAATACATATGAATGTTGTAAAGTTTACTTATTGTTATTGGAATTCATACTAAGGATGGGGTTCAATAATTAGTTTGTATCTTGTTTTTGTGGAACTAATAAACATTAGGTCAATAATATAATTGTAGAGGTATGCTAATTTGTACTTAATATAAGTGAAACAAAAATAAATAAGGTGTGTGTTACTTGAATTAAAAGAATGCTAGTGAGTGACTTAATAATTGATGTGACCAATTATGCATGAATAAATTCTTATGCCTTGGATTTCTATGAATAATGATTGTAGGACTTGCACTCCCTTGATAGAATGGATACTAGGGCATAAATTACATGGTTGATTGTAAAGGATTGTTATCATGATACTTTATTATGCTAATGAAATGGTATGTTCGAATAAATAAAAAGGAAATCCATGGTATTTAGATTAGTAATCATTTCATACATATGTGAATGGTTGGTAGAGTAGCAAGCAAGAATATATATGCTAATGATTGTATCTAGCTTTGCGGATTCGATTTACTTGTATACTTCAAAGGTTAAGTTAAATCAATGATCACCCTCTATATTGATTGACCTTGTGTATTTAAGAAGAGAACTAAATTGGGAAACAAGTAACTTGTTAATATTACTTAGCTATATGCATGTTTTGAAGAGTCAATTATATCTTTCTTATACATAGGAATGCAGAAGATGAGCCTTAACAACAATAAGACAAATAATCAGTCTTTGTCACATTTATCAGTTCACACTTGAAAGGTAAACAAGGTTTACTAGGTTTAATAATTGTGTGAGGAGGTATTTTCATAATAGGATATCCATAATTACTATGTGATGGGAAAGCCTCTAAAGGAGATATTGGTAGGATTTACCCTATCATGATAAAGTAAATGTATTATACAAACCGGTGATCATTGTGAAGGACTCAAGTGTTTGTTAAACTGATCCCCTTATGCTTGAAATAGTTAGATAGAAATTAATGTAGATACTTTATGATAGTTGAATTAATGTAATGGAGGTATTACATTTATGATAGCTTGAATGCATCCTTGAATCTGATGTTAAGTAATTTGTTAAGGTTAACATGTTGGATAAGTGTAATTGTAATTTTCGAATTTCCATATCCCGTATATGTCGAATGGCAGATGAGATGAACGTACTTTGATGGTTATAATAAGTAACCATTGGGACTAACATACATGGTTGTTTGAGTGGAGTTGAAGAAAATTTTTACACCCCATATCCCTAAAAGGAAAATGAGGTATTGGGTATGTTACACCAAATATCACAACTCACTATGTTACAAAATCATTACATATAATATTATTTTTGAATTTCGGTTCTTATGTTTTTGCTCAAAGTTTATTGGATAACATATACATATTTGAAAATTTTTAACATTGAATGCATTACCCAAAATTATAAAATAAATATATTTTTCACTTGCGTTATAGCTCGGCAAAAATATTTTACAGACATTATTATACTCATCTATCATTGACATTATTATGACATCTATCAATCTCAATTTGGTTTTCCTGTATAAATGACTTCTCTCTTACCATAGTCATTGATATGGATCTGTTGTATGGAACATTACATCTAGAAACATCGAAGGGAAATATCAGTTCTTGTCTATGCATTTTCGTTTGGTCAAAGATAAGCAACTCTCAATAGGAAAGAACACAAAATTCATTAAGAAAAATGTATCCATTGAGTTTCTATGCCCAGTGGCTGAAAATGGTAGTAGTGCTTCAATTTCAAACACAAGAATTACCAAAACCACCCCAAAAGATGGGATGGGTAAAGATGGTAGTCAAAACAAGGAGATTCAAATTGAAATTCCAGTTAAGCATATGGCTATAAATAAATAATTTAGCAATGATGTTAAAGGCATAATTGGTTGGGAAATTAAAAAAAGTTCTATTTGGTTTGTTTGTTCATTTGTATGTAGATGTGTATTAAAATGGCATATTTTAAAAATTTGGGATGGCGTTAGTCATTGTCCGGAAGGTTGTGAAGGATGGTGTTGTGCAATTTTGGCTATCAGTCCTTGGTGTGAAATCCAGGCTCCAAGGATGATAATGAAGTTAATCACATCATTCAAAGAAGTAAAAATAGGGTAGTGCTCCAATGGCTATTTCTCCTTGCCCTTTTTTCCTCGTGATTTTTGCATTTTGTACTATCCACTTTGTGATTCCATAATTTCCATCTCAGACATGTACATTGGAAGCACATGAGGGATCAATTTGTGTAGGAACAAATAACATTTGTATACTGACATATTTTTCGCCTATATAGTATATACCTCACAAATACTCTAGGCTATGTAATTCATTGGGAATAGTAGATATTTTGTAATAGGAAATCCATATAAAACCTATTTAAAATCTGATTGCTTATATTTGTCTTGTGAATATTTGCATCTCCATTGATTTTTTTGCATGTGCTTACACTTTTTGTTTGGCTATATTCTTAGAGGGATAGAGCTTACTATGTGAGAGGAGGGTCAAAGAAGGAAAGATTGGCTATGGATGTGAGATGAAATGGGAGGCTCAATGTTTTCTTTAGCATGTATATCCTTGTTTATTTATCAACAACACATTGATGGGGTTTAGTTGAAATATGTGATAATCAGTATATGGAAAGGAGAGAATGTGAATCAGATCTTGAGGCCTATGTAGATTTCTATAGTGTGAGATGCTCTACTATGCTCCATTTATATTTATATATATGCAGCTTCCTGACATTTCTTGGAAATATAATGAAGTTATGCATGTTAGACATTTCCATAGAAGGCTTGATCTATAGTGGTGGATATGTTATTGTAGGAGGAAGGAGAATCTAGAACCCCATTTCTAACTAGATTCCTTGTGTGATTTGAAGCATTTTTATCCTATATCCAAAATTTCTCTTATGGTTAAATATATTTTTATCCTGCATTTTAGACAAACTCATCAAAATTATTGGTTAATTCTTGTAGATTCATATCGAATCCAAATGAAAACATAATCAAGCACTATCTAGGCTATTGGAGTGGGTTTGTGCCTTGTTTCAAAAGGTTCCCCTATTGCAGTTGGTATTTGTGTCACATCCTTATCATCTTAGAAAGAGGAATACAAAACTTCAGGCCATTTAGAGGCCGATGCAGATATTTCAAAGAGGTGATAACTCTGTAAAAGGAAAACCTGCATGCATGCTACTTGACTAGTGGATAACATATACTATTTTCTTGCAAGAGAGTAAAAGAGTGGAACCTAAACCAAAAATGGAAGAGAATTCTATTTTAATAGTGGAGTGATCCTTTTATTGCATCGTTTTCAACATTTTGTGGGTTTTGTGTTTTTGGGTGGAACATGCATAGACTAGCATTCAAGAAAACATGTAACCTTCAAAGTTTCATGTCATTGTGCTTGTGCCTTATTGGACCTTTACTTTGGTTTCTTTCAATATTTGTGTGAAGCAAGCTAGGGAAGGTCTCGGTTTCAGTATAATCATTCTTTGCAAGAGTTCAAAATTATTCTGCACTTTGTCCCAAAAGAAGTGAAACCTTGTCTCGATGTGCATGCTTTTTTATGAAGTAAATTTAAATTTATTTATTTATACTGTGTCGTTGTATCGGATAGTAAGTACAATTTTATTTATAAACGTGTACTTATCTAGTTGCATTGACAGTTACTAGAATTTCCCTATTGGGAATTCTTTAGATATATTTGTATTGCAGTGAATATCTAGTATTACTATGTGGGGTTTTTCTTTTTTCAACTTTATATTTCACTTAGTTTGCTCAACCCTAAGTAGTTGATCCAAAATTGTTATGATTTATATGAATTTCAAAGCATTATGATTTATATGTGAAGAACCTGCAACAATTAATTAATAAGAATATGCAAAATAACAGAAATGACAGAATTTAGAATCACTTTTATATTGATCCCAGGCCACTTCCACGGGCCAACCTCCTTTGAGCAAGCTCAATACAAATAAATTCACGGTACCTTCATAGGCCTCAACACACACTTTATATACTAATTCTAGGTGCCAATACTATGGGTCAAAACCATGGGCCACTACAAACTATGGATCAACAATACTACGGGTGACTTACAAAGCATATGCGCCAACAACAATAACACAAACTATTGATCAACAAATACTACGGGATGACTTACAAAGCATATGCGTCCAACAACAATATACTAACAAAGTAAAGACATGGGTTCCTAACATCCCCTCCCCCTTAAAAAAGCTTTGTCCTCAAAGCTTTAGATGTGGAAATTGTTGTTGAATCTGAAGGAGTGGTTCCCATGTAGAATCCTCTAGTTGCATGCCATGCCACTAAATTAAGACCTCTGTGATAGAGCGAGAGCAAAGCTGACAAGTACGTCGATTGAAGATGGCCTCCAACTCCAAAAGGATGGATCCTTCATTATCCAATTCGGGTAAAATAGTTTGTCCACTGATGTTGGTGCCAAGAACTTTCTTCAGACAAGAGACATGAAATACTGGATGAATGCGGGAAGAAGGAGGAAGTTCCAATTTATAAGCAACGGAACCAATCTTCTAAAGAATCCGATATGGCCCATAGAACTTTGGAGCGATCTTATGATCCCCTTTGATTTTCAGGGAGGATTGCTTGTATGGCTGGAGACAAAGAAAAACCATATCACCTGCTTGAAAAGTGCGCTCAGAATGGCGCTGATCAGCTTGTTGCTTCATGCGATTTATTGCCATGTGAAGATTGTCCCACAAAATGCGAAGAATTTGATCGCGGTTTCGAAGGACCGTGTCAACTTCCTGAACTGGTGAACTGTTGGGGGTGTCTGGAAGAAGAATTGGAGGTGCCTGACCATAGACTGCTTCATACCGGGTCATTTTAGAGGCAGTGTGGTAAGAGGTATTGTACCACCATCAACGAGAGGGAGCCACTTTTCCCACTGATGTTGTTGTTCAGAGGTGAAGCAACAAAGATAAGTTTCCAAGCATTTATTGATAATTTCAGTCTAACCATCTATTTATGGGTGCTACCTAGAACTCATCTTCAGTTTGGTGCCAATGTGGTGAAATAGTTCTGTCCAAAACTGACTGGTGAAAGTTGCATCACGATCCAAGACAATGGAAGAAGGGATGCCATGAAGACGAAAGATTTGGTCCAGGAAAATTTGAGCGACTAAGGAGGCTATATAGGGATGGCTGAGAGCACAAAAATGACTATATTTGGAGAGGCGATCAACCACAACGAGAATCACTGTCTTCCTTCCATATTTAGGGATCCCTTCAATGAAATTCATAGAAATATCTGTCCAAATCCGTGTAGGTATGGGAAAGGGTTCGAGCAATCCTGGAAGGAGTGTTGTTTCACCCTTATTGCACTAGCAGGTATCACATTCAACCACCATCTACTAAATTGTCCTTTTCATGCCCTACCAAAATAAGTTACACCGTGGCCATTCATATGTTTTGAGGAACCCAGAGTGCCCTGCCGATGGAGAAGCATGGAGTTCATAGAAGACAACCTGTTGAAGATCTGTGCTCTGGGGAAGCACTAGACGACCCTTGTATCTCAGAGAAGCACCATCCCAAGAGTAATGTGGTATAGCAGAAGGGTTGTTGGTCAAGTGTTGGATGATTTGAGATAAGGAAGATTCATTAATATAACCCTGTTGAACAGATTGCAACCAATTTGGAACAGGCATAGAAATAGCTAAAAGAGAAGCTTGGGCATCAAATGTGCGAGAAAGAGCATCTGCTACAATATTGTCTTTACCCTTCTTGTAAGTGATCTCATAGTCATAACCCATTAGTTTGCTAACCCATTTCTATTGTGCTGGGGAGGAGACACACTATTCAAAGAAATATTTCAGACTCTGGTGATCAGTCTTGATGCAGAAATGATTCCCTAATAGGTATGGTCGCCACTTCTGTACTGCATGCAAAATAGCCATCATTTCCTTCTCATATGTAGAGGCAGCTAAATTCTTACCTGAAAGGGATTTGTTGGTGAACGCAATGGGGTGTTCATCTTGAAGGAGAACAGCACCAAGTCCATTTCCGCAAGCATCACTCTCAATAGTGAAGGGCTTGGAAAAATCGGGCACAGCTAGAACAGGTGTAGTACATATAGCTTGTTTCAATTTGTCAAATGCACATTAAGCAGCATGTGTCCATGTAAAAGCATCCTTTTTCAATAGAGAAGTTAATGGAGCTGCAATCGTCCCATAATCCTTGACAAACTTGCAGTAGTAGCCTGTTAACCCCAAAAAACCATGAAGGCTCTTGAGTGCGTGAGGATGCGGCCAATTGTTCATGGCATCAATTTTGGTAGGATCCACGTGAACCCCTTATGCTGAGATAATGTGCCCGAGATACTCAACTTCCTTCTGTCCAAAAACATATTTAGACTGCTTAGCGTGGAGATGATGGTCAGAGAAAAGTTGCACGACAAGATCCAGATGCTGGAGATGTTCATCCCATGTTTTACTATAGATGAGGATATCATCAAAGAATACCAGAATGAATTTCCGCAAGTAGGGCCGAAATATTTTATTCATTAAGGCCTGGAATGTGGAAGGAGCATTAGTGAGGCCAAAGGGCATGACCAAAAACTCATAATGGCCATCATGTGTGCAGAAAGCTGTTTTAGGGATATCATCCTCATGAACCCGAATTTGATGATACCCAGAACAAAGATCCAACTTGGAGAAAAATTGAGCCCCATGAAGGTAATCAAGAAGCTAATCAACAACAGGAATTGGAAACTTATACTTGATGGTGAGGTGATTAAGGGCTCAGAAGTCAATGCAGAGGCGCCATGACCCATATTTTTTGCGGACAAGAAGAACTGGAGAAGAAAAGGAACTAGTGCTTGGGCGAATAATACCTTGCTTCAATAAGTCCTGAACGAGCATTTCAATCTCCATTTTTTTGTGAAATGGGTAGCGATAGGGCTTGATGTTGGGAGGAACGCTACCAGGATGGAGCTGAATACGATGGTATTCTAGCCTTGAAGGTGGCAATCCCACTGGTTCAACAAAGACACTTGTATATCAATCTAGAATTTGTTGTAGATCCAAAGGAGTAGTGGAGACCGCTGATGGTTGCATCTGAATGGAATGGATCTAAGAGATGACACCATGTGAATTCTTCTTGAGGAGTTTTTCCATGCGATGTGAACTAATGATGCTGAGAGACCCTGGTTGTAATCCTATCAATGTGTGTTTTTTTCCATTGAGGGAAAACTGCATCCAAAGTTCAGCAAAATCCCATAAGATAGGGCCAAGTGTGCGTAGCCATTGAGCGCCCAAAACCACATCACATCCACCTAAGGTCAAGGAAAACATGTCAGAGCGCAAGGTATAATATCCCATAGAGATATGCACATTTTGACACTTCCCTTTGCAAGGTAAGGTGCCCCCATTGGCAACCATGACTTCAAAGTTGGAGCAAGTATGGATAAAACAATCAGCTTGTTTGGCGATCCGAGGATCAATGAAATTATGAGTGCTACCAGAATCAATGAGTATTGTAAGAGGAAGCTTCTTGAAGTAACCCTTGACCCGCATTGTTTGGGGGGTGGTGATTCCAGCTAAAGCATGGAGAGATATCTATGGTTGGTCATCCTGAGATGGAGGGTCAATAGGAGGTTCCTGAATGTCGACTTGAGCATCCATTGTTTCTGGATCTTCATCACCAATTTCAGAGGCAGGCGAAGAATCCACATCCAAGAGATAGAGCTTTTGCTAAACACATCTATGTCCCCGAGTGAATTTCTCATCACAATTATAGCAAAGCCCCTTTTCTCTGTGTGCTTGCATCTCTGTTTCAGACAAACGCTTTATAGGAGTTGGTCGAGGATCCTATGGTATGGATGGTCATTGAGAACCCATATTTCGGAAGGGAACAAAAGTGGGCTTGGAGCGCTGTTGGGCTGCAATCTTGTCTTCGGCCAACTTAGCCAACCCTAGGGCTTCCATCATTGTGTTGGGACAGAACATTTTGACCTCAGAGTGAATGGCATCCTTTAGACCACCGATAAAACAACTCCTATAAAAGTCATCAGACAATCCTTCAGTGTGGTTGGCTAGTTTCTCAAATTCGGTTTGATACTTTCTCACAGTGCCAATGTGGCAAAGTTTAGCGAGGGCTCCTGTGAAGTCATCAAAAGCACTAGGACCAAATTGTTGCAAAAGTAGCTGGCAAAAGTCTGGCCATTTTGGCTCTTCATGAGCCTTGATGTACCAACGGTATCATTGAAGAGCTTCCTGTTCCAAATGAAAGGATGCAAGTGGAACTTTGTTGACATCAAAAGTATTATGCACACTGAAATACTGTTCTGCACGATAGATCCATCCAGTTGGGTCAGTACCATTGAAGCGAGGAAAATCAATCTTTGGATCACGGAAATTGCTAGAAGAAGAGAACCCATTGTCTGATGAAGACTCAGACTGTCGTTTGTTGTTCATAGTTGAATGTTAAAGATGGAGGCCGAGAAATTTTTCATCGAGATCCTGGAGTTTGGCTTGGATGGCTATAAGTGTTTCTTCCATGGTTTTTGCTCCTGCGCGGTTGATAACCATAACCAAGAGGTTTTTTTTTTTTTTTTGGTTGACTGGGTAGAAAAACAAAAACAGAAACTTCTTTAGTAAAGGAAAATCTGGATTTGGGAAAAAATATGAAGGGTAATTGGGATTTGACTAGGTTTTGGACACTATTGAATAGACAAGGAAGCAAAAAATGAGGATTTCAGAAGCAGGGTGAAAGAATGGGAAAATTTGGCAGAGGGGGACAAAGAAGTAGAATTCGAAAAGGAACTCTGTGGTAAAATTTGAAGGTGATTGGGTGAAACCTGAGGAAGTTATGGCAAACCTTAAAAATAGACAAATGTGGGATTTCGGGCTTTGGGAAGTGGAATTGGGGATAGGGTCCTCTGGAATTAAATATGTAGAATGGGATTACAGGGGTTCCCTGAAAGTTTAAAGGGAAACAGAGTGAAAACAAGGGAGATATAAATAAAAAACTGAATTTTATACTCTTCTTTTTTTTTATTTTTTCAGAATGAAGCGGCTATGGCTCGGAAGGGATCTGAAACATATAGATCTGCAACGGCTTGGAAGTATTTTGTTTAGTTTTTTTTTTTTTTTATGGAGCAGCTATGGCTTGGAAGGGATCTGCAACGACCTGGAAGTGAGTGGAAACAGGGGGATCTGAAATGGTGCCGAATGGATTGAAAATGGCTGGATCTCGACCAGCTTTAAGAATGGATCTGAACGGTTGGATCTGAAACGACGCAGCAGTGATCAACAATAGTTCAGCTGAAAATAGATATAGACCCCAGGTATGTGCAGCTTCCTAATAGTTCAAGGATTTCACTCGGCCACCAATGCTATCTGACGGCTTGCATATTGGGGCAGTACCCCTCACTCTACGGCTCAGGTAAAACTGATAACTGCTTTGCCACAAACGACAGCTCTTGGTTTACCTCACGGGTGGGAACTAGTCAATCAGGTAGGGGTCATTGCCCTTTTCACTAGCAGGTCCTCTCAATGGGCCAGCTACTTCGGGGTTCCTGTGGTACTCCTCACATTGAGTTTTAGGGCTTATGTCCAAGTACTTCCCATAGTTAAGCGGATAGGGATTATTCCCAAATCTGAACCTGCAACAGATGCGAAAAAAAAAATTTGGCATAAATTTCATCCAGCGAGCCCAAGAAAGTGCTCTGATACCAGATGTGAAGAACCTGCAACAATTAATTAATAAGAATATGCGAAATAGTAGAAATGACAGAACTCATAATCACTTTTATATTGATCGTAGGCAACTTCGAGGGGGAAACCTCCTTTGAGCAAGCTCAATACAAATAACTTCATGGTAACTTCATAGGCCTCAACACACACTTATATACTACGTCTAGGTGCCAATACTATGAGTCAAAACCATGGGCCACTTCAAACTATGGATCAACAATACTACGGGTGACTTACAAAGCATATGCGCGAACAACAATAACACAAACTATTGATCAAAAAATACTACGGGACGACTTACAAAGAATATGCGTCCAACAACAATATACTAACAAAGTAAAGACATGGGTTCCTAACATTATACTTCTCTCACCATGTTGCATCCTATTCATGTCTCAAATAAGTTGTTGCTTTCCAGTGTGTTTGGTTTATCAAACTTGTACCACTCACTTGCCTTTCACATTGCAAAAAAAGAATGCAACAGACAATACTAAATCCCAAGTCTTTTGTTGAACATGTGCATAGGTTCAATATTGTACCATGTAGTGGCCTAGAACATTACTAAATAGGAATGCAACATGCCACAATAAATCCCAAACTGCAAATCCATCTTAACCCACACTCCACAAGGTCTCAATTTTATTGGTATAAAAATAAGTGGATTTGGCCAAATTTTTTACATCCGTTGACATGATGAAATTTTTGAGAGTCTATGAATAATGAAATGTCCCATCAATTCAAGCTATGAACATCCATTATACTAGAATATCTTGACAGGGTTGTGCAATAGAGAATGCCACAATTTCATCTCATTAATGTTCATCACTTTTCGCATGCCTATCTGGTTTCTAGCAAATCAGAGACAACACATCTTTACTTCAAGTACTTTGTGATTGATATTTATTGACAAAAACAATGCAAAAAATGCTTCAGGGATTGCATCTAGCTCAATTGTCACTGTAGGCATTATCATAATCGAATATCTTGAAATCATGCATAACACTCCGAGTTCTGTAAAATACCCATGCAAAAAAGAAACTTGCCACCACTTCTATATTAGTGTTTGAAATAATCTTTAAATAAACCAAACAAAATATTGATTTCCCATAAGAAATTATAGCAATCTACCTCCTCCCAAATAGATTGAAAGCATGATTTCATTGGAAAAATAAGAAATTATAGCAATCTACCTCCTCCCAAATAGATTGAAAGCATGATTTCATTGGAAAATGAATATGTATTGTCAATCACTGTATAGTTGAACAATAAAACCATCTCCCAATTAGATTGTTGTAGAAGAACTAGTAGGCAATGGCTTCAGGGAGCATAATTGGATTTAAAGTAGAACTAGCAAAAATAATTTCTAGTGAGAATTGCAACCTCCATTCTTTTCTTATTCTTTCTTTCTTCTTGAGTTTTCCATATACCCTTGTTTAAAAAATAGGACTCAATCTACATGTACCAAACTCTAGGAGTTTCCTTAAGATCATAAAGAGCCAACTTTTTTATGGAAACTAACTCCAAACTTGTATGTGATGATAAATATGACATGATAGTTTGTACACTCTACACACAACTTATTGGGATCTTGATAATCTTATAGTGCCATTTTTAAATCAGTTTATGAATGCAAATGTTGAACCTAGAGAAGGAATTTGTTGACATGAGAGTCAGACTCAATAGGAAACCTAGAATCACTTCATCAACCTTCTTGTCATTTCCATACCCTAGAGTTGTGCCAATTGGGGATATGGCCTTCCTTGATGTTTCAAAAAATGCTACAGTATCATATGGAGGAGGAGTTGGAGGGAGAGAAATTCCCTCTTCTAAGTGATGTAGTAGATATTAATTTGTATCTAAAGGCTGCAAGGTTTTCTAGGCTAATGAAAGGATTTTTTCATTTACTTCTTGCATGGCAAGAAACTCTGGGATACACAAGATACTTTGGAGGTTCAAGGAATTTATGTTGCAAAGGTTTTTAGATACGTTTGCTGATAGAATGGACCTTTGACATGAGGAATAGTGTTATGCACACCAACTTATGAAATTTGAGAAGTATATTGACAGAGGGAAAGTTGTTTGGACTAGGATGGAATCACGTAGGTGAAATCGATCTTGGTCTACAATGGCTACTAAACGAGATTAAAGAAGAACTTCACTAAGGTCTGAACCAGTTACTAGGGTGTCAAAAACATCATCATGTTTATCGTATATGTGTTCATCTCTGGAAAATACAGGAACATTGACTTTGGATTTAGCTTTTGGGGCCATTTCTAAGGTTAGGACATAGTGAACAAATTGATTTGGGATAGTACGGATTCTCTAAGAAAATTAGGGTTGATTACTTATTAATTGACTCTTAAAACTGATAATAGGTCAAAAGTTTGAAAACATATAAGTACCTAGGAAAATGGTTTTCGGATTTTGTTCTAGTTGTCGATGCTCACTAGATATCTGTATCGAACAGTGACTACAATTTTCTTCAGGATCAGCTGATGACTTGTCGATTTGTAATTTTTACCCTTTTAGTAAATTTGAAAATTAAAAAGAAGATCTTCAAATTGTCCTCAATAATTGATCTGGCTCTTATTCGAGTGGCATTAAATGAGAACTAGGCCCCAACTGTCAAAGTACACATGGAATAAGATGATGTGGATGCCATGGTGAAAATTCACTTTATCTATATTGACTTTATTGATAAGTGGTTTTGATGGAAACCATAGTGGTTTATTTTAATGGTAACTCCCCAAGGCTTGGTGGTTTTGCTAAAGGTTTCTTCTGAGAAGTTATCAATCAAAATGCTCCACGCGTCTGTCAGTGTCACCACAACTCCTCCATAATACAAATTATATCATTTTTCTTCTTATCGGCGTGCTTTGAATGTGAGCCATTGATTTAACAATCACCTTTTTTATATGTTCGTTCACTTTCACTATCACCCGAGAATTTATGTAGCGTGATATCGTTCTTGACCATTGATCTTTTTGGTGATCAATGGTTTTCGGCTGCTTCCCTTTAATACAAAGGTTCTATCCCTTGGTTTTGTTTAAAGTCCCTCATTATAATTCACATCCGAATGAAAAATATCTTACTTTTATCCCTTTGGTGCTACACGAGCCTCTTGACCATGTCTTCCACGCTTTCTAGAGATTGTGAAACTTATTCTTTTTTCAAAATTTATCTGTACTAACACTTTGAATGATGAAACAACTGAACCCTCCATCAGATCCTAAAAAAATATGTGACCATCCTCAGATCCACCAACAACATGTGGATCTATATTTGTGAGGCATCTATCCATTTTATAACACTGAAAATATGAAAAAAGACTTCATGCAAGCTATAGAATCTTGACATATAATTGAACTAATATTCTCTTGAGAAAGCAATGTTCAGTCATTGTTGGTAGCACTTGCTAGTGCAAAACATGACTATCTTGTGAAATCATCTTGTGGAAGCATCTCTTTGATGCTTTTGAAAAAATACATACTCCTTTATGACTCTTCCAAGACACATAAATTTTAATAGGATTTATTGATTCAGAGGTTCCAATTCTTTTATTTCCTTGTGTATAATTGCCTGCAACTATCATTTTACATCAAGATAGAAATGAAAACCAAATTTTTAGTATTCAGATGTTTTTGTAGTATGCAATATGATGGCTTCTATTCATGTGTGCTTTGCAAACGTATTTTTATATCCCATATATCCTCCCATCTACCTTGCTACAATAGTTGTGGTGGAGAGATTTCCTAGTTTAGTCCAAAGGTTTCAAAGGCTTCAAGCACTGCATGAAGAATTGATTTTTGTCTAGGTAAAGTTTAGTTCTTCCTCGATATATGTTTCATCTTCTTATTGTGTTTAATAATTTCCATATTTTTTCAAATCTTTGATATGTGGCACTTTTTAGGTATGAGTTTACACTATCATTTGTTAGAACTTACCATTAATCTTTTGGCTGGTTGATGTGCAAGTACCACTTCCATTTATAGGTGTCTAGATTTCATCCTTTATGGGTTTTAGTAAGCCTCTCATCTTTCATTAATTGATTTTGAAGTAGAGGGTTGTTCTTGCATGGCTATGGATAGTGAAGATGAAGCTACTATAAGGTGATTTGTTTGTAGCAGTGTTGAATCTACACAAGTTGTGTTAGATATGAAATAAGACAAGGCAATTGTTTACCTGCCAAATGCAATGGTGGTTGTTTTCTTCTGCTTTAGTTGTCATTGTTTTGATTTCTTGTACAATTCATTGGCTTATGATGCAACTTTATGTAAGATATGCATTACTTTATCCAATGATTTCTAATGATTCTTGTATTATTGTGGATAAATTGTGGCTTCAAAATCTTAAGGTGTAATCATTATTAGTGCCCCGTGAAAGAAAAGAAGTCAAAGTAAAATGAGATTTATATATTTAACTAAACTTTTTTTTAGTGTGAAATTTGATTCTATTTAAGGGTGTTATATCAATGGAAGAGGACATGCTTTACAGGCAAGATATTGGTGTTTTGATTCCTTCATGCCCTATCTACAAAAATCAATGAATAAAAAAAAAAAATATAATATCAGTTGATTACAATAAATGATTAAATACTACTTGCTGATGGCAATAAATGACTACCATGACTATATAGATGACCACTTAACAAAAGTCAATGACTAAAACAAATACTAAATATACTACCAATTAATGGAAATCAGTGAATAAAAGTAACTAAATATACTACTAGTTGATGTCAATTAAAGATTAAAATGACTAAATATACTAATTATTGAGGGAAATAAATGACTATCAAGCCTAAATAAATGACCAGTTAATGAAAATCAATGACTAAATAAATGATCACTTAACCAGAATCAATCACTAAAAAAACTACTAAATATACTACCACAATGGCCAATCAGGACAACCAATAAATGACAAAAACTTTTTAGTCATATATTTAGTTACATTATAAGTTATACGTGACTCTGAATAAATGACTAATAGTCACATGACTAAACTCAACCATTTATATGCAATTGTTAGTAGTTTTTTTAGTCATATACCTCACTTTTTCTACTAGTGTTTTGTTTGGTTCTTGATTTGTTTGATTAATGAGTTAACCGCCATGGTTCAATTTTTTTAAGAGTGACTTATCTTTTCTACATATTAGAGGGTGTTTTATAGTCATGTGTTGATTGTAATTTTTCAACTCAGTAGTAGGCTTTAGAGATTTTATTCTTTTTGAAAAAGAAGTTATGACTAAATTTATTGAGGATATCAACCCTTGTGCTTTTCATTTATTTGGAAACATTAATGCCCTCTTGATGGCCACCTTAAATATTCATGGATTCACTATGCGATTGTCATTTTTTTTGTTTTCCACCTTGAATCTCCTAAAATTTCTTGATGATCCGTCATGTAAGCAACTTAAAAGTCAAAAACATCAAATAGATGTACACCCTTTAACTTCTCTTGTAGTGAAATATTTTCCTCCTTTTCCCTCATTTAGTGAAAGTCTATCTCCTAGTAACCAGAAGTATAAAATGAGTAGTAATACAAATAAGGATATGATGCGAAGACAATGGGTTAAGCCACTAGTCACTATAATTCATATTGGAGACAAGAAACTATCAATTTCAAGTCATGTTGTGGGAAAAAAACCAACTAATTTAAGTCATGTTTAGAATATTAAAATCATTGAGAAACCGAGACGAGTATGGTGATAGTGTAAGATCCCTTGTAATATTTGCAAGGGAGACATACTTACTCTTTTTTGTCTACTATTCTAGAGGTACAAGGAGTATAGTCCCTATCTCAAGAATATTCTACTCCTTAAAAGCCTACATCTTTCCAGAAGCCCATTCAACCCTTGTTGATGAAATTCTTGAGTTGATGCAATTTTTTACTAATCCCACTCTTTCATTGCAAAGTGTTGTCTTTGGAGTGGCCAAGCCATTGCAATGATTGGTCCATCCCAATATTCTTTTGAAGAGTTACATAACCGTCCAATTTTTCTTTACTACTAGTTGAAAACCTTTTGGATAATGGGACACTCCATTCACTTCCATTGGGATCTCTCCAAGCTCTGGGATCATCTCCTTTGATTGTAATAGTCTAGATCAACCTCACCTTTCTTCTTTTGCAATCTATAATAAAGTTTGAAATTAATTTATAAATGGTTCCTTCCTTTTTTTGCAATCTAAAATAAAGTTTGAAGTTAATTTATAAATGGTTCATCTATGTACTGTAGATGAATGAGCCTGTGTTTGTATTTTATTTTCATATGCTTGTAATGTTTTGAGTTCTCCCAACCAACCTTGTGTCACCTTCTAGTATATTGCATGACTTTGATATAAGATGTAGTATTGATTTTTACTAAATTTAATATATATTTAAGATTTATTAATATTATAATTAATAAAAAGTATTTTAATGATTATTAAATAGAAATACATTTATGACCAATTAGATTTCAAAAAGATTTATGAGATCATCATTTTTATTGGAAAAAAATATAATTTAACTTTGTATTGTTGTCCTTAAGTACTCGACAACATATCATCATATGTAACATATGTAACTCCTTGCTACTAGTACTCTCAATGGAATAAACACAAGCAATTTTAACAATTCAATTCATACACAATTATATATATGGAAATATAACGATAATAAGTATTACTCAAATAAAAACAAAAAATATATAATTAAGAGGCATTCTTCTTTGCTTCATTTTAATTATTAAAATAAGATTATATAATTTAGTAAGTAAAATAATAAATTCTTAAATAACAATTTCATACTATATTGATCATTAAAATATTAAATATTTAATTTTTTTTAATAAAGATTAAAATATAATATCAATTCCATCCAAACATTTATTTAAAATTTTATATATAAAGTTAAATAAATCTATCTTTTTACTTTAATAAAATGTACATATATGATTAAATAAATCTATCTTTTCACTTTAATAAAATTTACACCATTTTATGATTTTAAAATAATTTGAAAATTTATATAATATATTACTAATTAATTATTTTTTATTTAAAAAATTACATTTCTTCATAACATGTTTTAAGAAGATTATTTTTATCCTTGAAACAAAAATTAAAATAATAAATTATTTAAAAAATCACAATAACAACACGTAGAACATTACTAAAATTATTAAATAATTAAATAAAACTGTGAAATTTCTAGTACCAAATTATGCATGACTTTCAAAAACGTGGATTGAATTAAGTAATATTTGAATGGACTTTTGAATAATGCAAACATGCCATTTTTAGTCAGTGCGTAGGCATGAGACTATAGGTTCCACTTGTTTCTAGTAATTGCAATCAATATATATATTTTTTAAAGTTAGATTAAGGTTAACATAAAATTTGTATTTATATTTAGTTAGAAAAAAGAAATTACTATTTTCTAATTGGACAATTACCTTGAATTGACTATTTTTTTATCATTGCACTACATTAAAATAAATTTAAAAAATAGATAAAAAATAAAACCTTATCTTAAAACTTTACCCTCTAACTTACTTATTGTGGGCAAGCAATCACCTGCAATTTCTGAGGGCTGCAACTCTCCACATTGTTTTATGTGTGCATGGATTTATGTCTCCATGCAGTTGAATGCATGTCCTCCACCTGTGGGATGAACAAATTTCCATCACATGACTCTGTTGTACAGAGCTTGGATGGGTTATGTCTTTCAATGCCAATATCAATTTTGACAAGGTAGTTTGGCAGAAAGCTTTTGAATTGTACGAAGAGATGTGTTGTATGGTATTTGTGTGAAACAACAATTTTATTACCTTAAAATCTCTTTTCCTGATCACATCTGTTGTGTTGCAGACCATTGCAGCATAGGAGTGGTGCTTCATATAGGGAATCACTTAGCATGTGATTTCCCCCGTCTGGTTCATGCATCAGATGATAAATTTGACCCTCTTCTCAGCAACTTCCATGGAAAACATCCCTCATATTTAGATCTCGTGAAAGGACCACAGGGAATAACAGGGATCATTATGGTGATTTTTATGATCATCGCATTCACGCTGGCTACTCACTGGTTCAGAAGAAATGTATTGAAGCTTCCCAGACCTTTTAACAGAATTACTGGTTTCAATGCCTTTAACTGGAATAGGAGAGTGAAAACTTTGTAGGAGCTTGCCTCTGACTTAGCTCAAGGGTTAACTGTAGGTCGGTGGTGGCTACCTAAGAAAACTCCGTAGGATTTAATGTTGAGCCAAATGATTTCTCTTTTGAAATTGGATTTGTCTTCTTGTTTACAGCTTAGTGGTATTCATTTCCGTTTACAGCTTAGTGGTATTCTTTTCTGTTTTTAGAGGGGCGCAGCCCAGCTCAGAGAGGGCGCAACCCAGCTCAGAGGGAGCGCAGCCCCACTCAGAAAGGGCGCAGCCCTCCTGGTAGGTTCATGGCCTGCATGGCCCCTTTTTAATCTCGTTTATTTAAAAAAAAAACACTTAGTACATGCCTTTGGCTCGTAGGATCTCCACGGACTCTTCCTCTACCTGGTGCATAAGTGGAACTTGAAAACGGTAAGCTTTTGAAGATCATTGAATTGACAGTGGTACTTGAAAATGGTAAGATTTTGAATGACAGTGGTACTTGAAAACGATAATATTTTGAAGATCATTGAATTGACAGTGGTACTTGAAAATGGTAAGATTTTGAAGATCATTGAATTGACACAGATCTGATCCTTGAAGATCCCTGAATTGATACAAATCTGATCCTCATTTCATAAGCAACTTGATACAAATCTGATCCTCATTTCATAAGCAACTTACTACTTTGGACTCATTCATTTGATTTTCCTTTTGAGAACAGACATGGACATATCTTTAGGTTACAGTTTTATTATATGCAGGAGAGAGGACACTGGGGGTTTTCAGGTCTGGCTTTTACTTGCCGAGGATATTAAAGATACCCAACAAAATTTGGTCTTCTATTATTTCTGGCTGTCGCGATTATAAATGGAGATCGCATATAATTGACATAATTTGCGGACTTTGTTTTGCAGGTGCTCAGATAGGAGGTCACTATATTGTAGATAGCAGGTCCGTATATTGTTGTTGGATCTTGAAAAATGGGTCTTAGATTTGTTTTTTTAGTGATAATTGAATTTTTATCTGTTAAATTCATAAATCCTTTCGAACTATTAACAGTAACGAATATCTTGAATTTTGATTTCAACTCAGTGGTTTCGATAGCCCTCTAATATAATCGTTGGCTTGGGTATCGGAGCAACTCCATTCATCAGCATATTGAAAGATATTATCAATAACGCTGCCTGAAATGTCTGCTCTTATCAGCCAAAAAGCTTGTCACCTGTCAATCCTCTGTAGCTCGAGACTTAAGGGTTGCCCTTTGAATGTGAAGAATGCAAACTCTGCAGCCAGCTGTATACACTGCCTTGGACTTGGACGGAGCGCAAGGAAATATGATAAAAGTAAAATTATCGGTGTGTATAAAGAACGCCAAATTAAGAACTTGTTTTAACTAAATCTCATCTCCTTGATCTCCTAATAATTGATCGATTGATATCCGCAAATACTTAAGATTTATAAACAAAAAGCTTAAGATTTACTTAATGTAAAATGTTTTTATAAAAATATGTCTCTGATGTAGCTTTTGTTATAAAGCTTTAGTTAGAGGAAAAAAATGTATACGAAATAGTGTAGATTGTAAATTGAGCAATTTTTCTAAACTTTATACAATTTTTTTTAACAAAAGTGGCGGCAAACATGTGAATGAGAACATACCTAGATCAATATGTTTATCTTCAACTAAACATAGATGGAGTTGTGAAAGAATCAATGATAAAGAAACAAAGTATTTTAAAATAAAATTAACAAAAGTAATTTGAAATTGTATTTTGTTATTTTATAAAAATGACGAACAAAGAATACAAGCAAGAATAATTTAATTTAGAGTAATATTAATATAGTTAAATTTTATATTTAATAAAGAATAAGATATCAAAATAGTTATAAATATTATTTTATAATCAGATAATTGAAATAAAAAAATTAAGAAATATAGCTATTGTATACCCTATCAAAATGTTTATGAAATTTATTAGTATTATTTATATGGACAAATATTTATTTATCACACTTTACCATTGGCATAGTCGAATAAGAGTATTAGAGACAAAAATGCTTAAACATAATCATATTTATAGACTTTGTTTGTTGAAATATGTATTGCATATCTCGAATTTTAACATAAAAACTAAATTCATAACATTGATATTAATTTCATGGCTACCTACTAAAAAACAACATTGATGTTTTTGTTAATCATATGCTTTTATATATTTAGTTGAAACTTAGAGAGAGCAAAATCCGAAAAATAACAAAATGTCAAACACAATTGCAATATTGTGACAATAACAAAGATTTTTTTAACTAACATTCTACATTTATATTTTTATGAGTTCTCTAACTGTCACTCTTAGGATCTTTGGCGGACAACAAAAATGTAGAAGACACCAAAAGTATTTTGGGCAAAAAATATGTTGGACATAGTTTAAATTGTATCTATCATATACAGTTGTTTGTGAAATAAATATTTTTGAATTTAAAAAACAAGAAAATCCCTTGTACACTTCAAAATTCCTCTTACCGCTGGACTTGAGACCATCTCTCAGTCTAAAAAGTCGTCAATATGCATTTTTGGGGCCCATTGATCCCTGAAACAGTGTTCAAGTTCCACATCATATGACGCTAATGTGCATTGACAAGAAATTCATAGAACATGAGTCTTACCATGACTAGTTCTCTCATATCAACATCCTCTGATTATTAACCTTCATAGGTTTGCATTTTTCCTCTCCAAACAAATTTAAAGCCTTCTTGTCTACTAATTTTCGGTGTTAGGAAACCTCCAAACCTACATTTCCTGTAGCTACTATCACTGTTTTGTGACTACTCCTTACGATTCTACCTTGATATAATTAAGATCTTGGCGCCATGATTGAGGTATACACGTCATCATATTCCTTTATTTAATTATTTACATGCAAATCCTCTTCATTATATGGGTGGTTCACCGATCCAAATTAGCTATAAGAAAACACTGGACCACAGGATAGCTAAGAATGTTGATTTTACCATACCCTGCATAACTGTCCCTATAGCAAGTAGCAACGCTACCTACAATATTTGTCATTGATATATCAGGATACCTGAGCATGTTGATTTTACCATACTTTGCATAACTGCCCCTATAGCAAGTAGCAACACCGCCTACAAGATTTGTCATTGATATGTGTTTGGAGGAGTTGATGAAAAAGGCAATGGAATTTGGTAGATTGCATTTCACAATCGATTCACGAGAAATAGTTTTAAGAGTGTTTCATATTATTGTTAATTTGTTGAGGAATATGCAAAGCTCCTTTGTAGTCAAAGGAGCAAGCTTATAAATTGAAATATGGAATATGTTGGGCCTTGGAGCACCCTAGTCTATATTTAAAATATTAATATGTTCTAAATTTGTTACTTAAATTTTATGCTTCTTTTGACCAAGGATTTCTGTCAAACTAGATATTAACAGAAAGGATGTATGAATGCTTGCCAAAAGTTTCAAAATCCAAAGAGGCACCGACCAAATTCTTGATTATTGTTTTTTTACCATGTGGTGTTATTGGAAAATGAAAATTGTTTTAAAATGGATCTTAAAAAATAAAATAAACAATATTATTGGCATGGGTTAAATTGTTTTTTTAAATATTTCACATTATTGGTATGGGTTAAATTCTTTTTTTTTAAATATTTTTCAGACTGAAAAAATGAATTTCCATTGGATCGATCAACTCTCTTTTTGAACAGTTGAAATTCTCCCTATTCAAAATACCAACTCTCTTTTTCAACAGTTGAAATTCTCCCTATTCAAAAGGACAAACAATATTTTTATTCATTTTGGGCAACATAATATTTTCTTGGATGTACAGAGGATGTTTCAACACCAGTATTTTGAACAGCTGAATTCATGCTTATATTGTATCTCTTTGTTTTTCTTGTTATTTGTATCAAGATCCTATCAAATTTGAGTTTGGGAGATGTGACGCTTTCTTTAGGCTTTTATTTAGAGAAATTTGACAACATTTGAGGATATTTAAGTGAAGAACGAACAACTCAACATCTTGTTTTAATATTAATTGCTGTAAAATTAGTCATGAATGTTTAAGTGTGTTTCTATACTTTTAGTTCATCAATGTTAATTAGACAAGTTCATTTGGAGACTCCATTGCTCGAATTTGTGTTGACATACATCCAAAAGGGATCAGTATTTATGAGTGTATTGGACTTGCGACATATATCACTTAATATCTTTCCTACTAGTAAAGAAGAATTTTTTTTTTTCATGTGTGAGCCAACTTTCACCATTATTTTGGATGTGGTAGATAACGTATTGTTTGTATGATGTTTCTTTTTATTTTAATGGAAAAATTTTTTGGAAGATTTTTATATAATTATAAATCTATTTTAATTTAAAAGTATTGATTAAAATTTTGGATTCATATATTTTTTTTAAATTTTAAAAACAATTATTAACAAGAGTCATTTTGGTTTACTAATAAATGCATAAAAAAGTTACAAAATACTACCAATTAGAAAATTATTAGCAAAAATATTTAAAAAAAAAATAGATGCATCAATTTGCTAACACTTATATATAATTATATGTCGATATGTAAAAAATAATTATAATATCATAATGGAAAACTATATGTAAATATGTAAATAATGATAATATCATTATAATGAAAAAGTACGCCATAAAATATTATCGCAATGAACCATGTTTTTGAATGATTAATACAAAAATTTTGATTTTTTATATTTATTATAATGTAAAAAATGGGATTCTATATATTAATTAATTAATTTATATTTAAGATTTTATTTATCTAAAAAATTGCCTTTTATTCTTATATATATTTATTTAAGGTAGGGACTAAGTTGCACGTAGCTCTTGTTTATTATATTTTAATTATGTTTTGAATAATGTAAGTATTTGAAGAAAATGTAGTGGTGAACATTGAAATTGGTTTATTTTAGATAATGGAATTGTAATCATTTTTTATCTAAAAAATTATTAAGAGAATTATTTTTTATTGACAAGTGTCTACTAGCACAACCACTTAACTTGTGGTTGGTGAACACCGATATACATGAGCGAGGAGTTATTCATGCATCAATTACCAGTTATTTGTCTTTTTTTTTATAACTATTTATTTCTAATTTTGAATGAAGGCTATAAAATCAATCTGGATAGTACACTTGTTCCATCCTCCTTAAATCTAGGAAAATCATAGATGGCATTCCACCCCAAATTCTAAGATATATACATCTATCGAGTGTAACTATTGGTGTAATTATGGAGTAGTCTACTTATTCTACTTTTTGGACTTTATGGTGAGTTGGGTCGAAATCTTGTAATTTTTTTAGTAAAATCTAAATTTGGAAGTGTTTAAATTGTGTTTTTGAATCTATATAGATTCAACACCTTTTGAATATCACCATGGCATCCAAATTATCCAATTTTCATACCTAATATATGTGATTCTAAGTTTTTTTAAAGATTTCCAACTAAACAAAATAAAACTAAAAATATACTTGAAAAAAGTTGAAAACAATGTTTATTAAAATTTAGTTCTTAATCTCCAAACATCTTAAACTCAAAGATTTTTAGTCGTAAAAACTAATTGTTGTTACCTAGGATAGTTGGCTATAGCAAACTAGGATTGCGTATGGGGATGCTATTATTAAGGAGGTGGTCCTACTAAAAGGGGTGTAGATCCATTGGCTTCCAACCCTAATTCACAAATAAATAGTCTCATGGAGATGAGATCAAAGTGAAACCTCCCATTCCACCTTAACTCACTAAATAGAAACAGGTCAAGTTTTGACCCAAAGGATATGCCTTTAGATTGCAAGCTTATAAATATAGATTTTGACCCAAAGGATATGCCTTTAGATCGCAAGATTATAAATATAAATATAGTTTTGACCCAAAGGATATGCCTTTAGATCGCAAACTTATAATTATAGAAATTATCGGCCGGAGATTTATGGGCGGCGAAATTTTGAATGGTGCGAAATTACTAACCATAGATCGAAAAATATTGATGAAAATAGAGCCAATTTTTGTTTGGCACATGATGGTTCTAATTTTAAAACAAATTGGCTTTGCCAATATGTAAAGGCATGTCCGTCAAACATATAAATTTATTCACCTTACCTTTCTCGTCCGATTTTAACCTGATGTTGTCCGCCCTTTTCCTGACTTTCATCATTTCTACTATCCGTCCTTCCTTCCTTTTAGGTGTTATCTTGTAGTGCCATAACACTTGTCATGGGCTTGGCACACAACCACTTTTCTGCAGTCTTCCGAGTCATGCGGGACTACCATGAAGCCTCCCAAGGATGTGACCAACTTGGGTGCACTCTGGCAGAGTACACCTTCCCAACCCACACTTATGCACTTATTATGTTAAGTTAATATTATTGTTATGTTAAGTCTTAGCATTCAACACTTATCCAAGTTTATCACTTGAAAATAAAACGCAGCAACACAATAACCAACACAAGACACAAGTAATAATGGTTGGCAAAAGCTCCAACAAAGCCTTCCACAATTATCTTTATATAGAAGCAAGATTACAAGAATGGTGCCCCAAAACCGGGCGCACTCTTACATAGCAAAAGTTTGATACAACAGATATAAATATGAGGGTGCCCGTAGGCTAACCACTCAATTCGTGCATCCAACAAGCCAACACCAAGGAACCCCAAGAAAAATATACAAGTCTCCTTGCAAGCTTCCTTTGTCTATCGTGAGCTTCCAAGATGAGTTCTGCAACACTCTGCCCAAACTTGCAATGGACTCTCGTTTCTTCCAATATTGGGCTCCCAAGCCGACTTCCTCCAGGAGTATGAGGCACGGCCCAGTTGAGGCCTGCACTTCAATAGCTCATCCTCATCTGTGAATCTCCTTGAATGAGTCTCTCTCTTGCAATTTCTTCATGATGCCTTTTTGGTTTGAAGCCAATTGCATATTTATACTAGTTGTGCCAGTGGGTGAGACCTCGCATCAGCTCCCTTAGTCACCACGCAAGCTCTACTCCAACACTGCCTAGCCGAACAAGCTTCCAAAGTCACCCATCAAGCCAATGCCCCACTTAACGACTATGTACCAAGTCCTCACCATGCGCACTATTCACATGCATGCTCCATAGCGTGCTTTACATGCTGCTCCATCCATGCTGCTGAACAAAGACTTTCTCCTGTGCTTTCCATGCTCCGGCACCATTGGTGTGAGGGTGTGCCCTCTCTTGTTAATGACTCGAGTTAACCAAGCGTCCGCATCATCCACACTAGTCGAACTCCCAAAGCGTGCTACCCACCAAGTCGCAAATTGAAGGTTCTTGACTTGTGGTAGTCACTCCACCAAGGTGAGCGTCTCAGTAATGTTCCCTCACTTTCCATACCATGAGCGTCCAAGTGTGGGAATTTTCCCAACTTGCGTGCACATTCCCAACAAGGTCCCATGTGCCGGCGAGTTCCCAAGTCACTATTCCTGGGTGAAGCACCATGCTTCTTGGGTGTCAAGGGGGTGTGGCGCCAAGCCTCTTACATCCTCCTCCACCCAAATTTATTTCCATCTCGGCAATTGTCACCAAACGACCACTGTCTCTAGAAACTGTCACGATCACTGTCACGACTTCCATAGCCTTTACTTATGACCCACCTACTATGCAACTGGTACTCCACAAGTTCCTTCATGGTTCTGTCCTATTTACACCCTGTTAGTTAGACTAGTTGGTAACTAATCAAACTATCATGCCCAACCTCATGAGATGAAATTCATCAATTTACAACCATCTTTCCCTTCTGTGCTTCGGTTTTCTCCAAGATAGAGGACAAACTTATGCAAAGTCTTGACACTTTTCCATTGCGGCTGAGTAGCCTGGTTGCACTCTCAACACTTGGCATGCTTCTGCATGTTGTTGGAATAATTTTCATAAGGAAAACTTTGCAAGGTTCCCGTTGGCCTCACTGCTTTCCAAAGGTGATGAGATAAGCATGCTTTCACCTCGACCTAGGAAAAGGGAGAGTGGTGCCAATGACCCCCACTCCCAATGTCTCCAAAATTGACTTCTACATGTTGATTTATCAAGTACTTCATTGCAACCTCTACTTCCACAGAGCTACATCCAAGTCCTTGCAAATGAGGATGCATTAGCTTGGACTCCCTAATAACAAAATCCAATGTACTCAAGTCTGCCACACTTTCGCAACAGTCTTCCATATCTTCCCAAGACATTTCCTTTTCTTGGGTCTTATGTTTCCTTCGTCTAGCTCGATGTCTCACACCATCGCTCTTTTCTTTAAACGGAGAACAGGTTCTTCCCACACCTTCTTTGTGCTTAGATTTTTCAAGGATCATCAAAATTTCGTGTGGTCCTTCATCTTTCTAAGGAGTTCCTAACATGGCTCTGTCCTCCTTGGTCATTTTCTCTTCAGGATTCTCGGTCAAGCGATTCTTGGTTTCCAAGTGGGCTAGGGATGCCTGCACCTCCTATGGTCAGATCCTATTGCTGCCAATTTCTCTTGTGATAAATGAGTCTCTTGGATCCCTATGGCATGAACACAAAATGCCACTATCTCGGCACCATTGGGCATGGGAAATTTTTCTTCACCATGACTTCGATTAGCGCTGGTGCTTATCTCATCCATCAACTCATCAACCCATTGTTCGCAATTATGGGCCAACACCTCCTCTCCTCGGTCCAATTCAATACTTACATCGTCTTCCTCAAGCGAAATCCCATCAAGAGTTCCTTGGTTGTCATCCAGTCGGCTGTCTGTTGGTTCATCTAGCACGCTTTCATTCTTTATCTCTGTGATCACCTGTGGTGCAAGATGCATCTCATCACCATCATGCTGTGGACAATCTGGAACATGCATTGAATCAACCATCCTCGCAAGTGAGTCTTCTCTCAATTTCAACGCTGCCATTCTTTCATCCCACTAATATATCTCCTTTGTTGGATCATCATTCTTCTTGGTCATAACTTCTTGTCATTGTGCATGACTCACAGACTTGTTCACAATCTTTCCAGGGGTTTCGATCAACCAAACCGAAGACAACCATGTCCTATGCCCTAGGTTCCTTCTTTGAGTCAACGACACACTCCAAGATTCAGGCTTGTCTAAGAAAACTAACCAATCCGCATATGGTACCGGAACTACCTTATTCATCCATAGGAAATCTTGTCCCAACATCAATGCATGATCATCTAGTGGAATGACTTTCACGTCTAACGTTCCATGCCAACTTCCAATCCACAGCGAAGTTTCTAGAAATCTTCCTTCCACCATCTTCTCAACTAATTTCACCATCTTGAAGTCGTCCTCACTGACTTTTTCCTTACTGGGAAAATACTTCATGGTTCTGCTACTCACGAAGTTGTGAGTGGAGCCATTATCCACTAATGCCGTTGTTTTAAACCCACTCATCGTCACATCTATGAATCCCAACCCATGCTTGTATTCCTATGGTCCGACAACACAACCAACCATCGGTTCATCAAAGAATTCCTTCACTGCCTC
The DNA here is from genome assembly GCA_027924585.1 of Larix kaempferi. Lineage (NCBI taxonomy): Eukaryota > Viridiplantae > Streptophyta > Pinopsida > Pinales > Pinaceae > Larix > Larix kaempferi. Next base: position 24,265,579 of record BSBM01000318.1, on the reverse strand, counting down.
AATGGATTCAGAAACTTCGCCTAATGTATGCAATTCTTGGATCACTCTCATGGTCTCCAACCTCATGGTTGGTTGACCTTTCTCTTCAACCAAACCGATGCCCAAATTTCTCTTCATTGGACAATTCTTCATGAAGTGATTATCTTTTCCAAGATAGCAAATTATCTTCTTCTTAGGCTTCTCTGGCTAAGTATGCGTTGTACCCCCATGGGAATCCTTCATTTTGTGGAAAGACTCCAACCCGACCATCCTCCAAGAAGTGACTTGGTTCGATGGCTCCTGCAATCATTGTGCTTGTTGACTGTCATAAGAAGCAATCCGATCCATTTGTTCTTCATGTTCCTGGAACATCTTCTTCATCCTACAACTCAACTCGTCTAAGTAGTTGCTCAAGGCCCTTATAAGAGTGTCCTATGACTTTCCCTCTTCACGTACTACTTGTTGAACTATTTACTAAGTACCAGCTTCGCATGAAGTGTGTGTAACCTACCTAGTACTTGAGACATTTTATGTTTGTGGAAAAACATTACTTTAACTTTTATTGTAAAGTTTAATATTTGACCAAGTGTCAAGGATGACTGTAAATGAATAATATTATTATTTAATAAAATAAAATAGGAGACACTCACCCAAAGAGACTGTTGAAAGAGTGTTCAGTGACCCACTAGGAGGAATGGAATCTGCGGTAGAAGGCAATGGACAAGTGGCAGCATCTGAACTCAGTAACTAGTTTTTGTTATGGGACAACCTTCCTTAAATTGTGGTCATGTTCCTAAGGATGTGGAACTGGAGCTGATGGCTCATTGAATGCAAAATTGACCACCAAAAAACCTAGGCAATCTTTTTTTATAGCCATCGAATTTGAGCAGAGGCTCACACATTCTCAAAGGTGATGAAATTATTCAATTTGGTTTTGATGAAATGGGCACGCAAGAGATTCGATGAGGGGAAGCTATGTTTTGAGTTGTAGAGTAAGACTGTCTTATTTCTGCTGAGTGTAGAGGTTTTCCTGCTTAGTGTAGAGGTAGTGATATGTATGTAAGTCCCCACTGATTGCTGAAGTACATATGAGAGGTGTGTATGCAAGTCTCCATTGATTTCTAAAGTACAACCTCAGTGCCTTGCTTCTACACAGAGACTTCATCCTAGCGTTTTAGTGAACAAGCTTGGGGGTCCAAAGAGCAAGTAAGCTTGGCTGCTTTTCTGGAGAAGGTTAGGAGGAACAGGCCTCTTTGGGTGTTTGTGCACCCTATCAAGTTATCAGGTTCTACTTGTTTATGTTTTATTTCATTTCAAAAAACTGTTGATCTATTTCTACAGCTATATGCAAATGTCATTATAACTTTTCAAGATGTATCTCATATTCACCAGACATATTAGAAATGTTAGTTTTCTGATTTGTTAAACTATTTTCTGTGAATTGGATGAATGACCAGACTAGAGAATATAGAATGATTGAATGTAAATGTCTTCCTATATTTTTCCTTTCACCCTAAGGTGATGTAATCTAGTACATGAAGGGTTTTAATTAACAGAGATTAGAGATAATAGAAATATTCTAATTAAAAGAATAAGACTGCATATCTTTTAGATGTATATTTATCCTTGTTACTACTCTAATTATTACATGATTATTCATACACTGTTAGTGCAATCTTAAATAGAAACGATAATGAATCATGACAGTAATAGTTTTTATATACTAAACATTCTAGGTAATATAACAATAAACCCTAGCTGTACATTTCAGTTCAATCATATTATGATACTATTGATTTGCATAGTACCTAGTAAAAATAATAAACTTATAATATTACAGTAGTATCACATGAATTAAAGATGAAATAACTGCTATCTTAATCATTATTAATTTTGAAGTAAGATATAGGATTTCTTGGAAAACTAAGATGAAGTATCATAGTACATGAAGTATTCCGATTTTATACTCAGGACCATGTATAGTCTTACAGATTTATAAGCAACTCTTTACATCAAAAACATTTGAAAAACATTCAGATAAACCCTACAATTATCGAATCCCATAATAGAGCATTGCAAATCAAAATAGAGTTCGGATCAAGCATTCACATAATTAAATAGCATATTTATGATTTACCTTTTTAAAAGTTGTTCAAAATTCATACAAAAATTATTATTACAGTACAAAATATTATATCTAGTTTACGAATGTAACAAGGTCAGAACCCTGTGTATAGTTTACAACATATAAACATTATCAACAAAGTCCAAGTTCGAGTACTATGGACTCCATGTTTATCGTATAATCGTAAACATGCTAGGACAGAGCCCATTTAAATTGTAACTTAGCCATTCTAAAAATAAGCAGAACCATCAAATGAATAAACTCATAAATATCTAGGGTTCGAACCTCACAAATGAGCTCGCCCAGCTGCAAAGTCTGCATAACCTATTATGAATTACCATATTATTTTTTCATTACAAATAACTGAAACTTGATACTTTAATATTAGTTTAAGGGTTAAAACCCTGCGATCACTTTCCAGGTTTAATAACACACTGTCCACATACAGGCTCTTTATGTAATTACAACACAAACTTTAAAAGCTTTTGGAAGTAATGCAAGATTCGGGTTCGAGACCCGTAAAGGGCTCACCCAAAGGGTTCATTATGAACCGACATTACACGGTACCAACAAATTAAAATATAAATAGATCTGGTGTCCCATTATGGACAACCAATCTTTATCACAATCGAAATAACAGTAGTGAAACTAAATACATTCCTTAAATTGGCAGTACATAGGTATCAAACGAAGGTCAAGGGCTCGAGTCTCAACTTGGAGAACTCGCCCAGACTTGAAACTTAAACATAAAAGTACAAAACTTAAACACATGACAATAAGGTTCAAACCCTGTAACATTGAAACAATGGCTTTCAACACCGAACCCACAAACAATAGGGTCCTTTGGAAAGAGATGATCCAGTAAAGGCCACCACATGCAATCAAAGACTCAGCTCCTATCTAGATCTATGCCTAGACCTGCCTCCTTTTCCTTGTCACTCAATTGACTAGAAAGAATAGGTAGGTGAGTGGTAGGTGGTGAGACATGGTTTATTGTTATTACTGAGAATGAAGCCCTGACTTATTGATAGGCTTTTGTCTACTTTTATCATGGTCCCTTCATCCATATTAAGTTCACAAACAAATGATCTATTTATGTACCATTCTTTCTAGCACAGGTCTTGGAACTTAAATGTAAATCTTTATGAATTTATTGCACTTCTTTGGATTGTTCCTTTCATTAGCATTGGTTGCATTCCAATTTCCAATTATTTTAATTTTTACATATTGATCCTGTAGGTGATGTTCATGGCCAGTATTCTGATCTTCTACGCCTTTTTGAATATGGTGGTTTAACACCAAAATCAAATTACTTGTTCTTGGGGGATTATTTGGACCAAGGAAAACAAAGCCTAGAGACGATATGTCTCCTCCTTGCTTACAAAATTAAATACTCAGAAATTTTTTTTCCTTCCGAGGGGAAATCATGAATGTACCTCAATCAATCACATATATGTCTTCTATGAGGAATGCAAGCGCAGATTCAATGTTAGATTATGGAAAATTTTTATGGACTATTTCAATTGTCTTCCAGTTGTTGTTATTATAGGTGAAAAGATCCTATGCATGCATGGTGGTCTTTCACCTAAAGTGAGTAATTTGGAACAAATAAGGAGCATATCTCGACCTGCAGATGTGCCAGATATAGGGTTGTTATGTGATCTTCTTTGGTTAGACCCTAGCAGAGAAATTGAAGGCTGGGGGGTGAATGACAGAGGTGTTTCTTACACATTTCGTCCTGACAGGGTGTCTGACCTTCTCCAAAAGCTTGATCTAGATCTCATATGTCGTGCACATGAACTTATCTTATAATTTGATTTTGACTTCCTTATCTGTGTTCTTATTGTTGGAAGATAAGTGCATGTGTAGTATGATGCTTTGAGCAAAATATGGTTGAACAAGAAACTGAAGGTACTGTGAAAATATATTTTGATAATTATTTTCTTAAAAAGTAAAAATAGTCACGATTAAATACCTGATGAGGTTCCTTACTGTGCAGGTGGTGGAGGATGGTTATGAATTTTTTGTTGTTAGGAAGCTTGTTATAGTCTTCAGGGTGAATCCATGAAGATGGGTGTCTATTTTGGGGTGTCCTATGAGAAAATAATCTGATTTTTTCATGTTTTTCAACTTTGGGCAAATAAAAGTGATATTTTTGTTTGGAATTTCACTTTTCACTAGAAAGAAAACTTTTAGAGAATTATGTTAGCTTTCTATTCATAATTTTTTCAATTTTTTTTATTGATATTTGATATGTCGATTTGGATAGATAAATGATAGACAAAATCTTGAATGAATGAATAGACTAACATTGATTCATTTCTCAATATTCCTCATTAGATCTATAGGGACCCCCTTTTCGGGGTCCCAAAAGAAAACTTCCCATATGATTTTTTTTTTGAAGAAGTTATCGAAGTCACAGATCTAATTCTATCTATTGTAGTACATGAGTGTCAATATATAAAAAAATATACTCAGATCTATTCATTATCAAAAAGATTTAGCGACATAAATAAAATAAATATACTTCAAACTTGTTTTCGACGGTTGGTCCAGTGAATCGATGGAGTCCTCAAAGCGGTTTCCGCATGATCCAATTCAATCTCCTGACAAAGTACCGAGTGAAACCTCGGTTGACCTCCCTACCGTATCAGGTTTACTCTTCTTCACCTCGAAGCCCTGAGCTAATGGGGTCGTAAGAACACACTCAAATAGCCTCCCGAAAGGATCTCCCAATCCTCATTCCAGCTAATTCCAACTCCAAGGATCATAACATAATCCGAGATTATGATGACCATCCAGCATTAGGGAGTAAGAGAGAGCTCTCTCTCTTTCTCCTCCCTCTTTATATAGGAAAATCTCATGTGCCATGTGTCTGTCCATGCACATTATTTAATTTAATTTAATATTTTAATTAATAATATTCTCAAATACATGTGTCTCAATGTGTTCAAGGTGCACCTAATTCCCTAGATCAGTGGGAGTTAGGTGTAGGAGAGTTCTACTTCTATTTTGATTCTCAATTAGTTTTTTCAATATCTTTTAGTAACTAGTTGTTTTTAATTATTCAAATTCTTTTAAATAATAAAAACTTATAACATGATTTGTTTCTTTTAATGAAATAGCATCTAATTTTTTTTTTATTAAAAGATTAATATATATATATCAATATATATATATTTTTTAATTTTAAATAAAATACTTTATTCAAATAATTATTTATTCTATCTATAGTCTTTTCTTTTTCTTTTATAGTAATAAGGAATATTTAAAATAATTCTTTATTGCATTTAAAAATATTTTCTTTTTGAAATAATTCTAATATATATTTCCATCAATTTAGAAAAGAAGGGAACATTAACTTTTCTAATTTTCAAATTCCTTTCTCGACCATAATAGCAGGAAGGACCGGCAAACATTGGTCAAAAGCAAAGATTCGGGGCAATCACAAGGACTGTCATGATTGTTATCTTGTCCCTTAGTGATCAGTGACATATGGGGACCCAAACCGACACAACTTTTACGTAAAGCAAATATTCCGACAAACAAACAAAAATAATTACAACTGTGGGTTATGGCCCACCAAAGCTTTCAATCCCATGCATCATGGCAAGCACGACATCATGATAAGAATGATAATAAAATAATGAATACTTTATTCTTAATTTCTCTAAACCTTTTACATGTGTATTATTTAATTATGTATGTATGAGTAGTTTTCTTTTTCCATTCTTCTTTTGTCTAGGTACCTCTTTGGCGGGCCCTTCCAACAATATCTTTCTTTCTTCTTATGGGGAGTATTGCGTAGCGATCGGGAGTCATTACCGCGATCTCTCAACTACGCTCCTTGGATATTAAGGGATGTTGAGGGATAAGGCTCTCCTTATTGCATGCCCCTCAACTCATCGTACACAACCAAATCATTATGGTCTTGCTCGTACGGCATACACTTCCCCAGGTGAGCTGAAACGGCTTGACCCATGCGTGGATTATTAATTCAGGGTTGACAGTCAGTCATCATACCCGTAAGTGTTATTTTGGTTCTTACGACCCCTAAATTTCCATTGTGGGTCAGTCGGTATATCGTCTTACCTATCACTGCACACACTCAAGTGCACATTAGTAGCGCTGCACTTATATAAAATATTTACATCATGAATTCTAGTATCTCAGTCAGTCGAGCATACAAATTATTCATCATTTATCATCGTGTCTTAGTCAGTCGAGCATATACACTATTCTTCATTTTCATTTTAAATCTTTCTCAAAGTAAATTCAAATGGTTCGTGTTTTACTTAGTCAGTTAATTTCAAAACTAGTACCTCATTATTCTAAATAGTTAAGGTACCCAAGCGAGCATTACATACACCCCCTCTTATTAAAACTTCATCCCGAAGTTAAGTCTCATGTGCTTCCACGGTGAGTTTTCTGTTTCTTTCCACATTCATTTCGTCAATATAACTGTAATTGATAATAAAATTTCATTTCCTCTTTTCTACCATCATATAAGTATACATCTCATATTTGACAATATAACTAAATCGTGCCTTTCATAGTGTAGCAATCCCCACAGCAGTTTTCTATTGGCTCATTAATTGCGATCCAACTTTGGAATCACGCATAGCAAATTCTTTTCATTCAACAAAACTGTAAGTATTTCATTTATGTAAACCATTAAAGTACTAACACATTTCGACCTAAGGAACAAAATCTTCAATCCCAATTTCTTCCTTTTCTATAGTTATGTATAACTATCATATATTTTAAATAGTATCTGAATTTCAAAATAAGAGTTAACCCTTCCAAATTCTATTCTTCAATACATAACTTCGCCATTCATAAACTAATCTTACATACAACCTCTCTCTTCTCATAATCCAAGGTACAATTAAACACTGGAGTGCCATTTAAAAAGCATAATCTCAGGTCTAAAGTATAATCTCAAATTTTTATAAACATAGTTATGTAAGGTTTTCTTCTCTTTCTATCTCAAGTACAACTAAGATTCTATAATTCAACGTAAGTATAACTCCTCTCTTTTCACAATCCAAAACATGATTACAACTAGTAGTGCATACCCATGAAGTCATCGTCTTGATTTAGAAAATAAGCATTTACAACCAATTGATAAAATTGTTGACGCAAAACCCTTCATCAAAATATATGAACCCTGAATACCATTCAAACTTACATATTAGAAGGATAATTCTAACCTGTTTAAGAAGGTGGAAGTATCCTTGTCGAAGGAGAAGAATTAAAATCCGCAGCTATTATTTTTCCACTGATCAATTTAATTCTAACCTCTCTAGCTTCGTACTTCAATCATGAATATTAATTGTTAAAATATAAGTACACACTTTCCCTTTTAGCAAAACCCCATTACAAATTTCTATAAATACTAAGCATTCTTTCTTTTCTTTAGCAATAGTGTCATGCCGTAAAATTAGTGTCAAAGGGATCAACTTTTCATGCTACTGACATTTATATCTTGTTTTCTAGTTTTTGTGTTGATTTGACCCTCTCGATAGTCTGTCGAATTCTCGACAAGTATGTGCATTTACAATATTGTAATCCTCTTTCCCTATTTCCCATAAGTATCCACACTCTTAAGTTAATATATCCTTTTATCAAGTATTAATACTGCTCATATATCATCAAAATATCTACAATATATATCATAGTACCGTCCACCATTTTTACCCAAGTTTATGCATCATTCCTTACTAGACTCCACATAATTTATTTGTTAGTTCACTTACATTATAAATAAGACTCTCACAATACACATTCAATATTGTTAATTTTTTTTTTTGTTTGTTTAAGGGCATAGATCCCAATATTGATCTCAACTCATAATTAAATGAATATCCAAGTATTACCAAACTTGTGTCAAATCCTAACTTAAAGGGAGTCCCTGTACACCTATTACTTTATAAAGTAACATTTAACAAAGAATTAGATTTTAAATACTGATATAATTTCCGATTTGAATGAATATCTATTTTTTATTTTTTTTTTACAAACAGATGACAATGTCCAATTTTAAAAATCTCTCAATTAATATATATTATAATCTCTTTTTCCCATACATACATTTCCATATATATATGCACAAATATATACATATATATATAAGTAAATGAACATAATAATTTCATATCCATTATAAGATCATTTGGGCATATATATTCGTGTAAATGGATCCCTTACTTCTTAACATATCCACTTTATTCATAATTTTAATAAGACTTTATAAATATATATTCTCTCATTTCATTCCTCCAAAATGGATAGTTTATTAACTTCACTAATTAATAAATGGACTATGCTCAAGTGACACATTATTCAACTAATTTATGATTGAATTGAAACATATATTTTCTCCTCCATTATATATATATATATTATTTTTCTTTCATTCCATTATATATATATGTTTTTAATATAACAACTATATTAAACGAGAATTATAATACCCAGCTTTCTTTCAAAGTATGTGACTTTTAAAATAATATTATGATTGAAATAAGAAGTTAGAAAACTTTATTTGGCAATATATATATATCTTCTTATATATTAATTATCAACAATAACTATATTTAAAAATAAGTAATACTATATCTAATTTCACAACTATATAGCTATTTTCTATTTTTATTTTTTAAATCAATTAAATACTAGTAAGAGAGTGTTGACTATCCATTCCACTTAGCTCAAACGTTTATTTCCCATTTCCGTTCTTTTTCTTTCATCATTTAAATATTAATAAGCGAATTTAAATATCTATTCCTACTTAGCTAATTCCTTCATTTCACAATTCCACTCATTTTCTTTCTTCTATATGGATATATATGGATATATAGAATTTACATATCCGTTTCCTTTCTAACAATACATACACATAACTATATAATTTCTCTTTTTTTTTTCATCACAAATGGAACAAACGAGATTTGACCATTGAAGAGTGATAGCTGCACCATAGGTGGGGAATTGACAAGTGGTAGCCTAAAAAGACCAAACGGAAGATTGGCAATAAACCTAAGATCACGCAAAGAACACGACTCATAAATTAAAGGAGATATATGTGAGCGACCTTTACAACATGCAATCGAGTAAAATCCAGCTCTTTAAAAAGGATTAACTACCATCTTGGATTATGTCATGGTCTTACTCGATACTGGATTGACTCTAATTGACACTTAGTTTGGCTCGGCGCGTTGTTGGCTATGTAAGTGTTGATAGTTGGCTTGACCTCGTTGACATTTATTCTTTGTAATTTAACATCTAACAACTTGCTAAAGATCCGACTGCCACGATGGTAGGAGACACCCGTAGTTTGAACTTAGACTTGACAAACTCCACATTAACTGCTTAACTAAGACGAACAGACAGAGGTAACTAAGAGTGACGAGATGTAAGGAGCAGTCAATGCGGTTGAATCTAACAAGGATGGAGATAAAGTATGACAGAGCTGCATGGAAATATTATCTAAATAACGATCCGATACAGAAATTTGCCGGTAGCAACCTACACACTATCTGCTATGGCAATGGACAGTCACAGCTCAAAACAGAGGAAAAGAAAAATAAATACATCCACAACTAATTGTTTAATTCCTCCACTGCAATGCTAGATTCACATAAAGACATTTATTGATCGTATACTTAACCAAGTTGCAGTTCAAATGTGACCCATTATTTGAGTTACCAAAACAACTGCCTGTATTGGAAGGTGAAGGCGGCCTGTTTTACAGTGATAAGCTAGTAAGTTAATCTTTATAACTTATTCTAAGTGTCCAAACTGTAAGGCATAGGCCAAAGATAGGAAAAAAATGGTGCTGACAAACACGACTCCCCACACTGAAGTTAGGGTTTAATTGTAGGCTTATTCAAGCTTGGCCAAATCAGTTTTTCTTGTCAGTAATGGCTGCTTCTAATGTCTTATTTCTCTCTGGGACATTTTTATAACTTTACGGAGAGGGAGCCACGCAACCTGTGCTTCACAAATTTTATACTCTCTATAAGTTTGTTCACAGAAAATACTTTTATAGTTTTACTATATAGAAAACTCTCCCCGTGTTCAAGATGTGATAAATAAGACTCAAGTGTAATGGAATCTAATTGTAAAGAGGAGCTGTCAATTATATGCTTTAACATTTTCAGTGCAGAGAGACTGAAACGCATTGTTCTCGGGATCAAACCTGATTAATTTGATTCATGTAGCCAATTTTCAAAATATCTTTTGGCAATAAAAAAAAATCAGAAGTGCTTCTCTATGAAGGGAAGACAATTGCTTTTCTTCCAGTAATAAGTATCAGTGATAGTAATAGTAATTGTAATAATGATCATAATACAGCCACCGATCCCGGTACATTTATTTCCTAACAAGTTTGGCTTGACTTGAGAAAGGCGATGCAACTCCCATTCAATAAAGGAAAAAAAAACAATAATAGTAATCAAAAAGAGAAAAATGTAGATTTAAGCATATCAAGAGCACCTGTTCCGCAGTTCAAAGGCTGATTCAATCTATTCTTGCCTGTTTCCCACGTTTTGCATCCATCGTCGCCTTCCGAGCTGCTCTGGCATTCTGGTACTCAAAATGCAACACATCAGGAATATGTGAACTGTCCTTGATGCAGAGGTATTCACATATTGGGGTGCTTTCAAGCAGAAGGAATGTATGAATAAGCACAGAGTTCGCAAACCAAAACCAGAGTGCACCCAAAAATAGCCCTAAAAGCCCTCCTGCATAAAACTGTGCCACAGTGTGGTACCCCAAATACACTGGAGAATACATGGTGAGCACTGTGAAGAGCCAAGGAAGGGTAGCAGTGACGATTTTACTCCATTTGCCTGAAATGCCGAGCCCTTTATAGACAAGCAGGGAGAGATACACAACAAAAAAAAAGGCCATGTACTGTGAGTGGCTTGAGGGCCAACCATTGGAATCACACATCTCTAATGCTACGCAAGTGTCAGGGCGGGCTTGTTGGACAGATTTAAGCGGGGTACTCCATTAAATATGACCCATTTCAACCTGGATATGCAATACCAGTAAATCGGAACCATCAGCACGATTTATGCATCATCACCGGATTAACTAAAACCAGGTTCTGGTTCTGTTCGAAGTACAGGTAATAAGTTGAAAATCGAAGTACAGGTAATAAGTTGAAAATCGACTCTATGGTTCCACAGGATTCTAGATCTACTCCTTCGCGATTTGGTGCTTGGTAAAGGCACGGTTGCAATGATGCGAACATGAGCCGCGTTTTTTTTTTTTTACAGACTGAAAGGCACACTTAAGTTCTTTTCCCATTCAAATAACAAATATAATTATAGTGAATGGAACCAACAAGAGTTTGGACCTGTGTCAAAAGGGGTTGCAGGCACTAAGACAGGATTCAGCGCAGAGCTGGCTGCTTCTGTAATCCAGATGAGGCCATGAGTTAATTAAGTTTTGCGGAGAATAGTGGTAGAGATCCATGCGATCTGAGACTTATGGTGATATCCATGACCAGAATTAGATAAAAGCTTTTACACAATTAACGGACAACCCAGATTTCTACGAATTTACTGTGCTAATTAGCACCTACAGAGGTGATAAATATATTAGAACGAATCCAGATTTACAAATTACTTTGTTGAAGCATGAGCAGAGATTCAATATGCCTTTGCCAGCCAGATCTACATGTCTACTGAACTACAGCATGTAAACAGATGCACGTTTGACTGCCAGATCTATATATTACTGTGCCATGGCTTACACCGAGGTAAATCGCATTATTGAATTCATGAAATAAATGATAAAACAGATATGAAGTAAATAATGCACCATTTTTCTAAAGGAAAATAAAGTTTTACACGCAGTTTTCAAAGAAATCTAAATATAATTATGAGTCCGGTGCCCTCAAGGCTCGACCGGCTCTGATACCAAATGTAGCGACCCCCTTTTTGGGGTCCTAAAAGAAAACTTCCACTACGATTTTTTTTTGAAGAAGTTATAGAAGTCGTAGATCTAGTTCTATCTATTGTAGTACATGAATGTCAATATATAAAACAATATACTCAGATCTATTCATTATCAAAATGATTTAGCAAAATAAATATACTTCAAACCTATTTTCGAATGTTGGTCTAGCGAATCGATGGAGTCCTCAAATCGTTTTCCGCATGATCCAATTCAATCTCCTGACGAAGTACCGAGTGACCCCTCGGTTGACCTCCCTACCGTATCAAGGTTACTCTTCTTCACCCAGAACCTCCGAGCTAATGGGGTCGTAAGAACACACACAAATAGCCTCCCGAAAGGATCTCCCAATCCTCATTCTCGCTAATTCAAACTCCAAGGATCATAACATAATCCGACATTATGATGACCATCCAGTATTAGGGAGCAAGAGAGACCTCTCTCTCTTTCTACTCCCTCTTTATATAGGAAAAGCTTCTGTACCATGTGTCTATCCATGCACATTATTTAATTTAATTTAATATTTTAATTAATAATATTCTCAAATACATGTGTCTCAATGTCTTCAAGGTGTACCTAATTCCCTAAATCAGTGGGAGTTAGGTGTAGGAGAGTTCTACTTTTCTTTTGATTCTCAATTAGTTTTCTCAATATATTTTAGTAACTAGTTGTTTTTAATTATTCAAATTCTTTTAAATAATAAAAACTTATAACAGGATTTGTTTCTTTTAATGAAATAACATCTGAATTTTTTTATTATTAAAAGATTAATATATATATCAATATATATATTCTTTTAATTTTAAATAAAATACTTTATTCAAATAATTATTTATTGTATCTACAGTCTTTTCTTTTTTCATTTATAGTAATAAGGAAATATTTAAAATAATTCTTTATTCCATTTAAATTTTTTTTCTTTTTGAAATAATTATAATATATATTTCCATTAATTTATAAAAGAAGAGAACATTAACTTTTCTAATTTTCAAATTTCTTTCTCGACCATAATAGCATGAAGGACCGGCAGACGTCGGTCAAAAGCAAAGATTCAGGGAAATCACGAGGACTGTCATGATTGTTATCTTGTCCCTTAGTGGTTAGTGACATATGGGGACCCGAACCGACACAACTTTTACGGAAAGCAAAGATTCCGACAAACAAACAAAAATAATTACAACTGTGAGTTATGGCCCATCAAAGCTTTCAATCCCACGCATCATGGCCAGCACGACATCATGATAATAATAATAATAAAATAATGAATAATTTATTCTTAATTTCTCTAAAAGTTCTACATGTGTATTATTTAATTATGTATGTATGAGTAGTTTTCTTTTTCCATTCTTCTTTTGTCTAGGTACCTCTTCGGTGGGCCCTTCAAACAATATCTTTCTTTCTTTTTATGGGGAGTACTGCATAGCGATCGGGAGTTGTCGCCGCGATCTCTCAACTATGCTCCTTGGAGACTAAGGGATGTTGATGGATAAGGCTCTCCTTATTGCACGCCCCTCAATTCATCGTACGCGACCAAATCATTATGGTCTTACCCGTACGACATACACTTCCCTTGGTGAGCTAAAACGGCTTGACCCATGCATGGATTATTAATTTAGGGTCGACAGTCAATCGTCGTACCCCTACGTGTTCTTTTTGTTCTTACGACCCCTAAATTTTCATTGTGGGTCAGTCGGTATATCGTCTTACTTGTCACTGCACACACTCAAGCACACATTAGTAGAGCTGCACTTATATAAAATATTTACATCATGCATTCTAGTATCTCAGTCAGTCGAGCATATACACTATTCTTCATTTTCATTTTAAAGCTTTCTCAAAGTAAATTCAAATGGTTCGTGTTTTACTTAGCCGGTTCATTTCAAAACTAGTACCTCATTATTCTAAACAGTTAAGGTACCCAGGCGGGCATTACAAGATCTATGTTGTAAATTATGTTTGTCTAGGCTTAGGAAATTATAATAGTATTTCAAATTACAGTCACCATATTATTCCTTTACATAGAAAATAGAAGTAAATATTTCAATCTTGTACATTGCCTAGGGTTTTTCTTTTCGGTCAATTATTTCCTTGTAAAAGATATATGCTAGATAATTTTCTTATCATTCTTTTCAAATAGATTTGTATTATAAGTTCACATTAGTTCTTCCATCATCATTATGAAATATAAGAGCTGCGAAAACAAATTTCATAGAATGGTAACCAAATACATTTATTTTCAAAACAGAAGTTATCAATTTCAAGCAAAACCGTATTGTTGTATAGTACCTTCTCATCCTCAAGTATTCGCATCTTTTATCTCGTTTTGTTTATCAAACTTCAATTATATTTTCAAAAACACTTTTACTATAGAATCAAAACCCTAATATTGTCAACCCTAGGTTCTCAACATTAACTTTTAGTATACATGTCAATATTTATCATATCAAGCCATTCATGACAAAGACATAAGATTTCTGAAGATATAGCAGACACGGGTTCAAAACCCTAAATCGCATTTTATTAACCTTACCATGTACCTTTTCAAACAGTGAGCTTATAACCCTAGTAGAACCATAATCAGTATCGAAACCCAATAGATAAACAAGTTTAAGACATAGTTCTCAGGTTTGAATTCTCGGCACTATCAAAGTTACCATCGAAACTTACAGGTTAGGGTTTCTTCATGCTTATCACAAGGTTTATACACCTATGGCTCTCAGCCATCATTTAAAAACACAACAGTTCATAAAACAAGACATTTCATTTATCACATTTATTGGAGCAACGCTCACAGTCTCAAAACACATAAACCTAATGAAGTTTGGAACCAAATTCCTTTATTAAAACCAGAATGGCAGAGGGATAAAACCCGCTCAACTGTCTACATCTTTTGCAAAATATTTAAAACTGAAAGCAAAAACACAAGCTTAACATCGAATGGGTTGAGCATTTCATCCTCCCCAAGCTTCCAATCAGCTCATAAACATTATCACGGTGATCACTTGCCATAACTTTACAATAAAAGCGAAGTATTAGCTAAGAGAATAGGAAGGTCCAGTAGGCACCTAAGCGAAGCATTAGGGAACCACCGAGGCTTACCATTTCATTTTCAGTTTCCATCATCTACCACTCAAGCTTGGGAATCAAAGCCAAGGGAACCTACCACAAAACCATGAGTATGGTAAAAACGCATATCATCAAAGAAGTTTCATAAACAACAAGTGCAATTCTTAAACTAATAGAAGAAGACAAGATTCCAATCCTGTTCATTACCTTTAAACAATTACTTATGGAGCATGGCGCCTTAGCCACTGTTGAACTGAAGCTATCATCTCGCCATCACTTGCAACCAGGGTTGGAGACAATTCTGAGAACCATCACTTGACATACAGGGAAATTGAATACTGATGAACCTACACGAAGTACTTTCAACAACCCTGGAACTTTTCCCAACTTCAACTATTGCTGTAAACTCACACTATCAGGTTCAGCCCTTAAGCTATCTCAGGTATCTAGAACCAAGATCAAGTCACAAGTTTGATTCATGGAGGAAGCACTCCATACCTGCTATCAAAACCCTAAATTTTCTCTGGCGAGTTGGCCTCTACACTGAGCCAGTAACAATACACAATGAATGCCAAGAAACAATAACTTCAAGACTTAGTGGTGAATTAGGGTCAAGTCTCAAAGCCCGAGGTTGTCATAAGATCAACGGTGGGGATCATTTCTCACATCGCATAGTAAATTGAAGCACCAACTTCATTAAATACCATATTTAATAACCAATGCCACCGTGGAGAACAACTAGGATAACCTCCATCAAAACCATGTAGAAACTAGACCCTGACGACTGCTTGCTCACTAAGCCTTCACGTGTTGGGTACCACGATGGCAGCCACCACCAAGCTGGTAGTTGGGAGTGATAAATGCTAAGGTTGTATGTGGATGCCTTCCAGCACATGTCCACTATACCATAAATTTACCCTGTCCTTATCATGGTTACATCGTTTATATTTGTAATCCTGTCATAGGATAGATTTTATGGTAAGTCATAGTTGCATTATGGAATCAATCCACTAGACATCTATCATATGACTTAATAGGGTCATGACTATGCCCACTATTGTCATAATTAAATTGTTTATAGGACCATTGCATAAACCATTGCATATAGCTTGTATGTTATAGGTCCTATACGATATTTTGTATACAGTTCATATGCTAATAGGAATTCCATATAATATTGCATATAGTTTTTGATACAATAGAAATTTCATAGCTTTGGCACATAGTTCTTATGTTATGAGATTTGTGTATAACTTATATTATATAGTTTACACTATAAGGATTTATTGGAATATGAATATAGTTCACACTATTTGGATAAGCATGTATTTTGCATATAGTGCACATGTTATAAGAATACAAGAGTATCAAGTATTTAGCCCATGTTATGTAAAGACACATTATACTTGTGATAAATTTTAGTAGCACATGTTACCCTAAACCAATGATATGATACTTTATTTTTCATAACTTAAATGTTAAATAAAGGAAACATATGAGTTGCATAGTTTACAAATACAAACTTCGACGATTCATGCTATAAGTACCTTAGAAATTTTATTATAGGATCTTTGATGGCTACCTAGAAGTGCATTTTAAAACATGTTGGTATTACTTGATCCTTTGTGTCACCCTTACCTATCATCTGCAGAAAGGGAAGTTCAAATGCTTTAGCATAAATGCTAAGTAAGCCTCGAGGTGCCATAGGGCCCCTTCATCATCAAAAAGAAAAGCAAACACTTAGCACTTATCAACATTAATATCGTAGAACTTTGTCATAGGTAATATAAGAATATAGCCAATTAAGGAAGGACATCCAATAGTATCTTAGAATAGAATTAAAAACTTCACTTCATAATAAGACACAAAAAAATTACATCAAATGATCATTATTGTAGAGACCCCCATTTCGGGTTCCCCAAAAAGACTTCCAAGGAATTTGAAACTATAAGTATAATTAATTGCAGAACTTCCAGTACGATTTTTCAGAAGAAAATATAGAGGCCACAGGTCTAGTTCTATCTATTGCAGTACATGAATGTCAAATAAATAAAACTATATACCAAGATGTATTCATTCCACCACAAGAATTAGCAAAATAAATAAACTAAATACTCCAAACCTGTTTTCAATGGTTGGTCTAGCGAATCGATGGAGTCCTCGAAGTGGTTCGCACATGATCCAATCAAATTTCCTGACAAAGTACCGAGTGACCTCTCGGTTGACCTCCCTACCGTATCGGGGTTATTCTTCTTCACCCCGAACTCCCAAGCAAATGGGGTTGCAAGAATACACAAGCTAGCCTCCCAAAAGGATGTTCCAATCCCCGCTCCGGCTAATCCCAACTCCAAGGATCATAACATAATCTAAGATTCTGATGACCATCCAGCATTAGGGAGCAAGAGATATCTTTCTCTCCCTCTCCTCCCTCATTATATAGCAAAAGCCTGTGTGCCATGTGTCTGTCTATGCACATATTTAATTTTTTTTTACATTTTAATTTTCAATATTCTCAAACACATGTGTCTTCTTAATGTCTTTAATGTGCACCTAAATCCCTAGATCAGTGGGCGTTAGGTGTAGAAGAGTTCTACTTCTCTTTTGGTTCTCGTTTAGTTTACTTAACAATCTTTT
This sequence comes from Larix kaempferi, assembly GCA_027924585.1. Taxonomy (NCBI): domain Eukaryota; kingdom Viridiplantae; phylum Streptophyta; class Pinopsida; order Pinales; family Pinaceae; genus Larix; species Larix kaempferi. Next base: position 24,247,806 of record BSBM01000318.1, on the reverse strand, counting down.
AGTTAGACTTATTGCTTTCTACTTTCTTTTCTTTTCCTAATATTAAGATTGAATTAAAAGATGATTCCTTTCACTAAAAGTATAATCTATTTTAAATTTCCTCTTTATAAAATAATTTAAATGAATAATAAAATTAATTAAAGTAAAAAAAAATCTTGGTTAATAATAAAAGAAAAACAATTCTTTTATTAATGACCTATTTCAATTCTTTCTAAAAATAATGAAGTCAATTAAATAGAATATTTAGAAGAATGATTTAAAATAATAAAATCTTTTGAATAAATAATAATTTTTCTTAATAATAAAATTAATCAAATTTAATAAAGTCAATCTTTTAACCCCTTTTCAATATAATAAAATTAATTAAAATAAGAAATTTAATTAATGAAATCAAGAATAGAATTTGTATAGGATAATTCAATATAATAAAATCCATTAAATTAAAATCTTTGAATAAACATAATTCTCTTATTATTAATTTTTTTCAATCAGCATAATTAATCAAATTTAATATTGAATAAAATCAATCTCTTCAATTCTTTTTCAAGTTAATAAAATCAATTAAAATGAATAATTCAAATTAATGAAATCAATTAAAAATAAAATCTTGAATAGAATTATTCAAATTAATAAAATAGAACAAAATGTAATAAAGTTTTTCTTATATCTTATGTGAAATTTTCATTTATACCATTGATTAATTTTCTTCCTCTCATTCTTGTCTAGGCACCTCTTCGGCGGGCCCTTCTGACAGTTTCATTTCTTCCTTCTTATGGGGAGTACTGCGTAGCAACTGGGAACCGTTACCGTGATCTCTCAACTAAGGTCCTTGGAGACTAAGGGATGTTGAGGGATAAGGCTCTCCTTATTGCATGCCCCTCAACTCATCGTACGTGACCAAATCATTATGGCCTTGCCCGTACGACATACGCTTCTTCGGTTGAGATGAAACGGCTTCACCCGTGCATGGATTGCAAATCCAGGGTCGACAGTCAGTCGTCGTACCCTTATGTGTTCTTTCCATTCTTACGACCCCTAAATTTTCATGGTGGGTCAGTCGGTATATTGTCTTAGCTGCCATTGCACACACTCAAGCGCACATTAGTAGTCTTGCACTATATAAAATATTTCCATCATCCATTCTAGCATCTCAGTCAGTCGAGCATACAAATTATTCATCATTTATCATCATGTCTCAATCAGTCGAGCATATACAATATTCTTCATTTTCATTTTAAAGTATTCTCAAAGTAAATTCAAATGGTTCGTGTTTTACTTAGCCGGTTCATTTCAAAACTAGTACCCTCATTAGTCTAATAAATTAAAGTACCGAGGCGGGCATTACATACACCCCCTCTTATTAAAACTTCGTCCTGAAATTAAGTCTCATTTGCTTCCACGGTGAGTTTTCACATCCTTTTTATATTCATTTCTTCAACATAACCACAATTGATAATAACATTTCATTTCTTATTTTCTACCCTCATATAAGTATAATTCCCATAATTGATAATATAACTAAATCGCACCTTTCATAGTGTAGTAATCCCCACAACCATCCTCTATTGGCTCATTAATTGCAACCAAATTTGAAATCCTCCAAAACAAACTCTTTCTATTCGAAAAAACTATAAATATATCATTTATGGAAATCCTTAAAGTACTAACACATTTCAACAAAAGAGATAAAATCTTCAAATCCAACTTCTTCATTTTCTATAATTACGTGTAACTATCATATGTTTAAAACAATCTGAATTTTCTAGTTAATCATTCCAAATTCTATTCTTCAATGTGGGGACCCCCTTTTATCTTCTCATAATCCAAAGTATAACCAAATACTGGAGTTCCATTTACTTGGTATAACTAAAAGTATAATCTCAAATTTTTATAAACAAAGTTTATGTGAATTTTTCTTCTCTTCCTCGCTCAAGTACAACTAAAATTCTATAGTTTATCGTAAGTATAACTTCTCTCTTTTCACAAACCCAAGCATGATTACAAATTGGTAGTGCATACCCGTGAAGTCATCACCTTGATTTAGAAAAAAAGCATTTACATCCAATCGACAAATTCTTAATGCAAAACCCTCATAAAGTATATGAAGCCTGAATTCCATTCAATCTTTCATACTAGCAAATTTAGAGAAGAAGAATTCTATCCTGTCCGAGAAGCTTGGAGTATCCTTGCCGGAGGAGAAGAAGTAAAAATGATTTTCTCGCGTCGATCTCCAAGCATCACTCATCATAAGTCACAAAAGACAACTCCTTTCTTATAGTATAACATAAGAAATTCTACAAGACTAAGATGTAATATATTAATCTCTAAACATAACACAAGTAATATTATTTTCATAGGATACATTCATAAATGCCTATTTTCCTTAATGTTCACAATAATATATTGATGATGTATTAATAAAGGCTCCCTCTTTCCCGTTTGAAGGAATGCATGTACATAATCCAATAGCACATACCCAAAAAGAAAGCTTTTATATACGTACAATATATGTGTATATATTATTGACGCACCTCCTTCTTTTACTTATTGAAGATATTATAAACATGTATATTACAATGGTGCATTTAAGAAGACTATTTTGAAAAGACTTTCACCCTAAGCATATATTCCATCAGATATTTAACTTTCATGTATCACTAAAACATTCCAAACATTCATTGATATCCAATTCCTCTTTACATTTAAGGAATTCTATATATTCTTTGACATTTTTTTTATTTTTTTTAAGGAAGATAACGTTCATTATAAATTCCACATTCTTTTCATTCATGGTCTTTATAGTAGCTAAATTCAACCTATACTATACATGTGTTTATTTTTCTAAGGACATATATAACTTTATACACTACTTTCCTTTTTCGAAGACATAACCCACAACTTGGTTATACATTTCTAAAGACATGGACAATAGTATACAATATTTCATTTTGGCAAAGTCATAAATCTATCATTCCCCTATTAAATATAATTCCAAGGACGCATATGATAACATGCAATTTTTTTTTCTTTTCTTTTACCAAATGTAAATACACTTCTTCCTTAAACTTGTAAATGGTAAATACCTATCATTTACCCAACAAATACATGCACAACATCTATGTTTATCACTTTATTATTTATAAACCATATAATTCAATAATCTCAAGGTCAATCTCAAATAATACTTAGAAAATATTATATTGACATAATGTATATACATGCTAAATGGTGTGTTCCTAATCAAGAAGTGATATATTAATATAATATACTTCGTTCCAATAGTGAAAAGGAACATTTTCAGCTAATATTAATAAACATGGTTGACATCATATATGTAATTTCTATTATACCAAAAGCAAATCTTAACTTTAACCACGGTTAACTAGATACTAACCATTTCCTCAATCCATTTCTTCAATGTAAGGCATCAATGATGAACTTAATACTTAAAACTTACATTCATGATTTCTCAAGTAACCATAAGATTCTTAATACGGAAGTTTATATTCATAAATTCATAATTAAACATGAAATCTTAAATACATAGGTTTATAACATCATTCTTTTACACTATGATCATGAATTTCCAATGCATGAATTTATATTTGCAAATTTACCATAAATATGGAATCCTTAAATTCTAAGTTTATAACAACATTCTTTTATAATACTCTACCATCGTTCTGTTGGATTGATGAAAACATACAGACAGATAATTAATTGCTACAGCAGAAATCCGTCAATGTAACAGAAATCAATGAATGATACATAAATCACATACGGACAGATAGTTAATTGTTACAGGTGTAACAGAAATCCGTGAATGATACAGAAATTCCTTTCTTCAGACATAAATTTTAAGTGAGCTCAAATGTTTAAGTGAGTTTGGCATAATTATGCACCATTCTAAATTTAACTCAGAGTACGACCCTCAAACTGAGATCTCTCTCCTTTTTAAAAAAAAATAAAATGGGAATGTGGGAACTAAGACCCAAATCATCAACACATAGAGACGAGTTAAACTCAGAGCACTATTTCAAACTGAGATCTTTTTAAGTGAAATACAAATGTGGAAATTAAAATCAAATTGCCAACACACAAAAATGATGATACTAGCTCAGAATACGATTTAAACTGATATTTTTCTTTTTAAGTGAAATCGAAATGTGGAAATTAAAATCAAATTGTCAACACATAGAAATGATGATAAAAAAAATTAGAACACAAATTCGACTGAGATCCTTTTTTTTTTCTATAAAATTTGATGAGCACCGGCCTGGGAATTTCACGGTTGTACAATCATGGCATAAGAATTTATCAATTAAAGGTTAAGGCTTCAATGCCAGAGATATGGTATAATACATAAGTCTGTAACCAAGCAAAATTTAAAAGACAGAGCTTCGATCCCACCGATACTAGATCGGTCTCACGCACAGGAAAAGCATCGGTTAAATGCACAAGGATGCTGAAATAGATCCATTACGAATCATTCCTTAAATATTTTAATGGCAATCCACATAGATGAAGGGATCAGATCTATCACAAATCATTACTGAATTTTTAATTACACAGGGATTGTAGAGGTAAATCTGGAGAACGCCAATCGAAAGAAATAGATACACAAAGTTTCTAAGGGTCTAATTCACATAGAAATGAAATTTGCTTCTTTACTCGCTTCATGAATCTTGAACACGTCATGGCTGCCACGATATTGCAATTCAAATTTCTATAAATGAAACCGTCATTTGGGATCTCCACTATTTACGCCCAGGTAGTAATCGTTGATAGAGCATGCATATCTCTTCGCCCTCACTACTCAACTTATAAATTTAGATTAATTTCTGGAAATGCCATTAGGTCTTCGATAGAGGTATGCAGAGGAATTAGAGATCAATTTCATATTTCGAAAACAAAGATTCCAACAATGCCATTGATACAGGGGTTTAAACTTAAATGCATAATCCGTAAAACATAGATCAAGCAACAAGCAAATGATACGAGGTTCATACTTAAAACACTTACAGGCATTTTTTGTAGACACGGAATTTGCAGAGATAATTATTCTAGCATAGGGATATCACGCTAAATAGTTTTGGGCGCTAAACAAAAAAATCAAGATGCCACAGCAACTCTTTTTCGATCCAGAACTCAAGTTCAACTCTCAAAATACTAGCCGAGTTCAAGTCAGGGGAACATTTTAGTAGAGATTCTGCGTTTGTAATAAAAATCGCTCTCTAGAAACCAGATCTATGAGAAAATACGCCGGCATGCAATATCTATCCCTTAGGTTTCATATATGTGATGTAAGAGAAGACAATGCAGAGAGCCAATAAGAGATCAACCCATGCTAGCGCATTCACAACTAAAATTGTAATCTATGCAGAGATCTACATAGCGAGACTTTCATATCTACGATTAAACTTTATTTCAGTTTTGTATCACCACACATGGTTTAGGGGCAGCTGGGCTGCCCCTACACATTCTTTAACATACACATTCTTTAACATACAGGGATATTACACATAACCCGTGAATAAAAAAAAATGCATTCAACAAGTCTGCAATTAGACTAGATAGGCCATCATTTATTCGGCTATCTAGCCATTTCTTCCAACACAATCTGGAGACATAATTCATATATATATATATATAATTAAAAATACGGAGTTGAGAATTTGGGGATCCGCTACCCTTTCCAAGGCAAGATAGAATACATGTAATAAATTTACAATACCAAATTGAAACTTTGGGGAATCCGCTACCCTTTCCCACGCTTTAAAAGACAGATAGCATATAATTAAGGTTACAATACCGAATTCCAACCTGGGAATTAATAAAACAGGGAGATCATAGTTATTACGAACTACTCCATGTATATACTATAGTCATACCTAAAACATGTGAACGCTACATGGAAATTAGACTGTGCGTATCTACCATTTTCTAATAGATTACTTGACAAAGCGAATCAATAGGAACCATCTGGAAGTCTTTCTATCTTAGAGCGATTATAACCAGATCGAAAGTAAAACAACCAAAATTAGGGTATTCCAAAAACTGATTTCTAGCTGGGCGCTGTCTCCGTATCGAGATCTAAAGTAGAAAGCATGGTAATAACCGATTTAGGGTTACTCGGTACACAAAGGAGATCACACAGGTTGGAAAGCTATCTCTTATACAAAGATCTGAGATGATGCAGGGTATCATCCGATTTACTGTGACTCCGTATACAACGAAGGTCACAAAGACTGTGGTGTTATCCTTTATGCAAAGATCCTAGATAAAGCTTGAGCTTAGGATCGAGCCTAGCTTTAACGATAAAATGTATTTAAAGAAAAACAATCCTTTCTCAAAAATATGCAGGAAGCATAACTTCCATTACACAGATTTATTCGCATACTGCAGAGTCTCTTAAAGAGAGATCTATTATTATTAAGCACAGGAATTCATTTTATGTTCAGTCGGAGTGTAAACTTCGTACAGAGATGCGGTTTTATTAATGACTTGGACAGAGAATCAATCCGATTCCAATAAATAAATTATATAGATGTGTACAGAACTCGATCCGAGTTATACGGAGTATGTAACTTCACACAAGGAGAAGATTCAAGATCGAATCCGAGATATAGCTTGGGCAAAGAATCGATCTGATTTCGATAAATAAATATTTATCTATGTACAGAGATATTTAAAACATTTCACCGAAGCTGCTAATCGACACAAAAACTAAAATACTTCACAGAATTTGCTAATCGACACAGAAACCAATGATTGACACGGAAAATGAAATATTTCACAGAAACTATTGATGGACACTTGACACAGAAAACAGAGTATTTCACAGAAATTGTGCATCGACACAGAAAACAAAACATAAAATATTCTAGTAAATAAAAACCTATGGATTATTGGCTGCTCCAGTTGAATTCATGATCCAATGAAGTTCGTAGCCTTAATCTCGTCGTCGATCTCCACCACGAGCAAGCCCTCAAGGCCTGACCCGCTCTGATACCAAATGTAGGGACCCACATTTCGGGTTCCCCAATAGACTTCCACGGAATTTGAAAATATAAGTATAATTAATTGCAGAACTTCCAGTACGATTTTTCAAAAGAAAATATAGAGGCCATAGATCTAGTTCTATCTATTGCAATACATGAATGTCAAATAAATAAAACTATATACCCATATTTATTCATTCCACCAGAAGAATTAGCAAAATAAATAAACTAAATACTCCAAACCTATTTTCGACGGTTGGTCCAGCGAATCGATGGAGTCCTCGAAGTTGTTCCCGCACGATCCAATCAAATTTTCTGACGAAGTACCAAGTGATCCCTCGGTTGACCTCCCTACCGTATCGAGGTAATTCTTCTTCACCCTGAACCCCCGAGCAAATGGGATCGCAAGAACACACAAGCTAGCCTCCCGAAAGAATCTCCCAATCCTCGTTACAGCTAATCCCAACTCCAACGATCATAACATAATCCAAGATTATGATGACCATCCAGCATTAGGGAGCAAGAGATATCTTTCTCTCCTTCTTCTTCCTCATTATATAGCAAAAGCCTGTGTGCCATGTGTCTGTCCATGCACATATTTAATTTAATTTGATATTTTAATTTCCAATATTCTCAAACACATGTGTCTTCTTAATGTCTTTAATGTGCACATAAATCCCTAGATCAGTGGGAGTTAGGTGTAAAAGAGTTCTACTTTTCTTTTGGTTCTCATTTAGTTTACTTAACAATCATTTAGTTAGACTTATTGCTTTCTACTTTTCTTTATTTTCCTAATAAGATTTAATTAAAAGATGATTCCTTTCACTAAAAGTATAATCTGTTTTAAATTTCATCTTTATAAAATAATTTAAATGAATAATAAAATTAATTTAAGTAAAAAAAATATTGAATAATAATAAAAGAAAAACAATTCTTTTATTAATGACCTATTTCAATTCTTTCTCAAAATAATGAAGTCAATTAAATAAAATCTTTAGAATAATGATTTAAAATAATAAAATCTTTTGAATAAATAATAATTTTTCTTAATAATAAAATTAATCAAATTTAATAAAGTCAATCTTTTAACCCATTTTCAATATAATAAAATTAATTAAAATAAGAAATTTAATTAATGAAATCAAGAATAGAATTTGTATAGGATAATTCAATATAATAAAATCCATTAAATTAAAACCTTTGAATAAACATAATTCTCTTATTATTAATCTTTTTCAATCAGCATAATTAATCAAATTTAATATTGAATAAAATCAATCTCTTCAATTCTTTAAAATCAATTCAAATTAATGAAATTAATTAAAAATAAAATCTTTAATAGAATTATTCAAATTAATAAAATAGAACAAAATGAAATAAAGTATTTCTTAAACCTTATGTGAAATTTTCATTTATACCATTGATTAATTTTCTTCCTCTCGTTCTTGTCTAGGTACCTCTTCGGTGGGCCCTTCTGATAGTTTCATTTATTCCTCCATATGGGGCGTACTACGTAGCGACCAGGAACCGTTACCGCGTTCTCTCAACTATGCTCCTTGGAGACTAAGGGATGTTGAGGGATAAGGCTCTCCTTATTGTGCACCCCTCAACTCATCGTACGCGACCAAATCGTTATGGTCTTGCCCATATGACATACGCTTCCCCGGGTAAGCTGAAACGGCTTCACCCATGCGTGGATTGCTAATCCAGGGTCGACAGTCAGTCATCGTACCCCTATGTGTTCTTTCCGTTCTTACGACCCCTAAATTTCCATTTTGGTCAATCGGTATATCGTCTTACCTGCCACTGCACACACTCAAGCGCACATTAGTAGCGCTGCACTATATAAAATATTTGCATCATGCATTCTAGTATGTCAGTCAGTCGAGCATACAAATTATTCATCATTTATCATTTCTCAGTCAGTCAAGCATATAGACTATTATTCATTTTCATTTTAAAGCATTCTCAAAGTAAATTCAAATGGTTCATGTTTTACTTAGCCGGTTCATTTCAAAACTAGTACCCTCATTAGTCTAATCAGTTAAACTACCGAGGCAGGAATTACAATTACAAACATTCATTCTAGCATAACATCATAGATACATTATTTATATTTATGCACAGTTATTTTAAGCATTAAATGCTACGTTGAAAATTTTAAATTTTTGTGAATTTTTGGGATGTTGCATGTGGTATCAGAGCTTATGTTAAAACTCTCGGCCTGAAAAGGTCCAAAGAACATGCAACAAAAATTTTTGTGATAGCAGAAATCTATACTAATTCAATTTAAAATTCTTTTGTTTTATATAAATTTGTTTTCTAAGTTACAGGTATGGAAGGATCAGTTGAACATGTGGATGACAGATTTCAACCAAACAGTCATACCAACAACAACACTGGAGAACATTATGAAGAAGAAGTCCATGGTGAAGTAAACGACAGTTCATCAAAATTGTTACGTGCATTTCAGGAGTTGAAAGTAGAAATAAGGTCTGTTAAATAGGACAATGAGAGAATTCTGAAGGCACAAGAGGAACTGAACCAAGTACTGTTCAATCAGTGCCCAACTAATGAACATGATAGAGGGGTCGAAAATACCTCCAAGATTGAAGACTTACCTCATCGAGACAACGGTAAGAAAGTGAAAACTGATGATGTGAACAACAGTTCAACATCATCAGGAGCTGCCAATGAAAAAAGTAAAAAGAAACGAATTTATTCAAGTGATAGCAACGAAGGAGATTACAAACCCAAAAGAAAAAGCCATAAACAGGATGAATAGATTTCTGCGGAGTTCAAGAAGATCAAAACCACAAGCTTCAATGGTCAAACTGGAAGGGGAGACAACTAAAGCATGGTTGTCCGGCATGAAGAAGTACTTTCAAATTTATGATTATTCAGAATCATTGAAAGCAGAGATGACAGTATACAACCTGATCGGGAAGGCAGATATTTGGTGACAGGACATCAAAAGAGTGAAGGGCATCAAGGACAAGGATGTGAATTGGAGCACTTTTAAACGGTACTTCAAGACGAAATTCCTATCTGAACAATATTATGAAGAAAAATCCAAGGAATTTTATGGTTTAAAACTGGGAACCATGAACATAAAAGAACTCAACAGCAAATTTCTAAATTTGCTAAGATATGTGCCATACATTGTGGAGGAGAAGCCAAAGATTCAGAGGTATCTGAGTTGTCTACCTTTCAACATCAAGGACAAAATAGAGTATGGCAATCCAAAGACCTTAAAAGAAGCCATGAAGAAAACAACTTTCTGCTATGATACAAACTAGAAAAGAGAAGGGATATCTAACTAGAAAAATCATAAACCCAACAACTTTGAGATGAAAAAGAAGAATTTCAGGTTCAATGAAAATTCTGGTTTTCAAAAGAAAAACTTTCCAAATCGAAATTTCCAAGGAAACAGTCCCAGAAATAATCAGCATTAGAATTTTACAGCTCCTAGAAATACACCCAATGTTGCCAGGACTAACGACCGGAGGACACCTATCAAATGTTTTGAGTGCCAAGGTCTTCATTATGCTTCAGAATGCCCCAAAAGGAAGCGGACATCCATTACTATTCACTCCATACAAGCTGAACCTAGTGTGGGATACTTGGCGAGACATATGCCTGGAATTAATGCAGCTCCAGACAACAGGCAAGCGGAGCATCAAGTCTCTATGGTAGAAATTGAAGGTATGCCACAAAACCACCTAGTTTCTATTTTGATTCATCTAGGTGCTAGACTAAGTTATATATCTCCAAATATAGTAGAAAATTTTAAGCTGAAAATAGAAAAATTTAATAAATACTGGTTAGTTAGAGTAGCAACAAGAATAAAAAGGAAAGTGTCTGATTTTGTTGAAGGCTGTGTTTTATCTATGAATCAGTTAAAGACACAAACCAAGTTAAATGTTTTACCTTTAGGATCCTATGACATCCTAATTGGAATGGACTTGTTAGAAGCACATCATGTCATTTTGAATTGTTATGAGAAAAGTTTTGTTGGTCTAAATGATGAAGGAGAAACAGTAGAAGTAAAGGGTATTCCAAGAAGGACATCACTTAGACAGATTTCAGCTATGCAAGTAAAAAAAGCGGTTAAAAAAGGATGTAAGATGTTTGCAGTGAATGTAGTACATGAGGAGTTAATTACTAAAGAGAACAAACTGAAACTAGAAGATATACTTGTCCTAAAAGAATTCCAAGATGTTTTTCCAGAAGAGATCCCAGGGTTACCCCTGAAGAGAGATCTAGATTTTACCATTGAACTGATACCGGGTGCGGTACCAAACTCCAAAGCACCATATAGGATGAATATAATAGAATTAAATGAGTTGAAATCACAGTTGAAGGAACTGATTGATAAAAACTATATAAGACCCAGCATGTCTCCTTGGGGAGCACTTGTTATTTTTGTTAAGAAGAAGGATAGCACTTTAAGACTTTGCATAGATTATCACCAACTAAATAAGATGGCAATTAAGAATCGATATCCGTTGCCCCTCATCGATGATCTATTGGATCAGCTGTGTGGAGCAACGATATTTTCAAAGATTGATTTAAGATCAGGATATCATAAACTTCGTGTGAAGGATGAGAATATTTTTAAAATAGTCTTTAGAACTCGCTATGGACATTATGAGTTCGTCACGGGGGTTTCACTCAATAAACTACTATCATAGCATGTTCGTTCATTGCATATGAAACAATACCCCTAATTTCAGTAAATATTGGAAAATACCTTCCAAATTTTTTTTTTTAACCCCCTCCTAATATGCCTTCCCAATTTAAAAAAACCGCTATTTTCATTAGATATTGTATGTATTAATTTTTTCATTAACATTTTTTATACCCCTTTATATTTCTACCTAGTATATTGATATGATACCCCTCTTATAACCACACATGCATTCTACAATGCACCTTGCTTCTTTCGATGTATATTGTGGATGCAAATTACTCCACCCACAATGGAATTATTTAACCACATATCATTATGATTTGCAACATCTAATTGTTTAATGAAGAGATAGGAGATCAATTCTTGTATGTCACTAGAGCCAATGCACATAGTACAACATTTAGATTGCATGTTGCAGTTCGCCAATCGCTGACTAAGCCTATTATGGGCTAGGTATCCAAGTCCCCAGGGCCTGTAATAAGCTTTAGGAGGCTGACTAAACCTCCCAAGGCCTATATTAGTCATGAGTGGTTGGGTATTCAAGCCCTCAAGGCCTATCGAGGGCCTATAACAGGCCCTAGAGGCTTAGAGCCTCCCAAGGCTATTGGTAACAACTGGTTGGTTGTTATTGGTAATAATTGGTTGTCAATGACCACTATCTCTCGACCATGATCGACTGGAAACCCACTTCACCATAAAACCCCTGGCCTCAAGCATGCCTCAAGACACGATTTCCCAAAGTACTAGTAAGATCGAGCCTTGCCTCAACTCGATTTCTCATCCGACTGTGATTCCGCCATCTCCATTTGACGGATATTTGTCAGCCCACCCATATAAAAAAGACCCCAAAGTATTTTTGTATTGTTACATTAAATAAAAAAAAACCTTTTCCCCTTAATATATAAGCAATATAATTTTTAGGTTTTCATGAATATTTAATACCGCAATATGAATGAACGTGATATTATATTTCCTTCTAGTGAAGCCCTTGTGGAGTTCGTGGTCATGCAATTTGGGTTGACTAACACCCCGACAGTTTTTATGTGCTTAATGAACAATAAGTTTTTTTTCAAAGGAGATTTCAAAGAAGGTTTTTTTCAAAGGAGATTTATTTTTCAAAGGAAATTTATTTCCAAAGATTTTTTCCTCAAAAGACTCTTACAAGATTTTGATAAGGTGAAGTAAATTTCAATTCATGTGTTTATATGTTTTGTAACTATTTTTAAATCTTAATTTTGTTTTTTACTATAAAGTGATGATTCTTTAATTTATCATCTATAGATTAAACAATCATGGGCAATAAGAGAAACCGTCAAAGAAAACATGATGATGATGATGATGATAGAGAAAAAAAACTCAAATATCATGCCAAAAAAACAAGGCTTGTAGAAACGCAAGCGATAATTATTGAAGATATAAATACAGATTTACATGATAATGTTGATGAAATGGAAATTGAAAATAAAGTACAAGAAGAACAAATTGAAGTTGAAGAGACCATTGTTGAAGATGTAAATAGTGATTTACATGCTAATATCGATGAAGTCAATATTGAAGATCAAGTTCAAGATCTAGAAATTGGACCTGGTATGTATATATCATGTATTTTCCAAATTCATTTTTTTATAATGAATTGTATTTTTGAAAATATGTTAAATTAAATTTAACTTGATGTACAGGTACTTTTACCGGTGAAGATGAAATGTTAGAAGACGTTGATTGCAACAAATATGGAAAAAAATACCGATACATGTTGCACGATATCGTGCTAAAATTTTTTATGATGATGTTTTGAATGATTATTCAATAGCAGGACAAGCAAAAATTTTGAGATGTTTATTAGTGTCCAAGAAGCTAGAAGGTGCTACGTCATTATTCGGTATTCACAAGGTGCCAAAAGAGTCGAAATTGAAACATAATGTGATTGAAAATATAGGTGATGCAATAAAAAAAATTGGAAAATTCAGGAAGAACGATACCAGTGTTGCATGTAGAGCAATTCAGACAGCAATTTTTTCAGCTAGTACTAGACAAAAATGTTTGACAACACAACTAGCAAAAGCAGTTGGAACCTCAAGAAAGACATTATACAAACATATCAAATTCATAATGCAAATAAATGAAAATGATGAGCTTGCTTTCTAGGCAATTATTTCTAGATAGCCTTACAAAGATAGAATGAGAGGAGGTGTTAAAGATATTATATGGGAATATTGGTTGGCACATGCTCAAGTTTCACCAAATTCAAGGGATGTGATACGACAAAGAGTATCGCAAGGGGTAGATGAAATCAGTACAAAAGATATAATGGATATGACACAAGTACAATTGTTCAATAAATTCAAGGAAGATCTTTGTGGAATTAATGTGTCAATCACTACATTTGTGAAACAAAAAACATGGTATGTTAGACCTATTACTATACATGGAACATGTTGTTGCCATTATCATGTGCAATTTCAATTATATTACGACACGTTTCTTGAATTTGGTAAAATGTTTTGGACAAATTCACCACCTCCGCCCATAGTACATGAATTCATATCTTAAACTCTGTGAGAGAGATCACAATGAAGTATTTTATAATAAGAAATGTGTCAATGGAAAACATTGTCATCGTTTTGGAAATCTAGTTTTATTCCACAATAAATATCCTATCGATAATGATCACTCACTATCAAATGTAACCGTTGATTGGAGAAAATATGAGTACATCGGTTATGCTACAAGTTCTAGTAATGCACATTCCAAAAGAATTGATTTGTGAGAAGATAAAATATGTGTGACATATTTTCTCAAGAGATTTGAATGTGAAATTTATAAATACACCAAGCATTAACATAGGGCACGATGGCAAGACCTTCAATTCAAACAGTCTCATGAAAATTTTCCACCAGGAACAATTTTGTCAGTGGTTGATTTTGCAGAAAACTACACATTTGCTGCACAGAAAGAGATACAGAGTGAATACTATCATTCTGACCAACTTTCGATATTTGTCCATGTTCTATATAGAAATTCTCAACAGAATGTTGATGGCATTGAAAGCACGTGTGACAATCGAGATGTGATTAAAGAATATCACTTTTATATCAGCGATAATCGTACACACAATACACATTTTGTTCAGCATTGTATTGAAAATATTTACTACTATTCACTAAAAGGACGTGGAGTTAAATTCAATGAACATTGGATATGGTCGTATGAATGTGCGGGACAATTTAAATCTTCACGATCATTTTATTGGTTATGTTGACTTCATAAAGCATTGAACATTAAACATCGTTGGAATTTCTTTAAAACTGGACATGGAAAAGGTGAACATGATGGTGCAGGAGCATGCGTTAAAAGAGCACTTCGAAGATGGAAAATGAACCATTATTCTGCACGATTTCATTTAGATGCAGAGGTTTTCCAATGGTGTACATTACATCTAAGCCATGACTATAATCAACAATCAAAAGATGTGCGCAGGTATGTACACAATTTTTTTAATTTATATTAATTGTCAATTTAAAAAAATATACACTAACATTTAATTATATGTACACTAACATCAAAAGTTGTCATTTGTGTATGTTTTTTTGGCTTGCTGGGGTCTAAGATATAAATAGATCAATACCATACGACGCTAGCATATTTCTGGATATGTTTTTTTGGCTTGCTGGGGTCCAAGATATAAATAGATATAAGAAATTTTAAATGGTCTTCCAGAAATTTTCTATTTGATTCTCAACTTTAACATTTGATTCTCAATTTTGTATTGGATCGTAGAGAGATTTAGAGTGTCCTTTGACTTCCCTAAACTCACTTACAACTGTCATTGAATCTCTAAAAACCGATCCGTCAGTTTATCCTATTTCAATGGAGCATGTGCAGAGTAAGCTTATTGTGAGAATTCGTATGGTTATTGGACCGATCTAGACTAGTCTAATTTGCTGGATCAAGATTTCGCAGAAATAACCATGACCTTCTTCCCCCTCTGCGCTCCAGATCCGTTTTACCAAAAGTCAATGGAAGTTTAATTTTAATTTTATTTTACTCACACTTGTAATTCATTTAAACGTTTTTTTAGACCTCATCAGTAGATTTACCTTTAGTTCTTTAAAGTCTTCGTCGAGCCCTGTTATAATGACGTTTCCAGAATTTTTGAGATCTACAAGTCTTTCATCAGAAGTCTGCGTTTTTCCTATGACACTTCCAAATCTAATCAGATGGTTGCGTTCACATTCAAAATCTCATGTTAATCTTATTCGTATTGCTATCTCCTGTTTCTTGAAACAATTTGTAATTCGTCTATCTGAAATCGGAGTGGATCTAATTTTGATTGCACCTCCAGAACTTTGAAGTAAATGTAATTATTGGTTTTAAAATTTATAAGTGTATCTAATAAAACCTGGAGGACATTTCCGATTTCGAATTATGAAGTATGTGTTGGTAAATGTTATTTCATGTATGTAGACCTGCATTACGTTGTATCTTCTGATGTCTTATGAATGAGATAACAAGTAATTTAGAACTGAATTCCGATTTATTAAATTCAGAATTTTTAAATTATACTTATCACCTTTGATTATAAACACTTAGCGGTATCATTGACATGTCCATTATTAGAGTCTACTTTACCTTCAAAAGTCCTATGAATGAGGTAACAAGTATGACTTAGGATGAATCTCCAAATCATTGATATTATAATTTCAAATTGCACTTATTTTCTTTTGATTATAAATACTAAGTTTTATCATTGACACATACATTATTAGAGTCCACTTTACTTTCCAAAAGGTACGATGAATAAGATAACCTAGGATTGAAATTCCAATTTATTTGAAATTAGAATTTTTCAAATTGCATTCATTATATTGACCTTAAATACTATGTTGTATTATTGATAGATTCGTAGTAGATTTGAACACCATGCATTATTATATTAAATTGGTATTAAAGGTAATGTCATATATTTATTATGTTAAATCGATTGAATTGAATTCAATTCAAGAAGTAAGATTACGCTTTAATTTTGAGTGAATGTCTTACATTTAGTGACTGCCATACTTTTATATTCGAAAGATGTCGGGTGTTGGGCTAAACCATTTGCACAATTTAATAATGCATAGCATCAGGTGTATGACGAAAAGAGTACCAAGTGTTTTGGTTTAGATCAAATTATATTACTTGTTAAAGTTGTAGTTTAATATATATATATATATGTCTTAATGGCAAAGAGAAATAAATTGAATTATATATATACACTACTAGTTTATTATAGTTAGACGGGTGGAAGAATGAAATAACGTAGTATTTAGTGAAGTAATATGAATAGATGAAGAAATGAATTAGTTTATATGCATTGGATTTAATAAACTGTACGCTGAGAACATAGTGTGTAATACTTTTGCATAAATGATCTATTTGCATAAATAAATAAATTCTACTAAAGGGTACTTAGAGTCTTGTTTATATTCATTTAAGGAATAAAATATGTCTTGTTATATTTCATTTTGAAGATGCATGAAGTCATCTAATTAGAAAGGAAAGAAATGATAGGTTACTTTAGAATTATAGAGGAATTAGAATGAAGTATTATACACTTGGTTAAGAGTTACTTTGCATTTAAGAATTCCTTGATTACAAATTTTAAAGGTATTTAGTTTTAAATTTCAATTGTACTACACATTTCCTTTAGTTTAATTACATATACCATCTCGTATTACTTGGTATATTCTAGGATCCAATCCTAAATAATTATAAAGTTAGAAAAGAAATGATGGTATTTGCTTTAGGTGAATTGTAGAATTTATGACTTAGAAGAAATATAGATATTGAATAGGGTTAACTTTTGCAAATATTATGTGTATATTAAGTTGGATGCGAATGGTGATACTGGTCTTCTAACACCAAGTTTATGTTTTACACTTGCCACGAAGTTGTTAGTATAAAAAAAAAAAATCACTTGCTCAACAAGGCAAACCCTACAATGTGAGTTCAATGTACATATGTATAATCCGTAAAAAAGTCTCCTCGATGTCCAAAACAACTACAATATATATATATATATATGAACAAAGAAGAGGAAGTCCACCACTATCATCTACTAGGGCCTTCCCTTGGAGTCAACCCAACCTGCAACATATATAAAAGCAGATTATGAATATCATAAATTATTTAAACAATTTTAAACTAAATTAAAAAAAATAAAATATTCAACTTATACATCAAAGAACAATTCAATTATTAACAAAATTACCTTAAATTCACTAAATGCAAGTCCACCACCATCCCGCACTGGACTCTTCCCTTTGCCTCCAAAAGATTGAAGAGACCCAAGCTGCAACATGTATAAAAGCAATTTATGAATCTCATAAATTATTTAAACAATTTTAAACTAAATTCAAAAAATTAAAATATTAAACTTATATCAAAGATCAATTCAATTATGAACAAAATTACCTTGTTGCCAATATCCACATTCATCAACGAACCTATTTCTTTCCCCCGAAATTTAAATTTTGTTAATAAATAAAACATAGTGCAAGCAAAAAAAAAATTAAGCAATTAACTTAAAATCGAAACAAAGAAATTAAAATCATTAGCTCACAAGAGATGGTAAATCATCTAAAAAGTTCGTATCTAAATAAACCTACATGGATAAGTCAAATGAACAATAAGATGCATAGTTAAATTAAAATTCAAAAAAAGGATAAATTCTCAAGTTCAAACCTAAATATAAATATGTAAATAATAAATATACCTCTCCAATATGTTCCACATTTTCTACATTTTGACTAGTGGAGAGTAAAAAATTATGTTCATTCATCATTCTGGAAAACTGCAACCAATAAACATTTACATAATGTACTTATTACTATACATCAAAAAGACATAATATCATACATATAATGTAACAAAAAGTTCAATTCAAAATGAATAAAAGATTAAATAGGTTGTCATATCATAATCAACAAACCTCTCCTAAACTCGATGTGTCATTTGATATAACATCTGAAGCTATGTCACGACAAACCTTGGCATAAGCCCTAAGATCTCCAATGTTCATTCAATCTACCTCATCATTCATTTTGTAAACAAACTTTTGACTAATAGTAGCACGAGCCTTCTCTTGAACCAATCCCACATCTACTCCAACTAATGCCGATGTTAAACCATCGCCAACAAAATCCCTTGCAGTTGTCCCAAGTCGGGATGTGGGCTCCATCTATGATCTTAATGCCACAAGCCTGGGAGGGCAAGATATCTGGGGTGGAGGTCGAAGAGTCGTAGGGTCTTGAAGAGCACCTTTTCGATTATATATTCGACCCTTTCCAACTCCATAAAATTCAGAATGAAGATCAGTATAGTCTGGCTTCATTTTTTAAAAAAACTCCACATAAAAAAATCTAGCAAAATAATTAGGAACCTCATCATTCCATGGCAACAGACAATAGGCTACAAGGAACCGATCATATATTAGATGTGCAAGTTCAAGGTGCTTGAAATATTGCACTTTCAATATTTTTCGCTTTAGACCTTTTTTGAAGTTACACATTGAATTAGCTTGTTCTTTGGTCACTCTCTCCTTCACAATAGCCCACTTGTCTGGACCCATCACCTGTGCCCTTCGTCTTCACATCAAATCAACAAAACCATTTGTAGTTGATCTAAGATCCTCGTATGCCTTAATGAATTTTTGCAATGATCTCAAAACAATCTCCAAACTTTGTTTGCTCTCTGGAGGGAAATCCAATGTAGAAAAATCACCTTGCAACTTGTCATAGTGGGATCTACAACTTTCAAGAGTCGTTTGATGAACACCACTTTTCCATGGAAGCTCCTCAGGTAAATCAGATGGATACGTTGTCATGGGTGTACAACCCTCGGCTAGTTCAACATATTGCGTCCTGGCTCAACACTACAACAAAATAGCTACAGGGAACCCCTTTTTCGATGTCCCCCAAAAAAACTTCTAGTACAATTTTTTTTTTTAAGAAGATATAGAAGTCACAGATCTAGTTCTATCTATTGTAGTACATGAATGTCAATATATAAAACAATATAATCATATTTATTCATTCTCAAAAAGATTTAGCAAAATAAGTAAAATAAAAATACTTCAAACTTGTTTTCGACAGTTGGCCCAGCGAATCAATGGAGTCCTCGAAGTGGTTTCCGCACGATCCAATCCAATCTCCTGACGAAGTACCGAGCGACCCCTCGGTTGACCTCCCTACCATATCGGGGTCACTCTTCTTCACCCAGAACCCCCGAGCTAATGGGGTCGTAAGAACACACACAAATAGCCTCCCGAAAGGATCTCCCAATCCTCGTTCGGGCTAATCCCAACTCCAAGGATCATAACATAATCCGAGATTATGATGACCATCCAGCATTAGGGAGCAAGAGATCTCTTTCTCTCCTTCTCCTCCCTCATTATATAGCAAAAGCCTGTGTGCCATGTGTTTGTCCATGCACATATTTAATTTAATTTAATATTTTAATTTTCAATATTCTCAAATACATGTGTCTTCTTAATATCTTTAATGTGCACTTCAATCCCTAGATCAGTGGGAGTTAGGTGTAGAAGAGTTCTACTTCTCTTTTCGTTCTCATTTAGTTTACTTAACAATCTTTTAGTTAGACTTATTGCTTTTTACTTTTCTTTCTTTTCCTAATATTAAGATTGAATTAAAAGATGGTTCCTTTTACTAAAAGTATAATCTATTTTAAATTTCCTCTTTATAAAATATTTTAAATGAGTAGTAAAATTAATTAAAGTAAAAATCTTGGATAATAATAAAAGAAAAACAATTCTTTTATTAATGATCTAATTCAATTCTTTTTCAAAATAATGAATTCATTTAAATAGAATCTTTAATAGAATAATTTAAAATAAAAAAATCCATTAAAATCTTTGAATAAAAATAATTCTCTTATTATTAATATTTTTCAATCAGCATAATTAATCAAATTTAATATTGAATAAAATCAATCTCTTCAATTCTTTTTCAAGTTAATAAAATCGATTAAAATGAATAATTCAAATTAATGAAATCAATTAAAAAAAAGAATTTTGAATAGAATTATTCAAATTAATAAAATAGAACAAAATGAGATAAATTATTGCTTAAATCTTATGTGAATTTTTCATTTATCCCATTGATTAATTTTCTTCCTCTCATTCTTGTCTAGGTACCTCTTCGGCGGGCTCTTCTGACAATTTCATTTCTTCCTTCTTATGGGCAGTACTGCGTAGAGATTGGGAATCATTACCACAATCTCTCAACTATGCTCCTTGGAGACTAAGGGATGTTGAGGGATAAGGCTCTCCTTATTGCGCGCCCCTCAACTCATCGTACGCGACCAAATCATTATCGCCTTGCTCGTACGGCATATGCTTCCCCGGGTGAGCTGAAACGGCTTCACCCATGCGTGGATTGCTAATCCAGGGTCGGCAATCAGTCGTCGTACCCCTATGTGTTCTTTCCGTTCTTACGACCCCTATAATTCCATTGTGGGTCAGTCGGTAATCATCTTACCTTCCACTGCACACACACACACACTCAAGTGCACATTAGTAGTGCTGCACTATGAAATATTTCATCATCCATCATAATATCTCAGTCAGTTGAGCATATATTTCATTCATCATTTTCTTTCAATCAGTAGATCGTATGAATCATTCATCATTATATCTCAATCAGTCGAGCATATGTAACATTCAATCATTCCATCTCAATTAGTCGAGCATATCTAACATTTAGTCATTCTATCTCAATCAGTTGAGCATATGTAATATTCAATCAGTTGAGCATATGTAATATTCAATCATTCTATCTCAATCAGTCGATCATATCTAACATTTAGTCATTCTATATCAATCAGTCGAGCATATCTAACATTTAGTCATTATATCTCAATCAGTCGAGCATATGTAACATTCAATCATTCTATCTCAAGCAGTCGAGCATATCTATCATTTAGTCATTCTATCTCAATCAATCGATCATATCTAACATTTAGTCATTCTATCTCAATCAGTCGGGCATATCTAACATTTAGTCATTCTATCTCAATCAGTCGAGCATATCGTTCAAGCATTTTCAAAGTAAATTCAAATGGTTCGTATTTTACTTAGCGGGTGCATTTCAAAATTAACTAGTACCTCATTATTCTAAACAGTTAAGGTACCGAGGCGGGCATTACAACCTTATCGTAGTTGTTTAGCTAGGTCACTCGACAGGTGCCCTTAAGGTCCATATTCATTTTAGGGGCATTACACACAACCCTCTTATATAGAACTTCGTCCCGAAGTTAAATTTTTGTTCTAGTACATTCGACACTAGGATTAACTTTAATTTCCCTTTCTCATCTTTTGCCAGTCTCTTCCATTTTTGTCAAGCCATCATGGTTTTTACATTTCAGGAGGGACCTTCAAATTTTCCCAAATCCAAATTCCATAAGACTGCTTCCCAATCTGCAAATGTCGACTCTCAATTCGATAGGATTCCTAGTGTCGGAACTTAACAGTTTAGTCGAACATATTAAAATTTATCTCATAGTCTTTTCATCAGTACCATTACTCATGGATAATGAGATTATCACATCCTTATCCCATTACATCATTCATGTTGTTCATAAGACCACTTCGTTAGTTTCTTCAATTCGTTCAAAGTGTGTTTTCTCAATCTCATCAAGTTCTATCTCGGGCTAGTCGTATTTTTATCAAGGTTTGATCATGACCTAAGGCTAGCGTCCTTGCATCCATTTTATTATGCTAATCGTCCCCATACTTTGTTTTACGAGAATCGTCTTCATTTGACCCTTTCGGTGGACTTTTCCAATCAAGAACTCTTCCTTTACCTTTGTTCATGGTCATATCAAGTTTGTACTTTTCATCCTTTTTAGCAATATTGTCATGCTATAAAATTAGTTTCATTGGTTCAACTCCTCATGCTAGTAACGCTGATATCTTGTTTTTCAAATTTCAAGTCTATTTGGCCATAATGCGGCCCTTCGGTAGTGAGATGCCAAGTGTCTATATAGTGTATTATCCATCAATCAAAATATTATATATATATATATATATTGTTTTTTTTTGTTTTGACTAAATAGTCTTTCTCGTATGAACATATTTACTCAATTACTTCTCATGGTGTCTTCAATTATATGAAGCGTTTTAATTTCCATATATATATATCAGCACATCATTAATAAGCTCATACAACCCAATCTTTATTTGTTGAAAATTTTATGAATATTAACTACATTATTTCCTTTATCTTCCCTTCAACATTTTATATATATAGTTCTTATACATATATATATATATATTAAGACAACAACCATATTAAAACAAATGCTCACATATTATTCAACGACATATAACTTCCAGTTATTCAATCCTTGCATAAATTTTAACAAGAACTAAATTATTCCAGCCTTCATCAACAATATAAATACATAACTTTTATGCCATAATCAACAAACATTCTCTAGGCTAAGAAATCAAAACTATTAGGTCTAACTATTACTTTCTTTATCTTCCCTTCAACCCTTCACATATATATAGTTCTTTATATATATATTTTAAGACAACAACCATTTTAAACAAAATGCTCAAACGTTTGATGACATATGACTTCCAGACATTCAAGCTATGCATACAATTTAATAAGAACTAAATAATTCCAGCCTTCATCAACATTATATATACATAACTTGTATTCCATAACAATCAACATTCTCAAAATGAAAACTATCAAGGGGTGAAAATGCGTAGTTGGAAAACAATTCCGTGCCAATGAAGTGAAAAAAAAAGAGGGCACGCGGATGAACAGGGGAAAAAAGTCAACCTTAAACTCTCGGCCCAGAGTTTAAGAAACTCTAGGTTGAGAGTTTTGAGAGTTCAAACTCTAAGCCGAGAGTTTAAAAAAACTCTAGGACGAGAATTTGAACCAATTGCCGCGCTTTATTTTCAAAAAAACTCTCGGACGAGAGTTTGAACTAAACTCTCAGCCGAGAATTTGGAAGGTATTTTTCGACCAAGAATTTATGGTCATCAAAACCTGTGAAAATATTTGGCATCTTTCTGGAACCTGCAATTTGAGCAATCCCAAACCCCATGCAAATTTTAAGTATTATTTGTTGGACTTGGTAGCAATGGATTCATCTCTGAATCTAGTTTCCAATGATATAATAATTGTTCTATTTCGATTTGAATTTCTATTTATTAATAATTATTTTTTAAACCTTATCCCTTAAGAATTTTATTACTCTGAAAATCACCCGGAACGAAAATTCAATATCATAACAAAGACAACACTAAAAAATTTGAAATTTCACAAAGATCATAAATGGCTCGTCCTCTTTAAAATGGTACTTTTAGTTTTTCCAATAAGAGTCTCCTTTGAAAGAAAATGTGAAGACAAAAACATGTGTCGATAATGTGCCATTTTTTGAACATATGTTGTTTCGATAAATAACAAAAAATAGTTCCTAAGTCTTAAAAAACTCAAAATATAGTCCATGATCAAGTGCAGTGTGTGAATATTATGAGCCTACAATTTTTTTCCCTAAAATGAATAACCATCTATCAAAACACCGACGTCAACTCAGGTCACTCATTATCCATACCTAAAATTTTCAAGTATATGTTGTTGGTTGACAACAAATTTGTTCCACAATATGTCCATAAAAAAAATTTAAAATAATACGAGTAGAAAGCTAATTCAATTCTGTAAAACCTTTGTGTTTACTTCAAGTTGAAATTTCTAAGGGAGATATGGGTTTGAATAGGTCGAAGTTGAAAAACATAAAATTTAGCAGTTTTGTCTATAAAAAACAAGCCAAAATTGTTTCCCAACTTCATGTTTTCACCCAAGTTTAACTTTCACCCTATTTTCTTCAATGTAATATTTATATGTTTTACATATATTCCACATACTACTACCATCCTAGACCCTTAACAAAATAGTCGCGAGCTTATACACTATGTTTCTTCTACAAAAAGTCCACATGTTAAGATAGCTTTGAACCCTACTATATATTTCTATAGTGGTTCTCCCACACATAGTGGTTAATATTATAATAACAATATATCTCTAAAGGAAATTCATTCTCATAAGATATATATTTTTTTTCCTCGAAAAAAAAGCGTAATTTCATTTCATCCTTAAGAGTACGAAATTACATATAAAGTCTACACTCATAAAGAGTGGAAGAGGTCTTTGAGAACCAGTGGAACTATGTCTGAGCAAAATTGTGATGTTCTCACCACGTGAGCAATAACATCCATTACATCATATTTGAAAATAACCGATAAAAGGCAATAATATTTTCATAAAAGTTGCAATCTGTGTGGGTCTTTTAGATACAAAAATGAGCAAGTTTATATATACAAACAGTGATAACAGTAACTAAAAAAGGATCTCCCAGAAAAAACATAGCTGCCAAGCAAAGATCAGTCAATGAACGGCCTGTGATAAAGTTCCCTGCTGACCCCATCCAAAATTTCGGTGACTTTCCAGAGACCGGGAGCAAGTGTTAAGCCATCCTTCGAGGCTTTGTCCGCCTCTGTGTTGTTTTCCCTAAAAACATGCCTGCAAGTAAAAGTATCAAAGGAGTAAGTGACATGTTGAATGTGTTCCAAAACCCCAGCAATTTTCCGATTGTTGCACTGATACAGTCCATTGACCCAGTTTATCACATTCAATGAGTCCCCATAAACAGTAATTTTTCGGATCACTTGTTCCAATGCAAAGGAGAGTAAGAGCTTGAGGCTGAGAATCTCAGCTCAATTGTTGGTACCTCTCCCAAAACCAAAAGACATCACAAAATAGTGTGTGGGAGATAAAAACAGTAGCGCCCCTCCCCCACAGATATTGTTCTGGCAGGCCCCGTCGAAGAAACCCCAAGGCAGAGTAGTATCAAGGTTCAAGGGTTGTATGTTCCTAATATTAGTGGCCAGTTTGCACCGATGAAGAGCAAGATGGATGCCACAACTGTTAGTGGCCACCAAAGCTGGTAAACCAACTTTGTCCGAGAAAAGGCAATTGTTACGGGATAACCAGGTGCCCCAAATGACAATAGAGGGGAGACCTTTGAATGGGGCGTACACAGAGTTCTCAATCCAATTACGCCAGGCTTCAACCAGAGAGTGCCCATCCCATCTGAAATTTACTTTTAGGATCCGAGACACAACATGCCAGACCTCCTTAATGAAGCTACAGTGGAGAAAAAGGTGTAAGACATTTTCCTCGTCATGAGAACACAGGTAGCACCTGCTAGGCCCCTGAAGGTTTCGTTTTTGCAGGAAATCCCAGGTTGGAATGCGATTTGCTAGGATGCACCACAAGAAAAGGCACGCTTTAAGAGGGCTCTGCAATCTCCAAATAGTTTTCGACCACCACACCTGTTCCCTGTTCCAAAAATTTGCGCAGATCCATTGATACCCATACTTCGGAGTATAAGAGCCAGAAGGATCCCCATCCCAGACCATGGTGTCATCCTCATCATTGAGAAAGATTTGATCCCTGCTGAGAGCTCGCAGGTATGTTCTAAGTTCATCTTCCCATTCCGGTTCAAGTCCAAAAGTATCAGCTCGCCTCTAGACGGGTCTTCCCATCCAGAGATTTTCCCCATCCGCCAAGTGATGTAGAACAGTAATATTCCGATGCTGCAATTCCAGGATCAGTCCGTCGGATAGGATATGCTGTGCTTCACAGCCGACCCAAGGATCTCTGCCAACCCTCAACCTTCGTCCATTACCTACATCCCAAACAAGGTGCTGTTCAATTACATGAAAGGAGGAGACAAGAGCTTTCCAAATGACAGACCCTCCTTTATGTATCTTGTTCGGAGACCGAATCCAGTCCTCCACAGAGTCCGGTGCAATATATTTGAGAGTCATAATACGTGCCCAGAACCCTCCAGATGTGATACGCCTCCAACCACATTTGGTAGCCAGAGCCTGAGAGAAGTAGAAAATGTTTTTTAAACCCCAGCCTCCTAACGCTTTGGGGGTGGCAATACGTTCCCATTTCACCCAAGGCGTAACATGAGCATCTTCCTTACCATTCCACAAGAAGCGAAAACATATTTTGCGTGCAGCTTCCAGCGTCCCCTTAGGTATCCAGGCCAGGGACATCCAGTAAACTGGAATGGCTTCCAGAACCGATTTCACCAAGATCAATCTGCCAGCGCGTGAGAGCCACCTGAAGCTCCAGCTCTTGAGTCTCTTTTCTAGCTTCTCCAATAGCCAATCCCAGTCCTGTTTAAGATAGTTGTTAGGCTTTAAATGAAATCCCAGGTAACAAATCCCCTCTGAGAGGTTAAGGAGCTGGAAGGGGAACAGGTCAGTGAGGGTGTGAAGATCCTCCTCATCCAGAAGAGAAGCCGTAATAGTAGATTTAGGAATGTTGATCTCCATACCCGTAGCAACGGAGAAGAGGTCCAGAATTTCCTTGTATTTAGCTGCCTCCCTTCTAGAGCCAGAGCAGAATATCAGGATGTCGTCCACGAAGAGTAGATGTGTGAGTGCGGTACCCGGAGCAACAAGGATCCCAGCTATATCTTCGGTTCGCTTAGATTCCTTAATGGCCCTACTCAAGCTTTCAGCTACCAATAAAAATAACAGAGGGGAAAGGGGGCAACCCTGACGTAGTCCACGCCCAGAGTGGAAGACAGGAGTTGCTGCTCCATTCATAAGAATTGAAAAAGAGACAGTGGTTATGCAACTCATGATCCATCGAATGAAACCAATCTCAAACCCCAAATGTGTAAGCATGAGACGGATATACAGCCAACTGACCTTATCGAAAGCTTTAGAAAGGTCAATTTTGAGAACTGCACCTTTCTGCTTACTGGATTTGATACTATGAAGACCCTCCTGCGCTAATCCAATGGCTTCATATATCTGGCGTCCTTCGAGGAACCCAAACTGCTCCTCAGAGATGTGTGTGGATAGTAACGGTTTTAGTCGGCTAGCGATCACCTTTGTTACAATTTTATACACACAGTTGCACAGTGAGATGGGTCGAAAATCATTGAGCGTGGAAGGAGAGTCCCCTTTGGGAATAAGAGCAATGAAAGTAGAGTTAATACTGGCCGGGATTCTGCCTTCCCTCCTGGAGTCCTCAATCAGTTGTAAGAGATCTTCGCCAATAATATCAAGGAGGGCTATAAAGAATTCAATCGTCCATCCATCCGGCCCCGGACTTTTGTCCTTCTGAAAGCTGCTAAGAACCTTCTTCAGTTCATCCATAGTTATGATGTCCATAAGCCTCCTGTTGTCCTCCTCCTCAGCAAAGCGAGGAAAAAGTTGAGCAACTCTGAGGACCTCTTCAATGTTTACCCTGTTATTGGCTTTGAACAGTTCCTGAAAGTGATTAACCCCAATCCCAGCCAATCCTTCGAAGGTGGCCTGGGAATTTCCTTCCGCATCTTCCAGGCTCCAGATAGTATTGACTAATCTTCGACCCTTAGCATAAGCATGAAAAAGCTTTGAGTTTTCGTCACCGCTCTCCAGCCAAATGGCCCTGCTCTTAAGCCTCCAAGCCTCTTCATTGTGTAAGAGTATCCTATTCCTCTTGTCCATCAGAGATACAAGTTGTTCCTTAGAAGCTAGTGAGTCAAACCCTCCTCCAGGTCCCCCCGTGATGATGGAGATGGCTTCTTCAATGTCTTTAAGCTCTTTGTCCTCCCTTTTCCTCTTAGCTGCTGCCCAAGATTTGATAGGTTCCTTGAGAAGTTTGATGTTCTCCGCAAAATGGAAGGCTGCAGTAAGATTTGATCCCTGATGGTAAGGAAGCCAGTGCTGCTGGATTAAATCAAAGAAGGTAGGATCCTCCAGCCACACCTTGTTGAATTTAATGGGAGCGGGCGGCTTGATAGGCCCAGCCTTCAGTTCAAGAAAAATCGGATCATGATCAGAGCAACCCCCGGCCCCAATCCATTGCCTCACATAGAAAAAAGTCTCCGCAATATGTTCTGAGATAAGAAAACGATCCAGCCTTTTGGCCACTCTTTCCATACCAGCCCTCATATTACGCCAGGAGGGTTTCAGTGAAACCGGCTCCACATCAATCCAGTTTCCATCAGAGAGCTTATGAATAAAATAGTTTGTGAGAGGATCCACTTGAGCATGTGGTCCCCAAATCTCAGCGTGCCCCAGGGAAAAGTTAAGATCCCCTCCAAGAATTGTAGTAGTTCCTTTAAGCAGATCTTTATCCAACAGTGCATTCCAAAATGGTTCACGATCACAGTAAGGGCCATAAATGTTAACAATAGTGAAGTGTTCAGCAAAATCCAAGGATTTACAGGTCATGCCTAACACAGAGTGCATCCCCCAAAGGGAGGAAACACACACCTTAGCTTCATTCCAGCCAATTGCCAGACCACCAGAGCGTCCCCTGGCGTCCAAGCCTTCAAATCCCCAACCAGGGAACCAAACCTTCAGACGGTTGACAGCATCAATCCCAGAGCACATAGTTTCTTGAAGTAACAAAATATCAGGATGTTCCAGTTGCAGCATCCTACGAAGTACTGGTCTTTTGGAGGGACCAGCAAGACCTCGGTAGTTGTAGGACATGACCTTCATTTCAACCCTTCCGAATGGGCATCCACCGCTCTAAGTGCCCTTTCGATAGACAGTTGTTTACCAATCTTAAGTTCCGAGCAAGCTCGGGTCTTGGCATGGGAAAGGAAGGATTTCCTTCCTCGGGGTATGCGGGGCTTAGGATTCACCTTCCCTAACCCCCCCGCAGGTGGACTGGTCAGGGATCGCAGCCAATAGCCAGATTTAGAGGATCCAGGGGGAGAGGAGGGTTCGGGATAGGATAATACCGGCTCAGAGATGGCAGAAAGGCTAGATTCCGGAGGGCAATCAAGAAGTGGATGATCCACTTCGAGGAAAGGAGCTACAGTGTTATGAGGGGGTGTGATGGAAGACAGCAACTGAGGGGAAATGTGCAAATTTTTAAAACCATCCACCCAATCCTGACCAGGAAATGAAAAGTTGTTAAAAATAAGACAGAAGGAAGGGTTGAAAAGAGTAACAGAAGGAGCACCTGCAGCCAAGTCTGGTGAGCGAAGAATCGGTACCAATGAACCCTCTCGTGCCGAGTCTCGAGAATGTGTGATGTGTGGTTCTTCAGCAGCAACCGTGTTACCAGCAACAGGGACCGAGCCATCCGCATCATCGTTTTCAGCAACCACCTCGCCACCTGTGGGAACTTCACCATCCGGCTGACTGGCCAACGGTGTTTCCAAAGTAGGAGTTACAAAACCCTGCTGACCGTCAGATTCCTCCGCCGAATCCATTCCAACCTCCTTGGCCACCACCCTGCATTTGTGGGTATTACCAAACCGCACCCGAACAGGAACAGAACACTCAACGGCCGGGTGGCCATATTCATGGCACCGCCTACACCTGAAAGGCACATTCTCATAGTCCAGTGTCTAAACAAAGGTATAGGGCCCCCATGTCAGGTCCATAGTATCAAATAGTCCATCTCTGACATTAATGCTCACCAGGATGCGAGCAACTTTCTGCATTGCCGATGCCACAAAAGAGAAATCCGCATCAAGATAGGTTCCCAAGTTGTTCCCAATCCTTCGGAAGTGTTCCTCTGACCAGTAGTGAAGGGGAAGTCCTAGGAGACGAACCCAGAGGGGGATAACATCCAATCTTTCCCGACTGGCATCGAAGAGGGGGTTCCACGGCTTTAACAGAAGAGGGACTTTAAGGATAGACCAATTTAGACTTAATGCCCAGTGTGCATGAGCATCCGAGGAGAAATGAAAAGCATACCACCCACCTGAGAGCCCAACGATACGGGGCACATAACCACAGTGTCCCAGCCATGCCACCGTAGCCCACGAGATCACAGTCTTGAGGCTGACAGATTTTCCATAAACCCTACCGACCAAACCCAACTTAACCATCCCTACAATCTGGTGCATGCCAATGTCCTCCCCCAACGCGTAGTTAGGTGCCTTCCCAGAGTTCTTAATCCATTTTCTACGGCTTTTCACGATGGGTTCCTTAGATGCAACCCCAGCTGTACCCGCAACACGGCCACAATCACGCTGGTCGGAGTCCCCAGAAGGACTAGAGAACCCTCTTTGTTCAACGAAGTCCAAATTTGCTGCGACAAACCCACAGGGTTGTAACGGGGATTCAATCCGCCGCGCCTCAAAACCCTCCACCTCAGCTTGTCGGTCCAATCCAGAAGTAAGATGATTTTCGCTATCCGCGGAGGTAATAAATTTAGGCAGGTCTCCTATGCCTGCACTCAGCGGCTCCGGAGATGGAGAGGTGCAGAAACCCCTGACGCCCCAGATATTCACCGCATGAGTCTCAGGAGATAGGCGAGCATTTGACCCCTCCCAGAACGGCGAGCAGGAAGGAAATGGTTGGCAGGAATTCACCGGGGGTGACAGAGGTCCATCAGGAGGCCGGTTACCAGTAAAGCCACCAAACCCTAAACCGCCAAGCTCCTCCTGATGCCGGAAAGCGCCAGGTGGCGAACGCCAGATATCATGGTGCCGTAGGTCATCACTACTGTAGTCTACATCATCCATAGTAACCCCCAACGGAACTCAAAACGGAACAGTAACCTTCGCTGTGAAAGAGGGCCAGAAAGAGAAAAACAAACCGGTGGAGTAAAAACAAAAACGGTTTTACCATGGTAGAAACTCATCTGGGATGGCGTGCGCCTGTTCGTACCTGCTGACGACCTGCATTCGTCTGCAGGGTGCCGCCCACCGCCCTTCACGAAACTCCAAACCCTCGTCGCTCACCATCGTCACCCTCCAAGATCTTGATCTTTTTTGTCATAAGATATATATATTTATGCATCCTTCCTTAATTGATGTCAATATCCTCACATTATCTTATCGACTTTCGAATTGCCAATCCAATGAACATGAAGTATAACTATAAGTTTTTCTTTACACTTATATATATTGATGCCTACCATAGATTGTATTCACAGTAACACTTTGAGAATTGACATAACGCACAATCAATTTTATGATGCTTCTACCTAAAAGCCATTAGATAATGTCAATGATGTTCTTATGAATTTAGAGCTTCAAACATCCTATCAAATTTGGGTACAATTATCTCATCAGATACTACCAAGTTATCGTGCTACATCCCAAAACAACTTATTAGTAACTCAAAGTTTAACCAATCCGAAATCGTCATGAGTGAGGAGGACGAATAGATGGTTTAAGAACCAGTGGTTCAACCGTGAGGGACCCGCAGGTGTGGTTTACAGCTAGTAATAAGTACCTACTTCTCAATACTTTTAACAGATAGTTAAAATATTTATTACATAAGTTTAAACTATAAGACTCAGATTTTGTTTTTCTATTTTTTAAATATAGAGGTCACCCAACGCTTCCAATATATATATATATCATCCCAGTATTCTGTAAAATTAATTCATGTGTACACCTAACACTGGAAATTGCAAAACGATTTCCACACAAATTGCAAACAATAAAGTTAAAACAAAACAAATTGGTGCCCTTCTCTTTAGAGAGGCCGCAGCTTATATTTTGACAAAAACAGCATGCTTTTTTAAGAGGCCACATGAATCGGTTAATGCTCAATCTTCGTGCTCTCTTCAAGAGGCCGCTATGTCCATTAAATTTGGCTCAACCTTGTATGGAAACAAGGATACACTATATATATATTTGTTATTTTATTTTCATCCCATCTATTACATAGTAAATTCGAATATTTAACTTTATCAATTAATCTTAACCACAAGTTATTTGATATTAATTTTTAACACATAATTTAAGTATGCAAATCACCATACTTCTTTAAAATTCATTGGATGAATAAGCATGACAAGATATGAGCAATATTTAAGCATTTATATATAAACTCATCGAAAATATGTATTTTCCAAAGGACAGGAACTATTACCGCCACAATCCATTAACTATATATATATATATATGGCACCATTATATATATATATAGATAGATATATATATATATTCTCGGTTAAAGATTAATTTAAAGACATAATTATTATGGCAGCACTTCAAATACTTAAATAGGTCACCACTTTGTATACCACCGATTAGTGATAGATTTAAAGGCAGAGCTCTTATCACTACATGCCATTCGGGGTATTAATTATACCCGTTACTATTTCGTTTTTTTTTTTTTGTTTAAAGATATCCAAGCATGCGCTATCATCGCACTGTTAGATTAAATAACTTCTCGTTACGTAAAACACAAATGTTTACATAGCAGATGGGTCTACTCAATTGCATGATGCTAGTATCCAATGGTTACGAGGTTGAACGCTACTTGAATTGGGTTTGAAAGGAGGTAGGTGAAGATATATTGGGAAGACCGCCGAGGTAACTAAAGAATCTTCTGCGATAATTAAGAAAATCAACGAGCATACAAAGCATAAAAATAAGGAAAGGTCACATGTCAACCACGATTATCCATGCTCTAGGGCTAAACACCAAGTTGGATTCCTCTCGAGCAAATCTCGCTAGACGACGGTATTATGCAGCAGAGCTGTCAAGTATGGAAACATTTGATGCGGGAGTTTCTACAGGGTAGGCGCACATGTGATATGTTGCACTACAGTAAATACAGACTATGTAATTCTTAGAACAACTATAAGGTCTCGCATACACGCCGTCCAATATACCTGGCATGACACTTATCATCGGATCGAGATGTTACAGTTGAAGGCGTTAAACCTTATAAGACAAGTGTTAAAGTGCCTTCGATAGCATCTATATTATCTATCCGTTAGTACATGTCTCTAAGGATCTGTTCTATCCCAAAATTTGCGCCTGTATGCGGAAGAATAGGAATGCAGACCTAATCAGCAGGTTTAGTAAATATAACAGCCGGTTCAGAATTAAAACACTCATTCATGATAACTGCAGTCCTCGGGGTATGATGCTCAATTAAATTGGCGATTGGATTTTTTTGTGGATCTGATTCCAATCTAAGATGTATTTGTTAGTAGGAGATGGTATTACATAGGTCCACTCCGGATAATTGATGAATAAGATGAAATGAGGAATACTTGTCACAGTCAACATCGAGGGAGGAGGGCATTACCCAAGAGTGAGTTCGGTGAAGGTTAATTCGGTGTCCCTAAATCAAGGCGCACTAAATTGCAAAGTTTGGTACGATTGGCTTTCAGAATGATTTCTTTTTGTTGGTTGAAAGAATTATACGCAACCCTAAACAAGAAAGGGGATTCCATTCCTCAGGTAGATTCGATCGAAAGGGATTAAAAAAACAAAAAATTAATAGAGATACAGTGAAGGTTCAGGATGATCCTCCTTTTGACCGTTCAGGAGATAAATCAATACAGTCAATCAACAGAAGGTAGTTCGCTTCTCAATGGGACTCAGACTTAAAACTTATATGGGTGGTGAGATTTAAATACAGATGTAATGAATATAAGTGAATGTTCAGGACGATCCTCCTTTTGACAGCTCAGGAAATAAAAGAAAATGTAGCCAATGATTAGAAGGTAGATCGAATGTTAATAAATCTGGTTGAATCTGCGATTTAAAATGTGGATATCCAGGAATATACAATGAGTTTCAGATGCCTTTTCTTTTGAGAGCTGAAGAAACAAGATCACACAGTCAATGGGTGAAAGGCGGATCGAAGCTAAAAGAACTCTAATCGATCAAATCTGAGATGTAAATGTGGACACACAGGAAATTACAGTGAGATTTTCTTTTGAGAGATGCAGAGAGAAAAAAGAAGAAAAAAATCACGCAGCTAGTGAATAACAGATGGGTCGATCTCGATGGATATTCTATTCGGTCAATTTTGATATTAAATATGAACATAAAGGAAATGTACAACAAGTTTCATATAACCCTTTTTTTTTATAGCACCGAAGACATAAAAAGAATGACACAGCCAGTGAACAAGAGGTGGATCGATTCTCAATGAAACTCTACCAAATGATTCTAAAATTCAATTATGGAAAATAAGAATACGCAGGTTTCAGAGAAATACGATCCAAGTAATAATAATTCACAAAATCTCTTTTAAACCATAAGGAATGTGGAAAATTCGGGATGGATCTGTAATAATTTATATATATCATATAAAGTTCAACCCAGGTCATATAGCCGCTCTCGTTACAATTCATGATAGAACCTAATGCAATCAATTTACCTTTAACATAATTATTACTATTAACCCAGCAGATGTAAAATTAATAAAACTTAACAATTCATACCTGATTCGATGGATGATTGGATGGTGGGGAATTCGTTTGCAGTAGTGTCCGCTTGAAATCAAATTCCAGCCTTGACAATTTATCGAGAGACCCCTAAACGATATGAGTCCGGTACCCTCAAGGCTTGATCGGCTCTGATACCAAATGTAGGGACCCCCTTTTCGGTGTCCCAAAAAAAAAACTTCCAGTACAATTTTTTTTTAGAAAAAATATAGAAATCACAGATCTAGTTCTATCTATTGTAGTACATGAATGTCAATATATAAAACAATATACTCAGATTTATTCATTCTCAAAAATATTTAGCAAAATAAGTAAAATAAAAATACTTCAAACTTGTTTTCGACGGTTGGCCTAGCGAATCGATGGAGCTCTCGAAGTGGTTTCCGCATGATCCAATCCAATCTCTTGACGAAGTACTGAGTGAACCCTCGATTGACCTCCCTACCATATTGGGGTTACTCTTCTTCACCCCGAACCCCCGAGCTAATGGGGTCATAAGAACACACACAAATAGCCTCCCAAAAGGATCTCCCAATCCTCGTTCCGGATAATCCCAACTCCAAGGATCATAACATAATCCAAGATTATGATGACCATCCAGCATTAGGGAGCAAGAGATCTCTTTCTCTCCAGTACATGTGTCTTCTTAATGTCTTTAATGTGCACCTAAATCCCTAGATCAATGGGAGTTAGGTGTAGAAGAGTTCTACTTCTCTTTTGGTTCTCATTTAGTTTACTTAACAATCTTTTAGTTAGACTTATTGCTTTCTACTTTTCTTTCTTTTCCTAATATTAAGATTGAATTAAAAGATGATTCATTTTACTAAAAGTATAATCTATT
Source organism: Larix kaempferi (assembly GCA_027924585.1). NCBI lineage: Eukaryota > Viridiplantae > Streptophyta > Pinopsida > Pinales > Pinaceae > Larix > Larix kaempferi. The sequence continues at coordinate 24,212,010 of BSBM01000318.1, read as the reverse complement.
TTAAATTTCCTCTTTATCAAATATTTTAAATGAATAATAAAATTAATTAAAGTAAAAATCTTGGATAATAATAAAAGAAAAACAATTCTTTTATTAATGATCTAATTCAATTCTTTCTCAAAATAATGAAGTCATTTAAATAGAATCTGTAATAGAATGATTTAAAATAATAAAATCCATTAAAATTTTTGAATAAAAATAATTCCCTTATTATTAATCTTTTTTAATCAGCATAATTAATCAAATTTAATATTGAATAAAACAATCTCTTCAATTCTTGTTCAACTTAAAAAATCAATTAAAATGAATAATTCAAATTAATGAAATCAATTAAAAAAAAAGAATCTTGAATAGAATTATTCAAATTAATAAAATAGAACAAAATGAGATAAAGTATTTCTTAAATCTTATGTGAATTTTTCATTTATACCATTGATTAATTTTCTTTTTCTCGTTCTTGTCTAGGTACCTCTTCGGCGGGCTCTTCTGACAATTTCATTTCTTCCTTCTTATGGGGAGTACTGCGTAGCGATCGGGAATCGTTACCGCGATCTCTCAACTATGCTCCTTGAAGATTAAGGGATGTTGAGGGACAAGGCTTTCCTTATTGCGCGCCCCTCAACTCATTGTACGCGACCAAATCATTATGGCCTTGCCCGTACGGCATACGTTTCCCCAGGTGAGCTGAAATGGCTTCACCCATGCGTGGATTGCTAATCCAAGGTCGATAGTCAGTCATCCTACCCCTATGTGTTCTTTCCATTCTTACGACCCCTATAATTCCATTGTGGGTCAATCGGTAAATCATCTTACCTGTCACTGCACACAAACACACTCAAGCGCACATTAGTAGCGCTGCACTATGAAATATTTCATCATCCATCATAATATCTCAGTCAGTCGAGCATATATTTTATTCATCATTTTCTCTCAATCAGTAAATCGCATCTATCATTCATCATTCTATCTCAATCAGTCGAGCATATGTAACATTCAATCATTCTATCTTAATCAGTCGAGCATATCTAACATTCATTCATTCTATCTCAATCAGTCAAGCATATGTAACATTCAATCATTCTGTCTCAATCAGTCGAGCATATCTAACATTTAGTCATTCTATCTCAATCAGTCGAGCATATGTAACATTCAATCATTCTATTTCAATCAGTCGAGCATATGTAACATTCAATCATTCCATCTCAATCAGTCGAGCATATCTAACATTTAGTCATTCTATCTCAATCAGTCGAGCATATCCAACATTTATTAAGTAAAGTAATAGTTTCTATAATTGTCGTTCAAGCATTTTCAAAGTAAATTCAAATGGTTCATATTTTACTTAGTCGGTTCATTTCAAAACTAGTACCTCATTATTCTAAACAGTTAAGGTACCGAGGCGGGCATTACAACCTTATCGTAGTTGTTCAGCCGGGTCACTCGACAGGTGCCCTTAAGGTCCATATTCACTTTAAGGGCATTACAATAGCCCTTTAGGGGCAGTTTTGGCTTGCGGGGGTCTTGGTAAAACCCGCCCTAAAAGTTTTTTCAAACTTTTGGAGGCGGTCTTTTAAAACCGCCCCTAAAGGTCATGGAAATTGGACTTTTGGGGGTGGTTTTTTAAATCCACCTCCAAAAGTCCTGAAATTTTATTTTGGTGGGCAGTTTTTGGAAAACCCCTCCTAAAAGCCCAATTCTCATAACTTTTGGGGGAGGTTTGTCAAAACCCCCCATAAAAGTCATGAGAATAGAAAATTTGGAGGCGGTTTTTTTGAAACCACCCTTAAAAGTCACGAGAATTGAAATTTTGGAGGCGGTTGTTTGACAACCCCCCCTAAAAGCCCAATTCTCATAACTTTTGGAGGCGGTTTGTCAAAACCCCCCCTAAAAGTCTCGAGAATTGAACTTTGGGAGGCGGTTTGTTTGGAACCCCCCTTAAAAGTCATGAGAATTGAACTTTTGATGCGGTTGTTTGAAAACCTCCCTAAAAGCCCAATTCTCATAACTTTTGGGGGCGGTTTATGAAAGCCCCCCTAAAAGTCATGAGAATTTAACTTTGGGAGGTGATTTGTTTGTAACCCCCCTTAAAAGTCATGAGAATTGAACTTTTGGAGGTCGTTGTTTGAAAAGCCCGCCTAAAAGCCCAATTCTCATAACTTGTGGGGGCGGTTTGTCAAAACCCCCACTAAAATTCTTGAGAATTGAACTTTTGGAGGTGGTTTTTTTGGAACCCCCCTTAAAACTCATGAGAATTGAACTTTTGGAGGCGTTTTTTTTGGCATTGAACTCATGAGTATGCCTAGGGATTTTAGCATTGAACCATGACATATGCATTGAGAACCATGTCTAGTATTAGAAAGAGGAGAATTTCTATCATATCTCATTTGTAGGCTAATGATTCCCTATGGAGGGTATGTGTGGTGGTTTAAGGGCTTGAAAATGGACCATGAGCTTAGAGAAAAATGTTATGACCTAAAACCCTTATTTAACCTTATATCATAACATGGGCCTTGAAAATCATCCCTGGCATGCCCTTCCTCAAAATGGTGAACATATCTTGCATATAGGATAAGATTCCCCATGTAAGATTTGTGTTCTAATCTAGGCCTCCATTCATGGGTCATGATCCCCAAGGTAATTCATATGGCCTTGTACCCTAAAACCTTGGTCCATGGGCTAGGGACTGAAATCCATACTTGGTGTGCCAAACCTCAATATGGCCAACATATCTTACTCATTGGCTAAATATTACCTATGTAGTATATGGGTCCTTTGAGGCGGTCTAGGGCATAACACATGACCCATGAGCCCCTTACCCTTAGACGTTATGTTTTGACTTGATAAAATGACCCAATCAATGATAACCATTCTTGGTCGCATAGAGCTTGAAATGGCCTTTTTGTAATGCCCGCTTCAACACTTATGATTGATTTGATTATTTTAGACTTATGACTTGAGACTTATGACTGATCATACTATTTTGAGACCTACGACTGATTTGACTATTGAGGGCACTGGTTTGAAGTGACCCGAAATTATAAAAACTTAGACCATGAATGATTGCTTTAAATTATATATGTGAAATAAAAATGGTTAGATAAATGATGATTGATGAATATACTCAACTGACTGAGAAAATGAAAAATGATGAATATTCAAATTATGAAAATGATGCTTTGTTTTATACTCGACTGACTGAGAAAATGAAAAATGATGAATGTTGAAATTATGAAAATGATGATTTGTTTTAAACTCAACTAACTGAGATGAAATAATGGATGATGGATGCTCGATTGACAAAGATATAATGTTAAAATGAAGAATGTTTAGTAGACTCGACTAACTGAGATATTGAAAAGAATGATACAAATGTTTTATAGTGAAGCGCTACTAATATGCGTTTGAGTGTGTGTGCACTGGTAGGTAAGACGATTTATCGACTGACCCACAATCGACTTATCGGGGTTGTAAGAACAGAAAGAGCACTTAGATGTACGATGAATGACTCTTGACCCTAAATTAGCAATCCACGCACGGGTGAAGTTGTTTCAGCTCACCCAGGGAAGTGTATGCGGTACGGGCAAGGCCATAATGATTTGGTCGCGCACCATGAGTTGAGGGGCACGCAATAAGGACAGCCTTATCCCTCAACATCCCTTAGTCTCCAAGGAACATAGTTGAGAGATCGCGGTAACGGTTCCCGGTCGCTACGCAGTACTCCCCATAAGAAAAAAGAAATTGTAATGCCCGCCTCGGTACCTTAACTGTTTAGAATAATGAGGTACTAGTTTTGAAATGAACCGGCTAAGTAAAACATGAACCATTTGAATTTACTTTGAAAATGCTTGAACGACAGTTATAGAATGTTAGATATGCTTGACTGATTGAGATAGAATGACTAAATGTTAGATATGCTCGACTGATTGAGATAGAATGACTGAATGCTAGATATACTCAACTGATTGAGATAAAATGACTGAATGCTAGATATACTTGACTGATTGAGATAGAATGACTGAATGCTAGATATACTCAACTGATTGAGATAGAATGACTGAATGTTAGATATGCTCGACGGATTGAGATAGGATGACTGAATGTTACATATGCTCGACTGATTGAGATAGAATGATAAATGATAGATACGATTTACTGATTGAGAGAAAAGGATAAATGAAATATATGCTCGACTGATTGAGATATTATGATGGATGATGAAATATTTCATAGTACAACGCTACTAATGTGCGCTTGAGTGTGTGTGTGTGCAGTGGCAGGTAAGATGATTTACCGACTGACCCACAATAGAGTTATTGGAGTCGTAAGAATGGAAAGAACACATAGGGGTACGACGACTGACTGTCGACCCTAGATTACCAATACACGCACAGGTGAAGCCGTTTCAGCTCACCCGGGGAAGCGTATGTCGTACAGGCAAGGCCATAATGATTTGGTCGCGTACGATGAGTTGAAGGGCACGCAATAAGGAGACCTTTATCCCTCAACATCCCTTAGTCTCCAAGGAGGGTACTTGAGAGATCGCGGTAATGGTTTCCGGTCACTACGCAGTGCTCCCCATAAGAAGGAAGAAATGAAACTGTCAGAAGGACCAGCCGAGGAGGTACCTAGACAAGAACGAGAGGAAGAAAATTAACCAATGGTATAAATGAAAATCTCAAATAAGATTTATGAAATACTTTATTCCATTTTGTTCTATTTTATTAAATTGAATAATTCTATTCAAGATTTTATTTTTAATTGATTTCATAAATTTGAATTATTCGTTTTAATTGATTTTATTAACTTGAAAAAGAATTGAAGAGATTGATTTTATTCAATATTAAATTTGATTAATTATGCTGATTGAAAAAGATTAATAATAAGATAATTATTTTTATTCAAATATTTTAATTTTATGAAGTTTATTATTTTAAATCATTCTATTAAAGATTATATCTAATTGACTTCATTATTTTGAGAAAGAATTGAAATAGGTCATTAATAAAAGAATTGTTTTTCTTTTATTATTATTCAAGATTATACTTTAATGAATTTCATTATTCATTTAAATTATTTTATAAAGAGGAAATTTAAAATAGTTTATACTTTTAGTAAAAAGAATCATCTTTTAATTCAACCTTAATATTAGGAAAAGAAAGAAGAGTAGAAAGCAATAAGTCTAACTAAAAGATTCTTAAGTAAACTAAATGAGAACCAAAAGAGAAGTAGAACTCTTCTACACCTAACTCCCATTGATCTAGGGATCTAGGTGCACATTAAAGACATTAAGAAGACACGTGTATTTGAGAATATTGAAAATTAAAATATTAAATTAAACTAAATATGTGCATGGACAGACACATGGGACACAGGATTTTGCTATATAATGAGGGAGGGGGAGGAGAGAAGGACATCTCTTGCTCCGTAATGCTGGATGGTCATCATAATCTTGGATTATGTTATGATCCTTGAAGTTGGCATTAGCCGGAATGGGGATTGGGAGATCTTTTCAGGATGCTAGATTGTGTGTTCTTACGACCCCATTAGCTCGGGGGTTCGGGATGAAGAAGAATAAACCCTAGATGGTAGGGAGGTCAACCGAGGGGTCACTCGGTACTTCGTAAGGAGATTGGATTGGATCGTGCAGAAACCACTTCGAGGACTCCATCGATTCACTGGACCAACCGTCGAAAACAGGTTTGAAGTATTTTTATTTTAATTATTTTGCTAAATCTTTTTGAGAATGAATAAATTTGAGTATATAGTTTTATATATTCACATTCATGTACTACATTAGATAGAACTAGATCTGTGGCTTCTATATGTTCTTCTAAAAAATCGTACTGGAAGTTTTTTTTCTTTTTTCTTTTTGGGGACCCCGAAAAAGGGGTCCCTACATTTGGTATCAGAGCCGGTCGAACCTTGAGGGCACCAGACTCATAGTTTTTTTGATAGAGGTCTTGGCGGTGTTCATGGCAATCAAACAACGGGATTGGAGATGAGATCCTTGTGGAATTATACCCTCGACCGGAACAACTATTCTTACAGGTGAGGGGGAGAGCTAGATCCAGTATGTTCCTTTTAGGATAGCGAACCTTATAGAGAAGGAATCCCTACAAGAAGTAAGCCACCGCCGCATATGAAGGAATGGGGAGCGATCTAGTCATCCCATCAATCTCTACAACAAGGTAGTTGGTAAGTGGGATCGACGAATTTTTCATATAGTTTGCATTTTCATTTCGCAGAGCTGGTATAGTTCACATAGAGATTTGGAGACACCGGATCCGTAGACATCCATTAATTCCAGATGATATAGTTTTCATTTTCGTTTGGCAGAGCTGGTATAGTTCACATAATTTGTATCACTTGCTTTCCACAGAGATTTGTAGACACCCGATCCGGAGCGATCCATTAATTCCGGCTGACACAGTTTGCTTTATCGTTTACATGGCTCGTATCGCCTACATAGTTTATATCGCTTACTTGAGTTGATCTAGTTACATAATCTGTATCACCTACATTTTTCAGATCTTCAATCACTCGATTTAAAGCGATCCCTGTATGCTTTTTTTGTCATGGTGTGGTACTTCATTACACTTTTTAAATCGAAAACTTACAAATGTGATCTGCACGCCTTTGTTGCCCAGACAAAACTCTGCAATGAGAGAGAGAAGAAAGAAATATTGATGTTCTCTGCATTAAGGAGGTTGGTAAGAAATATCGCGACCTTCACCGAAAGGTTTTATCCTATCATTCTCATCTCTGCTTAAACATTGATCAATGCTAGATTTAAAACGCATTGAAAACGCATTCTCTGTTTATTTATTGATGATGGATTGAAAACATATTTCTTTGCTTATATATTTAATGCTGGTTTGAAAGGCATATCCGCTTATAGGTTAGATGCTGGATTGAATATAATTTTCTCTGCTTATATATTCGGTGGAAACACATTCTCTATTTATATATATTAGATGTTAGACTAAGACACATTTCTCTGCTTAGATATTATATATATATCACCGTGAATGCTAGAGATAATATCTCTGAGATTTTACTTTATTAGCGGTTCATACCTTTGCTGGAATTCCAACTGAGTTTTATTATAAGATACCCTGTTTATCTTTTTATTTATAATACAAACGTCCAGTGAGGCAGGTCGCATAAGTCTCATGAGACTGTTTTATTTTTTCTATGTATGTTGACATCAAACTCGTCATATTGTTTACTTATGATGGCGATGCTCTTAAGCTCTCCGATTAAACCCTGTTCTTTACCCTAACTATTAATTGCTTGTACTGTGTTGACTCTGTACGCACTAGCTCGAATCTTGTTTCATTGCTAGTTATCTGTTTACACCCTGCACATGCCCAGATAAATTTTCGACCTCCAATTCCTGTCATGTATTTTCTTTTCAGTAATAAAACACATCCACCTAAATCGGGTTTGAACTTCACTCCTAGTCGTTTGCCACTGTGAGTTGTGTATACCCTGCTCGAATTTGACCTTTACCCTTGTTATTTCTGATTACCGAGGTGAAGTTTTAACCACCATATCGGATCAATACCTGCTCCATAAGGTGAGTTCCGGTGATGTACTCTTTTATTTATGTTTGCCTTTAAAAAATAAAAATAAAAATAATATTTATTTCGTGCAGGAGATAAGTCAAATATCCACAACTTAGATTGAACTGCCGGAAAACGAAAAATCATAAGAGCTTGATTCCAAGTTTTTTTTTTCATTATATGATTGTTTTACAATTTATTCGAAGTTGTAGTTTGAGTAAGGATGGATCCATGAGAGGAGTACGATCCCCAGTTATTTATTTTATCTGTCCGTTGCTTTTTTTTTTTGCATGACTTGTGGAAAGGGCGTTATCAAGTTTGGGGTTTTCCTTGACATCATAGCTATGCATCTAATTATCCTTACGTATCTTTTGAAATGTGGACGGCCACTCTATAGAGCATCGGCCCAACGTATATAAACCTTGATATTCAGGGTTGCTTTGGTTGAGAAAGAGATGGGTGATATGTACATTGACCCATTCTCTTATTTATTTTGTTTTTATTTGTTTTGGGAACCAGAGGGTTGGTCCAGAGAGCATACTTAGCTCGATCTATCAAACATATTAACCTTTGATAGATTTCTCATTTATAATGGTACGGTCTTTTTGTCTTTTATTATTTTTTTTAACAGAGTTGTGGTTTGAGAAGCGATCTATGTGATTGCTGCTATGAACACCCTGCATTATTAATCATATGCATTTCATGTGACTATGTTGTGACTTAAGAGAAGCGATCTCTGCTCATTAAAGATTGCTTTGAAAGAATCGTATCACGAAAGAGATGTTTGAATGTGATGTTTTCATATGATAAATGGATCTCTGCATCTACATTTTCATTCAAGATGTTATGCGAGTGAACCTTTCATACCTGGTTGATAGGACTAATATATTGATCTGTGCACATGGTACTTAAATTGATATAGTCTCCTTTGGAAAGCGATCCCTGCATATGTCTTTGACAGAGTTTCCTATGCTATCTTTGCATATTATTTGACAGAGCAGCATACTGATAAACAGTCTCTGCATTTTAGTATTGATAAATTTTTGGTTCCTTGTGTATTTATCATTTGACAGATTAGCGATACTGTATTGTTTTGTATGCACATGCTTTTATATTGGTAGAATTGTTATTTGGAAGACTTTTGCCCTTTAATTAATACGGCTTCCAAGCAGCCCATCTCAACCATTACTTAGTAATTGAGTGAATATGCTAAAACAGATCTGTATGCTGAACGGATTCCTAGATCTATGTTCATACTTAGGATCTCTATTTTGACTTCGAACGCAATCTCTTCTATAATTACGATTGTGCCTAGTATTGAGTAAAGATGTTAGTCGGACCTGCATGCTGAACGGTAGATAGGTCTCTTTTTTTTTTCATTTCGGAACATCCTCAAGATCTCTACCTAAATATCTTGTTGAAATCATAGAGATCTAGGATATTTTTTTTATATGCTGTAGAAATCTTTAATTTTGAGATTGTGGAGTTCACTATAATGTCGGATTTAGACTTTTGTTCAGGATTTTCGAGTTCCTTTGTATTTCTTTTTGTCCGGTCATATATTTTTATGATGCCACAAAGTTGGCTCTACCCGGTTGGGTTTTCCTTAATACCTTTTCGTTGTCTTATTGTTCGGCTTCCTATGGTGCTGTTTTATTTCTGAGATTGTGATCCATTTTTCTTTATGCCGTGGCTTGTATGGATGCTGCTACGGTGTTGTTTTATTCCTGATATTATTCCTGATATCAATTTTTATGCCTGTGGCTTGTATGGATGCTTCCTATGGTACTAGTTTATTCCTGAAACCTTGTGATCGGCATTGGGTAATCTTGTGGATATCGCTGTAAGATAGATCATGGGTGGGCATTTAAATGGAACCTCTGCGGTCATTTCCGGCAGGGTTGTCATTTTAAGACTCTGTTGTAATCAGACATGGAGGAATATATGCATCCATGTAAGTGTAAATTACTTCGCTGTCTTAAATTTGTATTGATGCTTAGTGTATTTTCCACCGCAATCCCCAATTCGATGGTATGATCTAGATGATTGTTGATATAATTTTAATCCAGGAATCCTGAATGGTGTCTTAATTACAAGTGTCTTTATTCTTTTCCGTTTGATTATACTTTTATCTAAGCATTTAATCCTTTTAAAGTGATAACACAATATGGAAGCTTCAGTCATTTGGAATTCTCAAAGTATAGTATGAACCCAGGAATACGGATGTAGTAATTGAGCGTGGTATATAATTACTTAATAAGTCATATTATAGTTATAGGTTGTGATAGAAGACCATGGTCATGTCTGAATACATTACCAAGTTAGAATGTAATCATACAATGAGATAAGATGCTATAATTATATTGAATACATTTAGAGTTAGAACATGGTCTTACTTTAATTAATGTCGTAATTGAATTAGAGTCTATGTTATAGTGGCATTATGAGACAGGTCGTATTGTTTAACTATTAGGACATTCGATGATTTATGAAAAAGTACATCATTGTATTCAAAGGTCCGAATAGTTACAATGAGCATAGTTGTAATGGTTATTAAATTCAATGGTGATTTATAAAGGAGAATAGATGCATTAGAGGAATGTTGAAGAAGGGATGAATTTTGTAAAACCCACGATATAGTTTGAGACCTCTAGATAAAGTGGAGTTAGAGAATATGACAATGTAAGTTCATCAATAAGCTAATATACCTTACATGTGTATAGTTTAAAACGTGAATATATATTGTGTATACTAAGAAGGCATCATACTTACATAGGTAGAGTGGCGACAATTACATAATTCAAAATGACATTTACATAATTCTAAATGATTTTGTGATCTATAGATTCAGTGGTTATAATACTATATATATATTCTGTCCATAAAACCGAATGCAATTCATTTTATAAGTTACATTTATGGGGAAAATTGTACAAGATGAATATCATGTAGATCATTGGTAGTTTTATGTAAACGTGATTGAATGTAATATGGTTATATCATATATCTTTAGTATCCAAGTGCCATCCAGGTTATTATTGTTCATACTATCAATATGTGATCTCATTACGTAATCTAAGGAATATATATATATATATATATATATATATATATATATATATATATATATATATAGATGTTAAGAGTTGGGTTAACACGTATAGGTGTCATGTATTTAGTTCCCTTGATTTATGTTATAAGCAATAAATGCATGCGACGCTTAGTGAGGGTGATTAAGTACATATTTATATGTATATTTTAGTGAGGAAGGAAATGTTTGGCTGGAAATAATGAAAAGTACTTGGTGTCATTTACCTTAAAAGTATAGGTATGGTTCCATACTGGAAGGACTCATGGATGTGCTGTATGATTCCTTTATGTGTCATGAAAAGAGCTTTTATAGAGATAGAGGTATTTTCTATTTAACAAATTGTTTCTGGAGTTTATATTTAAATCTTAGTGAGTCAAGAGATAACGGTTGTGGGGATTGCTACACTACAAAAGGTACGATTTAGTTATATTACCAATTATGTGGCTTATACTTATATGAGGGCAGAAAAGAAGAAATGAAATTTTATTATCAATTGTGGAAATATTGAAGAAATGAATGTGAAAAGGAAGTGAAAACTCAACATGGAAGCACATGAGACTTAACTTCGGGATGAAGTTTTAATAAAAGGGGGTGTATGTAATGCCCGCCTCGGTAACTTAACTGTTTAGAATAATGAGGTACTAGTTTTGAAATGAACCGGCTAACTAAAACACGAACCATTTGAATTTACTTTCAAAATGCTTGAACGATAGTTATAGAATGTTAGATATGCTCGACTGATTGAGATAGAATGACTAAACGTTAGATATGCTCAACTGATTGAGATAGAATGACTGAATGCTAGATATACTTGACTGATTGAGATAGAATGATTGAATGCTAGATATACTCGACTGATTGAGATAAAATGACTGAATACTAGATATACTTGACTGATTGAGATAGAATGACTGAATGTTAGATATGATCAATGGATTGAGATAGGATGACTGAATGTTACATATGCTCGACTGATTGAGATAAAATGATGAATGATAGATATGATTTATTGATTGAGAGAAAAGGATGAATGAAAAATATGCTCGACTGATTGAGATATTATGATGGATGATGAAATATTTCACAGTGGAGCGCTACTAAGGTGCGCTTGAGTGTGTGTGTGTGCAGTTGCAGGTAAGATGATTTACCGACTGACCCACAATGGAATTATAGGGGTCGTAAGAATGGGAAGAACACATAGGGGTACAACGACTGACTGTCGACCCTAGATTAGCAATACATGCACGGGTGATGCCTTTTCAGCTCACCCGGGGAAGCGTATGCCATACGGGCAAGGCCATAATGATTTCGTCGCATATGATGAGTTAAGGGGTGCACAATAAGGAGAGCCTTATCCATCAACATCCCTTAGTCTCCAAGGAGCGTAGTTGAGAGATCGCGGTAACGGTTCCTAGTCACTACGCAGTGCTCCCCATAAGAAGGAAGAAATGAAACTGTCAGAAGGGCCCGCCGACGAGGTACCTAGACAAGAACGAGAGGAAGAAAATTAACCAATGGTATAAATGAAAATCTCACATAACATTTAAGAAATACTTTATTCCATTTTGTTCTATTTTATTAAATTGAATAATTCCATTCAAGATTTTATTTTTAATTGATTTCATTAATTTGAATTATTTATTTTAATTGATTTTATTAACTTGAAAAAGAATTGAAGAGATTGATTTTATTCAATATTAAATTTGATTAATTATACTGATTGAAAAAGATTAATAATAAGATAATTATTTTTATTCAAATATTTTAATTTTATGAATTTTATTATGTTAAATCATTCTATTGAAGAGTCTATTTAATTGACTTCATTCTTTTGAGAAAGAATTGAAATAGGTCATTAATAAAAGAATTGTTTTTCTTTTATTATTATTCAAGATTATACTTTAATTAATTTTATTATTCATTTAAATTATCTTATAAAGAGGAAATTTAAAATAGATTATAGTTCTAATAAAAAGAATCATCTTTTAATTCAATCTTAATATTAGGAAATGAAAAAAAAGTAGAAAGCAATAAGTCTAACTAAAAGATTGTTAAGTAAACTAAATGAGAACCAAAAGAGAAGTAGAACTCTTCTACACCTAACTCCCAATGATCTAGGGATTTAGGTGCACATTAAAGACATTAAGAAGACACAAGTATTTGAGAATATTGAAAATTAAAATGAAGGAAATCTCTTGCTCCCTAATGCTGGATGGTCATCATAATCTCGGATTATGTTATGATCCTTGGAGTTGGGATTAGCTGGAGCGGGGATTGGGAGATCCTTTCGGGAGGCTAGATTGTGTGTTCTAACGACCGGATTAGCTCGGGGGTTCGGGGTGAAGAAGAATAAACCCGATACAGTAGGGAGTTCAACCGAGAGGTCACTCGGTACTTCATCAGGATATTGGATTGGATCGTGCGGAAACCGCTTCGAGGACTCCATCGATTCGCTGGACCAACCATCGAAAACAGGTTTGAAGTATTTTATTTTATTTGTTTTTCTAAATGTTTTTGAGAATGAATAAATCTGAGTATATAGTTTTATATATTGACATTCATATACTACATTAGATAGAACTAGATCTATGGCTTCTATATCTTCTTCTGAAAAATCATACTGGAAGTTTTTTTTTCTATTTTGTTTTTGGGGACCCCGAAAAGGGGGGTCCCTACAGAAATGAAACTTTCAGAAGAGCCCACCGAAGAGACACCTAGACAACAAAAAGATAATGTTACTTAACACCTGAAGAGATTAAAAACTTGTCAAAGATAAATTCAAGTGACTGTAAATTAAAAGGCAATTAAAATAAAACAATATTCCTTATTTTATGTAACTTTTTTTTTTTTAGAGAAAAGAAGAAATATTAAGAATAGAAAAAGAAACTAAACAAAAACAATTTGTTTAGGTTTAAAGTACCTCACTTATCTACTTTATAAAAAAATAAAAAAAAGGAGAAAAACTAAAGTTAACTAGAAGTATATTAAGTAAACTCCTATTAGAAGTTAAACTTCAAAGTTTGCACATATCTTTAAAAAGAATATATATATATATATTAAAAAAATTTAAACATGGTAATAGAATTTAGATTTTTAATAAATGAGACAAACAAATTCTTTATAAGTTTTTATTATTTAAAAGGAATTAAATAAATAAAAACAACTAGCTTACTAAAAAGATATTTAGTAAACTAAAAGAGAACCAATTTAGAAGTAGGACTCTTCCATATCTAACTCCCACTAATTTAGGGAAGTATGTGCACATTAAAGGGATTTGAGAATATTTGAAATTAAAATATTAAATTAAATTAAATATGTGCATGGACAGACACATGGCACACAAGAATTTGCTATATAATGAGGGAGGAGAAGGAGAGAGGGGGATCTCTTGCTCCCTAATGCTGGATGGTCATCATAATCTCAGATTATGTTATGATCCTTGGACTTGGGATTAGCCCGAACGGGGATTGGGAGATCCTTTCAGGAGGCTAGCCGTGTGTTCTTATGACCCCATTAGCTCGGGGGTTTGAGGTGAAGAAGAGTAACCTCGATACGGTAGGGTGGTCAACCGAGGGGTTCTTGGTACCTTCATCAAGTGGATCGATTAGAGCATGGATTCAACTGCAATTACAATGGACCCTCGACCTCGAATTCGACCGATTAAATCAAGTTCAATGTCTTTGTTTATATTTTTCTTTCTATTTAAATCTACTGTTTTAGTTCTACTTCCTATTAAAGAAACCGATCCAAAGTTACAAGGAAATGTAATTTTGTTGATTATACATGTGATTAATAGATTCTTTGAAGAGTAGGGGAATTAGAAATTATAAATCTTATTTTCTTTTTATATATACATATGTATAGTGAATCTGTGAAAAATGCAGAGATTAAATTTACAACCCTGTTCTCAACATTTAGATTTACCGGGATTATATGAAAACTCAGAAGGTGGATCCGATATCTTGAATTTTTATTTTTAATCTGTACTTATTCAATTATAACGTATGTGGAAGCACCGAGAAGTAGAATCAGATTTATTCGACTTATGGATTGTTTTTATTGTTTAAAATTTTGAGGTTTATCAATATTTAAGCCGATTTGTGTAATGACGCAATCGACGAATACTCAACATAAACATTTCTTGAAATTTGATCTCTGGATTATCAATATTGTTTTAACTCTTAAAGTTTGTCGACATTGGAGTCGATCTGTGCCAGGAAGCGAACAGCGAATACCCTGTATTCACATTCCATTGAAATTCAATTTCAAGAATTCATTATTAATTTAACTCTTAAAATCCCATCCTATTGATTCCGATCTGTGCCAAGAAGCAAACAGCGAATACCTTGTATTCACATTGCATTGAAATTCGATTTCAAGAATTCATTATTAATTTAACTCTTAAAATCCCATCATATTGATGCCAATCTGTGCGAGGAAGCGAACAGGGAATACCCTGCATTCACATTCCATTGAAATTTAGCTCATATCCATAATTTTTACAATTCAAAATCTCTGCATCAAATCATATCGATAGTATCTTAGCACACACTTAGAACGATTTCGATTACAAGCCCCTGCATCTAAATTTGTGTGGATGACGATTTCTTTTACTCCGCATCAAGTTGGCATCAAGATAATGGATCCAAATTTCTATGACATCCTAACTCTGTCCCCTTCTTACATCCCTTCGAAATCTGTGCATCTCTTTCCAGAATCGGTGGTGTATCTTTTGTAGTTCATCTTTGTAGTACAAATCCTTATCATAAATCTTATTTGAGTTTTCAAATTCCTCTGTATTTCATGATGAACGGCATTCCACATCCTTGCCATAAAATTAAATTAAGTTTTCGAATTGCCCTGTATTTTATAATGGAGGCAACTTCAAGAATCGTATTAGGATTTTATTGGGAATTAGACCTTCAATTATCATTCTGTCGACACCTGTAGGTTTCCATTGGAACTTACTTGTTTATGTGTTCAAACTCTATCAATGCCCTGTACGTTTTCATTTAGAAAAATGATCATAAGTTTCGGCTCATCCCTCGACTGTATTAAGTACAAGAAAAGCTTTCATTGTATAATTCATATATGTCATCGTTATTTAATATCTTTGTATTTGGAAATTGACCATGAAGCTCCATCTCTACCAATATCAGTGCAAGTACTAGCTCCTTTTTCATTCACTGTGAACTGCTGGCATTTCCGGGAAATCTCAGTATTGTTAATTAAAAACTTGGGGTTTCGTCCAACTTATTCATTAACTGTATTAATTAGAGGGAAAAATTTGTGTAGGTGTAGAATTATATATTACACCATTGTTTAACAATTGATTTTAGAGGGAAATATTTTATAAGTGCAAATTTATATATATAATTGTTAAGTAAGTGATGTTTGGAGGGAAGATTATTATAAGATGCAATTATTTATGCCATTAGTTATGTATTTCTTATTTAATGAAAAGTTATTTTGTACCAATTATATTTAGATATATAAACATGAATAGATTTGTTCATGACAATCACGTTACAAATAAAATTGGAAGTTAGTGCTTACATTAAGACTATCTATGGTTCATAGGATTGGAATGAAGGGTTTTATCTACATCTTAAAAAGTGGAAGTTGATATGTAATACTATTAAGATAAAGTTGATATGTAATACCATTACTTATATTGTTTATGTCTAGACAAAATGTATTATTGTGCAAACTACATTTGGATAAATGAATGGAATAGTTTTACTTGCGGCAAAACATATTTCAATAGAATTGAAATATAGTGCTTACAACTATGTCAATCTATAGCTCATAGGCTTGAATGAAATGTCTTAAATTATGTCAATTTTCATATCAAAGGAAGAATTCATAGGTAGCGTCATTATTTATTTTTAATTATGTTTAGATGTCAAAATAGAATATCATGTCATTTTATATCTCAAAAGATAGAATTGAAAACTAGTCTCATCTATACATTTTCATAATTCAAAAGATGTACTCTATTTATGCTAATCTACAATCCTCTCAAAAGAAAAGAAAAAAATACTAGTACGGCAAACCCTACATTTGGTATCAGAGCACGGTCGAACCTAGTTCGGACTGAAATATTTCCACAATACTATGATAAACTATTTGGTTAGCAAAACTTTACTTTCTTGCCAAAACAGAATTTTCCATGGATCGACGGACTCGCCAAGGTAGGACTGGGAGAGGACGAGTGCAGGAAGCACGTCCACCAACCCCTCCAGTTGCTACTCCACCTAGAGCCGAAGAGAGGATTAACTTGCCCGCTGGCAAAGTCATGAACATGATGAGAAACTTCCAAAGAATGTCAAAAGCACTGTTGATCCGATTGGACTACATAGAAGATTGTCCCATACTACCTGTGACTGAACTGGAGAACCCACCTCCTGCCAACATTCTTAGAGAACTGGAAAAAGTAAGATTTCCAGAATTTTGTGGTTCCCCTGAAGGAGCCACAACAGAAGCTTGGTTAGAGAACATGGCGATGTGCTTCTCCTTGAGGGACTACACCTCGAACCTGAAGGTACACATGGCCATTTTGCACCTGAAAGCAGAAGCCCTACTCTGGTGGAAGACATTGAAACCACAGTTGGGAGTCGAGGCCAACAAAGTGTCGTGGGAACTGTTTGACATACAGTTCTGAAAACACTACATGTCTGAAGAGTTCATTGAGAGACAGCTCAATGAGCTCAATGCCCTCCGATAGGGAGGAAGAATAGTGCAGGAGTGTGAGATCAGGTTCATGGAACTTCTGAGGTATGCACCTCACATCTCGATAGAAAAGTTGAAGGTGAACAAATATATTTATGGACTGAACAGAAACATTAGAGACAAGGTCCACATTCTTACTCTGCCTACATTGCATGATGCAGTACAAAAAGCTTTGATAGCCGAAGAAGAACTGGTAAATGCACGTCCGACTAGGAAAAACTTCCCCATTCGAAATCGGGTAGTACCACCTTCTGACCCACTGAGAGTGAATTTCGGTCAGCGAAATAACTTCAGAGGACTTAGACATGGAAAACCAGTTAGAAACAATAGAACATCGTACAAGCCACCACCCAGAAGAGACAACGCCGGATCATTTGGAAAACCAGCGTAGTCAAGACCACGCGGCAATAACACACCCATTAGAAGATCAGGAAGAGGACCAAAGGAAGGATGTTGGGTTTGCAAAGGTCCGTACTTTCAGGTTGACTACCCTCAGCAGCAAACATGACCGAGACAAGTACAAAGGCCACCTCAGACTACTGCTGCAGAACTGGGTTGAGCACATCGTATACATGTGGCAGTCAACAAGCGTCAAGCGGAACATCAGTCTACTCTACTAGAAAAGATTGGCACACTCAACAGTATGCAATTCTCTTTACTTATTGAACCTGGTGCTACTGAAAGCGTTATTTCTTATTCTACATTAGAACGAAGCAAGATGATGGCATGTGCACAAGATGATTTCGACTTAGTCAAAATGGCATCCAGAAATGCCCAAAGCGTGGGAGTGAAACTAGAAGATTGTGAGTTAGATTTAGGAGTATGTCGCACTAGAACTTCTTTCTATGTGACCACCCTCGGAGCTTATGACCTAATCCTCGGCATGGATTGGTTAGAAACCCATGCCGCCATCTTAGATTGCAATAGCAAGGAACTAACTTTTTATGACCGTGAAAGTCATAAGAAATTCCTAAGGGGAATGAAAAACAAGGTATCATTATGGATGATTTCCGCTTTACAGCTGAAGAGAAGCCTGAGGAAAGGATGTCAGCTCTATGCGGTAATAGCAATGAATAAAGATAAGGACAAAGCCGACATCTCCAACCATCCCTTATTTGCGGAATACATGGATGTATTTCCTGAAGCCTTACCCAGACTACCACCTCAGAGAGAGCTAGACTTTACCATAGAACTAAAGCCAGGGACGTAACCGATCGCTAGAGCTCCATACTGAATGTCCGTGCCGGAACTGAAGGAACTACAGATGTAGTTACGAGAGCTCTTGGATCTAGGGCTGATTAGACCAAGCATCTCCCCGTGGGGAGCATCAGTGCTCTTTGTTAAGAAGAAGGATGGGTCATGGCAACTCTACATTGAATACCGCCAGTTGAACAAGGCTACTTTGAGGAATCAGTATCCTTTTCCTAGGATCGATGACTTGTTCGATCAGATGAAAGGCGCCGCAATCTTTTCAAAGATTGATTTACGATCAGGTTACCATCAGTTGAGAATCACAGAAGTTGATATCCCGAAGACTGCTTTTAAGACACGGTTTGGACACTACGAGTTCGTAGTGGTACCTTTTGGGTTGACCAATGCACCTAGTGTCTTCATGAACTCGATGAATGGCGTGTTCCGCCAGTATCTAAACAAGTTCGTGCAGGTATTCCTCGATGAAATTCTTATCTACTCCAGGACACCAGAGGAACATGAAGAGCACATCCAATTAGTTTTACAGTGTCTAAGAGAAAACCAACTTTATGACAAGTTGTTGAAATGCTCCTTCTTCCAGAAGGAAATCCACTATTTGGGACATATTATTTCTGGCGATGGTATAGCAGTAGATCCCGCCAAGATCAAGGCCATTTGGGAATGGCCAGCGCCAACGAACGTACATGAAGTGAGAAGCTTCATGGGACTTGTGGGATATTACAGAAGGTTTGTTGAAGGATTCTGGAGGATTGTAGGACCGATCACTGAGTTGTAGAAGAAGGATAGGCCGTTTATTTGGATGGATAAATGTGCCAATGCATTTGCAAAACTGGAGCTATTGACAATGGCACCGGTTCTAAGAGTGCCAGAGATGGAGAAAGATTTCTTGGTATGCATTGATGCATCCAAGGATCGAGTCGGATGTGTGCTAATGTAGGGAGGGAGAGAGATTGCCTACTCCTCTCGGAGACTCAGACCACATGAGGAAAACTATGCGACACATGACATGGAACTAACTGCAATAATGCATGATTTACACTTATGGAAACACTACCTAATAGGAAGAAAATTTGAACTGAAGACGGATCATCATGGATTGCAGTATATCTTTACTCAAAGTGATCTAAATGCTAGACAGAGGAGATGGTCAGAACAGTTGAGTGAGTATGAATTTGACATTACCTATGTGAAGGGAACCCTGAATAAGGTAGCATATGCACTTAGTCGTAGACCCCGCATATTCTCAGTTATTCCAATGCAGACCAACTTGAGAGAAAAGGTGCTTGGGCTACAACGAGAAGACAAGTGGTACAACGAGGTAAAGGCCGAGATAGAATAGGAACAGATGGAACTACCCAAGTATAAGGGTTATTCATTGGAAAATAATGGGTTGTTGAGATACAACAACCATATTTATGTACTAGAGAACAATGAGCTCAGGAACCTAGTCCTAGAAGAAGCTCACCGAGCTATTTATAGAGCACATCCTGGTGTGAAGAAGATGTATGCAGACCTTTATCCTCTATTATTCTGGCATGGCATGAAGAGAGACGTGGTAAAATTTGTCACCAAATGCATGGAGTGTCAGCTAGTCAAAGCTGAACATAGACATCTCACCGGGCTACTTCAGCCTCATGCCATTCCTGAGTCAAAGTGGGAAATCATCTCCATGGATTTTATTGTGGGATTGCCGCTAACCCGCAAGAGACGTGATACCATCTTTGTGGTAGTAGACACTCTCACGAAGAGTGCACGTTTTATACCCATCAAGAACACTTATTAGGCCCCAAAGATTGCTAGAGTATTCATTGATGAGATTGTACGACTGCATGGGGTGCCGAGGAAGATAATATCTGATCG
Organism: Larix kaempferi; assembly: GCA_027924585.1. NCBI lineage: Eukaryota > Viridiplantae > Streptophyta > Pinopsida > Pinales > Pinaceae > Larix > Larix kaempferi. The sequence continues at coordinate 24,191,550 of BSBM01000318.1, read as the reverse complement.
GGGATCAGTATTCACAGGTAGATTTTGGATGAGCTTCTAGGAATCTATGGGAACACGACTCAACTTCAGCACTGCATACCATCCGGAGACTGATGGGCAGACTGAGAGAGTGAACCAGATACTGGAGGACATGCTGAGAATGTATGTGATGGACCAACAGACCCGTTGGGAGGAGTTTCTACCTCTAGTAGAGTTTGCGTATAACAATAGCTATCAGAGTTCGATACAGATGGCGCCATTTGAGATTTTGTATGGCCGACCTTGTCGAACACCCTTGATTTGGGATAGACTAGAGGACAGGACTCTACTTTGACCTGAGGTGATTTAGGAGATGGAAGAACGGATGGAAGATATCCATGCTTGACTGAAAGAAGTAGAGGATTGACAAAAGAGTTATGCTGATGCGCAAGACTCGATAGAGAGTATCAGGTTGGAGACCGATAATTTTTGCAAGTGAGGCTGCAAAAGAGTACTATCAGATTTGGGAAAGGGATGAAACTATCTCCTAGGTTTGTGGAAACCTTCAATATATGTATTGGAGAAAACTCACTATGGCTTTGGGAATACCACAACAAATAGATGACTACAATAAATCTACTCAATTCTCAAAACAATGCTATTATAAATGACAATGCTAAGATAATGAAGAAATGAAACCAACCTCGATCCAAACATTTAATGTAGATCCCTGTTCGAGCTTTCAATCCGTGCACTTGAAATCTGCAAATTAGTCTTGACAGCCAATATCCAACAAGTACATATAATATATAAATGACATTAACATTATCAATAACAATGGTACATAAGATCATAAGCAAATGTAGCCCAATGTGCAATAAATAGAATTCACAACATGATGGATGAGAATATGAGTATTTCCATTAATGAACAAGAAGAAGTACAAGATGATACGACCTCTTGCCGGCAACCAATCTGAACCAACACCTGAATCAATCCACTTGTGCCTCCACCACTTTAATCCTCCATGAATGGAAAACTCGAGCTATGAAAGGAGTTTGGAAGGTGAACATAAAGGGTTCACAACTCTAAGGATCAATGAGTGCAGACTCAAGATAGAGCAAAAATCCACTAGAGTTCTCTTACTATTCTCTTCTCCTCCCATCCATAAGCCATATGTTCTCAATATATAGTCCTCTCAAAGGTAGGTGAAAGGACACATCGAGGCGTTACTTGGGCAGATGGAGAGCCAAAGGTCACCCAATGACCGCTTTGTGGGATTAAAAAGTAATTAAATAATGGTTTTTAATATTTTACTTGATACCCGTGGGCTATAGTGATGCAACGCGTGGGTACGCCTACTATAAGGATGCAACAGGTGGGTAGGCATAAAAATAGGGCTAGTGTCTGAAGGATATAAGTGTATCTGAGTCACTGAAATGGATCCTACAGGACAAAGAATGTTGATGCTCACAGGGGTGGAATATTCTGGTGTAACAAATGCCCCCTAATGTGTGAGGTCAGACACTGATGCTACGATGGCCGAAATACATTATAAAACTCAGAAGTGGAGTGATGGAGACACAAGTGGAAAGAACAGGTCACTCGTCATAATACAATAGTATCTCCGAATACATGTCGGTATAGTACAACAATCTGATACAATGGCCATGAATCGGCAGTATATAATGGATACATGTCATAAGTGATCATAGCCATGATCCCTCTACAGTAAGATATGGTATTCTATTGAAAAGAAGACAACTGGTGCAAACTGGAGGTACAAAATGCTGATATCTGAGAGGTGATATCTCAGATGTAAAGTCAAAGTCATATGTAGCATACTGAACGCCACCATTGCCTGGGGTCTTCTACACAAGTCTTCGATGGTGCAAGTCCCATCAAGTGAATAAAGGGGTTGGGGTCGAACCTGATGAGACATCGTCTGATTACCGGTCAATGATATGTACCGTTAACAGACGCGAGATGACCCACCAATAATGAAAATGGGCATCAAGGCACATAGCACAATCATCGAAGTGTGAATAAATGGGTTGAAGTCAAACACTAGGATGAATCCATCAATCAGGGAACATTGATGTATTCCCAAAATTGTCGATGGCGAGAGAACCTACCACTAATGACTGCAAGCCTCAAGGTACTCAACCGAACTCTAAGCCTCAAGTCCCGTAATAAATGAGTTGAAGTCGACGAAATGAGACTCGTTGGATGGAGGGCATTAAGGAATCCCCCATCGACCAGCACAAGGTACCAACAATGCTGAAATATTTGGAAGTTCTCAGGTAAAACGGACTGACTCAATAAGGATGGCCGACATGCAATAGTCAAGAAATATGAGGAGTGGCTGACACTGGTTTCAGGACTTCCTTTGAACAAGAGCATGAGCAGATGGATAGACTCAGGAAACATAGACTCGATATAGACTGTGTAATGCAGGAGGCATCACAAAAGGTCTCCATAATGACTGGAAGCTTAACCAATCGGTGGAGTAAACTAAGAAACAAGTACAGCTCCTAAGGTCCAACTATAGTCCCGACTCATAATGTACGGAGTGGAATGAATGCTCTGTTCAAAGGTGACACAACAACTGCCAACAAGAAATACTAACCATAATCCCATCCAGCTTTTTGGGATATTTGATTTTTTTGTCTTTTTCATATTTGGGAAAAGCTTGAAAAAGAATAAAATTGCTTATATTACAACAAGTGAGGGAACGAGTGTCAAATAGCTAGCAGACTAGTTCCAAGCAGTGGAACATACCTATGCTCAATGTAAGGAAATGCATGTAGGATGTGGACACTCGGGGGTAGGTTCCCTCAGAGTCAAAAGGGTCATCAAATTGTGAAGGGAAAATATCTAAGCTATGCAAGTCTTGATAGGGAAAAGTGCTCAGGCACTAGGCTAACAATTGAGTAAGCGGGAGCCAGCACAAGGCTCAAGCGGCAAGCAGGATGATGTAATGCAATCACAACATGATATAACTGAGGGGAGTCCTTAAGGGAGATTGCCAGCATAAGACAAAGTAGAGTATGAGTCTTTATCGCAATGTCATGGCGTAACTATGAAGGACTCCCAAACCTAAGGACAAACAACGGCATGGGAACCATAATGCATAAAGGGGTTCTAACTAGGGTACCCATGTTCGGAAAATCCCTACCGCCACATAACGACACTTCTAAAGTAGTGTGAAGGTTCTGTGTCAGTTACGAAGCAGGGTCTCACCTAGGGTTTATGAAAATGATCAACAGGTCAAATGCAAAATGCATGCGAAAATGGCATCTAACCTATATGCCAGGTGTGAAATGTACCTGCCTTAGGTGTGAAATGGTTTAGAGCAACTCTCACCGAGGAAATCTGATTAGAAAACACTACTCCATGACATGATATTAGTCCAAAACGGCTAAAAATGGCAAAAACTATAGAGAAGTGGGTCCAGAAAATTATAAATAGTAATAAAATTTAATAATTTTCAATTCATTTGCACTATTGACCAATTTGGAATTTAGTGGTTAGTTTTTACCTCAAAATTCAGTTGTTGATTCTGGGAGCTACAGGCGATCATTCAGCGAACTGTCCAGAGCAGGTTAGTGGTCACTGCCATACCTTTCATTTGAATGCTTTTATTTCAGTTTTGGTCAGTGGGATTTTTTGTTTGGCCAAGCCCTAGATGGCTTCGGTGCTACCCGCGGGCTACAACCATGCAGGTCACAGGTAGGGCACCAAACACGCAGTCAAAAAATAAACTGCCCGCGGGTACCCGCCAATGTATACAATTTAGCCCGCGGGTACGACCGTGAAGAAGTTTTTAATCATGAAACTGACCAAAGTTTAATTACTTTGCACTCCAGGATGGTTCTAGAGTGGAGGGAAAGAGAGCATGACCAGGCTGATGAGGCCGTACGCAATGATTTGCAAGCACAACAAGCATTGCAAGCATGTGGTTTGTATAAATATTGGAGTATAGGGGGTTTAAGGGCCCAAAACCTATTACTCCGTCATCTGATAGACTATTGGGATGTGGATGCTCAGCACTTCATCCTCAATGAGAAAACACTAACACTGGAAGTAGAGGATATCTATTTCATTACCGGTTTGTCCCGTAGAGGAGAGGTGGCCAACCTTCGGTCTTAGACCATGGGTGGTGGGATCACTGTTCAGGACTACATAGCACGGTATTGTCCCGCCAACACACGTGTGGCAGGAAGCCAAGTGCCCGTCAACGCCATAGTGGATCTGAGTACAAAGATCATTGTGGATACCCTAATGCGGATCACTGGATCCAAAGCACTGCACCAGGCATCCATATCGGCGATGTTCTATGCATCACAATGCATGCAACCTACGATATTTGATTGGTGTACTACTATGTTGGTGTCTATGAAGACACAACTGATGGAATGCAAAGAGGGGAAGGCCAAAAAAATTCGGGTACGATAGTATCCTCTGCAGCTTCTTCTTTGAGAGGGTTCCAGGACTTAGTCCGAGGGTGGATGTCCCTCCTCACAGCCTTCGTAATCCAGCCCTAACCCGGTGGGATGAGATCCTGACACGACAGGGTGGTGGCCGTCTGGCATCACCATATAATGAGGAGTTCTTCCGCTGGTGGAACCGACAGGTGATTGCTATCGAGGACTACCCCTATGCGGGGATAGACTTCAGACAAGACTGTGAAATGTTGCTACCTCCAGACGCAGCGTTCGGAGACATCGGTGAGTACTCTTTTGGTTTTGTGTTTATTAAATTTTTATGGATTTTTTTATTATAGTTGAAATGCAAAAAATATTTTTTGGTGGTAGTATCAAGTTCTAAAGTTTGACTATTTGCTCGCAGACAAAGGCCCAGTGAGACCGGAGGGCTTCCTGAGACATGGTCGTTGGGATAAAGATGATGTGGCAGGAGACGCTGCAGCAGGGCGCACACTCCAGACATTGCGGCGCAACATATCATGGATGGTTTCCCAAGTACCAGAGATAGAGGTAGCCCGACTACCTGAGGCCATGCAGTTCCAAGTAGTGGGTGTTCTTGGGGAGTGGGTGTGGCTAATGCAGTGGGTAGCTAATGCCGTACAGTACTTCTATGATACACATCCTTTCGAGGCAGTAGCTAGACCTCCTCGGAGGGAATAGATATCCCATGGTCTCATTTTTTGTATCGATACGTATATTTTGAGGGCTACAGGATCCGGTTTTGTATGACACTACCATTTTTTGGAAATATTTATATATATATATAAAACTTTGGTTCTCAGTTCTACTACATGTGTGTATGTACAAATGTATGAATGTCTTTGTATTTAATGTGGTTTATGATGAATGTGACAAATGCCAATCTAATACATAGTTAGCGTATGCATCAGATATATAATTAAGACTTCTTAGAACATGAATATATGTAATTGAAACAAAATGTCTCTCCAAGAGTCGTACCTTAAGGAATTTCCATAGTAATGTAGGGTCTCATACACGGTACTACCCATTCAGCTGAGACACAACTAGTTGTGAATCCAAATGGACTTCTAAAGACTGGATGTCATGTGAAATAGCATCGCGAAGTAGCTCAATAACGACACTATACTAGGCCACATTATTAGATGTAGGGCCAAGACAAGCACCTCCTGAGGACACAACTAGGTGGTCAGGTGAGAAGATAACCCAAGCAGCAGCAACAAGCTGCTGCGTATGTCGGCTAGCACCATCCATGAAACCTAACAACGTAGGAGATTCCGTTGACATCTGTCAATCAAACAAAAGCTAATCAGCAGACCCGATAACCAAAAGCCAAGCTAAACTATGTACAAGAAAACTATACAATACTATACAAAAGTATCAGCCTGAACCAGAGGTTCAAGCGTAATACCGCTTGAGGTAGAGCCCATTTCTAGGCTCCTTCAAGGAAACCCCCTCATAGTCTTCTAACTCATAAGCTATTTTTTCAAGGACACGCCTCACAATGTAAGGACCATGCCACATGGGATTGAACTTGCCTGCCCCCAGCAGTTCCTTAGCTTGGTCATATAAAAGGACCAAGTCACCTTCAGCATATTACCAGGGACGGACAGACCTATCATATTGAACCTTGACACGATGCCTGTTATCATCAATGGCCACGGTGGCATCTCGACATTGCTCGTCAAGTTGCTCGAGGTGTACTAAATGATGCTCAATCTCTGTCGTATCAAGGAGGAGCTCTATGGCTAGCTTGAGCGAAGGGATTTCGCATTCAATCGGTAAAAGTGACTCCACACCATGAACTAACTGAAATGGTGAAAACCCAGTGACAGTCTTAACTTCGATATGCCCACAAAGAAGGATATAACATGATATGCCAATTAGTCTTGCTTTGTTGGATGGTTCGTTGGAGAATGGTCTTCAAAGACTTATTTACTGCTTCAACATGACCATTCGCTTGAGGATAGTAGGAAGATGAGTGTTCCTGATGAGACCCAAGCTTAAGAGACAAATCCTCCATCATCTTGTTTTGAAAGTGACTGCCATGGTCAGTGACAATCTCTTTTGGGATACCAAACTTGTGATAATCTAGTTGAATATGAAGTGGGCTACAGTAGCACCATCCGCTTTTACAGTAGGCATGGCCTCAACCCACCTGGAAAAATAATCCACGACCATGATAATATGGTGATGCCCCCTAGCCGAAGCTGGTTTGCAATCCATGAAATATACCCCCCACTTAGTGAAGGGACCGACAGTGACGATCGGATGGAGGGGCGCTGGATGCAAGTGTATGTTCTGAGAAAACACCTGGCAAGGGTGACCTCTCTTCACAGCGTTAATACAATCTTTAAAGATGGTAGGCCAAAAACAACCAGCTCGCATGATACGCTGGGTTGTAGCAAGCCCAGATAACTAATGACCACACGCCCCTGCATGGAAATCATTAAGTACATTTCCTCGGTGATACAAAGTGTCACCGACGATAGTATAATCTTTAGTGTGATGTTTCACACGTCGTCGCTCATCTTGTGAATAAGGCAGAGGAAACTTCAAAGTTTGGAGATATACAATGACATCCCCATACCAAGGGTCCTCGGACGAGATGAGAAATAAGTGTTCATCCACAAAGGAATCTTCATGAATGACATCCTCATCAAGCCGTGGAAGGTCCGACATAAGCTCAGCGAACACCAATGATTTCACCGATTTTGCTGAAGCAAAATCAAGATCGAACTCCTGAAGGATCACAATCCATTTATTATACTTACCCCCGATAAGGCGTCGTGATAGCACGAACTGAAATGGATTGATTTGTGCTACAACTGTGGTTGTTCAAAGCAAAATGTAATGTCGTAACTGCTGGACTACGTGGATAGTCGCAAGTGCCATCTTTTCTACGTGAGTATATCTTAGTTCAGCGTCTACTAAATTTCGACTTAGATAATAGATGACATGCTCAACAAGCGCATCATCTACCTGAACCAATACCATGCCAATAGTCTCTTGAGACGCAGCCACATAAAGAATGAAATCTCGTGTAAAGTCTGGTGGACTAAGCACAGGGGCTGATACCAAAGCTTTCTTAAGGGCGTCGAAAGATTGCTGGGCTCACTCATCCTAGATAAAAGGTGTGTCTTTCTTCAAGAAGCGTGTGAAACCTTTTGTAAGATTAGCATAGTTAACTACAAACCAACGCAGAAAAGTAGCTCTCCCTTGGAGGCTCTAAAGTTGTAACAAATTTCACGGAGGAGGCAACTGAATTATTGCCTCAACTTTGAGAGGATCGACTCTAATACCTTCTTTCAAAACTATGAATCCTAGAAGGCGACCAGTCCTAACAGCGAAGATGCATTTGTTTGGATTCAATCGAATTTTGTAGTGGATACATCGTTCAAGAATCATACGGAGGTGCTTGGGGTGGTCCACTCTCTGACTAGAATGGCCAGCAAGATCATCCAAGGAAACTTCCAGAATCTTCGTAAGATCGTGAAAGGCATAGGTCATGGCTCGCTGAAAAGTAGCTCCAGCGTTCTTGAGGCCGAAGGGCATTTTCCGATATGCAAATGTTCCCCATGGACAAATAAATGTTGTCTTATGTTGGTTCCCGGGTTTAATTTGAATCTGATTATAACCTGAGAAGCCATCCATGAATGAAAAAATCTCACTCCCCGCACAAGCATCAAAAATTTGATCGATGAATGGTGTGGGGAAGTTGTCCTTCGGACATGCACGGTTCAAATCTCTGAAATCAGTGCATACACAGATCGTTCCCTACTTCTTATCCACAGGAATGGGGTTTGATACCCATTCGGTAAGGGGAACGGGGTAGATGAAGCCAACTTTGAGCAGTTTCTCCACCTCTTCCTTAATAGCAACTACCTTCCTAGGGTTCACAGCATGTAAGCGTTGTCGAACTGGTTTAGCATCAGGATACCTTCTAATCTTGTGTTCAACAATGCAGGCGTCTATTCCTGGCATCTCCTCGTATGACCAGGCAAAAGCTTCCTGGAGTTCTGTAAACAAGTCAATGTAAATAGCAATCTCCTCAGGATCGCAATCGTCACCGATGTAAACGTTTTCCACCTTTCCAGGAGTGTGAGAGATACTGATCGAAGTGGTTGGGGAAATATTGGCCATATTCCCCTCCAGAAAAACATCATGCGACTCCAAAAGAGCCACAGGGTGACCAACCATCTTTGCTAGAGTCATCCTAAACTCCTCTTGTTCAATGAGCTCGAGGTTGGGAATGAAATAAGAGTGATGGTGCATATCTTCCCAAGGTCTCTCACTACCACACATGGCCTCCATGATGGCTTCATCAGATGGTAAAGTATCATCAAGGCAATCGTGTGAACAAGATGAGTTGGCAGCCCAAACTAGCAGTGTAACGGGATCTTCTTCGACTTTCCAGGAAGAAGAGAGATCCGGATCTATAGTGGTTTGTTGGATATGATCATAAGTGAGCTCTGCTACAGATAAAGGCATAGACATCCCGACATGCGCAATGTCTCCAGATGTGGAACTTGTGGATGGTAAAGTTCACGGATCATGCTGATGAGTAGCAACACAAACCTTTGACTGAACCATATTCACACATCCATAACCACTAGTATTGGAAGAAGATGTGTTTGTTTCATTAGTACCATAACTAGTGGTGGGAGCATGCGAAGCCATGTTCTGGTTATGAGGAAGGGGATCCTTCAACACAGTTGGGCTCTGTGCCAAGTGCTTCGATGCTTCTTCAATTCGAGGACATAAGTGAGTAAGATGATCCTCCCCGCAAAGCGTGCAAGGGAATTTCACCTTATGCCTAGGTTTACAATCCTCTCCAGCATTTCTGCCTTTCCGAGGAGGGTTTCCATTCTCTTTACGAGGAGTATTTCGATTGCTATTGTTGTTGCTTCCATTGTTTCCATCCCTACGATTGTTTCTCCCCTTTTTCTTACCACTAGGTTACTGGTTACCTGACGGTTTCGATGATTGCACATTGTTTACATCGGACGAAGGAGTGGAAGTGGACATGGTGTGAACCTATCAGGGAGCAGACTGGTTTAGCGACAATTTTTGCATTTGATTAGCTACCAATTCTATAGGGAGAGTGAATGCGGACCCCACGATGCCATGAGCATGTGGTCCAGGAACTGATGTGGGCTCATGTCTTGTTCTTGGTGCATCAGGAATAATGTCATACAAAATGCCAGACTGAGAATAAAGAAGATCTCATTGCTGGACTTTCAAGATCGCTTGCTCCTCAGTCACAATGCCGGACATCGAGACATCCTTAGCAATGTATGGGAGTAGAGACTTAAGGAACCATTCCAACAGGAACTCTGGAGGAATGTTATCTTTCACTAATCTCTTCCGCCGATGCCACTCTTGAACGTGGTCAGAAATATGCGTGGCCTTATTCTGACGGAAGGTGGACAATAACTTAGTACCTGTATTGTAACGAACCGGTAACTGGAAATGGTTTAAGAAAACCAAAGTAATCTCATTGAATCCCCTATAGGTGTTCCCCAGCAACTCTACATACCACTTCGCGACTGCTCCCGTGAGGGTGCGTTGAAATAGTTGCAATCTAATGGAATCATGATTCAAAGAGTTGGAAGAGCACCAAAGGTGAAACGTTGTGACATGATCGCCAGGATCCTCGCCACCTTTCCCTTCTAACTTTGGAATGTCTGAAGGAAGCTTGGTAGGAACCGGGGGCCAAATAGGGTCGTGACACACCGGATCATTCGTGAGCTTCGAAAGATCCGGGAGATTCAAGCGTGCAAGGAACGGGAGCTGCGGCTGGAAAGCGGGATTATAAGCTCCCACAAAAGGTTGATTAAATGGAACTGTGTTATACGAAGGACCAAAAGCTTGACCATGAGGATTAAACTACTAATGATAAGGACCTGTCGGACCATAAGCTTTCCCATGGCCATAGGATTGATAACCTCCTCCTGCCTAACCCATTTGAGAGTAAGCAGGTATATGTGTGTTCTGGGTACCATATTGGGGTGGTAGGTTGTACTGGTGGCCAGCACCGACTGTGTTGTAGTAAGGATTTCCTCCATGGGTATGGGGCATATATGTGCTATTCATAGTGGGAACCGTGTTGTAATGACCATAATGGTATGGTATGTTCCCACCCCCAGTATTAGGATTAGCTTGATCAGTCATGTGATGACCATAAGTATGAGAAGTATTCCCAGCCCCAACATTGGTGTGACTAGCAGCAGGGATGGTGGCGTGATGTCCATGTGGATAGGAGATATTCCCACCCTCTACATTAGCATTATTAGCGGTGGAAATGGACAAAAAAGTGGGCGGTATATGTCCACCCCCATGGTTGGGAGGAGCATTAACATCCGTAAAAGTAGCCCTAGGTTGACGAGTAGAGACATGTGTATTAGGTTGTGGATGGCGAGTCAAGTTCCGAACAACATTCCTATTAGGTTGGGTAATTCTAGGAGGTGGTTGTGTTCCAACATTAGCATTGTTAGGAATATGACTAGTCCCCATACTATGTGTGTGGGTGGACAACGTAGTCCCCCCAGCGAGGGTAGTGCCCCCAGTGGGTATAGTATGGCTAACACCATGACTTGTGCTAGCGCGACTACCAGACATAGTGGATGGTTCGACAGTACTATGAGTAGGCATACCAAAAGAGAGTGCAATGGGATTGATCATAGGGCCAGTGTCATCATGAACCCTAGGCATCCCGTATCTATAACTGCGTGGAAAGGAAGGAACGAAAGGATCTTTCTGTTCTTCATCTTCGGGAAGTCAGGCATTCTGTAAAGATAATTATCCGGATTTGAAGGATCAAACGGATCTCGTTCAAGTGTATTAGGAAAAATAGAACTAGGTTGAGTCTCAGATGGATCACCTCCCCACTCCTCTCGAGGAGTATGGGGATCGGAAGTGTGCTCAACTCCGCCCAAAGGAGCAGAAGGTTTTTCCTCAATATAGGGATGTACAGCAATGTAGTCTTGTACATAAGTCGTGTAAGAATCCGAAGACTTGGAGGGAGACTTCCGGCGTCCTCTACTAGCACGGCGTGAAACCTCGGTTGGCTTTAAACCAACGAACTGATGGGACCGACAGAGAGTAGGGCTCCGCGCCATGATATCTCTGGAGAGAATATATAATCAAAATGTCCCCTAAAGGCCAACTATCGATCAAAAACAGTAAATCAAAATCACACACCTAAAGAAACTACAGCCAACAGAAGACAACAGAGTGGCTAAATGAGCTCCCGACACTAGAGATTGTATGTCTCGCCTAGGAGAGGCTTGAGACTCCCAAACTATAGCCGGAGGTAACATAATTAGTTATAGAGACACCAACGCTTCACTGCGTCAACAGGGTCAATTCCACTGCACGAACAGAACTGTGTTGTCCAATCCCTATCTAGCTCAGGACATAAACAGCATAACCACTGCAAGTACCTTGTGCGGTACGTAGGTAAGGCAACTATGTTCACCGCAATATAACCAATGCTCAGGGGGACAGTCGCAGGTGGGACCCGTCATATGGGCAGGGTAGCTAAGCCCGAAGCACAAGAGGACAAGCCTCCGGTGCCCCCAGATACAAAAAAATCCTCGATATATCTCCCACATTCAGCCAGTATTAGAGGGATATCTACTCAACACACATCTCGTGACCTCGTGCTTAACTCTGTATTGAGCAGAGCTTCCTGAGAACATCGATCTATACCATGGATTCCTCCACTCCCTGGTCAGACACCTAATGTTTCATCTAGTAGTATTGGATTGTTTACTCGCAATGATATATTCCAAGACTCTAAACCTATGCTAGTTGGTGTACCCTATAAATAAAATCGATCTAATCGATTTTATGATTAAGCGTTAATTTTAGTGACTGTGGTTACTCAAGCAATATGATCGTGAAACTAATGATGTGTAGACTCAATAGTATGCAACAACGTCCAATCCTAGACTCATCTATCCAATAAAACAATGTCACTAATATGCAAAATCAACCAACACTTCTGAAATAAATATGCAACTTTTATCTTTTCAATGCACAAGCAGAATATAAATGAAGGCAACAAGCACTCAACGCAAAATGCAGTACAAAAAAGTAAATTATTTTTGTATTTTTGCTTATAAAAAAGAAGGAAAATGCAAAAAACTAAATGTATATTTTTGTATTTTTTCAATATATATGGAATGAAAAAATGCAAGCAAAATCCTACTATTCAGTCATTGAAGTGTCGAGAAGATCACTAAGACAACCCAGCAGATCCTAAATAGCAAGACTCAACCAAAGGGAAGAGCTCCAAAGGAAAAAAACCAATAGGCTAAATCCAAAGATTGGTAAAAACCAAGAAGGCTCAACCAAGAGAAACGAAGAGATCTAGTCATAACCAAGGCATGAAACAGTCAAGAAAGAGGCCAACAAAGACTCAGAAACCAACAAAGCCAACCCAGCAACAACCAATAGCCATAAACCAACAAAAGATGGAGTTACACGCTACTGTTGAAGGAATACCTGTGGGTACCCACGATCAGTAGAGTAAACAGAGGTGGGTAGACGCGGACAGAGCTAAGCTAGCCCGTGCGCGAGGAAAGGAAAATGGAAAAATACAGAGTCCAATGGCTCAGAAAAAGCAAGTTTTCTACAGTGTATCTTAACGGCCAGTCAGTGACACAGAGCTTCGATAAAAAACAACTCTAATTAAAGACTAATGCTCAAAAAATTTCCCAAACATGGATGTTTTCCCCAGCGGAGTCGCCATTTCTGTATTGGAGAAAACTCACTATGGCTTTGGGAATACCACAACAGACAGATGACTACCAGAAATCTACTCGATTCTCAAAACAATGCTATTATAAATGACAATGCTAATATAATGGAGAAATGCAACCAACCTCGATCCAAACGTTTGATGTGGATCCCTGTTGGAGCTTTCAATCCGTGCACTTGAAATATGCAAATTAGTCTTGACAGCCAATATCCAACAAGTACATATAATATATAAATGACATTAACATTATCAATAGCAATGGTCCATAATATCATAAGCAAATGTAGCCGAATGTGCAATAAATAACATTCACAACATGATGGACGAGAATATAAGTATTTCTATTAATGAACAAGAAGAAGTACAAGATGATACGACCTCTTGCCGGCAACCAATCTAAACCAAGACCTGAATCAATCCACTTGTGCCTCCGCCACTTCAATCCTCCATGAATGGAAAACTCAAGCTATGAAAGGAGTTTGGAAGGTGAACATAAGGGGTTCACAACTACAAGGATCAATGAGTGCAGACTCAAGATAGAGCAAAAATCCACTAGAGTTCTCTTACTATTCTCTTCTCCACCCATCCATAAGCCATATGTGCTCAATATCTATTCCTCTCAAAGGTAGGTGAAAGGACACATCGAGGCATTACTTGGGCAGATGGAGAGCCAAAGGTCACCCAATGACCACTTTGTGGGAGTAAAAATTAATTAAATAGTGGTTTTTACTATTTTACTTGATACCCGCAGGCTATAGTGATGCAACTCATGGGTACGACTACTATAAGGATGCAACAGGAGGGTAGGCATAAACATAGGGCTAGTGTCTGAAGGATATAAGTGTATCTAAATCACTGAAATGGATCCTACAGGCCAAAGAATGTTGATGCTCACAGGAGTGGAAGATTCTGGTGTAACAATATATTAGAACGAATAGGACCGGTTGCCTACTGTCTTGCACTACCATCGTCATTGCATAGGATGCATAATGTTTTTCATGTATCGACACTTAGACATTACATTTCTGATTCAACACATATTATTGACATGAGTAACTTACAGATAATGGACAAAGGGGCCGTGACGGCAGAGCCGATATGCATATTGGACCATCGAACACGATAGCTTAGGCACCGTGTGATTGATCAGGTCAAGGTTCCGTGGGATAGCTATAGTCCCAGTTCTGTGACCTGGGAGGATGCAACTGAGATGCATCGGGACTTTCCTTTTTTGTTTTGAACTTCGGGATGAAGTTTTAATAAGAGGGGGTGTATGTAATGCCCGCTTCAACACTTATGATTAATTTGATTATTTTAGACTTATGACTAATCCTACTATTTTGAGACCTACGACTGATTTGACTATTGAGGGCACTGGTTTGAAGTGACCCAGAATTATAAAAACTTAGACCATGAATGATTGCTTTAAATTATATATGTGAAATAAAAATGGTTAGATAAATGATGATTGATGAATATACTCAACTGACTGAGAAAATGAAAAATGATGAATGTTGAAATTATGAAAATGATGATTTATTTTATACTCGACTGACTGAGATGAAATAACAGATGATGTAAGCTAGATTGACAGAGATATAGTGTTAAAATGATGAATGTTTAGTAGACTCGACTGACTAAGATATTGAAAAGAATGATACAAATGTTTTATAGTGCAACACTACTAATATGCGTTTGAGTGTGTGTGCAGTGGCTGGTAAGATGATTTACTGACTGACCCACAATGGAATTATTAGGGTCGTAAGAACGGAAAGAACACTTAGGGGTACGACGACTGACTGTCGACCCTAAATTAGCAATCCACGCACAGGTGAAGTCGTTTCAGCTCACCCGGGGAAGCGTATGCCATACGGGCAAGGCCATAATGATTTGGTCGCATATGATGAGTTGAGGGGCACGCAACAAGGAGAGCCTTATCCCTCAACATCCCTTAGTCTCCAAGGAGCGTAGTTGAGAGATCGCAGTAATGGTTCCCTGCCGCTACGCAGTACTCCCCATAAGAAGGAAGAAAATGAAAATGTTGGAAGCGCCCGCCGAAGAGGCACATAGACAAGAAAAAGATAATGTTACTTAACACCTAAAGAGATTAAAAACTTGTCAAAGATAAATTCAAGTGACTGTAAATTAAAAGGAATTTAAAATAAAACAATATTCCTTATTTTATGTAACTTTTTTTTTTTTAGAGAAAAGAAGAAATATTAAGAACAGAAAAAGAAACAAAACAAAAACAATTTGTTTAAGTTTAAAGTACCTCACTTATCTACTTTATGAAAAAAAAAAGGAGAAAAACTAAAGTTAACTAGAAGTATATTAAGTAGAGTCCTATTAGAAGTTAAACTTCAAAGTTTGCACATATCTATAAAAAAGAATTTAAATTAATATATATATATATATATATATATATAACTTTTAAACTTGGTAATGGAATTTAGATTTTTAATAAGTGAGACAAACAAATTCTTTATAAGCTTTTATTATTTAAAAGGAATTAAATAAATAAAAACAACTAGCTTACTAAAAAGATATTTAGTAAACTAAAAGAGAACCAATTTAGAAGTAGGACTCTTCCATATCTAACTCCCACTAATTTAGGGAAGCAGGTGCACACTAAAGGGATTTGAGACACATGTATTTGAGAATATTTGAAATTAAAATATTAAATTAAATTAAATATGTGCATGGACAGACACATGGCACACAAGAATTTGCTATATAATGAGGGAGGAGAAAGAGAGAGGGGGATCTCTTGCTCCCTAATGCTGGCTGGTCATCATAATCTCGGATTATCTGATGATCCTTGGAGTTGGGATTAGCCGGAACAGGGATTGGGAGATCCTTTCGGGAGGCTAGCTGTGTGTTCTTACGACCCCATTAGCTCGGGGGTTCGAGGCGAAGAAGAGTAACCTCGATATGGTAGGGTGGTCAACCGAGGGGTTGTTGGTACCTTCGTCAAGTGGATCGATTGGAGCACGGATTCAACTGCAATTACAACGGACCCTCAACCTTGAATTCGACCGATTAAATCAAGTTCAATGTCTTTGTTTATATTTTTCTTTGTATGTAAATATGTTGTTTTAGTTCTACTTCCTCTTAAAGAAATCGATCTAGAATTACAAGGAAATAGAATTTTGTTGATTATACATGTGATTAATAGATTCTTTGAAGAGTAGGGGAATTAGAAATATAAGACTAGGAATTGTTCAGTTTTCTGTAGATCAATATGGTCTCATAAAAATTATAAATCTTGTTTTCTTTTTATATATACATATGTATAGTGAATCTATGAAAAATGCAGATATTAAGTTTATGACCCTCTTCTCAATATTTAGATTTACCGGGATTATATGAAAACTCGGAAGGTGGATCTGGTATCTTGAATTTTTATTTTTACTCTGTACTCATTTAATTAGAACGTATGTGGAAGCACCGAGAAGTAGAATCAGATTTATTCGACTCATGGATTGTTTTTATTGTTTAAAATTTTGAGGTTTATCAATATTTAAGCAATCGACGAATACTCAGCATAAACATTTCTTGAAATTTGATCTCTCGATTATCAATATTGTTTTAACTCTTAAAGTTTGTCGCAATTGGAGTCGATCTGTGCCAAGAAGCGAAAAGCGAATACCCTGTATTCACATTCCATTGAAATTTGATTTCAAGAATTCATTATTAATTTAACTCTTAAAATCCCGTCATATTGATGCCGATCTATGCCAGGAAGCGAACATCGAATACCCTGTATTCACATTCCATTGAAATTCGATTTCAAGACTTCATTATTAATTTAACTCTTAAAATCTCGTCGTATTGATGTCGATCTGTGCCAGGAAGCGAATAGCGAATACCCTACATTCACATTCCATTGAAATTTAGCTCATATCCAAAATTTTTACAATTGAAAATCTCTGCATCAAATCATATCGATAGTATCTTAGCTCACACTCAGAACGATTTCGATTCCAAGGCGTTGCATCTAAATTTGTGTCGATGATGATTTCTTTCACTCTACATCAAGTTGGCATCAAGATAATGGATCCAAATTTCTATGACATCCTAACTCTGTCCCCTTCTTACATCCCTTCGAAAACTATGGATCTCTTTCTAGAATCGGTGGTGTATATTTTGTAGCTCATCTTTGTAGTACAGATCCTTATCATAAATCTTATTTGAGTTTTCAAATTCATCTGTATTTCATGACGAAGGGCATTCCAGATCCTTTCTGTAAAATTAAATTAAGTTTTTGAATTTCCTTGTATTTTATAATGGAGGCGACTTCAAGAATCGTATCAAGATTATATTGGGAATTAGACCTTCAATTCTCATTCTGTCGACACCTATAGGTTTCCATTGGAACTTACTTGTTTATGTGTTCAAACTCTATCATTGCCTTGTACGTTTTCATTTAGAAAAATGATCATAAGTTTCGGCTCATCCCTCGACTGTATTAAGTAGAAGAAAAGCTTTCATTATATAATTCATATATGTCATCGTTATTTAATATCTCTGTATTTGGAAATTGACCATGAACCTCCAACTCTACCAATACCAGTGCGAGTACTAGCTCCTTTTTCATTCACCGTGAACCGCTGGCATTTCCGAGAAATCTCAGTATTGTTAATTAAAAACTCGGTGTTTCGTCCAACTTATTCATTGACTGTATTAATTAGAGGGAAAAATTTGTGTAGGCATAGAATTATATATTACACCATTGTTTAACAATTGATTTTAGAGGGAAAGCTTTTATAAGTGCAAATTTATATATATAATTGTTCAGTAAGTGATGTTTGGAGGGAAGATTATTATAAGATGCAATTATTTATCCCATTAGTTATGTATTTCTTATTTAAAGAAAAGTTATTTTGTACCAATTATATTTAGATATATAAACATGAATAGATTTGTTCATGACATTCACATTACAAATAAAATTGGAAGTTAGTGCTTACATTAAGACTATCTATGGTTCATAGGATTGGAATGAAGGGTTTTATCTACATCTTAAAAAGTAGAAGTTGATATGTAATACTATTAAGATAAAGTTGATATGTAATATGATTACTTATATTGTTTATGTCTAGACAAAATGTATTATTGTGCAAACTACATTTGGATAAATGAATGGAATAGTTTTACTTGTGACAAAACATATTTCAATAGAATTGAAATATAGTGCTTACAACTATGTCAATCTATAGCTCATAGGCTTGAATGAAATGTCTTAAATTATGTCAATTTTCATATCAAAGGAAGAATTGATAGGTAGTGTCATTATTTATTTTTAATTATGTTTAGATGTAGAACTAGAATATCATGTCATTTTATATCTCAAAAGATAGAATTGAAAACTAGTCTCATCTATACTTTTTCATAATTCAAAAGATGTACTCTATTTATGCTAATCTACAATCCTTTCAAAAAAAAAAAAAAAAAAACTACTAGCAAGACGAACCCTACACATTTCTTGCTTGTAAGCCAAATATTTTCCACATAGCGATGACATTATGGACTAGGGCCCCATTTGTGGGCCCCGATCCCTTGAGGAAAATGTTATGTCCTAGGACTTTATATGTTTACCCTAGAACATGGACTAGGACATGAGAGCCATCCTTAGTGTGCCAAACTTGAAATGAACACTATATTCGACTTACATGATAAAGATTCCCTTTATAGGGCTTGGATGGTGGACATAGGCCTATTAATGTCACATGATCCCTAGAGACAAAATGGCCTAAGGTAAGGTTGATGCAGAAGAATTATCCTTACTTATATGGGATATTTGGATGTGTGAGGTTTTGAGTTTAATTAATGTGTCATCCCACCTTGTAAATGGCCAGCTTTTGCCTTGTATTTGTCCCTTTTCCTTGACACATTAATCACATATTACATTCTTGTACTCCCTCTAATTCCTCACTAGTCATGTATTCGACAAATGAAGGTCAATGTCCAAACTATGATGATAATATTAAAAGGTACCATGATGGAATGCCCTCACCGTTTGGAAATTTTTGTTGGTAATTGTAACTGGTATGTCAAATCTACTCCAAGTATCTATTAGGTACACATAAAGAAACAACAAGACCAATGTAAGAACTGTGAAAATCCTCACAGTAGATCTAAGAGATGATTTATACCTCACAAGAGTAATTATGATTAAGCAGGAAAATAGAAGAAGAGTGGTCAATGCAATATAATGAGCAACAGAATAATAATATAGTAGAACTCAGATACAAGCAAAAATACTTCACACACACTAATTAATTAATCACAATATGGACAATAAGTAGTACAATGCTAGAGAGGATTTGAATGCCTAAGGTGGAAATTTCTAATTAACCTCTCAGAGTTATCATAAGATAAATAGAGTGTCATCGGAGCACAACTAGGTGTCCTCATGATCATCAGTGGAGTCATCAATACATAAGTAACTATCAACTAGATGTCAAACTGAGTCTAATTGAGTGTAGTAGGAGTAACTGGCACAAGTAGGCACTAACTGAATGAAGGAGGCTCAATGGAGGGCACCATAGGAGTTAACTGGAGTCAGAATGGTCAATCTAGTCTTACTGGAGGTCCGATGGAGTGATAAACTCAGTTAAGAGTCAGTTCAAGCCTAAAATCAAGGGAGAATTGAATGTAACTGAAGATAACTGGACTAGTAAGTGAAGAAGGCACCTTTGTCAAGCAGTGGAGAAAAAGGAGGGTGCATTAGTCACTGGGAGGGCTAGAAATGATCTGAAAGAAGCTCCTGGGGCTAACTAACTGAGAACTAGGTGCTGGGACTGATTACTGGATGCATGCAAACCCTAATATTTGCATGCATTACTGAAAATGCAAATAATGGAAATGCTGATAGGACTAGGATGGAGTATAGGAATATCCTAACACCCCCCCTTAATCCATCCTAGGCCCTGGTAACTAGGACCAAAGGTGACCCAATACAATCAAATGAATGATAATAATAAAGAACAGTCCATAAACTGAGGAAATGGGGAAAACCTCATGGGAAAAATACCCCCCCTCAAAATAAACTGTAGGACACACACAATAATAAATGCTCCAAACTCAAGCAGGTGTGATGCTTGGTCAAATGTCTAGAGGTATCTTCTTCTTCCAAAGAAGTGGATCATGCTCGGAAAGCATGTGCTTGTACTTTCTCTTCAGATTGAATGTGATGAGAACAAATCCAAAAGTATGAGGATGATCCTTGAACCTGTGATTTGAATCAGTTGAGGTAGGATAAAAAACATGAATATGTAGATAGTCTTTTGTCTTCTCCTTCGAACCATCATGGGTGAGATTATGCCAAAAGGAACCATCAAATAATAGCTTGAAATCCAAATCAGATTTAAGACTTGAAGAATAGTTTCTTGAGATCTCCTTTGAACCAACAGGGGTCAGATCAAAACCATCATATGCATGAGAAATTATCTCAAGTAGTGTTTGCTTAGGATCCAAATTAAATCCAAGACTTGAATCATGGTTTCTTGAGATCTCCTTTGAACCATAAGAGGTGAGATCAAAACCAGTAAGTGCATGAGAAATTATCCCAAGCAAATGGCAATGGCCATATTCTTCAATAACCTT
Source organism: Larix kaempferi (assembly GCA_027924585.1). Lineage (NCBI taxonomy): Eukaryota > Viridiplantae > Streptophyta > Pinopsida > Pinales > Pinaceae > Larix > Larix kaempferi. Next base: position 24,170,751 of record BSBM01000318.1, on the reverse strand, counting down.
CTGAAAGCATGGAATAATGATCATATAGTAGTATAAAAGAGGTGATTGCTTGAGGAGAGTGAATGCATTACCTTCAATAGTTGTTTTGACCTCTGAAACATTCATGTGATCATGATGCAAACCAACATACTCTGGTGCAAGAGAGGATTTAGGACCTTATACAATATCTAGAGTGTGAGCTAGCACAGAAAGAGAATAAAGTTGGAGCATGAGTGTAGAATCTGTAAGTTCTTTGTGGACAACTTCAATATGAGATGATACTGTTTCATGATCTTAGAGACCATCAAGGGGAGAGAATTCATCACTTTGCTTGCTCTTGAAGGTGTTTGGACCAATCCCTTCATTCTGTTTACCAAAACATACATCCAGGTGAGCCCATAGCTCTTTTGGAGTTTCAATATCAACGAATTGGTGTGTCATTTAAAAAGGCATAGAAAGCATCATGGATCCACAAGCTCTGTCACCATTATTTAACCAGTCAATCCCTTCTTCAGAGGATTCGAACTCTCTTTCAAAACAATAATCAAAGATAGCATTTCTCTTCAAATGTGCTATTATATTCGGTTTCCATTCATCATAGTTGAATAGAGAAAGAAGATCATATTTGAATGGAGAAAGAGGAGGTATTTCTTTTGAATACTTTGAAGCTGTAGAAGAGCTGCAAAAAAAATAGAGAATATCTGCAACTGCTACTGCTGTAAAGATGCAGAAACTGCTGCACTCGAAATCTTGGTAATAACCTGCAAAAAACTGTCAAGAATGGAGATAAACAATACTCTCAACATGCTCTGATACCATGTGAAAATCCTCACAGCAGATCTAAGAGATAATGTATACCTCACAAGAGAAATTATGATTAAGCAGGAAAATAGAAGAAGAGTGGTCAATGCAGTATAATAAGCAATAGAATAATAATACAGTAGAACTCGGATAGAAGCAAAAATACTTCACACACACTAATTAATTAATCACAATATGGACAATAAGTAGTACAATGCTAGAGAGGATTTGAATGCCTAAGGTGGCAATTTCGAATTAGCCTCTCAGAGTGATCATAAGATCAATAGAGTGTCATTGGAGCACAACTGGGTGTCTTCATGATCATCAGTGGAGTCATCAATGCACAAGTAACTGTCAACTAGATGTCAAACTAAGTCTAACTGAGTGTAGTAGGAGTAACTGGCACAAGTAGGCACTAACTAAATGAAGGAGGCTTAGTGGAGGGCGCCATAGGAGTTAAATGGAGTTAGAATGGTCAGTCTACTATTACTGGAGGTCCGATGGAGTGATAAACTCAGTTAAGAGTCAGTTCAAACCTAAAATCAAGGGAGAACTGAATGTAACTGAAGATAACTGGACTGAGAAGTGAAGAAGGCGCCTTTTTCATGCAGTGGAGCAAAAAGAGGTCGCATTAGTCACTGGGAGGGCTAGAAATTATCTGAAAGAAGCTCTCGAGGCTAGCTAACTGAGGACTAGGTGCCGGGACTGATGACTAGATGCATGCAAAAATGCATGCAAACCCTAATATTTGCATGCATGAATGAAAATGCAAATAATGGAAATGCTGATAGGACTAGGATGGAGTATAGGAATATCCTAACAAGAACATCTCTCCATGCTTGAAACAATGCATATCTCCATTGTAGCATTCTTTTAAACAATTTGTGAGCCTCCTTGATATTCCCATTTTATATGCAATCCCGAATCACAACATTCCACGAGACAACATTATTCTCAAGCATGTTATTAAACATTGTTGAGCTTTGTCCATCTTACCATTATGGGCATAATTCATTAGCATTATAGTCCACAAAATGGTGTCTCATTGAGACATTCTATAAGCCACGTGATGAGCATATTATAATCAACCCTCCACACCAATTGTTCCAAGTGAAGATGGCATTCTTTGGAAATACATCCACAAATTATCAATGCTCTAAAAGGTCCCACAGAATCTAGCTTGTCGCATCCAACCTTTACACTCATCCTTTCTTTTCAAAGAGGGACTTTGTTGTGGTGAGGACGTATTCTCTAATGATTCAATGTTCCTAATTGGGGTGGACCTTAATCATACTTAATATTTCCAAACATTAATCTAGAATTTGTCAGGGATCAATGAACCCATATACATTAGTTATATTGCGCTTTACCCTTGAGTCTAAAGTATAAATCGCTAGTCATCTATCAATAGGTGGTAAGTTGGTTTTCTAGATCCATGTTTATGGGATCCTACATCATTGCCATAACTCTTGAAAATCCTCTCAATCCTCTAGTCAAGCAACCGCATCCTCCCCATACCATTTTGGTGAATTTATACATGTTATACATTTTGCATTTTGTTTATTGAATAAACACTAAGTCTAGTTTTTCTACTCTTATTTTGTTTTTCAAAATGATTTGTTTCTTAGGTGCATTATTGCCCCTTATGTTCCACAAGAGAATTTTCATTTAGAAGGCCTAGGCATTTGAATAAATGTCTCCTTAAGTGCTCGGTTGTTTGTCTTGGGTTAATTAATTGCTCCCTTTTTTCCTTCAAGTTATCATTGACAAGTTTCTCGCCTCATCCCAACTTAGATTTTGTCAACTTTGTGGGATTTGTGTCTATTCATGATCATTTCTTATGGGAACTTGACAATCCTTCAACATTTCTATCCTCCCATTTAGATTTATCATGTACTAGTGTAGATTCACCAGTTGCTAACTTGAAAGGGAAATTATAAATGTTTTATTATAATGCAAGGATAATAACTCCATGTCCACTTCTTCCACATCCTCCTCCTCCTCTTGCATTCAATTCTAATTTTTATATCTTCTTTATGCTCTCTTTTCCCTTTTTAGTATCAAGGTCATTTCCAATATTACTAATTTACCATTGCCACAATCTCATTCCTTGTCATTTGTTGATTCCATTTATTTGGTGTGGTTTCTATCTTAAATTCATTTAGTTTCATGTATATAGCCTCTTATTATGTCCTTGACATTTATTTTTTGTGTTGATGTATTAGCTTTCCTTCAGTTTCAAATTTTTGAAAATAGACAAAGGTTCACCTAAAGTTTATTTGTTTATACATTTAATTTTTTACAAAAATCATATTTATTTTACATCTTATTGGCTCTGTGTGGGTGACGCTTTCATGGGGTGGCGTGTTTGCGTCAGCCAGGTCCAGGAGAGCGTACCCAGCATTAAAAGCAGCACAGAAGGATGTAACGCGACCCGTCGATACTACATTCAATTCCCATGTACTACATTGATTGGTCTTTCCTAGGTATTGATTACCGACCGATTGTGATTTCCCGTTGGGTAGAGAGAAAATCCCATCGAGTTATCCTGCCAAGTCCTCGTCGTCCATCCATTCTCGAGTCCGCTCCAGGGTTCTCTCAATGAAGAGGGAGTCTCGGCCAATAGGGATCTTGCGTGTAACGAAGTTCCTTTAATCTTTTGTTCTACTATAGAGTGACCATTAATAGTAGGTAGTAAATATTAAGTAGTACCGGCCAAGTGCGTTATAGTAGAGCTGGCCAAGCATGGCATCTCCTTCCTTTTTGACTGTTATTTTCTATTATTTTTATGCTTCTTGCCGGTACAAACACCTCTAAATCTGCAGGTCCGAGCTAGCTATTGGGCCCAATGTAACGAATGAAACGAAAGAGAGAGATAGATCTCCAATTGAGCAATGGAACTATTAAATGAAATGCACAATGTTACCTACCTACGCACCAAGAAATTGACCTTCAAATGAAATGCACAATGTTACCTACCTACGCACAAAGAAATTGACCTCCACCTCTGGCAGTGCATGCTGAGAATCATCCAAAGCCTCCCCACCCAACATGTGCATGTTGCACAATTTTGGTAGCATCTTCCACTGTTAATCGAACTTAGCTTTTCCCTTCATCTTCGTATTCAAGAGCACCTCGATGTCTTCTTTAGAAAAACTCATTCAATTCATTGTGTCCATTGGAGGAGCCGCTGGGAGTAGTAACGTAAGTTAGATCCCCAGATTCTTGCCCCACATTTACCAAGGAAAACACATGGCGAATCCTTAGCTTTGGGTTCGCCATCACTCCAGCACCGAGAAGATCACGACCTATCTTTTGTTGCTTGTCACAAGGTATTTCCTCATGGTTGGTTTTCTTTATTTCCATTAATGCTACCACTACAACAAGAAAAAAATGAAGCAGGTATCAATAAAAATGAAGTGGGTATCCAATGCTAAAATAAATGAAATGGGAAATAGCAGAAATGGAAAAATTGTTCCAATTCTACTAATAAGTCGATTCTAACCCTACACAGCTGGAGCATGCGCGTTCTTCTACTTGAATTAATGGAGAATTAATAAGACAGATAGATGAACTACAGTTTATTTAATGCAGATCCTATTTCTGCGGTGATTGTTGTAACCGTTTTCTGAATGCTTCAGTCAATATAAACGGATTGAGTGTTACTCTCCGTATTCATTCTATTTTCCTCAAATGTGCTCTGTTTTCTCCATTGAACTGCATTCTGTTTCTTCTGTTTAACTTGGTATCAGAGCGAGGTTGTTTTGGAGAGCCTGCGCTAGTGTGATCTTTGTTGGGCTGTGAAAGCCGTGAGGACTGCGTGGAGGAAGAAATCGCTGGTCTGCGCTAGTGTAAGTGCTGAGTGCAAGCTTTAAAAGAGCCGGATTCGATTTTGAAATTGCAGGAGGACAGACGGCCTGTGTGAAGAAGAGGAGCACCAGCTTTTGTGTGGGTACACCTGAAGATTGAAACGCAGAGTGAAGAGATCGAGCCATCATTTGCTGAAACCCTATTTTTTTTTGTGGATACGTGTTGACCGGCGTGGAGAACAAAACATTTCTACCTGTTGTCTGCAGAGGCCTTTGTAGTTGTGGCGCGGTTGCGCACCTAGTAGACTTCGACTGATCTGTCAGTTTTCGAATTGGGTTTTGCCTTCTCCATTTTTTATAAATTTTGTGTCATTTCGAAGTGAGTTTGGGGTTTTTTGTGTCTCTGGATCTGGTTAGCTTTTGTCCGCACGCCTCGATTTGTCTTCGGGTTGAAGATTTATGTACCCTTTTGGCTGAGAAGTCTCGGATCACTCTTCAATATTTCTGCTGGGATCGATCTGAATCGCTGGTGGAGAAATTGCTGCTAAATCCTTGCACAACTGAGAAGGAGATCTGCTGGTAAAGAACGGAAAGAAGGAGTTGCTGAGATGTCAAATCCATTGGCAGATACCTATCTCAATGAGGCCAACAAATTGGATGGCTCGAATTTCATAAACTGGAAATTCAAAATGCAGACCCTGATGGAAGGCTATGGTGTCTGGACAATCACCAATGGAGATGAAGCGAAACCTGTAGCAGCTGCAGGTGGAACACCAGCACAAATTCAAGACTGGGATAAGCGCGAGAACAAAGCTAAGGTACTATTACGAATGTCTATTAAAGATAGTATTATTCCACATATCAGAGAAGCTAAAACTTCTGCTGCAACATGGACAGCACTTAAAGATCTATATGAAACTAGCAATACAAACCGTCTGCTTTTCTTAAAAACTAAATTGCTAGGCATTAAGATGGATGCAAATGAGTCTGTTAGTTCTTTCTTGGGTCGTCTCAAAGAAGTAAAAGATAAGCTAGGAGACATAGGAGAAAAGGTCTCCAGCACTGATCTCGTAACAATTACATTGAATGGTATGCTAGAGGACTACCATATGTTTATAACAGGTCTCGCAGCAAGGGAGAAACCTCCTACTTTTGAAGAGTTGACAGATATTTTGCTGCAAGAAGAAGAGAGGCGTGGGAACTTTAAGCCTCAAGATTCAGGTTTGGCATTGTGGTCAAGTAAGAGATCTCCGAGAGGGAGATCAGGAGAAAGAGGCAGAGGAGGCAGGTCATCACAGAGTAGAGCTTCTCAAAGACCAAATCAAGGTATGCCATCTAACATGAATGAGTCAAAAAGTTGTTTTTATTGTGGTCGACCTGGACATCTTATTAAAGACTGTTATAAGAAAAAGAATGATGAGGCTAGGAATAGACAACCTAGAAAACATTCAGGTCATTTTGCTGAAGACTCTTCTTCACCACATGATCTAAAACTGTTTATGGCTAGAGATGAAATTGCTGATAAGATTTCTGAAACGCCAAACTTTGACTCAATGGATCTTAGACGGTTTGTGTCTAATGCTGCTTTATCTGCTGAAATTGATGATATTGATGCTTGGTTTGTTGACTCCGGAGCATCAGTGCATATGACTTGTAATAAGAAGTGGTATACTAACTATAAAGAAACACAGAATGGTGCTAGTATATATCTTGGTGATGACCGTGCTTATCAGATCAAGGGATACGGAGATATTCCAGTGACATTGCCGAATGGTAGTGTTCGTCACATCCGCAATGTGGTGTATGTGCCAGGGATAAAGGAAAATCTAATATCTGTATCTACTATTACAGATCAGAATTTGAAGGTTGAATTATTCAAAAACTACTGCATAGTGAAGGACTTACTGGACCAACACAAAACTCTTGCAAAGGGAGTCAGAGTAGGAGGCCTATACAAACTTGATGTTACTAGTAAAGAGCATTACGCATTAACTTCTGCAATCATGCCAACAGAGAGTCTTTGGCATCAAAGGTATGGTCACATCAATCATCAAGATTTATTGTTATTATTAAAGCATAATATGGTTGAAGGACTTCCCATGTTAAAAAATGTGAACATTCCTTGTGAAGGATGTGCATTAGGAAAGATGCATAGAAATGAATTTCCTTCTAATCCTGATAAGAAAAAAAGAGATGTGTTAGATCTTGTGCATAGTGATGTTTGTGGGCCTATGCAGACTAGATCTTTAGGAGGTGCATTTTATTTTCTGCTATTTATTGATGATTGCACAAGATACACATGGGTTTACTTTCATAGAAGAAAGAGTGATGTTTTTGAGTACTTTAAGGAGTTCCGAAACATGGTTGAAAAACAGACAGAAAAATCCATTAAAATCCTTCGTTCAGATCAAGGGGGAGAGTATAAATCAGGAGACTTCAACAAATATTGCAAAGATAATGGAATAGAACAGCAGTTTACAGTACCCAGCACTCCACAGCATAATGGGGTTGCTGAAAGGAAAAACAGAACCCTGGTAGAGTGTGCACGCAGTATGATGAAAGGTAAGAGTCTCTCAAATACCTTCTGGGGTGAAGCCATAAATACTGTTGTTTACTTAAAGAATAGAAGTCCAACTAGGAGTCTTGATAATATTACTCCTTTTGAAGCTTTGTATGGTTTCAAACCAGTAGTTCATAATTTGAAAGTTTTTGGGTGTACAGCTTTTGCACATATTCCAAAGGAAAATAGGAAGAAACTGGATGCCAAAGCCATTAAATGTATCTTCATAGGTTACTGTTCTCAATTCAAAGCATATAAATTGTTTGATGCTTCTACTCACAAGGTATTTGCAAGTAGAGATGTACTCTTCCATGAACAGGAAACAGAAATTTCAGAGAACAGCAACCAAAGCCATGAAGAATGGCATAAAGTTCTTGATGAACCAGTTATTGATGAAGGGGTTACACAAGAACAGCAAACTGTATTACAGCAGCCAAACATACAGGAACATCAGCAACAGCAAGAGGGATTCAGTGATACAAACAGTTCAAACTCAACTAGTGATGAAGACAAAAGTTCACACAGCGAAGAGGAAGGTAATCAACAGCTAAGGAGATCTTCAAGACAGGTTCGAGCTCCTGAAAGGTACAAAGACTATGCCCTTATGAGTAGCATTTCGAATGTCATAGAACCCATTAGTTTTGATTAAGCCAATGCACATGATGAATGGAGAAATGCAATGGAGGAGGAATATGAATCAATAATGCAAAACAATACCTAGGAATTGACTGAATTGCCTAAACATAAAAAGCCAATAGGATGCAAATGGATATACAAACCCAAGTTTAAATCAGATGGTAGCATAGACAAATATAAGGCTAGATTGGTGGCAAAGGGATACTCACAAACAGAGGGTATTGACTATGCTGAAACATTTGCACCTATAGCTAAATTGAATACTATCAGATTATTAATTGCCTTAGCTACAAAGTAAAATTGGAAGTTAAACCAATTAGATGTTAAATCTGCCTTCTTGAATGGTGAGTTAAAAGAGGAGGTGTACCTTACTCAACCTGAAGGGTTTGTGGAAAAGGGGCAAGAACACTTAGTGTGTAAGTTAAAGAAAGCGTTGTATGGACTAAAACAGGCACCTAGGTCATGGTATGAGAAGATAGACTCTTTCTTTCTTCAACAGGGATTTATGAGGAGCAAGAGTGATCCAAATCTATATATCAAATGTGATGAGCAGGGGTATCTAGTATTGATTTCTGTATATGTTGATGACTTAATAATTACAGGAAATGCAGAGAATCTGATTGATGAAATAAAGGAGCAGTTGTCACAAGTTTTTGATATGAAAGATCTGGGTGAGCTTCATTACTGTCTAGGTCTTGAAGTTTGGAGGAATGCAGGTCAAACATTTGTTTGTCAGAGTAAGTATGTTAGAGATGTACTTCAGAGATTTAAAATGGATGAGTGTAAATCTTCTGCTGTTCCCATGCAGCAGAATGTGAAACTCTCTTGTGCTGATGATTCAAAGGAGGTGAATGCTACAATGTACAGACAGATGGTGGGTAGTTTGAATTATCTCACCACAACTAGACCTGACATTGCATATTCTGTGAGTATGCTAAGTCAGTTTATGGCAAAACCGCAAGAAATTCATTGGAATGCAGCAAAGACGGTACTCAGGTATCTAAGAGGAACACTTGACTTTGGTATTAAATATACTGATGCTTCTGTTGTTGAGTTGACAGGTTATTCAGATTCTGATTGGGATGGGAATCCGGATGATCGAAGATCAACCACTGGATATGCATTTAGCATAGGATCTGGAGTTGTTTCATGGAGCAGTAAAAAGCAGCCTACTGTATCTCTGTCCTCTACTGAAGCAGAATACAAGGCCCTGTATGCAGCTACCTGTGAAGCTGTTTGGCTGAGAAGACTTCTTCAAGATGTCGAAAAAGAACAAAAGGAACCTACAGTAATCAAATGTGATAACCAAAGTACAATCAAGTTGGCAAATAATCCCATCTTTCATGCAAAGACAAAGCATGTTGATGCTCAGTATCATTTTGTTAGAGAGAAGCTACAATCCAATGAAATAGATCTCATATATTGTAATACTTGTGAAAATACTGCTGACATTTTCACAAAGCCTCTCGGAAAGATCAAATTTGAATTGTTTAGGGAAATTTTAGGTGTAGCTGTTAATCCATTCTCCATTAAGGGGAAGACTTGAAGTAATGGAGAATTAATAAGACATATAGATGAACTACAGTTTATTTAATGCAGATCCTATTTCTGCGGTGATTGTTGTAACCGTTTTCTGAATGCTTCAGTCAATATAAACGGATTGAGTGTTACTCTCCGTATTCATTCTGTTTTCCTCAAATGTGCTCTGTTTTCTCCATTGAACTGCATTCTGTTTCTTCTGTTTAACTCTTCTTCCAAATATACCAATGTTTTCATACTTGGCAGAATTTGGGATGCCCTGTCTTAGCCCAGCCACTAGGAGGGGGTACGTCTCACAAGACATAAGCACCAAAGAAGAGATACCATGCACTGGGGGAGTTCTGGCGAGTAGACAGGGAGAGCTCGGCCAATGCGCAGAAGAGAGAAGTTGATCCTCGAAACAGTGCACAGGAACATCGTAGAAGCTGATCCTACCTGCATCACACATAAACATTCGTAGCCACCAGGTGCAACAATTACATGTTGGGCTATGACAACAGGCTCGATGCCATGGAGCGGATACAAAGGTTGAGAAAGGATGCATGCCACGTTCTTCATCGTTCCCTGTGCATGTGTTTTTGAGACAGGTGGATTGTTTTACATCACTATAAATTTGTTATATTTAGTGATAATAGATTAATCGATGAAGAACATTCCTTATACTTTTTTAAAGGAACATGAAATGGTTCAACCATCTTGCCAACAAGTGTGAAAAAAAACCACGCCGAACATGGATCTTGGGGAAACGATTCAGGAGGAGATGAATTGTTTTGGAATCCTATTTCAGTACTTGGCATATCATCCCAAAGCGGATAAGGTACTAATAATACTCAAATTGTTTGTTATGAAGTAGTTTTTATTATTAAAATATAATAAAATTTTTCCAAAAGTTTATTAAAATTTCAAAATGTCTTCTTTTATTCATCTTTAACTTTCTATCACAACTATAAAGTGTTTTTGGTTGAGTTCATACTGCTACACTAAGTGTTTATACTCCCATTTTGTTTCAGCATGTCATCCCGACACAGAGTTTCAATATGTTAGAGTTTCAATATGTTATTCAGTGTCTTAGCTAAATGTGTTTCTGCTCATAATTTCCAAATTTGAACGCTAGTGGGTTAGTATGCATTAATTCAAGTAAAGTAAATTATTGGAGGTTAAAATCAAGATTTTCACTAAGTGTGAAAATCAACATTTTTCCCAATTATTACTTTACTCATATTGTCCAAATTTCGACCAAAGTTCTAGATCGATGGGCATTGGGAACCTTGAACCAGTTTCGGATAACTAGACTAAAGTTTTCTACAAGATTAGATAGCTCCGTAGATATTTTGTGCTTTGGTACACACATAGGTTATTTAATAAATTGTAAGGCTCCTTAGAGGATGAAAGAAAGAAGACGAGCTAAACCATTCTTTATTAGTTTTGAAAAGAATTAAGAATATTTAAGAAACAAAGTTTTTGTTGAACCCAATAAATGGATGATGGAAAGTTGAAACATTGCTATACCCCAAGTGTGTGCATAGGAGTAAATTGAATTTCTATTTAATGTTTAATATTTACATATTATATAATGGAACCTCAGGTTGGTGAATGTTTGTGAGGTTGTCATGGAAATACAACAACATGATGTTTCAGGTAGGACTGGCCAACAGACATGGGTGCCACTATAACATATTGGAATTTAGGAAGGATGAGACTGTTAATTCATTTGATGCTAGTCACACAATCTTTGGTTTCATTTCTCATATTGTGCTCACCAATAAGGCTTTAGTGCTGAACAGGGAAGGGAAGAATTCAAGCATAATGCTTGATGGACTTGATTATGGAAGGTAACTGTTGCTAGAGAGGTGATGTGGTGCATTGCAAGGGAGTTCTATACTACTGATGTGCTCCACATTTAGACCAGCAATGAAGACTTGTGGTGATGGTAGCTCCCTATCAACAACCTACAATTGGGATTTTGCTACAAGAAACAAAAAATTAGAGCTCAAATGCCTTTGACCATAAGTCACCTGAATCTTGGAAACAACTTTGGTTTCTGAAATGAGTATGATGATGTTTGGAAATAGCACCTTTAAAATTGTTGAAAATGGGGAAATGCAACACACTAGAAAATGAAACAAATTGTGTAAAATTAAAATATACTGATAGTTCAAACACTATAGAATTGAGATCATAGAAGACAATGAATACAAAATCAACTTTTCGTGGGAATTTTAATTTTGCTTCAATAGATATTTATGAAGAGGCCATCAAATGGGAGAGGTAAGAATTTCAGACTGGAGATTAGGAAAAAAATATGAAAAACCCCTTCTCCATGAGTTACAACTGCTCACAGTCCTGGGAAGCGCTTCACTTGAAAAAAAATATCTGAAAATTTTCTCTGCAAACCTTCAACCCCTGCACATTATGGAACTGAGAACACTAGGGAAAAATATGCAAAACCCATTCTCCATGAGTTACAACTGCTCACAGGCCTGGAAAACACTTCACCTGAAAAATAATTACTATGTGCATCTGAAACTTTACTCTCCAAACCTTCAACCCCTAAACATGATGGAATTGAGAACATAGAAGATAGTGAATACACAACCAATTTTTTCGTGGGGTTTTTAATGTTGCTTCTATAGACATTTATGAAGAGATTCTATCAAATGGGAAAGGGAATAAGTTGAGAGTTGAGAATCGTAAAAAATATACAAAGTCCCTTCTCCATGAGTTATAACTGCCCATAGGCCTGCAAAACACTGCCCCTGCAAAAAATCACCCTACACCTCTCGAATCTTACTCTTTAAAATTTCAACCCCTGCACACAATGGAACTGTGTGAAGCAAGAAGTTAAATCCCTCTTTCTATAAGTCGATTTTTGTTTTTTTCCTAATTTTTAATTTGCTTTTAAAACTATTCTTCTGTTTGTTTTTAGTTTTTAGTTTTATCTTTTTTAGTGGGTCCCACAAACCTGCATTTTCTTTTTGGTTCTATAGTGGACACGCCGATTACATCATTTGTTTTTGGTGAGAAACATCCTAGACATGATTTCAGGATGCTTCCATTTTGGGAAATGGCACCAGAAATATTTCCAAGTTGTCGAGACTCCAGTCACAAATTATCATTCTAATGGGTTTTTTATGACACTATGTGAGCGTTGCTATATTTTTCGGCAAAATATAATGGTTTAAGACTAGTATTGTTATGGATTCTTTGTAATTAATATGTTTCCAAGGTCATACTAGTCACAATACCCACTCATAAGTTCTATAAGCAATCTCTAGTGGTTTTCCATAAGAAACCACTAGCAATTTATAAGTACCATTCCAAAATAGATCCATGAGAAATATGATCTTCCCTAAGAAAATTAAAAACAGATTGTAACTACAATTTGTAACTACGGTTACATCATTTCCCTTGCATTCTAAAGAACTAGGGTCTCAAATGGATCCTGCCCAATTTCAAGAAGGTTAACATCAAACATGAAGGGTACATAATCTAGCATTATGCCCAAACATTATCTCCAGTATTTGAAGTCGTTTCAATCCTTAAACACCTTCACACAAATCTAGCCTAAGCAATGCTAACCATTCTTGGTCTCATAGAGCTTGAAATGGCCATATTTTGCATGTAAGCCAAAGATTCCCCACATAGGGATGACGTTATGAACTAGGGACCAATGCATGGGCCCTAATCTCTTGAGGAAAATATTATGGCCTAGGAGTTTATATGTTTACCCTAGAACATAGACTACGCCATGACGACCATCCTTGGTGTGCCAAACATGAAATGAACACCATATTACTCTTACATGACAAATATTCCATTTATAGGGCTTGTGTGGTGGACATATGCCTATAATTTGTCACATGAGCCCTAGAGACAAATGCTATGGCCTAAGGCAAGGTTGACGCAAAAATATTCTCCTTACTTACATGGCATATTTGGATGTGCAAGGATTTGAATTTTGTTAATGTGTCCTCCCACCTTGTAAATGGCCAATTTTTGTCTTGTATTTGTCCCTTTGGCCTTGACACATTAATAACATATTACATTCTTTTCCTCCCTCAAATTCCTCACTACTCACTTAGACAAATGAAGATCAATGTCCAAACTACGGTGATAATCTTAAGAGGTACCATGATGGAATGCCCTCAGCTTTTACCAATTTTTGTTGGCAATTGTAAGTGGTATGTCAAAGCCACTCCAAGTATTTGGTAGGTCCACATAAAGAAACAAGACCAATATAAGAACATGCAACTCTCCATGCTTGAAATTATGCATACCTCCATTGTGGCTTTCTTTTAAACACTTTTTGAGCCTCCCTAATTTTTCCATTTTATATGCAATCCCAAATCACAACATTCCATGAGACAACATTATGCTTGAACATGTTATTAACCATTGTTGATATTTGTCCATCCTTCCATTATGGGCATATTTCATAAGCATTATATTTTAGAAAATGGTGTCTCATTGAGACATTCTATAAGCCACATGATGATCATTTTCTAATCACCATTGTTGGAAATATCTTATGGTCATGGAATTTAGGAGACCACATTTCGAACCTTGACCAAATAATTTATATTATTTTCATATTTATTGCTCATCATTTCTCTTTCAATTTAGTTGCAAAGGAGAAAATGCAAATGCATAGTAGATGGGCATCCAAATGTGGTTAGATCTAAGTGACCCCAAAACCAAGGGCATCTAGCAAGGATATTTTCTTCGTCCTTTTCACCTGTAAACAAAAGGTATTGAAGCCTTACCCCCATGAAAGATAAAAGGGGATATCACCACAGATTTTACGAAAATATTGTGAAAAGGTTTTATAATGTCTTGTATCATAATGTCATACCACACCTATTGGGTATGTTGCAGGTTTAGTAAGATGGTGTCACACGTTTGTAGTGTCCTATTGTTGCTTGAAGGACATCTATTTGCATGGTTATAGCTTTTCAAATACGAAATCCTTAACTTAAAAGTTCCTTTCATTGCAATGTTGATTTGCTTGTTGTTTTACCTTGTTTTGTGCTAACACTAAGTTGTCCTTCAATAGTTGGAGAACCTCTTTTTGGTGCTTGATCAATTCCTCAACTTCTTGAAACATAGGTTTCCCTCTATGGAGGATGATACCTACACTTATCTATGCATAGATAATGACCTAATGAGTCGTAAAAGAATTGTCGACAACATGGAATTTCTCCACAACATTAAGATGGTTGGAAGATGGATCAATATGTGCCTACTTATTGGAAGGATTGGGAGGTGGAGGCCCCTCTTCTTGTTACTCAATAGTGATCAAATTTTTGCTTAGGATGAATATTTTTTTACTCTTAGAAAACATTTTTCTTTTAGGAGATCATGGCTAGGCATATGCACCTTGTAAATCTTGAGCTTGGTCTTAACTTATGCAAAGACAATACTATTTTTATCTTTTTTTATTTTAATTTTAATTTTATTATTAGATTTCTAATTTTATATTATATAAATAAACAAAACGTCCATAATGTATATAAATAATGTCCTTAGAAACCATTTGATCTTAACATAGAGACCATTTACCTTGAAAATAAGGAAAATAATCTTAGCATAGAGATCATTTACTTTGAAAATAAGGAACAATGCTCTTAATATATAAACAATACTTTTTAAATAAATAATATTTAAACATAAATAATACTTGAGGAGTAATGATCTTAGTAAATAGATAATGTTGTCTAAAGCAACTCATTCCCACCATCATCATGCCTATAGATGTTGTTGCTATTAATTCAACTCGAGGTAAGCTCTAATAACAACAAAATATCTGAATGGAAAGTGCTTTATATAAATCACTCATTGTCCATTATCATGCTTATGGGGTTTTGTAATAAATTGTCGACAAATAATATCAAACCAAACCTAGAGCTTTGCCATTTAAAAGAGCCAATTAAAATTAAAAACTACTATGAGGAGATCTTTGTAATTTGATGTAAATATCTAGACATTCCCAATTGTATGCTGGCAAAGAGCCTTGAGTGTTCACGTTCTTCATGAGATATGGAATCAAAGAAGAAGGAGCGGGAAAATGCAGGTGGTGAAGCCTGGAATTTGTGCTTTGGTATCCCACCCATGGACACATGGAAATGCACCATTAAACATCCATCGAATTACTCCTCTTGGGCGGAAGAAGAAACCAGAGATTTGGGGACTTCTTAATCTGGAAAGAAGGGAGTATACCCAAATGGCATATTCCCCTGCAACTTATCTAGACAAGCGGGATACCCAAATGGCCTATTCCCCTGCAACTTATTTAGACAAGCAGGAGGTCACTAGCAGTGTTCTCGAAGGATCTAAATCTTTCCCTCAAGTCGAGCCTTCCAAGGTATGATGTTTGGTTTCTTCCCATTTCATTGGGAATTGGACGTTAAATTTGCTTGAGATCGTTTACTTGATTAGTAGTTGGGGTTTAGAGTTTGATATAAGGGTTCTGGAGCAGATTTATCACAAGGGCTTCATGGTTCGAATCCAGTGCCCTCTGTGTAATGCCCCTAGATGCCTTGATCTAGGTAATGATATATGCTGGTATTAATTTTTCTTAAGCATTTGATGAAATCCGTGTCTAGATCCCTTTTAAACCAAATGGGTCAATATAATCTGACCATTTGCAAGTACATAGCCCACGCGGGTTCATTAGCTCTAAGGAAATATAAATTGCGATTCATATTTTAGAATCACTAGTGGAAAATGAATATCATGTTGCATAATAGGATTTGTTTTGATTTTTCATGTTCGAATTATTTCTGGTGTATAAATAAACATGTGAGCATGAAAAAATAAAACAGAGTGTATGCAGAGAGGGGAAGTGTGCAGAGAGCGTCTGTGTGTGCATAAGATAGTTAATGAAATTCTTATTATAGCTCTTAGTTCGGTCTCTTATTATGTGGTGAGTTAAAATCCTGTGCGATTCGTTAAATTGTTAAATTATCTATTGGTTGGTATTGCGATCTGTGTAACTCCACTGTTTGAGAGAGAGAAAGTTTTATATGAAGTTCCATTGATATAATTTTCACTGTTAACTGGTAACCGTGAAAGGGGAATTGAGAATATTTGATTGAATCGAGTAATGGGAATCTCCTATTTAGAGCTTGCAAATGAACAAGTTCATTTACTGGAAAACACAGTTCATATGTCAGCGTTTTACTTCAATCTGAGGAAAACATGTAGGCAGAGTATCTAATCAAAATCGGGAGTGGAAGTAAATGTAAAAGGGATTTCCGTTTTGGAAAGAAAGACAAAACCTGTTCTATGTATTGTTTTGGTGGATTGTAGAATTGAAACCAGATCGAGGTCTAAACGTGGCATTGGAAAAAGAGACTCATCAACCATTTGTTTTATGTGATTGCAACTTATAGAATTTGGAAAAAAGAAATAGATTAGTTCCAAATCCTGGTATTATGAGTTGTATACACAGGCTTGGCCGATATTACATGATGTGGGCATTGAATGGCTCGATTGTGGCTCCGATTTTACCATGATATCAATAGATAGTGTAGCCATTGACAGTTTCCCCTTTTCTGCACCGTTTTTTTAATTAGAAACAAGAACTTAATCTTTTATTAAAATTATGAAACGGTTGGATATGCATAACAATGATTTTTTAATAAAGCTGCCGCAAAATTCTCCAAAGAAGAATTATGTCATACACCTAATCCTACACCTAATCCTTTCAACTCATCCAAAAATTCCTCTTTCAAAAATATATTAGATGCTGCAATCCGTTGTGACATGATGTTGACCTCATCTCCTGATGGATCAAAGACACAACCATCAGCCTCTTGAATTATTACAACCCCGACAACACATCCCATGGAACTAGAAAACCAAGCTCATAGGTAATATTAAGCCTTCCACATGCTACTCCACAGAGGTAAGCGAACTATTAAGTTAAGTGGAACACACCGGAACTTGTCACATTACTTGGTAAGTGAACTAATTAAAGAGTCTAGCCTACAAGCTATACCCCATGAAGGTATACTCGTATCATGTGTGCACTGCCTAGCCTGCATTAATTCTTGTTTTAAATGTGTTTTGGTTGAAGGTATGAACCGTCCCACATTTGGAGGTTTCTTCAGGCTAGTGGATTAGCTAGCTAGAGTAATTGAGTATTGTGAAATGTTAAATTCAAAATTTATTTTCATATATATATATATATTTTCATTTGTTTAAACATGTATTGTGAAATGTTAAATCCAGAATTTATTTTCATATATATTTTTTTCATTTGTTTAAAGATTTAATAAGATGGACATATGAAGCTTTTTATAATCAGATTTGTAGTTGAAAATTAAAATTTAGGTTGTATGCAATTTTCAGTTTTTAGCAACAATAATTTTATATACGAGAATGCAACCTTTTACAGTGGGACATAGTAAGAGATTTTTTTGTTTGTAACAGTCTTATGCACTGGGATATTTCTGGATTTCTGGATTGTAACTGAGATATGTTTGAGCCCAAGCTCTCAAGGAATGGGTGAACGTTCACCCAAAACATTGGCTCAATAATATTTGTCTGATATACAACCAAGAAATCTCTTACAACCTTTTCACATGTCTACATTTCTTTTAGTTTTCATTGGATGTCTGATTTGTGTGGTCCATGATTACCCGTCCTTTGTGTTTTGGCACGATATGTCCCATTAGCTTAAGCATTGCCCACGCATTGAAACGCTTTCAGCACAGAGATTCGATTTGATTGATTTTCTCTTGGCAACTATTTTACCTGACATTTTTGTCAAGTTGCTGTTTAGCCGTAAGGAAGATATATTCCTTTCATGACAGCAGAGGTTTTGAGGTCTTTAAAAGGTACAAAGGCATTTATCATTGAGTAACTGGACAATTACAATTTGTTTTTTTTAGAAAATCATAGTTTCACCCGTTGAAAAGTCTCTTATCATTTCGTCGCGTGGCCTGTGAAATGCTCCAGCTTTGAAATTGGCAGTTTTGTTTGTAAGGCTTGTTGATGTTTCCTAAGTGGGTCTAAATTATTTTAGACTAGACCATCTTTTCAGTTGTTTTTCAAAAGTAATTTTTATTTGAAATCTGGTTGGAATTGAAATTGAGAATTTGGATGTTCCATAAATATTTGAAGGTGCTAAATATATTTTTACAATAAAAAAAACTAAACTTGTACAATACAAAATAACAAATTGACTACATTTTATATAGATAACCAAAAATATAATATTTAGACAACTTCGATTATTTTTTTTAATTTTTTCTCGAATCACATATCAAATTTCATGGTTGTGAATATAGCTTATATACTAGAACAGGTATAAAGGAGGCATGGATAGGGCAGTATACAATTTTCTCCACTACTGCACAAGTAGACGATGACACTTTGCCCAGACGATGACACTTTGCCCTGAATGGCAAATGAAAAACAAAGGCAAGGCGAGAAGATTCTAAATTTAGATGTTATTGGATGAGTTAAAGGAGTGACTGTATTTTATTTTAATGGAGAGATCATCGATACCAAAATATTTTCATATTGCATGTAGGAAACAAGCTCCTTAGTATATAGATACTGCAGAAAAATAGCCCCACCTGAAAATAAGAGTTTGAGTAATAGCGAAAGATAATGTAATGTAAACCAGTTCCATGGATCCATGTCCTTGCCACAAACTATCACAAGCATTACAAGCATTATGTTGTTGATGTTGTTGGGCAGTTCAACTTGAATTTATTAAGAGCCATGGCTTTTTCCTTACTTTTTAGAAGATGTGCAACTCAGTTGAACTAGGTTATAGCAATTAGCTATTTGCAAGCTTCAGCAACGACATCTATTTGTTATGCTTTCAAAAGCAATATTATTAATATACTGAGACCTCTTGTTAGCCGGGAATTGCCATATAGTTGGCTTGCTATCTCAATCTCTAACAAACATAAGATGATAAGTACTGATTCTGGAAAACAACCTGATGATGATAAAACAATTAGGAATCTTGAGGATGAAACGTAGGTCAGCTATTGTCTTAACCAAGCTCTACTATTTCTTTCAATTTCTGATTATTAAATCTCTCAATTTTATCTGTGATGATATTAGTTACTGGAATAAGAAAGATGATATATGCATATCATATGGGGGTTTTATTTGAAAGATCATAAAATCAACCCCATGTTACAAGATTTTAGACGAACATGGTCGCCAGATTGCGGGCATTGATTTGGAAGAGGTTTGTAACTATAAAAATCTATAATCTATTCTAAAAGCATTTGCCCAGTAGTTGTACTACTTCTTAACAAAGATATATTGGTCCTTTTCTTAATGGATTGACAAATATTTTGCACTAAAAATGACAAGGTGATTGTTCAAATTATGGATACAATATTCTATGAAGCACAGAGACAAGGCATGATTTTGTTTTATTTAACCTCCATTGGAGAGGAGGCCGTGGGTGTTGGATCTACTGCAGGTCTAAGTATTGAGGATCTGGTCTTTTTCTAGAGGTGATTACTTATTGTTCATAAATAAACATAGAGAATATCTATGAAGTTTGTTACATTTATGTACAAGAATAATTATTATTGTTCCTACTATGAATAGTATAGAAAAACTAGAGTATTACTTTGGTGAGGCTCTACCTTGCAATAGTTAGAAAATCAATACTTTGGAAACAGAGTTGGCCATGGAAAGGGAAGGGAAATGCCTATACACTATGGATCCACAACTCTGGATTATTTCACCATTTCCTCTCCTCTAGCATAATTCTCCTTTTTGTGTCCTATGTTAAATTTTAGCTGGTCCGGTTTGATTATTCTTAGAAGGTATTGGCACAGTTTCTCAATGGACATTTTTATTCCTCGGGGACTTATATGAAAAAGCACTCCTCCAATCCCATATGAGTTAGATTTCTTGAATTAAATATGAGAATCATATGTCTTTTGTCTTCTGTAGAACATTGAAAGAGACAAAATGTTATACATGGTAAACCCAAATAACACATCAGTTGCTTCCTAAACCTATAAGATCTACATGGAATTATGTGAAAGAATTATAAAAAAATAAATTTTAAAAATGTTTTATGTGAATAAACAAAAATGTTTCAACATGCAATCTGCACTATAGTATATTTTGGGTTAATGTTTATCTTTGGGATGAATTGAATTATTTTTATGCCTTTATGCATACGACAATGTATTGTTACATGTACCTCATTCTCATTGTTTTTGTCTTCTCTTCTTAGTATATATGTTTTCATGTTCTTGTTCTTAATTTATATTTTTCCGTGCTCTTGTTTTTGTTTTTGTTTGTAATTATAGATGATAAAACCTTGAATTGAAATGAATGTTGGGTTGGTAATGCCTATTGGATTTCAAGCTAGCAATCCACCTCATGAACTGTACCACCTATGCATCCATGGCTCTAGTCAGCCCCATATAGTTTATTGGTAATATTGGTTAGAAATGTTAGTAAACAAATACTAACGGAGGCATAGGCATAGGCATGGACTTGTTTCTTAGCAGCTTCCCTTGTTGTTGATGAGGATGAGCCACTTGAAGTTATGTTAACCTTATTACTGTATTATGTGTAGTATGTTGAGACACTGTATAACTTATTAGATTACTAAGAATTAAAAGTTTTAATTGGAATGTAACCTTTATCATTTTGTTAAATGAAATGTCAGGTTAATCTATTTTAAATGGATTGTCAACATTTTCATAGAAATTAATTTGGGTAATTTATTATTAAATTTTGTCATTGATGACAATAGATCTATGTTAATGCTCTCTACGTTGGCTCATCCGAAACTAATGGCAATATCCATGGTATGATTCACATCCATTGGGTTTCATCCATTATCCATGGATCTATAATGGTTGTATCTTAAGCGTGAGCCAACCATATTATAGGGTATATTTACTTTAATCAAATCATTTATATAAGTTTGTCATATTTATTTAAAAACTTTGGAGAGTGTCTTCTTCAATTTATTTAACCTAATATTTTTTAATCATTTAGAATAGAGTCTTTAGATTGTTCCATAATTGAGTGAAAATAATTGGATAAATTGCTATTTAGAGTGAAAATAATGTGGTAATTTTGTTTTTTAATCAAGATTGTTTTATGCCACTGAGTCCCAAACTTAGGATAGATTTTACCAGAACTCAAAAAGACCAAGTAACAGTCTTGGAATACCCCTGCACATTTTATTGATAGAAAGGGATAGATATGCAGAAATAAGTATATCAAATTCCCAGTTTAACTTCAGATTTATTTGAAGTATACCATTGGTAATTTTCATTTTACAGTATGCAAGGTGTCACCTAGTATAAGATAATAACATAAGACAATTTGATTAATGTCCAATAAATGACCACAAAATTAGGTCAATCGGACGAAAGGAGTCCATCAGTATACATACAAAATGAGAGTACAAAAGCAATTCCTATGTCAATAATGAAAGCAAAAAAGATAAAGAGCTAAATTTTTAGCTAAAAGCTAAATATATTGGGGCCGTGTTACAAGCTAAGTTGTACTTAGTTGGATTATCAAGCGAGCGGGAACAATTGAACATTTCAATGTTCATTTTTCGATGATTTGATGTCTAGCAGGCCTTTTAAAGGGCCACCTTTTTTATTTTATTTTTCCACATGTCCATGGCCCTGCGCGGTTTGTAATAAAATGTGCTAGCATGGTGTTTTGTAAAGGACTTGGTTCTCTAGGACTTTTTGGCTAATTCAGGTATTCTAAGGAGTTTTTTTCACCTATTAATTATGTCTTGCATTGGTGCATAACATAATTTTTAGGTTTTTCTCCTGCTCCTCCAAAGCTGGAATGCCTGGGGAGGCTGACGGGCCTTAGGGGATTGTTAAAGTCCATGGGTCAATGTATATGAACATGCTAGACATTATTTTTGAGTCATATGGACATATGCTAAGTCCCCCTAAGTAGTTTTTTAATTTTTGGCGAAGTTTATTTTTTCCGTAATTGGGCCATTTTTTTAATGGTTCAATTAAAAATATTGTAATTGGCTTAGAAGGAGCATCTGGAGGTGTTTTTTTGCCTTAGGGGTGCTCGTTTTCTAACTCAGATCACCCCCTTAACCCCTAAAATCATTTTTTCTATTCTTTGGGTGCTTGAATTTTTACCTATGGCCAAAAAACCCAAAAAAGTCATGAAAAATGCTAAAAATTGGAAAAATGACTTAAAAAATTAAAAAGTTTTTGGAAAGTTTTGAAGTCAGAAATGAATCAGCTACATTCTAGCATTGTATTAGGCTGACTTTGGAGTGTTTTGGGGCAGCCAAACATGTGGCATCACTTGCCCATGATGGAGGGCGCATTACTCCCTTAAAGCTTGGGCGCATTTGTGAGTGGGAAGCCGACGTATTGGGGAGAGAGTAGCATGTTTGGTGTTGCTCTATGGGCACCATTTGTGCCGTGTTTTGGGTATCTAGATAGGGGGATGTGGGCAGCACTCTTCACTCCACCATTTGTGCCATCAATCCCCCACTCTCTCCTTTAGCAAGTGCGCCCCTCCCTCCTTGAGTTTTTCTATTTAAGCATGGGCACTCCTAATTGTTTTCTCACGAGAAGGTGGAACCTCTGCTCTTATCTTTGTAATATCTTTGCATTTGTTTATGAATAAAAGGCTTTGGAGGCAATTCTATGTGTGGACTCTCATGGTGTGGATGATCATGTTCTATTTTAACATATGAGGTAATTTGTGTCTTTACATGTTTATTCATGCTTGTTTATTGATCAATCATTAGCTTTTGAAGGAGATGTTGAGCTTTGTAAGGTAAAGATAGTGTAATCTATTTCATTATTTTTACTGTTGGTTATCATAGAGTGCTTAAAGTTCAATGTCATTTTTGTTTAAATGCTTGAATCTAGTTCCCTATTTTAGTCTACACTAGTGCATTTGATCTTGCTTGTGTGAGTTGTCTTTTGTGTCTACAGGTTGCCGATCCGAAGAGTTGGTGGAGCTTACTTGCATCCATTGGTCTTCAAAATTGATTCAAGGAGAACTAGTCCCATTGATTCCCTCGGTGGAGGACTCCATAGCCCAAATTCAAGACATTTCTTCTTCTTCTCATCAACATAAAAAATCTTCAAATCTTTCTTGGTTACTTTGGTTTGCATATTTCAGACCTCATTCTTGTTTAAAAAATCATAAGTAGGTCTGATTTTTGTTTTAGATCTTAAGCTCATCTTCAAGTAAAATCTTTATCTAGATCTAGTTGATGCAGGTTTCTTGTTTAAGTGTACTTTTTCCAAATATTTTAAGGGCTTAAGCAAGTAGTATGTTTTGCTGAACTTCATGTGTATTTGGCTGATTTAAAGAGCTAATAATTTGCAGCCCTTAAAAGCTTGCAAAGATCCCAAGTAACAAGGCCCCAATACTTGTTTTACTTGGTTAAATTCCGTCATTTTAACTAGTTTTTACACTTAGTTTTTTCTGGGTTTTATAGGAGGTGTTCCAAAGACACTCTTAAAGTGTTTTTGGGCATCTTATACTGACGTTTGCTTGCTGGTTTGTAGTAAAATATGAAGAGGTAGGAGGAGGTGCTACCAAAATTTCAAAGATCCAGGCAATCCGGAGGACCATTATTGATTTTTTGCAAACCGGATACCTTTTTATCTCCAATTTTTGTAAGCCACTGAGTCAATTAAGATTGGGGCATTTCTATTGCATTGTAGCTAAAGTATTAAACGAGAGAAAGTGGGCTAACCAAGTGCCCACACCCTATCCCCCCAGGGGGGGAAACTTTGTCGACACAAATTTTTGTGGTTTGCATTTTTTTAGGTTTAGATTTCATTTTCCACATTTAATAAAACTTACTAGGGTTAAAATTTACCTTGTTGGTCCATCCCATTGGCGGGCTACAAGTTCACTCAGGACATAGATTTTATCATTTTTTTTACAAACTCAAATGCCCCCTTGCTTTCCTGAAGTAGGGTTTCAGAACAAGGGCTTGCCCGAGTACTGGCCTGAAAAGAGACTCTTGGTTTTTAAAAGATAAAATTTTGGTTCATAAAAAATTCAAAAAATTTCCAAGGTCTTTTCCCGTATGCTCTGTGTCCAACTTGAAGCTCAGTCTAATCAAGTTGGTACGCATCAAAAAGGAGGAGATTACTAGTAATAGGATCTAACACCAACCCAATCACAAAACCTTTTTGTGAAAATCCGGCACAACGCGATTATTTTTTGTCGTGGGGAAATTTTTCAAAGGGCTTGGGACAAAACTGAGTAGTGACCTCTTGGAAACCATTAGGCTTTCCCTCGTTGGTACAACATCTGAACACCTCCTTGAGACTCCGATTCAGCCCAAGTCTGAGTGGGAAGCCACGCATCAAAATTCCGGACATGTTCCCCATACCTTCCCGTATATTGGGAACCCACCAGCCATAATAAAAAAGATCATTACCACATTTAAACTTAAAATAAACTAAGAACACTTGCACAACATTTACTTTTCTGCTCATGCATCTATTTCAACTCCATTATAAGGCACTGGTCTATATTGATATTATTTCATGTTATTGACAAATGTTGCAAATGAATGATGATAATAGTGAATGGGAGCAAATGATGTATTGATGAATGATTATTTTGCTTTATATAAGTATATGCTGCTTTTATCTTGGTTATCAAAATTATTTTTTTTTCTAACTCCTAGATTAGACACCATAGCTTGTTTTCATTTTTAGGGTCCACCCCCCTTGGCTTCGCTAGGAAATCCTAGATGGAGGAGTCGAGTCCCAAGTGACAGCACTTGACTCTGACTTGCCCCCAAGGCCCCACTAGCAGCTTGAAGACTTCTGCTGTGTTTTCCCAGGTGTGGAACCAGGCGGCAACAGGCCAGAGAGTCATCATAAGGGATTCAAGAGACATAATAGATGACTTTATATTTGAATGCATCTCTTATAATAAATTTGAATTTCTTCCTATTGAATATCTTTATTTTTTTCCCATTATGTTTTGTTACGAAAGGACAACATCTTGAAAATTATGCATCCATGTCACAGGTGTTTATGATTATAGGGTGCACATATACATGACTTAGTCAAATTGGAGCTGGCAATTGTATGAAATATGTTGATAGTTATATTCAGGGTTTTGATATTGTATGGTTTAGCTCTTAGAAAGTTCCAATTACGTAGGAGAGATTACAAATCTCGATTGATTTTAATTGAAAGTTCAAGTTTTCATATTTACAGGGAAGTTATCTATTCTTTGAATTTTTAGATCATAGTATGTATTTCATGTGACATATAGAACAAAATAGCTATATTGTATTGCATATCATATATTGCAAGGTTTATATAATCTAATTCTTGAAGGTGTGTAGATGGACATTCTGGTATTTGGATATCTTTTTTATGATTATAGCCCAGTCGGATGCATATGGCTTGCTGAAACATAGAGATGGATAATGGGAGTGGAATCTTGCCCCTGGAGTGTCTCCATCATCTCGATATCAGCACGCAGCGGTGAGTTTGAAATCATAAAAAATGAAACTACGAAGTTGATATTGAATCAACATTTATTGATTGTTAGTTCCTAAAATTAGATTGTAATAGAAAATACAATATATCATTTTTTATTGTCAATTTGTTTTTATGATGGTAATAGAGTTAGATGATTGGACTAGATGAACTTGTACAGACTGTGTTTGTTACCATTGATGCTTCTTAAAACTAAAATAAACTAGTTTAACATCTGTGAAAATATGTTGGCTGACAAAATACATCATGTGTTGTAAACTTTATATGCCAAAAATGACCTTAACAAATTGTTAATGTTTTGGCCATAATGTTTCATGTTATATTCAAGTTAAAGATTAGTAAAATATCCCAACCCATATTCCTGGTATTTGTCCAACCATCACTCATGACTATGAAGCCTGTCTCTGCTCCAATAGTTATAATACTCTGGAAGCACAAGGTTGACATCTTCACCACTCTCGGCTAGAAAATCAGTCTTGAGGCTCTCACGTGTAGGGGATTTGAACCCTGGACCCGCAATAGCAACAAATCCAATTATATTCGGCCAATAAAGTCTCCTAGCACAGTTGAATGGAATGTGTAAGTAATTCCAAAAAATGCCAATGGAATTCCTTTCCTGTGTATGTACATTCTTTTTCCAACCCTTGCTCCCTAAGCTAGGTCTATTGTGTGTGGGGCACAAAAGGTGTTTATATTTTCACCTCACAGCTGAGATTTGTAGAAACCAAGGAATAGGAACCATAAGAATTTGGGTTTGGACTTGACTTTGAGACTGTGGTAGTAAAACTTGGGTTTTGCATGCTGGATTCTACAGATAAGGACATCAAGTAGGTGTTAGCACAAGTTTTCCGAGTTTCAATCACTAGCATTTATTTGTTTATTTGTGCTTTCTTGGTTTTAAGTGCCAAACTTGCTTGATGTTTAACCTCTTGGGGGACAGGAAGACGGGGATTAATGGCATGCATGGGAATTTGAGCCAGGTGGTATTTGAATCTGTCTATGCCATTACTACACTTAGTTTTTCCAAAATTTACAGAACAACTACAGTATTTACAGGAATCTTGTCACAATAAGCCCATGCAAAATTCCTCTCCTTAGAATTTTCAAGGCCTTGGCTATGATTTTTGTTGCTGTCAGGGTTTATGGCAGTTTAGGGTTCATGGTTTGCTACTGTTTGGCATTTGTCCATTGTGTTTTTGTCCAGTTTGGTTGTTATATACACTAACAACCTTCAAATGCTTGATCAAATGTTTCCCAGTTAAAATTTTCCCATGAGAAAAAAGGCAAAATAAGTCTCTTGGGGAAAATCCATTTAGCCGAATTTTATTCTACCTGATGCCAATTGTAATATGAGGACAATCCCTACCAAGAAGTTTGAGATATCCCTCTTTGATAGAGTATCTTCCAGATTTAGAGCCCTATATTGCAAATCTTTTGTTACTTTTAATATAATATCTTACCCTTCCAAGAGACCAATGAGCTAGAACAATGGGGGGTCAAGGCGTTGGGGATCAGAATAGGGGAATGCCATTTCTCTGGATAAAAGGGGGGTCAAGGCATTGGAGATCAGAATATGGGAATGCCATTTCTCTTAAATGGGGATCAGAATATGGGAATGCCATTTCTCTTAGATGGAGATCAGATATTGATCAAGAAGAGATGTCTTCTGAGGTAGAGATTTTATTGCTTAATCACCATTGCCTGAGGGGTGGAAGGTCTCAATATAAATTTTAGAGCGGGGATCTGAGGATAGAATCCTCTCAGATGCTGACTGAAAGACTCTTTAGGAATCAAATAGATTTATCCTTTTACTAAGGATGAATTTCAATATTTGTGAACAAACATGGAAGGGATATCTTTGAATATGAATTTCCTTCATGCTCCAAGATATTCCCTTAAATGATGTGCTTCCAACAGGTCGAATCCCCACTGATCAGACTCCACAAGATCCTAGCTCCCATTCCTACGTGTTTGAGCTTGGGCTTGTTGATATCCAGTCCACCTAGGATGGGTGGGATTGACTCTTTCCATGATATCAAGGGAAATTCCCTTCCCCTCGACTGCTTTCCACCCTTCCATAGGATTTTTTTAATCATCCTGCCCATTTTATTTAAGATATCAGTAGGGGCTAACAAGGTTGAGCACAGATAAAATGGGGAGGCTATAGAGGATTGCTTTTATGATAATTTTTCTGGCTTGGGGATTCAACCATTCAGTGCTCTAGTCTGCTCTTTTCCTTTTATGTTTTTCAATCACAG
Source organism: Larix kaempferi (assembly GCA_027924585.1). NCBI lineage: Eukaryota > Viridiplantae > Streptophyta > Pinopsida > Pinales > Pinaceae > Larix > Larix kaempferi. The sequence goes on along the minus strand of BSBM01000318.1, from coordinate 24,142,676 downwards.
GAAGCTAGTCAGTAGATGTTAGGTTTACCAGGGAAAGAAAGGTTCCCAGATAAGTAATGGATCTCAATTTGCTCTCAGCACAGAGCTCAATTTTTTTAGCTATTCTATAAAGGGTGTTCATCAACATTCATGCCATAAATTTGTATTTTATGTTATTTAATTGACCCCCTGATGCATTCAAGTATTTAGAAATAGACGGTTTAACTCTTCTAGCCATAACAGTCTAAGCTCCACCATGTAGAAGGGTGGTGCTAGAAGCAAATTAGGAATGGCTTATAGGTTTGGTCCCTTGGACCAATTGGATACTCGGAAGCTTTCCATTGTTATGTCCGCTTATGGATCTCTTCCCAACATTTTTCCATAAGGATATATAAATAAGGGGAAAGTGGGCATCCCTAACTTAGCTCTTTAGTGCCATTGAAAAAACTCATGGGCCTTCCATTAACTAAGGGAGATACCCATTGAAAATAAATACATCCTTTTAACAAGGATATGAATTCTTTAGCAGAATCGAATACTTATGAAACTTTGAGAAAAAAATTTAATTCGCTCTGTCAAAGGTGTTTGCCATATGTAGCTTTAGGAACCATATTCCTCCTGTTGAAATCTTTTGTTGAGTGGATGGCTTCAGAAACTGCTCTAAGATCAATGGCTTGAGGGGCCATGATATTATCTTGATTAGGTTTTATATGAGACATTGCCAAGTGATATAGGACTAAACCTTCATGAGGCATATGTGTCAATCTCTACAGGGAACAATGTGAGAAAAGTGAGTTAATCCCTCAATATAAAACCTGGTATGAAAAGTGAGTTAATCCCTCAAAATACAATGCATGGCATGCTTTGTATTTTGATCCCATGCCTATAACCAAAGAAACTTAGTCCTTTGTCTCCAATACTCCTCCTTGTTGTGATGGGTTCCGAAAAATTTGAGGCTAGCCTTTTTCTCTTCTTCCACCAGGGTATTGGAATATCCAGCAGCATCAATTTGTTTTTGTATTCCTTGAAGGATTTTCTCATAATATTTACTCTCACCAGGATCCTGAACATTTGATTTCATCAATTCATTAATATCTTTCCAAAGACTCTATATTTTTGTTCCCATAGGAAATCTCCAGAACCCTATAAACCTAGGGGGTAGAGCCAGGATGAAGAAACAGGTCTTTGAACTGATGATGCTTCAAGAAGATTAAACTAAAGTTAAAGGGAAGGAGGCCATAATTTTCAGGCTTGTGATTTCCAGAGTAATAGGCTTGTGATTGGAGCCTACTGAAGGTATGATGGAGGAGACTAAATTGAGCCCATCATGAGAGAAAAACTCTTGAATAAGAAACCTATCTAAATACTCAAATCCAGGACCATTTTCCAATATTAGTCCATGTATTATTTCCTTTCCTGAGTATAATGTCTTGGAAACCAAACTGGAACACCAAATCTTCAACAATTTCTCTACAAGGGTCCTGTATCCTAGATCATCCCTTTTATCTTTGCTGTTAAGTATCAGGTTGAAATTGCCCATAATGATTCCATTGAAGAGGGAGTGGAGGAAAGGAATTCTGTTTCGAACATTGTTTTGTTTTTCTGGAGGATTATTAGGGGCATACACATGGAAAACTTGAAAGGACTGATTAGAAGAGACTACATCACAATGTAGAGCTATCCAATGATCAATCTTGACTTTACTCCTCACTTTGATAATAGAAGGGTCACAAAGAATTGCAAGGCCTCCAAGGAACCTTCTTGCTTCCTTATACATATTCAGCTACCTCTGTTGAGATATTGAGAAAAGTGTAAGTTTCACTTTCAGTCATGACCAACCTTATATTGTATCATTTATTATATTTAGGGCTCAAAGACCCTCTTGGGGAAAGTGACCTACACCTTGAGTTGTGTATATAGTAATATACTGTATATACACCAACCATAGTCATCAGACTTGAAATCGGCAATAAATCAACAAGGCTAATGCTTTCAAAAGGCTAAAGAGTGTATCAATTTTGATATTGTATCCTACACCCATATGCTAGTGAAAGTAAATTTTCTGTAAGCTTGTATTTGGTATAGTACCCTTACATTGCTTTAATCAATGTTTCCAATTTTTGTTAGTTTATAATATATATAGTTGTAATTTTAATTGCATATCAATGTCCTTTGGTCATTAGTTCTTTAATTTTTAATGTTCCCATAAATTCATAAGGTGTCACTTTCTTAAGCTCATTACTTTGTAGTTCTTTTAATTGTTCATTTTTTTTTTCAATTTATAGTTCACACACCTTTATTTGGATTGTTTGTGGTTAATAATCTTGATTTATGGTTGATTGCTCAAATGTAGCCATGGACTTTAAGTTAAAGATGATGACAATAGGAGGGAAAATGTTGAAATTAACAATTTGGGATACAGGTATGTGGTCAGCTTTTGAAATTGAAGCATGGGGATAATAATAAAAAGGAAGTAATACATTTTTTGCATAATATTAGCTGCATGCTTTACAAAAAAAAAGAAAAGAGAAAAACATTCCAACTATCCTTCCCCAATGAATCCATCTATATATTTTGCAATAAGGGGTTGACATTTATTTCTTTGTTGACTTTTATGCATGTATGCTTAATGTTTAATTCATTGCATCATAGTCTTTGTTTTGGAGTTTTGCAAGAGATTCCATTATGAGTTAATCTTGTGGTTTAAGAATTCACCTTGAATATTTGCTAAGATATAGTATGTGGCATACATTAGGATGACAACAAGTATTTTATATTTGAGTGGCTTTATACAATTGAAATGCTTTCTTGCGGGCATTTCTGGGCCTTTTCTCAAAGTCTTGCGGACATTTCTCGGCCTTTTCCCAAAGCCTTACAGGCATTTCTAGGCCTTACTAAATGATGGTGAGTTCATTAAAATTTTTATGATTTCTTGCATTTCATTTCATTTTCATTGGATTAGTATAATCTTGTAATGCGTTTATGGTTATGGTGTTTAGCAATTTTGAAGTATGCCATGTGGATCTAGTATATGATAAATGTTAATTATCTGTAAATGAGGGACTTAAATCCCAGTTTCTTTACCAACATAGATCCTATGTGAAATTACTTATGTAGATTTTTGTGGTTAGACATCTTTGGGGTCTCTTCAAACAGTTCCAAAAGTTAGAAGGATCTCTAGGTTTATTATGGTAGATTTTTGTCCTTATCAATGTGTTTTGAAAAATAAATTGGATTTTAAGCATGGTTGTCTTTGGATATTATTTTCTTTTCTTAGAATTACAAATGATGAAATCTAGGTGTTCATATTCTCCTCTCCACAATTTTGAAAGGGTTCTAGCTCAATGGAAGAGCACTTGCCTTACAAGCAGGAGGTTGGTGGTTCGATTCCTCCATGCCCTATTGATATTGCAATATTGGTATTTTTAATAAAATATATTTTATTATGATTTACTATGGCTATAGAGGGGGTTTCAAACCATCTTTGTATGTTGCTATGAGGGGGGTTCTAAACCACCTTCATGTCACTACGAGGGGGGTTCTAAGCCACTTTCATATGTAACTATGAGGGGTTTTCGAAATTGTCCTTGTATGTTACAACGAGGGGGGTTTAGAACCACCCGTGTAGGTACCTATGAGGGGAGTTTGTAACTGCCCCCAAAGGTTTGTAATAAGGACTTTTAGGGGGGGTTCAGAACTACCCCTACAAGCATCTACGAGTGGGGTTCCAAACAGCCCCTATAGGCCTCTACAAGGGGGGTTTCAAACTGCCTCTATAGGCCTCTACGAGGGGGTTCAAAACCACCCCTATAAGTCTCTATGAGGGTGGTTCTAAACTGCCCCTATAGGCCTCTACAAGGGGGGTTCTAAACCACCCCTATACGACTATACAAGGGGGTTCACAACCACCCCTATACGCCCCTACGAGGGGGTTTTGAAACCACCCCTATAGTCCTCTACGAGGGGGGTTCCAAACCACCATTGTAGGTTTGTACGAGGGGGCTTATGAGGGGGGTTCACAACCGCCCTCGTAGGTCTCTATGAAGGGGGTTCCAAACCGCCCCCGTAGGTCTCTATGAAGGGGTCTATGAGAGGGGTTTAAAACCACCTCCGTAGACCTCTACGAGGGGGGTAACAAAATGCCTGAAAAAGTCACTTTTGGGGGTGGTTCCAATCTCGTCAAAAACTTCCCTTAAAGGGAAAAACTTTTAACATCAGTGCCTTTAGGGGCGGTTTTTCCAAAACCCCCACCATAGGTCACTTTTGGGGGCAGAAGGAAACCCCCCCTAAAGGCCAAAAATGTAGTAGTGCAACCATCGTCACTCTGTATAGAATGACGAGCCTCTTGGGAACCTTGCTCTACACTCGCATCTGTATCCCTTTCTTGATATTCCTTCCTCTGTATAATTATGAGCCTCTTATGAACCTTGCACTGCTTCAAATACAAACAGAGTTATGTGTAAACATGTACAAACTTTGCGTATACAAAAAAATACAATTTGTACATGTATTAAAAGATTGATGTTCATACCAATAGAAGGTCGAGATCAACATTTTCCCACAAAAGATAAAGGGGAATCATCTGTACCCCTATTGCCTCACCAATGATCGAATGAATGTGAGCTATACAATAAGCTGATATCCCGAGGGGAAGTTAGCAACATTCGATTAGCAATTGGGACACCATCTCCCAAGGAATGTGATGACCTCCTACGATTTTTCCTCGAAGACTCCTCTCTTTCCATTTGATATGATATCTACACTTACACAAGTATCAACTCATAACATATTCAAATTCTATTTGTTAATTCTACAAATTCTAAGACCTAGCTGCTAAAGAAACTAAGTTCTTTAATAAGGACCTAGATATACCTAATATCATCTAATAGTTCTTAAAATGAGTATAGCTAATATTGTTGGATGTATGAGGAATTAATGTGCCAATATTTTAAGTGTTTTTGATGTTTTAAATGAAGGGAACCAATATGGTTAAATATTAAGTTAAGGTTACATTTCTTTATGTAAAGGAATCAGTTCATTAACATGTTACATCTTGATTAAATCCTAAATTAATAACTTATTTGATGTTTTAATAATTTAAACATATATTATATCTATAAATATTTTCATTATTCCATTGAATCATAAAATATTGTTCTTAATTTGAAACTAGTACCTTTTTAATTTTAAAAAATCCTATTTTTCCATGGACACAAAAGAAAAAAGCTCTAAACACAATGAGAGCTTGGATTGTATAATCTATTTTCATTAAGTGATTGAATGAAATATGTCTCATGGAAGATAGCAAGTGTTCATCCTAGCAACGTTGACGATTCATGGTATTATATTTTCCAAGTTTGCCATGTTGCAACCAAAAGAAAACATAATACCATGAATTGTCACCATAGCCTGGCTAAAACTCAAGACCATCATTTTCCCTCAATTAGTTTCTCAATTAAATATATCGACTACTTCTTTCCACTACTTTGTGAAATTGGGGGAATACTTTGTGTGCTTACTTGACCTATTCCAATTCCTATGGTTTATTAAAAACACCAGGGCAATGAGGTGACTCCTAAAATCTCCACAATAAAGAAATTAACTTCAAATCTGAGATCATAATTTTTTGTTTGGTGCATAATTCAATTGCCTTTGGAAACTTAGGGTAATATATTGATCTATGAACTCTGTCCATGTGGATAGAGTAAATTAACTCTATTTTTGAAAACTAGGTTATGTAACATTATGAGGGTGTAATGGGAAATACTAAATAAATGTTATGGATGATTATTTGTAATCTTATTTGATAATACTAGTTAAAGACAATTATATCGTAAAATAATAAAGTTTAGAAATAAATAACCATTTTGAATTTATTAAAAACCAAATTTATTGATTTTGTAAAAAACATGTGTAAATAGAACTCTGTCCACATGGACAGAGTTCGTGAACTCTGCCCAAATGGGCAGAGTTCATGAACTCTATCCAAATGGGCAGAGTTCGTGAACTCTGTCTATTTGGGAAGAGTTCATGAACTATGTCCATTTGGACAGAGATCATGAACTCTGTCCATGTGGATAGAGTTCATGAAATCAGAGTTCATAGAACTCTGTCCATGTGGACAGAGTTCATGAACTCTTCCCATATGGACATAGTTCATGAACTCTATCCCCATGGACATAGTTCAACACTCACCAATTGAAAAAAAACCATTTATAATAAATTAAATTGACAAATTAATTGAGTTAACCAAACCTATATTTGATTTTTAATTAGAAGGCATACCTATTTATTTCGAGTTAAGTTGAAAAATGAAGGAAGCAAAATGAAGCCAAGCACCAAAAAAATGAAACTGCACCTGTAACAAATGTACCAACATTAAAATTTAAAAATTAACAAAGAGAAAATAAAAACTAAATAACATTACCTACAAATTGGTCGTTGTCTTGTCCAACTCCTCGACGAACTGGTAGACACCATACCAAACCAATTTCTCAATCCATGTCAAAAGAGGTGACAGAACGACGTCGACGTCGTCAAAGCAAGGCTGAGAGGATATTGAAAGAGGCGATAGGACCAGGACTAGAGGAGGCCGAAAGCGGCAAATGAACCAGACCGAAAGGAGGCTGAGATGAGACCCAAAGAGGCAAAAGAACGAGGCCACCAGGCTACCGAGAGGAGAGAGATATCCACGCCAAGAAGGCCAGAAAGCCAAGAGATATCCACAGCGAGAGAAGGCCGACAGGGTGGAAGATATCCACACCGAGAAGAGGTCGATAGGGTGCCAAATCTCCACGAAGAGAGCAGGATGATAGGGTGGTCGATCTCCACTCCGATAGTCGGTGGGTAGGGTGGCATACCTCCACTTTGAAAGCAGGCGGATAGGGTGGCAGATCTCCACGCTGAGAGTAGGACAATAGGGTGGTGGATCTCCACGTCTGGAGGGTGGCGAATCCACCACATCAACACACAGGGACGACAGGCGGAGCAAATGGAGGGGCGACAAGCAGAGACCAGGCGGGGTTTGGCAACAGGTAATAGGGAGATAGGCGGGGACCAGTCGACTGCATAGAGCAAAATGATGAATGTGGGCCACAAGAAACCTTTTATGCCGAATAATTATTCGGCCGAATCATTATTTGGATGAATCATTATTCTGCCAAATAAACTTAGAACCACCCGTGAAAATTACCGGTCGGCTATGCGTTTGCACATATTTTGAGGTCTCCGTGATTTTAAACGGTCCATCGTTAAACTTTATTCAGCCGAATAATGTATCGATTATTCGTCCAAATAAATATATTTATTCGGCAGAATAACAAATTTTATTTGGATGAATAAATATGTTTATTCGGCCGAAAAGCTTCTGCTATGTTGATCGGGCACCCGATTCTCATGGAAGTGTTACCCACCTTCGCGTTTTCACCCCTTATCTCCAAATTAGTGTGGTGAATTCTACAATGTCAGTGCAATGATGAGTGTTGATGAAACACTGATGTGCTCTTTTCAGATTATTAAGCCAACAAAGAAGAAACCAAGAACTGGTTATGGAAACTCTGAGACACAAAGAGCTGGGACTCCTCCTTGTGGTAATAGGGTAAGTTCTCTTTAAACATCATTGTTTTCTATTCGTATATGGTTTTTAAGGGTGGATTAAAAACAAAATGATGGAAAAGTATATCATCTTTGGTTTATTCTTTGCTATCTCTTTCTTTTAAATGTACAACTAGAATTATTCTATTTAAGATTAATTATGTCATTGTGCTGAGAAACAAAATCTTTTATGAAAGTTTTGAGGTATGCAGGTTTCTATCAAATTGTGGTTTAAATGGATTACATCGTATTCTTTACATTCATAATGTTTACTGGCTTTTATTTATATTTCCATCTATGTCTCTTGCCTCCGAGAAGATCATGTTTTTATTGATGGTGAGTTTGATGGAGGAATATTCGTTGATATTTGTTTAGTTGTTTGATGAAGCAGTTTTTTTGACATTGTTTGAAGTCCGGGAAAGATCTAGGGCTCATCACATGACATTTACTAATTTTGAACAAAGTAGTATTCACTATTTTGAATTTGAAGGTTTGTATTCTTTCTTGACTTTTTGTTGCAAAGTAGAATAGGTCTGTTTATATTTTGAAAATGTATCCCGTTAAAAACTTGATCTTGTCTTATGACAATAACCAAGTAAACTCTAGATTACTTCTAATCTCTAGACGAGTTAGCTTATGTATGTACATTTATGCTAGATGCAGGATGCCAATTCATGAGTAGGATTGATTTGTTTGGTATTCATTCAACATTTTTTTTAATCATGATTTTTGTTGACTCCTGGCTTCTGTTGTTGCTTTTATGCTGTGGACATATTTATGATTATGGGACCTTCATGGGTCATGATGAAAGTGCGATGTGAACTAGAAAGGGAGGCTTTGTTCTATGAAGCAAACATGAAGTCTATAACCTTTGTATTTTTCCATATTTATGAGTTTTCAATGGTTTCAAATTCATGGAGACAAGGTTGAAGTGTGGTTTTTTTCTATTCTATCAAGTTTAGGGACTGCTTTTACCAATCTGTATTGTTTCAAGGAAACTGTGATAAAACGAGGCTAATTGATATCTGTTTCATTTTCCTAATATTGTGTGGGAATGATTTCTTGATCCAGGCTGTAACAAAATTGTATTTTTCCCTTAATTCACTAAATATTTTGTTTTCTTGATGTTTTTTTACCATTAAACCTAAGTTTCACATATGAAAATAGAGACAAGGATATGGTTATAGTGTCTGGAATCGATAGTCTTGAAGGACTAGTACAAGGTAAGCCATTATGGATCTATAGTAACTTGGTAATCATTATTTTCTATGCTTGAATGATGCAAAATTTGTTTGAATATCATCATTGTCAAGCAATAACAACTTCTTAAAGGGTGTTAGCTCAATGGTAGAGCACCTCCCTAATTATAGGCAGGAGATTGGTGGTTCGATTCCTCGGCACCCTGTTATAAATTAGCGACTAAGAAAACCACTAAATTCGCATATATACGACTATTAGTAGCTAATTTCCAGTATCTTATAGCGTGACTAACGTTTAGTCATATTTAGTTTAGTCATTAATATGTTATCATCTAGTAATTTATTTAGTCGTATATTTGGTCATTAATTGTGGCAATCAATGACTAAATCAGTGACTATCAATGACTAAATTAGTGACTAAATCAGTGACTATCAATGACTAAATCAATGACTAATACGTCAACCAATTAATGACTAGTGAAATACGACTAGCTATAACATAGTGGAAATTCACTACTATTAGTCACCGACTCAAAATAGTCATTTATAGTCAAATTTTAGTCATTTTTTTAGTCATTAATTCGTCATTTTATACTAGTGTTTTGTGTATTACCTAGTGTCCTACTACTATAGTTGCATCTCCTTTCTAGTATTTTCAAGATATGTTGAATCCTGATTTTTTTCTTTTTAATCCTATGCATTTTTCTTTATATGTCTGATTATAGTTCGATATTGCAGGATAGCCCTATGAAATGGGAATCTCATTGGGATACTTACCTTATTATGATAGACGATCAAATCCATTGGTCTTCTATCATCAACTCATTGATGATTGTTTTGTTTTTTTATGGAATGGTTGCAATGATCATGATGCGAACATTGTATTGAGATATCTCAAAATACAACTAATTAGAAACACATGATGAAGCTCAGGAGGAAACAATAGAGAAGTTACTTCATGCAAGTTAATCCTTGAGTAGTGGCACAAAAAAATATATACGATAAACATGTTTAGAACAAGAACTACTTCACATTAACATTGTAAACAAAAACTATTCAATTTGAATAGACAACAATCAACAAACATTCAGGCAGTGAAATCCTTCTTAAACCTACTTCACATGTGCAGTGAAATCTTTCTTAAACCTACTTAATGGAGATCGATTAAATAGTAATAAATACTATCCAAATATTACCTCTCCCTATGTTCACAATCAAAGAAAGAGACTCCATAGGAAAACATTAAATATTGAAGTTGGTTAATAACAAAAGAGGAATCATGAATTAAAATGAAAGGTTTATATGTAAGAGAAGCGAATATGTAAAACATATTGCTACTTCTTAGGAATCATCCATTCTACTTATGAAAATAACAAGCAATATTGAAAATAACAAGCAATAAGAATACATAATCATTGTGAAAAGTTACATTTTTTTAATTTAAAAACTAGCCTTTTAACAAGACCGTGGATTTTTTTTATGATATTGTTCTTCTCATCCTCACAATTTTAATGACATTGGATTTTATGTAATTTGTAATATATATTTTGGGAATTAATATAACAAGTTTTGTTTTTTTCAATGCCTTAAGTTTTATTATAAATTTTTATTTATTAAATAGAAAAACTCGAAAATCTAGATGACAAAATTTGTTTATAGTCAAATCTAAAAATAAAATAAAAAAATAGCTGATGTAGTTTTAATATCTATATGTCAGATGCTTAGTTCCCTAAAATGCCAAATATTAAACTCAAGTTCCCTCAATATTTGTGCAATCCAACTGATGGAATATATATAACTAACTTAAAGCTTTGTGCAATCATATATATATATATATATATATATATATATATATATATATATATATATATATATATATATATATATATATATATAACTTAAACCTTTGCATGCCAATCTTGTAGGTAATTCTATCATAACTATCGTGTAGTTAACTGGAGTTTTGGAAAAATATTGATAAAAACAAAGAGAATTTTGATTTGTACATAATTCTATATTGCATGCCCATCCTATAGTTAATTGGAGTTTTCTAAAAATACAAGTGAAAATACAGCCAATTTGTGGTTGGCACAGGATGGATCTTTTTCTTTACAGCTTAGTGGTAGTGGTATTCATTTCCTAGATTTTGCATTAGAATTTATAGTGATGGTTTCTGATACCGAAAGGAATCATACTTCACAAATTACAAAGTTTGACACAAAACGTAATGCAGTCTGCCATTCATTTGGACATTGATCCACCTACGAGCATTCTTCCACCTTTTCTTCGAGCTCATTAAAAATAGTAAGGAGGATACGAGCATTCTTCCACCTTCACTTCAAGCTTGTTAAAAACAGTAAGGAAGTTATGAGAATTTTTCTGTATCTCCTTTGAGATCATTAAAAACAGTAAGGAGGTCATGAGTTTACTTTTTCGGGCTCGTTAAAACTTTACTAAAAATATCTTTATAGAGTTCTTTCACACTCTTGTTAGACTCTTTAAATATGACAAGATCGCCGAGTATAGTTGTCCTTTCAGACTCGTTAAAGGATTTGAAGCGACATCTGCTTTAGTATAAGTTTAACCCTTTTCCAGACTTTTGCAGATTACTTACGAAAAATGAATACTCTAGTCATACATGGCTAGAAGAGTTCTCATCTCATTGTTTTATACATTTTCAAGGGAGGTGACTAATTGTATGAAAAAGGACTTTCGGAGCCTCTCTTTAGGGTCTTCAGGCTCTCAAAACATTAAAACACCAAGCGGGCATTCACCTACTCGGGCTCGATGTGAAATCCACGAGAGGGTGTATAGAGGATTGTTTAAGTTTTTCAGACTCTATAAACAGGAAAACATCGGCGAGCATTAACCTACTCGGGCTTGATATTAAAATCCATGAGTAAGTGGATGGAGTTATTGTTTAAGTTTTCCAGATTCCTTAAAATTGAAAACATCGACGAGAAAGAACAGATCTCGGCTCGATATTAAAATCCAGAGAGCAATATTATAGAGCATTCTTCTATCTCTTCTTCGAACTCTGTAAAAAATGAAGAAGGTCCTGAGTCTTCCTCCCATGGGCTCGTTAAACTTTTTACATGGTTGGACTTATTGAGTTTTCTATATTTCTTGGACTCATTAAAACAACAAGAAGGCCATTCTTTTACCAAAAAGAATAAGGAATAAGAAGGGTATATCACATCTTTTTCAGTTTCAAAGGCAGTTTCAGTCAGTTATGTCCTTGAACACAGCATCTACTTGAGTCTTTCATATTAGTTAGGTTTTTAATTTTTGACCTTAGGGTGAACCTGATCTTCGAGTTTCAACTCCCCCGATTGGTTATTATTCCAATAATATGGAGGGTCTGTTAAGTTTCCTACATCTCAGACTTATATCATTTTCCCCCTCATGTTGAAAAATTCCTAAGTCACTTTGTGTCGTGCTCACTGGTCAAGGATACAACCTATGTCAACCATTCTGCAATTTACCTTGACTTCATGTGTCGGCCATCCTGGTGTCAGTTTGTTTCATCTTGTTACTCGTCCTACTCCACATCAGCTCATACCTGTGAGTGTTCCTTGTGTTGGATGATGTAGGATGCATTAGTGCCTCTTCCAACGGACTTATTCCTATCGACTTCAACTTATTTTTCTCTGGGAATGAAGTTTAGAGTTTCGGTTAGTACCTTGGGGATTGCAGTCATCAGTGGTAGTTTCCCTCTCTATTGAATAATGAGAATACATCAATGTCTCTTATTCAACAGGTTCCTCAAGTGTTCGACTTCAAGTCCTCTTATTCACACTTGTTTGGATCGTACTAGGTACCTTGGGCCCCATTATCATTATCGATGGAATCCCTTGTGTTTGTTAATGGTATACATCAATGACTGCTAATCAAATGATACCCCGCATGTTCGACTTCAGCTAATTAATTCACATGGTTAGGGTTTGTACCTTGTGATTTTTTATAGCATCACCTTGTTTATGTTATCACCCAAGCTGTGCAAGTCTGAGCCTCACTCATTTTGGCTCTTCATGAGACATAGATCCAATTTGTTTTTATGGCTATGATCTCTCCTTTTGACATGGATCCACACTTGTGTTTTAGTGGCCATTCTATATATACATCTCCTAGTTATGTATCGGAGATCATGTTGTATTATGCTACACATCTATATGATTTCACAATTGTAATTGCTCGCTGACCTTGATCGTTGTTTCAGGTGTTTTTTGTAACTTGTTTCTGTGGTTTCTTGCTCCTCCTCTAACTTGGAATTATAATGTATTTCGGCCATCGTTTCCCTCTGGCCTCACACAATAGGGGGCATCTGTTATAGGTCAAATCTACAGTTCTCCGTCCATGATCACATTGCCCTGTTGATCACACAAAAGGACACTAAGGATTGAAGAGCTAGATTGACCTAGATGACTTGTTGCTAGAAGTACACTCTTCAGCTGAAAATATTGCAGTTTCTCCTGATTTTACCACATGTACGCCCCTCTTTGTATAACAAACTAGCATACACCATGGAAAAATACTCTACTTTGCTCAAGGACAACTAGCGTACATCTCAAAAAATCTTGTAAACACTTGTTGTAGAGCACAAAATTTGCTCTCTGTACGCTACTCTTGTTGTATGAAATCCGCGCTCATATTAAGATGAAATCAAAAAATACATTAAGATTATGAATTGGGATTAGTTGAGTTAGTTCTCCAACTTCCCCAACTTCCCAATTCAACCACCTCTCGATCTAAACTGCCTACCTTGTTCCATAAATACAAGGAGGATCCATGAGAGTGGTTAGACATAGAAAGTTGGAAACTTAGAAAGAATGCTTTGAGTTCTGTTACGTTGGAGGAATTCCCAAGTCATTGTGAAGAGCAGGAGCCCAGGATTCGGTTGCAGAGACATCTTGACACGTCAGGTATACTTGTACTGATTTCATGTTTCTTTGATAATAAAAAGGTCGAAATACCATTCCTGTACCAAATCGAATATCTATTGGATTGTATGTTCATTTGGCTTAATATCTTGTTATATTCGATGTTAGATTACTTTCTACTTTCATCATATTTATATAGTCAAGATACACTGAGGAAGGTATCCACTCTGTTGCAGGTTCATCAAGTGGAAGATCAAGTGAGAGACCAAGCGAAAGCTAGGATCGAACGTCGGTAAAAGGTGCACTTTCTGATATCTTGAGCTCTTTCCTTTGGAGTAGTTAACCGTAACATAATGAATGTATTTACTTGTCAATCCCCCCTAAGTTGGTAGTGTCTTTACTATAAGGTAGAAATCCTGAACAACAGTAAGGATGTATTTGGCATGGTTCAAAGACTCATGGGAGAATGGAACTGATATATCAGTGTGAATAAGATCCAAGGGTGGAAAGGATAGGGTCCTTCAAAAGATATGGAAGATTTTGGTAGGTGAACATAAAAGGTTCACAACAACAAGGACCAATGGATGTAGACTCAAGTCATGGAAAAAATCCAATAGAGTTTCGTTGCTCTCTCTTTCTCCTTCCTTCCACACACCATAAGAGATCAATATATAACCCTCCCAATGGTAGGTGAAAGTTTGAATTGAGTCGTTCCGAGATGCATGGAGGGCCAAAGGTCACAATGGCCACTTTTTGGAAATAAAAATAGAGTTTTTTACTGTTATTTACCATTTAACTCAATGTACGTGGGATACAGTGGGACAACTTGCGCATGCACTAGCTGCAGTGAATCAGCTCGCGTACAGGAACAAAAATAGCGAAAAAAGGGTTCCTAGAGGACAAAAAGTGGATCTAAGTCAATCAAATGAATAATGAAGGCCAATGAGTGCTAATACTCACAAGGTGGAAAAATAAGTTGTAACAGATGCCCCCTAATGTGTGAGGTCAGAGAAGGTAATACGATGGCCGAAATACATTATAAATATTATAGTGGAGTGACGAAGACACAAATGGAAGGAGTATCCCAATCGTCATAACACAATGATATCTCTGAATACATGTCGATACAATACAACAATCTGATATAATGGCCATGAATAGGCATAATATAGTGAATGCATGTCATGAGTGGTCATATCCATGAACCATATATAGTAAGATATAGTCTTTTGCTGAAGAGGAAACAACCGATGCAAACTGATGGTACAAACTGTTGATGTATGAGATTAATCTCCCATAAGTACAATCACAATCATAAGTAGCATACTGAATGCCATTGAAGTATGGGGTCTTCTACACAAATCATATATGGTGCAAGTCTGATCAAGTGAATAAAGGTGTTGAAGTCGAACCTGATGTGACATCGTCTGATTACCGGTCATTGATGTATACCCTTAACAGACACGAGATAACCCACCAATAATGAAAATGGGCATCAAGGAACATAGTACATTCACAAAGTGTGAATAGATGTGTTGAGGTCGAACACTGTGATGAATCCATCGATTAGGGAACATTGATGAATTCCCAAATATGTCGATGGAGAGAGAACATACCACTACTGACTGTAAGCCTCAATGTAGTCAACGGACTCTAAGTCGCAATTCCAGAATAAATGAGTTGGAGTCGATGGAATGAGACTTGGTGGAAGGAGGGAATTAATGGATCCCCCCATCAACCAACACGAGGTAAGAGCTACGCTGAAATATTTGGAAGAACTCCGACTAACAGATCAAGCTGTAAGGGCTGGCCGACATGCAATATTCAAGAGATATGAGGAGTGGTCGACTCTGGTTTCAAGACTTCCTTTGAACAAGAGCATGAGCAGATGGATAGACTTAGGAAACATAGACTCAAGTACTAGAGAATAATAACACTTTGTGACACAAGGGGCATCAACAAAGGCTCCATAATGACTGGAAACTTAACCATCTGGTGGAGTAAGGTCTGAGAAATGATTACAGCTCCTAAGGTCCTACTAAAGTCCCAACTCATGATGAATTGAGTGGAAATGAATGCTCTGTTCAAAGGCAACACGACATTTTCCAATAAGAGGTAGTAAAGATTTTCCCATCCAGCTTTTTCTGTTATTTGATTTTTTTTTTTTTTGTTTCATATTCCAAAGATTGAAAAAGCATAAAATTGCTTATGGTACAAAATTGAGGGAACGAGTGTCAAAGGAAAGCAAACTAGTCCCAAGCAGTGGAACATACCTATGATCAATGCAAGGAATCATGTGCAGGATGTGGACACTCGGGGGAGTGTTCCCTCAAGGTAAAGGGTCATCAAGATGCAAAAGATAATTGGAGTCTCTACTTGGATCGGAAGGGAAAGTGCTCAGGAACATGGTTAATAATTGAGTAAGCGGGAGCCGGTACAAGGTTCAAGTGGAAAGCAGGATAATGCAATGCAATCACAACTTGACATAAATGGGGAGTCCTTTTTCGTAAAGTTAGTCTCCTCACCCAAAAAAGTGTAAAAAAATGAGAGAGGAACTCTTCTGGACATGTATGACTAGAGTATACCTTTTTCATAATTAATCCACAAAGGTTCGGAAAAGGGGTAAACTTATACCTAAGTGGATGTTGCTACAAATCCTTTAACGAGTCTGAAATGACAAGTATACTCGTGAGCTCCTTACTGTTTTTAACGATCTCAAAGGAGAGATGGAAGAATGCTCGTAACCTCCTTATTGTTTTTAGCAAGCTCGAAGTAAAGGTGGAAGAATGCTCGTAATGGGAGAAGACGAGTGTCATGGATATGCTAGACTAGTTCCAAGTGCATGGAACAAAGATATGCACAATGCAACGAACATGAAAAAGACAAGGGCACTCGGGGGTTTCTGCGAATTCAGATGGCAAAAGGTTCAAATGAATCATAACAATGGGGAGGCCTAAACCTCTATGGGGGGTTCGGAATATGTAACATCCCACTTTTAGATCCCTATAAATTTTATAAATGTAATTGTTGCTATGCAATGGTCTCTGGTAAGGAGCTCAAGGCCAAGGCCCTCCAGAGAATCTTGTGGTGTGATTATGTATTCTCAAGTTGTTATAATGGATTAATAGACTAGGAGGTCTTAATGCAACCATAACGGCGTGGAAAATGAAAACACTAGGGGGAGAGCTTGACCACTAAGTGGAAGATGAATAATGAAGAGGATCATTCCAATGCTTCGATAACTATAGAGAAAGTAACGGATAGCTTAAGTGAGGAAGTCATGACCCTAGGATGAGGGTATCGACTAGTCGTCGCACGCTAATAGTTATCTCTGACGACCTATCAAATGGCCATAAAACTATACCTACAGTCATAAAGGCTTAATTTCTAAACGCTACATGCATAAGGTCTAAAGCCTCGAATACTGCTCCAATTAAAGAAGTCGTGATTAAAGCTAATACTCTAGTAACGACTAGTCAAATTGGACACCTAGGATCCACTTAGTGAGTGGAAATATAATTACCACTGGGAGTCTAATAAGAACAGGGACATCAAGTAGAAATCACCTGAAATATATACATAATTGTATATATATATATATATGAGAAAATTAACTAATGTTAATACTTGGGTGATTGTAAATAGTGGTGTTAAACTATTAATGATATTAGGCAAATATTGAGTATGTTATATATGTGTTATACATATATGAACGTTTAACAATAGTTGTGTTAACTATTAATAATTTTAGATGGGTATTTATTTCTATATGTATATTGACGATTCTTCAAATTTGCATGTATCGATGGAAACTACCCACCTACTTCATTTTAAAAAAAGTGGAGTTTAACACTCAAGACTATTAAAACCATGTTGCCGCCACCTACCTCCTCCCTAGAAAACGCAGTTGCCACTTGTTGAAGGTGGTTTATTTAAACTGAGAGATAGTATGTAATGGTGTCTCCTTAAGGGTGGTACCATAACCTCTCCATTTCGCCAATTGTCTCGTATGAGGAGCCACGACTCCCTACCAACAACGCACACTCAGTTGCGAGATTGGGGAAATCTAAGTCGTAGTTCTTGCATGGAAAGGGTATTTCAGTTCGGGTGGAGGGGGAATCGAGGGGGGATGGAATGTGCGTTTTGGGGTTTTGATAGTAGGAGGGATTGTCCCATGGAGAGAATCAACCTGCAGAAAGTTTGATGGAGAAGGCCGATTGATAAATTCTCAGTATGTTGATTGAAAGATCGCGGTGGTAGATCGCTGCCTACAGATCATTGAATGCCAAATCGCTGTATGTAGATCTCGGTATATTGGATAAAGGATCGTAGTGATAGACGCTACCTATAGATCGTTGTTATGATGAATGCAAGATCGTTGTGGAGAAATGGGGAAGGGACGGCTTCTAAGAAGCTTGATCCCAAACTGATCTCTGGTTATTATTTTTCTTGATTAACTATTGCTTGATAGGATTATTATTGTGATCTATGCTTTTGTATTCCGATGGGAGTCTCTTTAATCAAGTCGCAGAGATCCTATGTTTTAGCTTTTAGGATTTCTTACTGAATCACAGCAATCCCTATATTTTTTTTTATGGATCGGGTTCTGTATTTAACAGAATCTTATATTTTAATAATGATTCTGCATTTAGAAGCAAAGTTTGGGTTTGATGGGGTTGCACTTACACATGTATTTTTTTAACTAGGTTATATCACTGCTCGACAAGCTTCGTGAGGATTACAAGCTTCGGGACAGGTGTTTTCTACTTATTTGAAAGAATTGTTTTTGTGCAATCTCTCCAGTTGCACGATAAGCGATTTGTGAGAGGTTGGGGAGAGGATGGCTCAATGGAGCCTGATCACATTAATTCTTTGACTGAGAAGTATATTTTCATTCTCTGTGCTCATGGTTTCTGTAATTCACAACTACGCGGATCATGGGCAAATCTCCTTTGTGGAGAATTGACCCGCAACCTTTTAATGATTATTCATACTTCACTTTAAGATGTGATGTGATATCTATTGTTATCATGTGATAGAGCCATGGCTGGAAAGAATCGCTCATGCGATCTCTGGGATTCACTTGGTAGTGTATTTTAAATCCCTGCATTTCGATCTTGTTTAGAGATAGTGACTCTTCCCTGCATCTAGAGAACCCGACCTAGTAACTCCTGTTGATAGAATCTAAGTGTAGGATGCCAATCCTTGCCATGTAAATGCTACCTGGTAGAGAATAAACTAAGCGATCTCTGTGGTTTTTAATTCGCCTCAGCAGACCCTCTGTGGTATAAGCGGTTGTTGATTTTCATACTGCAAGACTAAGAGTCGATCTTATACATTTTAATAGCCTGATTATTCATATCACAGATCCGAGATTTCACTCTGTAAATTTAATTGTGAGTTTTTATAATGAAACTCTGAAAACGGATCTGAGTCTCTATGAGACTCATTTTATCCCTATGCGTCTTGATTCTGGAAGATCGGTTTGGTGTTTTAAAGTTCCGGTCAATGACCATGCCTTTTTCTTACATGTTGCAACCTTAGGGTTAGTGACTTAACGTTTCCGTTTAATTGATTTTACATCTTGCAACCCTAGAAGCTACTCCAAGTATTGAATTTCCAGATCATGATTGTGCCTTCAAATCACAAACTTGGGAATTGGTCCTGTTTAACTAAATCTTTAGTTACGCTTTCATTTCGCGAACTTACGGATTAAATTTGTGCCATAATAGTCAATATTTAGTTTATATTGTTATATATATTTTTGTAACTTTAAGAGCCAGTGCTGTACTTGTGAACTTTCATTAAATAGTCATTAGTCTCCTTATTGTCTTTTAGTGAATAGAATGGTGAACCCGGTTTCCTATCGGTGCATGCAAACTCTAGATCCTATATCTCCCAGTTCTTGTTGTATATTTTAAATTTTATAGTAATGACCCGCAGAAATAAGATCCGTGTATTTAGAGCAGTAGTTAGGTGATAAGATTCAGTAAGATCGAGATGCAGTTGGCCCTTACAACTTCTAGGCTACCAAACTACAGAGCTGGGTTATTTCTTTTAACTATGAAGAGTTATTTATGTGTTGAAAGAATGATATCTATGTGTGGAAAATGAAGAAATTAAGATTTATTAACCCCGACCTATATATTTACATTTATGGAATTGTATTAGCGCTGGAATCCGATTGAAGAATGTTCTTGCTTACTTTCCTTATGACTAGGGTGGTCCTTTCTTAAACAAAATCTAAACTGTTTGAATTATCGAACCTCGGTTTCTATTTCTTTTTATGCGATGTCTTTATGTTTCTCACTCGATAAACAGAGTATATTCTATATACTTATGATTACTGGAAAAGGATCTCTAGGAGAGAGGTTTGAGAAAGTGGAAAGCAACAAATGTGTTGCAAGTTGTAATCTTACGATGTGGACAAATTAATAAAAGATTGTGACATCCTTTTGTGGACGTAGCCCAGATACTGGGTGAACCATGTAAATTGTGGTCTCTCTTATGTGTGATTATGATGGTTTGATGTTTAAACTAGATGTATTTGTTTAGAATTTCTTACGCATGCACAAGTATTAATTCTTATGTATATAGAATGGGAAAAATTTGTTCTATAATTTCAATATTTATAAAGATAATGTGAGTGGGAGTAGCAGTCATAACCGAATATGTATGTGTTAAGAATGCTGGAATATCTCTTCCTTTAAATTTCTAACTTGGATGTATGAGCATGTTACATATGGTGATGGCTAGAGAACCAAAATTTTATTCTTGTACAGTTTATTGCATGTAGTGAAAAATCAATATAATATGTTACTTAGTGGAATGCTACAAAGTACTCCATAGGGGTTTATTCATCTTTATTATGTGCTGTAAAAAGAAATATTTTTTTAAATTCACTATATCCTAACATAAACTATTTGGGAGACGTTACATATGGTATCAGAGCACAGGTTGCAAACACTCGGGCCTAGTTGGGCTCAGTTGAGGAATTAATATAAGCTGGTCAAGGAAACTCCATCGATAAGACGCAAACAAAGGATTTATGTTCCAAAGAATTAGCAAGAGGTAATCGACAAGATGTCTTTTAAATCGCAAGTAAGTATACTCCACTTGTTGAAGCATTCTAAAGGAAAAGCATTGTCGATATGTGAGCATTTATATGTTCCTTACGAAGTTGACTGATCTTCTATTAATAAATACTAGAGGATGAATATCTCCTCATGCCCTACAATTAGTTTCATTAAATGATAGGAAAGTATTCTTTAAAAAAAAAAAAAAAAAAAACGATTAAAATAGTTGGACTATGTTCCTATCTTTATCTCGATGATCTTGTTAAATATTTTCTTATACATTGATCATAATGATAGTAAGGAGAATCATAGGAGCATTTGCAGGTTCAAAAGTCATAAGGATTGAATGAATAATGACTAGGTCATATAAAGATATGTTTATATAGGTTGAAGTTGAAGCACTCCGAAAGGTTTATATAGTATGTGAATTATGAAAGGGTGTAGGGTACAATTAGGTCATTATGAGAAGGATTGGAAAATTGTCGTGAACTACCTAGTTATTGATTTCATGCACTTATGTTGGGATGATTGTATTAAGTATGTACACGAGATTGTAGGGTGGAGGTGATCCTTATCATGTTAGAAAAATACATAAATTGTGCTAAGGGAGTAAGTCCTGAATTTCTCTATATAGGCTATCTGTTTTGTAGAAAGAGAATTTTCATTTTGTTAACGATCTCGGAGTTGGAATAATAGACGTCTTACAGTGGAGGATTGATCGAAAGACGAATAGAAGAACTGACAAAGTGTTATTGAGGGAGTTATATTGATCTTAACCCTTGATAAGTAGAAGGTATGGAGGATGTTTGTACACTAAATTGGATGTTATAGGCAATGGTTCCAATATAGAATGTTAGTTATGTGTTCTTACTTCTATGCTTTATTTTACGTACAAAAACAGATGATATGGTAGATAAGATGGTTAATATTGAATACGCAATAGATCTTCAAAGTTATGGTAAGTGATGATATCACATCCAAGAGGAATACTATACAAACAATAGATGGTTAGAAGAGTTGTATGAATGATTAGTAAAGGGTCATCCACAGGGTAAAAGGTTGAAAGGTAGAGGAATTGACTTTATTTGGTTAAATAGACGTTCCACTGTATGAAATTTTCTATGACTAGGAAAATTGTTGTACTTATTATCCCTTTGGGGCATGGGATTGTATAGAATAAGGAAGTATAAATTTATGACACGGGAATACGCTTGTACCCTTTCTTGTAGTTTTAGAAGGGATGATGGTTATAATAGAAGTATACATGTGTATGCTAATAGTCAATAGGATTCATATGATGAAACTGCAGGATTCTATTTTTATATATATTCTATCTCGGCGATCCTTACTAAGAATGTTGGGATACTGGGAGTGGTTGACAGAAGGATTATACTTTTATGTGATTAAGATTTATGTTATATGCATGGATACCTTGATAATATGTATCATTTTGATGTATATGTTCTTATGATGTTGAGGGGATTACTAATGTGTGTTAATACAAGTACAACCTACACCTTGGCATATGAGTCCATACAATAAGTGATATGCAGTCTCCTTCATAAAGGTATGTGACTATACAAGTATATATAAAGACGATTTATTGTTACTTACATAATGTTGGCATGTGCAAAAAAAAAAAAAAAAAAAAAAAAAATTGTATAATTAAATGGGTGCTTGACACAGTTAAAGTTAAGGATTGAGGTGAACTGAATGTAATGTCCATAGGAAGAATGCATTTTAAGACATTATGTAATTCTATAAATTAAGCCAGTGGTGTTCACTTTAGATGATGATCTTCTTATTTTTATGCATAGGGGAAAGATCTTCTTACAAATATTTTATCTTGTTGCTGACAGGTGAATTTGGCTGATGGTCAAAATTTTGTGCAGCTTGTGGAAAGACAAGAGCATGAGTATTATCCAAGGTAAAATAAGGGGGTGAGGATTTAGAACCCACATCACAACCGTTATTTATTCTTTTAAATGTTGATAATTATTGTTGAACAAAGCACTCGACCCAGATTGGTCAGAGTAATCGTATGGGTACAGAATGTAATGTGACGAAATAAATTGTGTATATTGAAAGAGATTTATCTAGACTCAAGCAAGGCGGCTTGGGGAAAATAAATTCCGGGACTCAAGCGAGAAGGCTTGAGGGGAATTGTGTAAAGAGTATTGTAATGGCATTGAAATACTCCCTAAAATCAGGGATTGAACAGCCACTAGGATTCTCGGAGAATCGGCTGGCTGTAAGACCTAGGCAACCTATAAGAAAATGTATACGTGGGAGGCAGGACGCTGCTTAGTATACATAAAAGAAATGTTTGCTGCGTGAGCACTAAGGTGTTAGGCAAGACATAAAAGAAATGTTTGCTGCGTGAGCACTAAGGTGTTAGGCAAGACATGAATGAAATGTTTGCTGCGTGAGCACTAAGGTGTTAGGAAAAACATGAGGGAAATGTTTGCTGCGTGAGCACTAAGGTGTTAGGCAAGGCATGAGAGAAAGGATTGCTGCGTGAGCACTAAGGTGTTAGGCAAGATTTTGCCGGATCAAGTGAATGCTGTTTGTTGATATAGTCAACAGTATACAATCATGGAGAACTAGATTTATTCCATATATTGCAAGTGATATGTACAATAAAGAACTCAAGAGCCGAAGGATATTCTTGAAGAATGTGAACACCGAGGACGGTGTTATTCTTAAGGGGGAAAGGATGTAACATCCCACTTTTAGATCCCTATAAATTTTATAAATGTAATTGTTGCTATGCAATGGTCTCTGGTAAGGAGCTCAAGGCCAAGGCCCTCCAGAGAATCTTGTGGTGTGATTATGTATTCTCAAGTTGTTATAATGGATTAATAGACTAGGAGGTCTTAATGCAACCATAACGGCGTGGAAAATGAAAACACTAGGGGGAGAGCTTGACCACTAAGTGGAAGATGAATAATGAAGAGGATCATTCCAATGCTTCGATAACTATAGAGAAAGTAACGGATAGCTTAAGTGAGGAAGTCATGACCCTAGGATGAGGGTATCGACTAGTCGTCGCACGCTAATAGTTATCTCTGACGACCTATCAAATGGCCATAAAACTATACCTACAGTCGTAAAGGCTTAATTTCTAAACGCTACATGCATAAGGTCTAAAGCCTCGAATACTGCTCCAATTAAAGAAGTCGTGATTAAAGCTAATACTCTAGTAACGACTAGTCAAATTGGACACCTAGGATCCACTTAGTGAGTGGAAATATAATTACCACTGGGAGTCTAATAAGAACAGGGACATCAAGTAGAAATCACCTGAAATATATACATAATTGTATATATATATATATATATATATATGAGAAAATTAACTAATGTTAATACTTGGGTGATTGTAAATAGTGGTGTTAAACTATTAATGATATTAGGCAAATATTGAGTATGTTATATATGTGTTATACATATATGAACGTTTAACAATAGTTGTGTTAACTATTAATAATTTTAGATGGGTATTTATTTCTATATGTATATTGACGATTCTTCAAATTCGCATGTATCGATGGAAACTACCCACCTACTTCATTTAAAAAAAAGTGGAGTTTAACACTCAAGACTATTAAAACCATGTTGCCGCCACCTACCTCCTCCCTAGAAAACGCAGTTGCCACTTGTTGAAGGTGGTTTATTTAAACTGAGAGATAGTATGTAATGGTGTCTCCTTAAGGGTGGTACCATAACCTCTCCATTTCGCCAATTGTCTCGTATGAGGAGCCACGACTCCCTACCAACAACGCACACTCAGTTGCGAGATTGGGGAAATCTAAGTCGTAGTTCTTGCATGGAAAGGGTATTTCAGTTCGGGTGGAGGGGGAATCGAGGGGGGATGGAATGTGCGTTTTGGGGTTTTGATAGTAGGAGGGATTGTCCCATGGAGAGAATCAACCTGCAGAAAGTTTGATGGAGAAGGCCGATTGATAAATTCTCAGTATGTTGATTGAAAGATCGCGGTGGTAGATCGCTGCCTACGGATCATTGAATGCCAAATCGCTGTATGTAGATCTCGGTATATTGGATAAAGGATCGTAGTGATAGACGCTACCTATAGATCGTTGTTATGATGAATGCAAGATCGTTGTGGAGAAATGGGGAAGGGACGGCTTCTAAGAAGCTTGATCCCAAACTGATCTCTGGTTATTATTTTTCTTGATTAACTATTGCTTGATAGGATTATTATTGTGATCTATGCTTTTGTATTCCGATGGGAGTCTCTTTAATCAAGTCGCAGAGATCCTATGTTTTAGCTTTTAGGATTTCTTACTGAATCACAGCAATCCCTATATTTTTTTTTATGGATCGGGTTCTGTATTTAACAGAATCTTATATTTTAATAATGATTCTGCATTTAGAAGCAAAGTTTGGGTTTGATGGGGTTGCACTTACACATGTATTTTTTTAACTAGGTTATATCACTGCTCGACAAGCTTCGTGAGGATTACAAGCTTCGGGACAGGTGTTTTCTACTTATTTGAAAGAATTGTTTTTGTGCAATCTCTCCAGTTGCACGATAAGCGATTTGTGAGAGGTTGGGGAGAGGATGGCTCAATGGAGCCTGATCACATTAATTCTTTGACTGAGAAGTATATTTTCATTCTCTGTGCTCATGGTTTCTGTAATTCACAACTACGCGGATCATGGGCAAATCTCCTTTGTGGAGAATTGACCCGCAACCTTTTAATGATTATTCATACTTCACTTTAAGATGTGATGTGATATCTATTGTTATCATGTGATAGAGCCATGGCTGGAAAGAATCGCTCATGCGATCTCTGGGATTCACTTGGTAGTGTATTTTAAATCCCTGCATTTTGATCTTGTTTAGAGATAGTGACTCTTCCCTGCATCTAGAGAACCCGACCTAGTAACTCCTGTTGATAGAATCTAAGTGTAGGATGCCAATCCTTGCCATGTAAATGCTACCTGGTAGAGAATAAACTAAGCGATCTCTGTGGTTTTTAATTCGCCTCAGCAGACCCTCTGTGGTATAAGCGGTTGTTGATTTTCATACTGCAAGACTAAGAGTCGATCTTATACATTTTAATAGCCTGATTATTCATATCACAGATCCGAGATTTCACTCTGTAAATTTAATTGTGAGTTTTTATAATGAAACTCTGAAAACGGATCTGAGTCTCTATGAGACTCATTTTATCCCTATGCGTCTTGATTCTGGAAGATCGGTTTGGTGTTTTAAAGTTCCGGTCAATGACCATGCCTTTTTCTTACATGTTGCAACCTTAGGGTTAGTGACTTAACGTTTCCGTTTAATTGATTTTACATCTTGCAACCCTAGAAGCTACTCCAAGTATTGAATTTCCAGATCATGATTGTGCCTTCAAATCACAAACTTGGGAATTGGTCCTGTTTAACTCAATCTTTAGTTACGCTTTCATTTCGCGAACTTACGGATTAAATTTGTGCCATAATAGTCAATATTTAGTTTATATTGTTATATATATTTTTGTAAATTTAAGAGCCAGTGCTGTACTTGTGAACTTTCATTAAATAGTCATTAGTCTCCTTATTGTCTTTTAGTGAATAGAATGGTGAACCCGGTTTCCTATCGGTGCATGCAAACTCTAGATCCTATATCTCCCAGTTCTTGTTGTATATTTTAAATTTTATAGTAATGACCCGCAGAAATAAGATCCGTGTATTTAGAGCAGTAGTTAGGTGATAAGATTCAGTAAGATCGAGATGCAGTTGGCCCTTACAACTTCTAGGCTACCAAACTACAGAGTTGGGTTATTTCTTTTAACTATGAAGAGTTATTTATGTGTTGAAAGAATGATATCTATGTGTGGAAAATGAAGAAATTAAGATTTATTAACCCCGACCTGTATATTTACATTTATGGAATTGTATTAGCGCTGGAATCCGATTGAAGAATGTTCTTGCTTACTTTCCTTATGACTAGGGTGGTCCTTTCTTAAACAAAATCTAAACTGTTTGAATTATCGAACCTCGGTTTCTATTTCTTTTTATGCGATGTCTTTATGTTTCTCACTCGATAAACAGAGTATATTCTATATACTTATGATTACTGGAAAAGGCTCTCTAGGAGAGAGGTTTGAGAAAGTGGAAAGCAACAAATGTGTTGCAAGTTGTAATCTTACGATGTGGACAAATTAATAAAAGATTGTGACATCCTTTTGTGGACGTAGCCCAGATACTGGGTGAACCATGTAAATTGTGGTCTCTCTTATGTGTGATTATGATGGTTTGATGTTTAAACTAGATGTATTTGTTTAGAATTTCTTACGCATGCACAAGTATTAATTCTTATGTATATAGAATGGGAAAAATTTGTTCTATAATTTCAATACTTATAAAGATAATGTGAGTGGGAGTAGCGGTCATAACCGAATATGTATGTGTTAAGAATGCTGGAATATCTCTTCCTTTAAATTTCTAACTTGGATGTATGAGCATGTTACATATGGTGATGGCTAGAGAACCAAAATTTTATTCTTGTACAGTTTATTGCATGTAGTGAAAAATCAATATAATATGTTACTTAGTGGAATGCTACAAAGTACTCCATAGGGGTTTATTCATCTTTATTATGTGCTGTAAAAAGAAATATTTTTTTAAATTCACTATATCCTAACATAAACTATTTGGGAGACGTTACAGAATACACCTTCCATGATCGAACCAAATGTCGAAAAGGACCAGTAAACAAGTGTAAGTCCAACTAAGAATCCTGTCTCCAAAAGACATTAGCATCGTAATCATATCTAAAACATATGTAAAGACAGATCTAATAAAAGTCTCCATGGTCAAAATTCTTTCAACTTCACCATTATCAACCTCAGGTATAATGCAGGTAGATATAACCAATGAAGACTCTATAGTACCAACGCTTGAGGGAATATAATCAAAATGATCGACTTTAGGATGAAGATCAAAGTTGAAGGGCATGGAAGAATCTAAAAGAACAAATTCATCATCACAGGAGTTTAAATCTCTAGAATCAAACTCAGCAGGAACATTGATTTGCGGATCTATAGGAGAGTCCAAGGACTCAACGTTAGGAATATCAGACTCTAATGTCAAATTGGGGCTGGACACAATTGCGACTAGATCAAAATCCAAATGGATGGAAGACTGTATTATAGACTCCTCTTGTTCAATAAGATCAAGGGTGGGAAGGAAATGAGATCTATGATAGAGATCCCCCCAAGGATTTTCATTACTGTTCATGGCCTCGATAATAGCTTCATCCGAATGTAAAGTGCCATCAAGTCAGTCATGTCAGCAAGATGAGTCGACTACCCATGTAGGAAGCATAACGGGATCTTCTTCCTCCGTCCGCGAAGAAGAGATTCGGATCTCCAGTGGCTTGTTGAATATCATGATAAACAAGCTCGGCTGCAGACAATGGCATATCAATTTCGATTTACAAAATGTCTCCAGACGGGGAACTCGTGGAAGGTAGATTCCACGGATCACTAAAGTATGATGTCCAGAATGGTACGTTATTCAATGAGGAAGGTGCACTATCAGAAACGGTTCCAATGAAGGAGATTGGTGCAGCAATGTTGAAATATCCCATCAAAGAGGAATACAATCCTACAACAATATTCCCAGTTGCCAACTAAAATTTTTTTGTTTGAGGAACAACAATTCTTGGAGATGCTACGGTATTGGAAGTAGTGAAATCTAGCTGATCAACCATCACAATTTTTCCTTCGTGAGGAAAGAAAATAACTCTGAAAACAGATGATACGACTACTCTCATCTCATAGATCCAATTCCGACTTAGTAAAAGGTTGTAGTCGATGGGCACATCAACCACCTCGACTTCAATAGGCATGGATTTCCCACCCAAGTGGACCTCAAGGGAAGGGAGAATACCATGCGGCCTAAATGACCAACCAACTGTAGGGACCCCCATTTCGGTTTCCCCAAAAAGACTTCCACGGAATTTGAACATATAAGTATAATTAATTTCAGAACTTCTAGTGCGATTTTTCAGAAAAGGATATAGAGGCCACAAATCTAGTTCTATCTATTGCAGTACATGAATGTCAAATAAATAAAACTATATACCCAGATTTATTGTTTCCACCACAAGAGTTAGTAAAATAAATAAACTAAATACTTCAAACCTGTTTTCGAAGGTTGGTCCAGCGAATCGATGGAGTCCTCGAAGTGGTTTCTGCACGATCCAATCCAATTTCCTGACGAAGTACCGAGTGACCCCTCGGTTGACCTCCTTACCGTATCGGTGTTATTCTTCTTCACCCCGAACCCCCGAGCAAATGGGGTCGCAAGAACACACAAGCTAGCCTCCCGAAAGGATCTCCCAATCCCCGTTCTGGCTAATCCCAACTCCAAGGATCATAACATAATCCAAGATTATGATGACCATCCAGCATTAGGGAGCAAGAGATATCTTTCTCTCCTTCTCCTCCCTCATTATATAGAAAAAGCCTGTGTGCCATGTGTCTGTCCATGCACATATTTAATTTAATTTAATATTTTAATTTTCAATATTCTCAAACACATGTATCTTCTTAATGTCTTTAATCTGCACCTAAATCCCTAGATCATAGGGAGTTAGGTGTAGAAGAGTTCTACTTCTCTTTTGGTTCTCATTTAGTTTACTTAACAATATTTTAGTTAGACTTATTGCTTTCTACTTTTCTTTCTTTTCCTAATATTAAGATTGAATTAAAAGATGATTCCTTTTACTAAAAGTATAATCTATTTTAAATTTCCTTTTTAAATAATAAAATTAATTAAAGTAAAATCTTGAATAATAATAAAAGAAAAATAATTCTTTTATTAATGACCTATTTCAATTCTTTCTCAAAATAATGAAGTCAATTAAATAGAATGATTTAAAATAAGAAAATCTATAAAATCTTTTGAATAAATAATAATTTTTCTTAATAATAAAATTAATCAAACTTAATATAAATAAAGTCAATCTTTTAACCCCTTTTCAATATAATAAAATTAATTAAAATAAGAAGTTTAATTAATGAAATCAAGAATAGAATTTGTATAGGATAATTCAATATAATAAAATCCATTAAATTAAAATCTTTGAATAAAAATAATTCTCTTATTATTAATCTTTTTCAATCAGCATAATTAATCAAATTTAATATCGAATAAAATCAATCTCTTCAATTCTATTTCAAGTTAATAAAATCAATTAAAAATAAAATCTTGAATAGAATTATTCAAATTAATAAAATAGAACAAAATGAAATAAAGTATTTCTTAAATCTTATGTGAAATTTTCATTTATACCACTGATTAATTTTCTTCCTCTCATTCTTGTCTAGGTACTTCTTTGGAGGGCCCTTCTGACAGTTTTATTTCTTCCTTCTTATGGGGAGTACTGTGTAGCGACCGGGAACCGTTACCGCGATCTCTCAACTACGCTCCTTGGAGACTAAGAGATGTTGAGGGATAAGGCTCTCCTTATTGCACGCCCCTCAACCCATCGTACGTGACCAAATAATTATGGCCTTGCCCGTACGGCATATGCTTCCCCAAGTGAGTTGAAACGGCTTCACCCATGCGTGGATTGCTAATCCAGGGTCGACAATCAGTCGTCGTACCCCTATGTGTTCTTTCCATTCTTACGACCCCTAAAATTCCATTGTGGGTCAGTCGGTATATCATCTTACATGCCACATCACACAATCAAGCACACATTAGTAGCACTGCACTATATAAAATATTTACATCATTCATTCTAGTATCTCAGTCAGTCGAGCATACAAATTATTCATCAGCGCTACATTATATAAAATATTTACATCATTCATTCTAGTATCTCAATTAGTCGAGCATACAAATTATTCATCATTTATCATTTTCTCAGTCAGTCGAGTATATCCATCATTCATCATTCATCTAATCATTTTCATCTCTGTCACTTAAGCATAAATATCATTCGATCATTTCCATTACATAATGTCTCAGTCAGTCGAGCATATATTTCATTCAATTGTTTCCGTTTCATAATATTTCAGTCATTCGATCATATACAACATTCAGTCACCATTCATTATGCTAATCATTAAGCAAATCATTCATTCATTTATTATTTTTAAGCGAAGCATCCACTTCTATAAGTGTTGTTCACTGTGTCGTTTTTGTTTATCATTTGTCATCAAGCAAATGATCATGTGTTCTTTAGTCATTCAAACATTTCAAATATTTAAAAGACCATTCTACTAAAGTTTATCCCGTCGGGTCACTTGGAAAGTGTCCTCAAGTCCATGGTCAGTCAAGGTACTGAGGCGGGCATTACACCAACGAATGCAGTAAGCATGGTCATGGACTTCGACAATGGAGAAGAGCCAAGAGCTTTCCAACAAGCTAATGACATTACTGAGGTGGAAGCACCTTCGTCAACCACCGTGCATTTAACAACCATTTGTAAGCACCTAACATGGACTTGAAAAGCCACATGATAAGGCAAGTGAGGATGGACATCAGTAGTGTCAAACTTGATAACATTAGGGCTACCCTGATCCTGAACTCCTAAAGCACATAAAAGGGCATTCCTTTGGGAAGGACATGCCTAGATAACCTCAAGAGCTGACATGGTACACGAATTTTGGCCCAAATATTCTACAATGGTGTAGTTATGGGTGGCTTGGGCATTGGTATTGTGCATCGAGCGCTTAAGAACACCTTTCAATATCAAAGGCATAGAACTAGGCTTCTCGATATACAATGTAGAATCAGGAGGAGGGGGATCATTCCCCATATTAGATTGTGGTGCTCCATAGTCGCTTGAGCAAGTAGCAATACTAACCTCGGACTTAACCATGTTAACGCATCTGAAGCCACTGGCATGAGAAGAGGACGTCGAATTTTCATTAGTCCCATTACCAGCGACAGAAGCACTCGAAGCCATGTTTTGTTGATGTGGAAGGGGACCTTTCAACACAGTTGGGATCTATGCAAGATGCTTCAAAGCTTCTTCAATTTGAGGACACAAATGTGTAAGGTGATCTTCCGAACAAAGTTTGAAAGGAAATTTCACTTTAGGTCTAGGTTTCCGGTCCCCACCAGCATTTACGCCATCTCGAGGAGGGTTACTGTTCTCTTTCTTAGGATTATTTCTTTTGTTCCCATTATTTCCACCTGTTCTTCTTTCCACCAGGTTATTGGTTACCTGATGGGTTCGTCGATTGTATAGAGTCAACATCGGACGATTGGGTGGAAACGGACGAGGCATGAGCCTATCCAGGGGTAGATTGGTTAATAGACAAATTATGAATTTGACTTGTAACCAAGTCTATGGGACGAGTACTCGTGGAACCAACTATGCCATCGACATGCGGTCCAGGAATAGGCTTGGGCTCATGACATGATCTCGGTGCATCAAGAATAATGTCGTATACAATCTTAGAATGAGCGTAGACTAGGTCGAGCTGCTGGGATTTGAAAGTGGCTTGTTCTTAAGTCATAATGCTAGACAATGAAACGTCCTTTGGAATGTAAGGGAGTAAAGACTTAAGGAACCATTCCAATAGAAATTCTAGAGGAATTTTGGATTTCACCAGCCTCTTCCGCCTGCGCCACTCTTGAAAATGATTAGATATGTGTGTGGCTTTGTCCTGGAATAAGTTATATAAGAGTTTAGTACCATTATCGTAACGAACCGACAAATGAAAGTGAGCTAGGAAAACCAAGGCCAAATCGTTAAAAATCCTATAAGTTCCCCCATGCAACTTGACATAACATTTCGTCACTGCCCCCGTTAGGGTGCGTTGAAATAGCCTCAAACGAATACAATCATGGTTCAAGGAATTCGAGGAGCACCATAAGTGAAAAGTATTGATATGATCACCGAGATCCTCACCATTCTTCCCTTCAAACTTTGAAACGTCAGAAGGGAGCTTGGTAGGGACTGGAGGCCAAGTATAATCATGACACACCAGATCATTCGTGAGCTTCGAAAGATCGGGTAAATTCAATCTAGCAACAAACAGGAGTTGCAGCTGTGAAGCTTGATTATAATCTCCCAAAAGAGACTGACCTTGTGAACTGTAAGGTGGGACTGTGTTCATAGAACTCGACACCTGAGGTTCCTGTAATGCCCGCCTCAGTACTTTAACTAATTAAACTAATGAGGACACTAATTTTGAAGTGAGTCGACTAAATAAAAGACGAACCATAGAAGTTACATTGAATATTATTTTATGAAAGTGATTGAATGACATACGCTAGAATGAAGAAATACGAAATAGAAAGGATTGAATGGGAATATTTTATAAATGAAATCGATGCTCGACTAACGAGTTACTAGGACAATGAATGATGAAATGATTTAATAGTGCATCGCTATTTAATATGTGTGCCTGAGTGTGTGTGTGTGCAGTGACAGGTAAGACGATTTATCGACTGACCCACAATGAAATTTTAGGGGTCGTAAGAATGGAAAAAACACATAGGGGTATGATGACAGACTGTCGACCCTGAATTAGCAATCGACGCACGGGTTGGAAGCTTGGGAGCTGGCCCAGGGAAGCGTGTGCCATACGGGCGAGGCCATACCAACTTGGTCGCGTACGAAATTTGAGGGGCGCGCAATAAGGAGGGCCTTATTCCTCAGCAACCCTTAGTCTCCAAGAAGTGTAGTTGATAGATCGCGGTAATGAATCCCCGATCGCTACACAGTTCTCCTCATAAGAAGAAAGAAAAAAAATTGTCGGAAGGGCCCGTCGAAAAGGTACCTAGACAATAACAAGAAGAAAGAAGATGAATTGTCGTAAGGGCTCGCCGAAGAGGTACCTAGACAAGAACGAGGGGAAGAAAATTAGTCAATGGTATAAATGGAAATGTCACAGAAGGTTTAGGAAATACTTTATTCCATTTTGTTTTATTTTATTAATTTGAATAATTGTATTCAAGATTTTATTTTAATTGATTTCATTGATTTGAATTATTCATTTTAATTGATTTTATTAGCTTGAAAAAGAATCGAAGAGATTGATTTTATTTATATTAAATTGATTAATTTTGTTGTTGAGAAAAGTTATTATTTATTCAAAAGATTTTAATTGGATAGATTTTATTACCTTGAATTATCCTACACAAGATTCTATTCTTGATTTCATTAATTTAAATTACTTATTTTAATTGATTTCATTATATTGAAAATGGGTTAAAAAGATTGATTTTCTTTATATTAAATTGATTAATTTTGTTATTGAGAAAAGTTATTACTTATTCAAAAGATTTTAATTGGATAGATTTTATTATTTTAAATCATTCTATTTAATTGACTTCATTATTTTGAGAAAGAATTGAAATAGGTCATTAATAAAATAAATTTTTTTTAATTATTCAAGATTTTACTTTAATCAAATTTATTATTTTTTTAAAATTATTTTATAAGGAAGAAATTTAAAATAGATTATATTTTTCGTAAAAGAAACCATCATCAAATTCTATTTTAGTAGTTGGAAAAGAAAGGAATATAGAAAGCATTAAGTCTAACTAAAAACATTTTTGATTAAACTAAATAGGAACTAAAACACAACTAGGACTCTAATGAAAACCACTACACCTAAACCCATTGATTTAGGGAATTGGGTGTACACTAAAGATAGAGGAAGAGACACTTGTAATTTGTGAATAATATTAGTAAAATATTAAAATAAATGATTTATGTGCATGGAAAGACACATGGCACAAAAAAATTTTGCTATAAAAGAAGGGAGGAGAAGGAGAAAAGGATCTCTTGCTCCCTAGTGTTGGATGGGCACCGGAATCGTAAATTGATCTTGTGAATTCTTGGGAGTTGGGTTTAGCTTTCCGGGGATTCGGAAATCCCACCAAAAAGCTTGCTTTGTGTGTTCTTGCAATCCTATTTCCTCGGGGGTTCAGGGTGAAGCAGAGTAACCCCGATACAGTAGGGTGGTCAACCGAGGGGTTGTCGGTATCTTCGTCAAAGCTGGATTGATCTAGACGACTGAATCAACCTCTACTACATCAACCGACTATCTCGAATTCGACGATCAAATCAGGTTCTATGTCTTTTAATTTATTTTTCTTTCAATATATGAGATTGATACTTGATTTATCTCAAAAGAAAATGGTGTATGAGAATCGAATTGCTTTCTATCTTTATGCTGTTCTTTTAAATTCGTATGAAGAAAATGGTGTATGAGAATCAAATTGCTTTCTAGCTTTCTGGTTTTCTTTTAAATTCGTATGAAGAAATAATGGTGTATGAAAATCGATTTACTGATCTACAATTTTATAATCTCTGTTTTAATTTGTAGTCTTATAAGTTACTACATTTATATATATGTTTAAACCAGAATCTGAATTAGGGAGTCAAATTTATTGGAGACAAACAGATCCAATGCCCATCTATTAAGACCCCGGTTGCATTATTATTTTAGCGTTTCCAGATTTACATCATCAGATGTCCTTTGGATATTTCGAACACTATTTCTTTTCAAATTTTGGCATTGCAGATGGCATAATGTTTTATAAAAGGACAGACAGGTTCTATATTTAAGCTCAGATCAGGTCAAGATCGCCAATGTATTATTTCCTTCTCCGCGTATAATTTATTTGCAATATCAACTCATGAAATCGCATCCTTCACTTTCGTTTGAGATCGAATCTCAAGGTTTAATTTTTACTCTGTAAATCGAATTTCTATAGGACAACGTTCCCAGAATTGATTCCAAATTACATTCCTGATTTGATTTCAATTTGCAAACTATAATTTAATCTCTGTAAGTCGAATTTCTATAGGGCAACGTTTCCAGATTTGATTTCGAATGGCAACGTCATGAAATCTCTGCAACCGATTTGTATAGGGTAACGTTTCTGGAATTTGACTTCGAATTGCAATGTCGTCAATCTCTGCAAACCGATTCAGAATCATGATTTCGAACTGTGATATTATGAAATCCTTGCGGTTTTACAAATCGAAATTTGTTGAGCGTTGATAAATTTTTAAATGAACTATAGCTGACTGTAGATAACTCTGTTTCTATTTTGAGTACTGAATTAGCATCCACAGGGGTTGCAGGAATTTGTAATTATTTATTCATAACTTCTGAGATTGGATCTTGACGATTTAATTTTTAAAATTCAGTGTATTCAAAACCCAAACCTGGGCAATTTTTCCTCTGCCTATCTATCCATAAAATCGATTTGTAATTTATGATTTTAACCTGGCAATTGAGGCGTTTTCCATCTGCAAGTTTATCTATTAGATCGATTCACTAACTTTATCAAAGTCTTGAACCCTGGATCGTTTTTCTCTATCTCCTTGTCATTCTGAATTATATTAACTTCTGAGTTTATAACGGGGAATTCATTTGTGTTTGACCACGGTTTTACTCTATTCGAATTGGGCGTGTAAGCACCGTCACTAGATTGGATCTTGAGCTCTGTTTATTGTCATATCGTATCTGAAATTAAGATGATCAAATTGGTACTCTGCCCATACACCGAACGCTTGGCTACCACTACGATTGTGATACCATGTCTATGCAATGAAACGCTGCCTTCACTCTGTGTTATGACTGTATTGATATCCGAAAATTACTGTGTAGCTATTTCGAATTCTTTTGGCGTTTCCAGATCTAATAAGTAGATTTACAAGTTCGCCATCAATTCCTTGGTTCTTTTATCTTAGACCCGGAGTATGAATATGCTATTCAGTTGCACGATCTACAGATCGAACCCTGCTCGCTTTCACCTTACAAACCTTGAAATGGATTTGAAGATGATCTTCCCTTGACTGTCGTAATCCAGCGTTCTTCATGGCATCACTCCCTCGAAGTCAGGGTTATCCCATTCAATCCGATCTCCCTAGGACTCGACTATTGATACTGAAGCTCGACAATTGTTTTTAATTTTAAAAATAAACTTTTTTTTACAATGTCAAGTAATATATTGAATTCTGATAAGTCGGACATAGTGATGCTAGTCTTTCATTACAACTATTATTGGTAATAATGAATTTGATAAGGGCGTTGTATGTATTTTACAGTAACCAGTGCAGTAAACATTCGATAAGGATTTGCGAGAAAATAATTATTGTTAATAATCGGAACTATGTTCTTATAGTGAGAAGCAAGAATGTATTATATAGATTATGTTCTTCATAATGAGAATCAATATCGTATGCTGCTTATTAACATTATTAGTGATGAATGTCATAAATTACTTTCCATTGACAATAAAGAAGGTTAGTGATGAATGTCGATCACACATTATAATTACTGTTGACAATGATAAGAATCGATAACACATGATAGATATAAATATAGTGATGTATTTAACGTTCAATAGCAATTTTGAGAATTAATAGTTAGGTACATTGTGTATAATTTATGATAGTAGGTAAAGCATTTCTTTTAAATGTTCAAATGACAATTGTCTTTTATATAAATATAGTGATGTATAAAGAAGGTTAGTGATGAATGTCGATCACACATTATAATTACTGTTGACAATGATAAGAATCGATAACACATGATAGATATAAATATAGTGATGTATTTAACGTTCAATAGCAATTTTGAGAATTAATAGTTAGGTACATTGTGTATAATTTATGATAGTAGGTAAAGCATTTCTTTTAAATGTTCAAATGACAATTGTCTTTTATATAAATATAGTGATGTATTTAATATTCAATAGCAATTTTGAGAATTAATAGTTAGGTACATTGTGTATAATTTATGATAGTAGGTAAAGCGTTTCTTTTAAATGTTCAAATGACAATTGTGCAAGACAGTAGTGAATTACATGGGTGATGTTTGCATAATGGGAATCAATAAGGTGTGGTTTTTATTAATGAGTAGTAGTAGAAATTGAAATCGCTTTAGTCGCTTACCTTTAAAGCAATAAAAGATTGTTTAAACATCACTTTCCCATAACTAAATGATTAGCGTGCAAGATGAGTTATGATTACACTTATATTCAAAAGTATAGATCCTAGACAGAATTGAATTCATCTATTTAAAAAAAAAAAACCCATAAGCGAGATCCCTACAATATTGATTATGATGAAGGGTGATAAATATCATAAATGGTTATGGGAGGTTTGAACACATGGGGAAATACAAAATGAGGTTCTTTGTGATTAAGATTTGGAATTATACATATATAATTATGAACTATTAGATTATGGGAATTTGATGTATGATGCTTCATAGTCAATGTTCTTATTATGATTAAGATTTGAATATATATATATGTATATATATTGTAACTAGGAAATGAGAATCATATTTGAATTTATGTTGAACACTCTTACATTCATTTAATGAAATATTTAATCCGTGATCC
Organism: Larix kaempferi; assembly: GCA_027924585.1. Lineage (NCBI taxonomy): Eukaryota > Viridiplantae > Streptophyta > Pinopsida > Pinales > Pinaceae > Larix > Larix kaempferi. The sequence continues at coordinate 24,104,594 of BSBM01000318.1, read as the reverse complement.
ACTTTACAAAAGATTGTGTTCTCAAATATTGTTGAAAACTAATATTCTCTAAAGAAAAATTGATTTAGTTTCTTTATTGAATTGTGAAAGTTGAGCATGGTGGAAAAGAAGAAATTAGAGCTAGGAAATATTTTATATGAGACCTTGAATTATAAATTATTAAGACATGTTTGTGAACAATGTTTATATGTATAATGTATGAAAGGATTAAAGAGCACTTGTCTCAACACAGGTTGAATTGGCACTTAACTGTTTAATTGTGCCTAATAAATTACACCTAGCTAATTCATTAACCCCATGTTCAATTTAACCTCAATAATGGAAAATGGATTACGTCAAGTTCAATAAGTATTATTGAGGCTTAAAAAAAAAAAAAATTCACTTGTTTGGGATCAAGTCTCTACAGTGCCGAAGAACTCTGGTAATAACCATGACCGTGACCATAAGGATAATAACCTCCTCCAAACTGGACCATGTGAGGATACACATGCATATGTGAGGAATAAGCTCCATAAGGGGGGTTGAAATCAGGGCCAAAACCGGTTGTATGATTATGAAAATTACTTCCACAGGTATGGGGTATATAACCACTAGTCGTGGAGGGTCCATTCGATTGATGACCATAAGAAACTGGTATGTTACCACCCCCGAGAACCGTAGCACTAGGAGGAGGATGAGTCGGAAGCATAAAATCATTTGTTGGAACAGGCATATGTATAGAGGCATAAGGGTTAATAGATGGTATATAGGTCGTAGTACCAATGCCTACAGTGAAACCTCCACTAGCAAAAAGATTCGTACCAGCACTAGTGGCTATTGTAGGAGATGGCCCTCCTCCAACATATAGAGTAGATGGAGGGATGTGACCACTCCCAAATTGATATGCATTAAAAGGGGGTATAGTGACCCCAATCCCAAGGCTAGAATTGGCATGAATATTAGACATAGTAGAAGTTGTAGTGGGAAAAACACCTGACATACCCAATGAAAAAGGGATTGTGGTCGTAGGGACGGTTGTAGAGTCGTAACCTGGCATACCATAACAGAAACCTGGTGTATTAGTATCATCAAATTGAATCGTACTAACGAGTTGGGATACCCCAAAAACAGGAGGAGTGATGTGTGTTGAATCTCCCCCCATCTGCCCCTAGGGGTGCTCGAAGGAGAGTTTCGTGTAGTGCCAGTGGAAGGAGTTGCGGGGAATCCTGTCATGCCAAATGTAGAACTCATGATAGGAGCTCTCTGAATCTCATGAGATGTAAATGAAAAATACAACGGTATTCTTCCGATGCTTCCTAATAAAATACTGCGACGGATTGCTAGCTGGTAAACTAACCAAATGACGAGATCGACGGAGAGGCGGCTCTCGATCCATGATGACTCGAAAAAGTCAACAACTATAAATGTATCCTAATGGCCAGCTAGAATGTCATAGAGTACACACCTAAAGAAACTACATCCAAATGCACACAAACAGGACTGGATCAAGGGACCTCCCGACACTACAGCTTGTATGTCTTGCTTAGGAGAGGCTTGAGACTCCCAAACTATAACCGGAGGTAACCAAATAAGTTATAAGGGCCCTCAGACTTCACTGCGCAAAACATGTTCAAATCCCTGTGTCAAGCACAACTGTGTTGTCTGACCCCTATCTGACTCAGGACAATTGCAGAATAATCGCTACGAATTCCCTATGTGATACCTAGGTAAAGAAACTAAGGCTACCACGTACAACCAATGCTCAGGAGGACAGTCGGAGGTGGGATCTGTCATATGGGAAGGGTAGCTAAGCTTGAAACTCAAGAGGGTCAAATCCCCCAAGAGTACCCAGATACGAACAAATCCTAGAAATATCTCCCATGTTCAGCTAGTATTGGAGGGCTATCTCCACAACCAACCTCCTGTGACCTCGTGCTTAACTCTGGTTTGAGTAGAGCATCCTGAGAACACTGATGTATACCATGGGTTTCACCACTACCTAGTCATACACATAATGTTTTGTTTAATAGTCTTGGATCGTTAACTCACAGTGATGCAGTCCAAGACTCTAAACCTATACTAGTTGGTGCACCCTATAAAAGAGAAAATCGTTCGAATCAATTTTAATATTAAGCATTAATTTTAATGGTTGTAATTACTCAAAGGATATGGTTGTGAAACTAATTACGTGAATAGACTCAATGAAATCCACACCCGAAAATCACTAGACTCAACTACCAATGAAAAAATATGCCACTACCATGACAGTCAATCCAACGTTTCATTTTTGAAATAAAAATGCAATCTCTTTATAATTTCATGCAAGTCCTAATGAAAGCACAAGCACTCTGATGCAAAATGCAATGACATAAAGAAATTATTTTTTTTGTATTTTCACTTATAAATGACATGAAAATGCAAGCAATGTTTTTGTATTTTTCAATATAAATGAATGAAAAATGCAAGCAGAATCAAAACTCTTTAGTAAAAATGTAGAGCATGAAAAGCAGACAACCCAGCAAATCCCAAAATGTAAGACTTAGCTAATCTAATGAGCTATATAAAAAACAAGAAATGGTTGGAAACCAAAAGTTCAAAAACTAAAGAAAGAGGAGTTTATGGTCAATAAAAGAGCATGGAATAGTTAGGAAATAGGCCTACTAAGAGTCAGGAACACCAAGAATCAACCCAACAACAACCATTGATCATAGACAAGACAATCCCGGATTTGTACGCAGCTGTTCACAGAATAGTGGCATATATACGCTGGCTATTGTACTAACATTAGCGCATACACGCGAGCTAACCAAGGATGACTCGCGTACAAGGCAAGGTAGGTGGACCAAAATTGAATCAAACAGCCAAGAAAATCAAGATTTCTTATGCATATCCTAACAATCAGTTAATGACACAGAAGCTCGACAAAACAAAAACTCAAAACAAGGAAAAATGCCCCAAATCCCCAAAATGGAGGTTTCTCCCCAACGGAGTCGCCATTTCTGTTTTGAAGAAAAAATTCCTATGGCTCAGGGCATACCACAATAGACAGATGAATACCATAAATTAACTCAATTCCCAATGCAATTATATATAAATTTAAATGCTAAGATATGGATAAAAGACCAACCTTCAACTAGATGTTTGATGTAGATCCCCGTTGAGCTTTCCAATTTCTACACTTGAACCTGCAGCTTAGTATCAACAACAAATACAAACAAGTGCATGTAATATATGAAAGATATTAGCATAAACAATAGCATGGTCCATGATATAATAAGCAAATGTTACCCAATGTAATTAAACAATCATTCACAAGATCAATTGGATGAGAAAATGTGTATTTCTATTAATATAAACAAGAAGTACATGATAAAACCCCTTGTCGGAAACTCATATGAACAAAGAACTAGGTCCCTCCACTTGTGTATCCACCACTTCAATCCCCCATGCGATGGAAAAATCAAGAGTAAAGGATGGGGTCCTTCACAAGAAATGGAAGAGTTTGGTAGGTGAAAATAAAAGGTTCACAACAACAAGGATCAATGGATGTAGACTCAAGTCACGGAAAAAATCCAATAGAGTTTCGTTGCTCTCTCTTTCTCCTTCCTTCCATACACCATAAGATCTCAATATATAACCCTCCTAATGGTAGGTGAAAGGTTGAAACGAGTCGTTTCGATATGCATGGAGGGACAAAGGTCACAATGGTCACCTTTTGAAGTAAAAATAGAGTTTTTTACCATTTAACTTGATGTATGCGGGCTACAGTGGGACAGCTGCGCATGCATGAGCTGCAGTAAATCAACTTGCGTACAAGAACAAAAATAGGGAAACAAGGGTTCCTGGAGGACAGAAAGTGGATCTGATTCAATCAAATAAATAATGAAGTCCAATGAGTGCTAATGCTCACAAGGTGGCAAAATACGTTGTAACATGCCTAATGCAACAATTCATCCTGTTAACATTTCACATATCTCAATATCATTTGGGGTGAAGGTTACCTTTTTGGGTAAACCTGTGTGAGTCATCTGATATACTGACAATAGGTTTGCAGCAAGTCCAAGAACATACAATACATTATTGACTAAAACAAATTCGAGATCTCTGCCACCTTTACCTTTGCTTGAAGTTTCAGAATTACCACCCAATACAATATTTGGACCACAAGAAGAGTCAAGTGAAGTAAGAACTCACTTGTAGACACCATGTGCCTTAAAGCTCCAGAATCAATAATGAATGAGATAGGCTTGGATGTGCTTTCCATTAGTGCATGTACTCTTTCCTTATCATCATAATTTTGTCCTCCATCCTTCCTCCTTGTGCTCTCTGGAAGAGGAATGTTGGATTTCTCCAGGTGTTGAGCCATTTGATCAATGCTCTTCTTCACGCAAGAGATTTCACGATGAAATCCCTTGCTGCAATAATTGCTCTTTGTCCTCTCATTCTTGTTCTTTGGATTTCTTTTTAAATTTGAGGAGTCTTCATGAGCTTTTTGCTTGTCTTTCCTCTGATCAGTGGGCTTCTTGAAATTTCCCTTCTTCTTCCCTTTCGAACTCTTTGAATCTCCAACATTCAGATAGTGTTCTTTGGATAGATTTTTAATGGCTCCCATCAATACCAATTTGTCTTGCTCTTGTCTAAGTGACTCCATGAATTATGAAAGTGTCGGGCTCTTCTAATTTTTAACTACCTTCCTTGTGGAGTGGAAGGTCGAAACAAAGATTGAGTAGACAGGGACAAGTTTCGAGAGAATGGCCAAGACTAACTGCTCATCCTTTTTTTCAATACCACATTACTTCAGCTGTAGAACGAGTGATTTGAATTTGGAGAAGAAATCCTGGATGTTATCGATATTATGTGAACTCAATGAAACTAGTTCATTATCCAGTTGGTGGCCTCTTAGTTCATCGGTCTTTCCAAACAATTCTTAAAGCTTTAGCCAAAATTCATTGGGAGAGGTAAGGCCATCGATATCGAATAGAAGATACTTGGATGTAGTGATACACAGTAATCCATAGGCTTCTCTTTGATTATGCCATTTTGATTTCTCAATATCTGAGGTTGGCTCATCTTCAGTTGCCATAGTCACCCTGTAGAGGCCTTTGCTCCTCAACATGATCTCCATCTGTGCCTTCCAGTCAAAATAATTGAATGGAGTGAGGATGATCTGATGTGATGGATCCATGGAAGCTCTAAAATAAGTTTTGGATTGATTTGGGTGTGCCCAAAGATGGTTTGTTGCGCCTTCTGGATGATAGAATGCACCCTGTGGATGAATTACTGTGCCCTCCTTGAGACTCGTGGGATTCTGCAAAAAAATAGAAGGATAAAGGAATAGCTTCATAGCTCTGATACCATTTGAAATTCAGTTGACACCAAGATCTAATCAATAAATTACACACTCTCACAAAAGATCTCACACAACTAGTCAAGAACATAGAAAATTACTCACAATAGATACAAATTGTATTACTCTCATGAATAAAATACATCAGCCAACCTTAGGTAATTAAATCGATGTCAATATACAATGTTTATATCAGAGATTCGAATCTCTAAATATTCCATTTGGATCCTCACAAAGTAGACTTACTAAATTGATGCAAAACCCCCCTAGGTGGCAAGTGTGTTCTCCAAGCCACACCAAAGGCTCAAAAATTTATGATTTAGTGATTAGATAGTGATGTGTGATGAAAACAAATGCTAAATCCAAAAAATAGAAGGAAGAAACATCAAGCAGTGAAAGTGGTCCAAAAAACAGTTTCCCTAGTTGACTAGTTTGTCACCTTTCACCCAAAAGCAATAAAAAGCAGCATGTGCACCATTTTCACCAGAATCTTATCCAAAATGATTTGAAATGCATCCAAGTGACTTAGGAAACTTGTGTTCCAAACCTAGAAGGCTTGTGGTCCCCCCAAAGATGCCTTATGGTCCACACAATGACTCATATGCCAATTATTTAGTCTAATACATAGTAATTAATCATTAAATGATTAATTAATTTCTCTAATGTATTAATTGACACAGAGTATGGGTTTTAAATATTCCAACATCATCATCATCATCGTTGTTTCCATCATCACCATCATCATCATCATCTTCCTCTTCATCATATTCATAATCATCATCATCATCATCATAATCATCATCGTTGTCGTCGTCATCACCACCATCATCATCATCATCATCATCATCATCATCTTCATCATCATCATCTTCATCACCATCATCTTCATCTTCATCATCATCATCGTCATATTCATCATCATCATCGTCATCACCATCTTCATCATGATCATCATCTTCATCATCATCATCATCATCATCATCATCATCATCGTTGTAGGATATTCGATGCATATTCCTAGAAATACCGACAACGTTTGGCATCAGTGGTTTGGCGATCTCATTGGATTATTTTGAAGGGGGTGTTGGATATCCTATCAAAATTACATTATAACAAGTCTGATATCTGATGCCTTTGTCCGTCAGTGGTATGGCGAGGTCATTAGCATTAGCATCAGTGTAGTGCCCTTCTTAGGCACAGGGTCTCTATATTTGCATTTTCATGTAAATACCAAGTTTTCTCTTTATATTATCTGGAAAATTCAACCCTCTAAGTCTCTATTGTCTAAATGTTTACATGTCTCTGCAATTTAAATAAACATAAACTTAAATCTTCATTACAGCTATGTTCTTTTAACATGCATAACTTGAAAATGAAAGGACATACCTTTTATTCAAGCTAGCTCAGTAAAATACCTGGACCTGTAGATTTGCAGTGTGGTAAGAAGATTCCTGTAGTGGGTTCTGTAGGTTACCTTAGAAACCCAAAATGATGTGTACACCCTTCCGATCAGCTATTATCATGCTGACCCTAGGAAATCAACTGATTTCCTAGCCCCCGAGCCCACAGACCGATAATCCCGACAATAGCTTTCCATCGAACCTTTCCATGGTAATATTTTGCTGAGCTAAGCCCCTCCTCAGTCTTTTCATTTGAGTTTCCCACCTCCTCAAAGCTTCGAGTTAACCCCCTCCTCAGTCTTTTCATTTGAGTTTTCCACCTCCTCAAAGCTTCGAGTTAACCCCCTCCTCGACATCGAGTTAACCCCCTCCTCGACATTCCTCCTTTTTCACAAAAAAAAATATTCCTCACAGTTCTCCCACAATAACCCCCTTACTACTTTGTAAAATCCCCTCTTTATAGGCATCCACCTCCTTCATAAAGTCAAACTTCCTTATCACTCCACTGCCCTAGCTGTCGTGGTCTTTGGAAGTACAATCATTAATGCATCCCCTTTTTTAAGGTAAAAAGGTGGAATATAATTTTATTTTTAAATCACCCAAGTTTCTCTCGAATAGTGGAGTTGTTAAATAATTTATTTAACAAACCCCTTTTATTTACTTGGAATGGATCTGTTAATTAATTGAATGAATCATTTGTTTAATAATTTATTCAATCCACTATGTTCTATAGAAAGGATTATTATCGTTATTATTATTAATTAAATAATAATAATAATGTAATAATAATAACAATAATAATTAATAATATTAGTAATTAATTTAATTCTGAATAGTAATTAAAATGTTTATTTGTTTAATGGATAAGTGTCAATATAGTACCTCTAGGTATAATTAATGAAATATACTTAATAGTTTATTTAATCATGATCAACAATTATTTAGCACACTCTACTAGTATTAATGTTTAACTGTTATTCTTCATATTGAAGTCTCATTCACTTGAGGATACTTGCGATTAATGACACTTATTTTAACTGTTCATCACTATGTTTACATACAAGACTAATTGACTTATTTTACACATTAAAACTTGATGATCTTTTACTGATTAAGTCATTAACTGAATACTTATTTGAGTTATCTATGATAACTTATAACATTGTTACATCTTGATAAGTATGTTGTTAACCAATGTTATTGCGCATTTGCATAATGTGCATGCGTGGCCAGCGTATGCACAAGACAGACATGTACTATAAACATATGTCATATATATATATATCCTATGCATAATAGCTAACTAACACTAATAATACTTTATGCAAACTGAACAAGTATACATTCATCATAATATTACTAAAACATCATTGGTTACTTTATTAGTTAACCTTTAAGATTTCATTTCCTTATTTTTATGATTACATTTGTTCAATCAATCAGGTATAAGGAAAGCTACCTACTACCACTAACTCTACGTCAAGGAATACCCAACCATCATCAGTACTAACTATCATATTCTCCCATCCTAACCTACTGCCACATCCTCCCTATCCCTCCTCCGCTAGTACAAAAGTGGATGTCGGACTCATCGACTTGACCACATAGAACATGAGAGCGATAGCGTCGGCTGAACAACGGACCTATCCTCTCCTAGCAGGCATCCGACCATCGTCATCACACATACATGGGGAGCGTGTCTCAGCACAGCCCTCCCACGACCTCGGGTATCATAGGAACATAGGGTGGGCAACACATCCATCCCTCTCAACATACTGGGCCTACACCCTTATCAAATCATACTCTGCTGCTCTCGAGATTATCAGTCCATGTCATCGTATCGTCAGTTTCAGTTGCTAAGGTTCTCTGCATGGATAAGCTCTTATCCATAAATCAGATCAATTATCTGGCTATCCCATAGCCCTCGTGTCCTGTAGGTTAGCATTCTGCAGAATACACATTTTATAACAAGCATTTCCATTCTATCACCAATTGATCCATATCATCAACATCATTTTATTTCACGTCACAACTTTATCACATCACAGGTATGCATGGAATATAATAGTTCTATCAATTTCATCATAGGATGGCATCCACGTTCCATGCCATATATTTCACATTTCATCAAGGGAAACGCTAAAACATATATTTTCCATTCTATCATTGTCTGATCCATTTTGTCAGCATTATTTATTTCATCACATAAAATCATTAAATCGATCACAGCATAATTACCACATCATATATATCACATTTCCTCCAGGACGATTATCAAACATACACTGTCATTATGAAATAAAAGAATCTCATGATAATCACAACTTAATAACTGCACGAATATAGTAACATCATTAACACAGTAGCAACATATCATCATGTCTATCATGCCGAAAATATAGTTCACGCTGTCTAGCTGAGTCAAACAGATAACAAGCAATTAAAGTGAAAGGGGTCTAACTCGCAAACAGGCCTAGTCAAAATATGGGGCATTACATACACCCCCCCTTTAGGAAACTTCGTCCCGAAGTTATGGTCATAATAATGCAGGGAAAATCTTGATGCCTGATCTCTTCATTCTTGCAAGTAGCAGGTGTTGGCCGTAATTGTCTTACTTAGTTTTGACTTGACAGAATATGCCGATATTATCCTATGGCTTGCTTCATTTATCCCCTGATGTGTATTCTAATAATTTAGAGAAACATTTGGATTAATCTTTCTATTGAATCTCTAAAATCCGTAAGATTATAATCAAGTGCCATCCACCTCTGTATCCTACTTCTTACCGTTTAGCAACATCCTTCAAGTTATAACGTCCAGAGAGGTTTACTCCTCACCAATAGCTTATATTGATCCAACTTAGCATGAAACAATCAACGATTTTTTTTTGAAAAAGTGAGCCGAGAGTTCATAATCTTTAATTATTCAACAAGCGGCTACAAGGATCTTTAAGATTGGCATACCTCTCCTAGGAGATGAAGATCCCTGTTATTTCATTCTAAGGTCAACCATTGTTATTGCCTTAGTGTTAATAAGCAATCTGCATCCCTGATAACCATAAGTATTGTGACAATATTAAATTAGGGGAAGTATCATTTATTCGAGTGTTTTCAGTAACTATATCTTACCGAATGCTTAAGTTCACTGATAGTATCTGTTAGGGGTTTAAACAACATAACTTTATTCATCGAGGTGCACATCGGTTCCTATTTTGCCTCCATTATTACCCCATTTACTTGTATTACTAGTTCACTTAACCTGGTTGAGGGTTCGACGCATAATCATTCATGGTAACTTCATTAGTCCCCCAATAATTTACCCACTTTTATAATTTACTGCTCGTTCATTTGGTAACTATTAAATACCAAATGTAGTGCCCTTCTTAGGCACAGGGTCTCTATATTTGCATTTTCATGTAAATACCAAGTTTTCTCTTTATATTATTTGGAAAATTCAACCGTCTAAGTCTCTGTTGTCTAAATGTTTACATGTCTCTGCAATTTAAATAAACATAAACTTAAATCTTCATTACAGCTCTGTTCTTTTAACATGCATAACTTGAAAATGAAAGAACATACCTTTTATTCAAGCTAGCTCAGTAAAATACCTGGACCTGTAGATTTGCAGTGTGGTAAGAAGATTCTTGTAGTGGGTTCTGTAGGTTACCTTAGCAACCCAAAATGATGTGTCCACCCTGCCGATCAGCTATTATCGTGCTGACCCTAGGAAATCAATGGATTTCCTAGCCCCCGAGCCCACAGACCGATAATCCCGACAACAGCTTTCCATCGAACCTTTCCATGGTAATCTTCTGCTGAGTTAACCCCCTCCTCAGTCTTTTCATTTGAGTTTCCCACCTCCTCAAAGCTTCGAGTTAACCCCCTCCTCAGTATTTTCATTTGAGTTTCCCACCTCCTCAAAGCTTCGAGTTAACCCCCTCCTCGGCATCGCGTTAACCCCCTCCTCGGCATCGCGTTCACCCCCTCCTCGGCATCGCGTTAACCCCCTCCTCGGCATTCCTCATTTTTCACAAAAAAAATAATCCTCACAATTCTCCCACAATAACCCCCTTACTACTTTGTTAAATCCCCTCTTTATAGGCATCCACCTCCTTCATAAAGTCAAACTTCCTTATCACTCCACCGCCCTAGCTGTCGTGGTCTTTGAAAGTACAATCATTAATGCATCCCCCTTTTTAAGGTAAAAAGGTGGAATATAATTTTATTTTTAAATCACCCAAGTTTCTCTCGAATAGTGAAGTTAAATAATTTATTTAACAAACCCCTTTTATTTACTTGGAATGGATCCGTTAATTAATTGAATGAATCATTTGTTTAATAATTTATTCAATCCACTATGTTCTATAGAAAGGATTATTATCGTTATTATTATTAATTAAATAATAATAATAATGTAATAATATAACAATAATAATTAATAATATTAGTAATTAATTTAATTGTGAATAGTAATTAAAATGTTTATTTGTTTAATGGATAAGTGTCAATATAGTACCTCTAGGTATAAATAATGAAATATACTTAATAGTTTATTTAATCATGATCAACAATTATATAGCACACTCTACTAGTATTAATGTTTAACTGTTATTCTTCATATTGAAGTCTCATTCACTTGAGGATACTTGCGATTAATGACACTTATTTTAACTGTTCATCACTATGTTTACATACAAGACTAATTGACTTATTTTACACATTAAAACTTGATGATCTTTTATTGATTAAGTCATTCACTGAATACTTATTTGAGTTATCTATGATAACTTATAACATTGTTACATCTTGATAAGTATGTTGTTAACCAATATTATTGCGCATGTGCATAATGTGCATGCGTGGCCAGTGTATGCACAAGACAGACATGTACTACAAACATATGTCATATATATATATATCCTATGCATAACAGCTAACTAACACTAATAATACTTTATGCAAACTGAACAAGTATACATTCATCATAATATTACTAAAACATCATTGGTTACTTTATCAGTTAACCTTTAAGATTTCATTTCCTTATTTTTATGATTACATTTGTTCAATCAATCAGGTATAAGGAAAGCTTCCTACTTCCACTAACTCCAGGTCAAGGAATACCCAACCCTCATCAGTACTAACTATCATATGCTCCCATCCTAACCTACTGCCACATCCTCCCTATCCCTCCTCTGCTAGTACAAAAGTGGATGTCAAACTCATCGAACTGACCACATAGAACTTGAGAGCGATAGCGTCAGCTGAACAGCGGACCTATCCTCTCCTAGCAGGCATCCGAACATCGTCATCACACATACATGGGGAGCATGTCTCAGTACGTCCCTCCCACGACCTCGGGTATCATAGGAACATAGGGTGGGAAACACATCCATCCCTCTCAACATACTGGGCCTACGCCCTTATCAAATCATACTCTGCTGCTCTCGAGATTATCGGTCCATGTCATCGTATCGTCAGTTTCGGTTGCTAAGGTTTCCTGCATGGATAAGCTCTTATCCATAAATCAGATCAAGTATCCGGCTATCCCATAGCCCTCGTGTCCTGTAGGTTAGCATTCCGCAGAATACACATTTTATAACAAGCATTTCCATTCGATCACCAATTGATCCATATCATCAACATCATTTTATTTCACGTTACAACTTTATCACATCACAGGTATGCATGGAATATAATAGTTCTATCAATTTCATCATAGGATGGCATCCACGTGCCATGCCATATATTTCACATTTCATCAATGGAAACGCTAAAACATATATTTTCCATTCTATCATTGTCTAATCCATTTTGTCAGCATTATTTATTTCATCACATGAAATCATTAAATCGATCACAGCACAATTACCACATCATATATATCACATTTCCTCCAGGACGATTATCAAACATACACTGTCATTATGAAATAAAAGAATCTCATGATAATCACAACTTAATAACTACACGAATATAGTAACATCATTAACACAGTAGCAACATATCATCATGTCTATCATGCCGAAAATATAGTTCACGCTATCTAGCTGAGTCAAACAGATAACAAGCAATTAAAGTGAAAGGGGTCTAACTCGCAAACAGGCCTAGTCAAAATATGGGGCATTACAATCATCATCGTTGTCATCGTCATCACCACCACCATCATCATCACCATCATCTTAATCATTATCGTCATCATCATCATCTTTATCATCATCATCATCATCATCATCATCATCTTCATCATCATCATCATCATTTTAGGGACTCTCATCCTGAGTAAGTTTTTTTTGTTTTTTTTTTTTGTACTCCAAAGAAATTCCGTTAAGCTAACTATAACTTATGGATTCTTAAACATGAGACATGAAGGACTAGACCAATGAAACCGTGTAAAGATTTCCCTACTCATAGATGATAGCACAATTACCCTCATGATGCATTAAACATACCTACTGTTAATTACTCCATAAAATTGCATCTATAAGCTCTTCTTTTTATTGAAATAGGGTATCCTTATTCTAGCCGTAAAACTTTTCTACTTGTTTAACAACATTAACACATCAAAAAATTTCTTGAATAAAAAGAATCTATAAACTAATTATAACACTTTTAATGTAACATTATAAATATGTACTAGTACATCACCCTTTTCCTTTCGTCAAAGATACACCTATAACTTACTCGTAAACAATTTTTAAACCAATTACTTATAATTTAATCACAATGCCTTCCTAAAAAAATAATTATAATTCAATCACAATATATTCCTAAACAAAACAATTATAGTTTAATCGCACTGAATTCCTACAATTAAATCTTAATACATTCCATCATTCCCATACCACACATATTTTCATATAGTAACATGTCAATATTTTCTCAATGTTAAGTTAGGATACTTAGGTTTCAATCATGAACATTTTCCATAATAAACTAAGGGATAATTCCAAATAACTTCAATGAGGCTTGAATGACGAAATGCACATATCTTTCTCAGTATTAAAACTTTTAAGCAATATTTGTATTGAGTATAACATACCTATACTTTTAACAATAAAATAATGGGATATTTTCAAATAATTTCAATGATACCAAAATTCCACACACCTCCAATGATCAAGAGCATTTCAATCAATAACAAGGGAAACAAAATTGTCTTGACACAATATAATCACTTTTAAAAAGGCTTCTCTAAAATAACAAATAAGTTGTAATGGCACCTTACAACTATAAGTCAACCATAAAAGACGAGTCTCTTCCAAGATAAGGGATCTTCCATAAATTATAAGTTCAATCTTACTCCCATCCGGTCAAACGATACTAGGAGACTTCGACAGAGAGTCGGTATATAAGGAAGATGATCATCATAAACCGAGTGAGGGCAGGATTTTATCAACAGCAAAAATGACAAAACGGTTCAATTAACTAGTAAACTCCACAAACCTGGTATCGGATTAGAATTCTTTAAATTGATGAATCGGTTCTGGGTCAAGAGTGGGTTTGCAAAACTTCACGGTTTGTCGCTCAAGTTCGAATTGATTTCAGGGTGATGAAGTAATCTCAGAGTCGGGTTTACCATTTAACTTGGAATAAATACCAGAGGAATCAAAAGTTTCAAGTCGATCATCTTTTGTAAACGCTTCAACAAGGGTTATAGAAATGAAACTCAATAAAAAAAATTAAATTAAAGAAAAGTACATTGCAGAACATAAAAAAATTAGGATCCCATCGATTCCAGCATGTGGTCATAGGGTCAACAGCTTGGATGAATCGATCATCGTTTTCGATTCATAAATATAGAGGTTTAAAATCAATAAAGTATTATATTAGCAATCAATGCAGAGTCGTGGACTTTATAAATCTTCGAATAAATCTACTACCACGATATCTATACAAGGGTTCAACATTAACGATGATAGAGATCCGGTCCTCCTCTAAATGCATATCTACGAATACAACAATGCTAAGTTTAAACATCTCCACAGTAATTTCTCATTTATATGTAATATCCAATTGATATTCAATTTAGGGATCGGCTCTGAGATTGGAACATAGAGTCGATCTCCGTCTATTTCATTTCACTAACATTATATGAAATTACAAAACCGGTGAATGCGATTCTCATTTATATGTAATATCAAATTAATATACAATTTAGGGATCAGCTCTGCGATTGAAATACAGAGTCGATCTCTGTCTATTTCATTCAACTAACATTATAAGCAATTACAAATGGTGAATGCGATTTATGTAATATCAAATTAAAATACAACTTAGGGATCGGCTTTGAGATCGAAACACAGAGTCGATTTCTGTCTATTTTATTCGACTGACATTTATTTGCAATTACAAACCTGCGAATGCGATTTCTTAATTATATATAATATCAAATTGATAAACAATTTAGGGATTGGCTCCGAAATGGAAACATAGAGTCGATCTCTGTCTTGCTGGTTCCACTAAAATTTAACTGTAAAAGTAGATCTATAAGTGCGAATTCACATTCATATATATACCAAAAATTGATGCCCAAGCTTTAAGGGTCGAGCTCTAAAATTGAAATACAGGTTCGACTGCTATCTTTATTCAAAACCAGAAAACTTAACTAGCAAAGTGGATCCGAGAGGGAAAGTTCAAGATTATCACTCAAATTACAGAATGCTATTTTATACACAGTAAATCTAATCTACAGGACTTAAATCTTCTGATTATATTCTTTATAAGATAATTGCATTATTATCAACAGAAGACTGCATTTTCAAAAATGTAAATAGATAGGGAAAGATTAATTCAGACCATAGTTATACATTCAATATTCAAATATAACAAAATGTACATAAATAACACTTAAATTGCATAGAACCTGTATGAGTAGATGCTCCTGCGGTAGGTTAAATGCAGATTCCCTGGACAATGCAGCCTTGGTCTCGCCGTTCTTCCTCACGATCACCGACGGACCCCTCAGTTGACCACCCTACCATATCGAGGTTAATATTCTTCACCTCGAACCCCCGACCTCATGGGGTCGTAAGAACGCACACAAATAGCCTCCCGAAAGCATCTCCCAATCCTCGTTCCGGCTAATCCCAACTCCAAGGATCATGACATAATCTGTGATTATGATGACCATCTAGCATTAGGGAGCAAGAGATCCCTCTCTCTTTCTCCTCCCTCTTTATATAGGAAAAGCTCCTGTGCCATGTGTCTGTCCATGCACATTATTTAATTTAATTAACAATATTCTCAAATACATGTGTCTCAATGTCTTTAAGGTGCACCTAATTCCCTAGATCAGTGGGAGTTAGGTGTAGGAGAGTTCTACTTCTCTTTTGATTCTCAATTAGTTTACTCAATATCTTTTAGTAACTAGTTGTTTTTATTTATTTAAATTCTTTTAAATAATAAAAACTTTATAACAGGATTTGTTTCTTTTAATGAAATAGCATCTGATTTTATTTTTATTTTTGAGAGATTAAAAGATTAATATATAGGTATAAATATATATATTCTTTTAATTCTAAATAAAATATTTTATTCAAATATTTATTTTTTTATTTACAGTCTTTTCTTTTTCTTTTATAGTAATAAGGAAATATTTAAAATAATTATTTATTCCATTTAAAAAAAATATTTTCTTTTTGAAATAATTAATATATATGTTTCCATTAATTATAACAGAAGATAACATTAATTTTTCTAATTTTCAAATTTATTTCTCAACCATAATAACATAATAATCATCATAATAAAAATAATAAAATATTGAATAATTTATTATTAAATTCTCTAAAACTTCTACATGTATATTATTTAATAGTTTTCTTTTTCCATTCTTCTTTTGTCTAGGTACCTCTTCGGCGGGCCGTTCCGATAGCATCTTTCTTTCTTCTTATGGGGAGTACTGCGTAGCGATCGGGAGTCGTTACCGTGATCTCTCAACTACACTCCTTGGAGACTAAGGGATGTTGAGGGATAAGGCTCTCCTTATTGCGCGCCCCTCAACTCATCGCACGTGATCAAATCATTATGATCTTGCCCGTACGGCATACACTTCCCTGGGTGAGTTGAAACGGCTTCACCCGTGCGTGGATTACTAGTTCAGGGTTGATAGTCAGTCGTCGTACCCTTAAGTGTTCTTTTCGTTCTTACGACCCCTATAATTCCATTGTGGGTCATTCGGCAAATCGTCTTACCTGCCACTGTACACACACTCAAATGCATATTAGTAGCACTGCACTATAAAATATTTGTATCATCCCTTTTGTTTTCTCTGCCAGTTGAGTATAAACAAATCATCATTTTTCATTTCAAGTAATTTCAACATTTTTCATTTTCTCAGTTACTCGAGTATAAATAAAATCTTTATTTTTCATTTCAAGTAATTTCGACATTTTTCATTTTCTCAGTCAGTCAAGTATAAACAAATCATCATTCATCTAGCCATTTTTATTTCTATATAAAATCCAAAGCAATCACTCTGGGTCGCTTCAAACCAATGACCTCAAATATTCAAATCAGTCGTAGGTCTCAAAAGTAGTATGATCAATCATAGGTCTCAAATAATCTAATCACTCATAAGTCTAAAATAACCAAAATCAAACATAAGTGTTGAGGCGGGCATTACAATCATCGTCATCATCATCTTCATCATCATCATCATCATCATCATCATCATTGTAATCACCCTCTTCCTCATCAACATCTTCATCATCATCATCTTCTTCAGCATCATCATCATAATCATCATCATCATGATCATCATCATCATCATCGTTGTCATCGTCATCACCACCATCATCACCATCTTCCTCTTCATCATCTTCATCATCATCATCATCATCATCACCATCTTCATCATCATCATCATCGTCGTTGTCGTCGTCATCACCACTACCACCATCATCATCATCATCATAATCATCATCATCATCATCATCATCTTCATCTTCATCTTCATCATCATCATCATCATCTTTATCACCATTATCTTCATCTTCATCATCATCATCGTCATCTTCATCATCATCTTCATCATCATCATCCTCATTATCACCATCTTCATCATGATCATCATCATCATCATCATCATCATCATCGTCGTCGTTGTAGGATATCCGATGCAGATACCTAGAAAGATCGATGGCGTTTGGAATCGGTGGTTTGGCGAGCTCGTCGGATTCTTTTGAAGGGGGCATAAGATAACCGGCTAAAGTTACATTATAAGAAGTCTGATATCCAATGCCTCTTGCCTTCGGTGGTATGGTGAGGTCGTTGGATTCATCGTCATCATCATCATCATCTTTATCGTCATCATCATCATCATCATCATCATCACCATCATCATCATCATCATCATCGTCATTGTTGTCATCGTCATCACCCTCTTCCTCATCAACATCTTCATTATCATCATCTTCTTCATCATCATCATCATAATCATCATCATCATCATCATCATCATCATCATCATCGTTTTCATCATCATCACCACCATCATCATCATCTTCGTCTTCATCATCTTCATCATCATCATCATCATCACCATCTTCATCATCATCATCATCATTGTTTTTGTCGTCGTCACTACCACCATCATCATCATCATCATCATATTCATCATCAACATCTTCATCATCATCTATTCTCCACTAACACTCCTCCAAGGGACTAAGTCCATAACCCAAGGTCTATTCTCCACTATAACCCAAATCTTATCTCTCAAATTAGTAAGGATTTTATATCTTAAGGTATTAAATCTAGGGTTGATATAAAACTAAGATACCATACCATAGAAGTTTAAAAAAACACTCTAACACTAATCAACATTTGTCTCTAGGTAACTAGTATAAGAACTACAATTGTGAAAATGTAAATAATAAATTTAATAATTTAATAATGAAAACAATCCTTAAATAAATATATTTTGCTAAGTAAAACAAAGAAAACATATAATAACACTATATACATTTGTCACTAGCTAACTAGTATAAGAACTACAATTGTAAGAGGTAAGAGTTTATAAGGTTAGAGGCAATATAAGTAAGGGATTAAGAGATATATGATTTAATGGTTATTAACTATGGATAAAAATGGTTAGGTTTTAAGGATAATAGGGTTATAGTTTGGGGATTTTAGGAGATGGGGGTTAATGGATGATAATGATTAATATCTATAGAAGAAATAGTGGATGATATGTATCTTGATTATGAGCTATAATGGTTGTAATTCTCCCAATATTTAACGGGATGCTTGGTATACACAATAATATAATAACTACATAAATTTGATCACTCCACTTTTGGTTAAACCTTATGAAAGCATTTGAAATTTATGGTACTTCTCTACCCAAATATTTTTATAAATGGAACGTCATGACCTATTGTGTTGTTTATTCTTTCATGTTCATATTCTTTATAAGTTCATCCACAATACATTCATTAAGAATAAAACTCTTAGCGGTGAGTGGTTTTGCTATTGATTAGTACATAACATGATTTGAATAATTATTTTACAATTAAAAAAATATGTAAATGTTTTCCAAGTTCCAAGGGAGTCCTGAATGACTACCAACTTCTTCATGACTCCTTAATTAATTCATTTTTTTTGGATTTCATTAGCATAATCACAGTTACAAGCTTGGCTCCAATCAACATTTGGTACATGGATTGAAAATACATTATCCATTAGTTGAACTAGAGTTTCCTTAGAATTTTAGGATAACATACATGCACTTAGGGATTACTTACATCTCACAATATAGCAATGATTCAATAATTTTTGGAACCAAGAGGCCTTCTTAGGAACCTTTTGGTCCTTAACATTTACACATCTTGAATAGTGTTTCAGGAATGCTAACCGAGGGAAGCCACCACAAAGCCAGATCCTTTATCTTTCAACCACTTGGAAATGTTGGTCATCCCATCATGACTTGCATGAACTTTATATACTTGACCATAGGAGTTCCGATTTGGTTTCTTTCTAATGCAAGCCAAAGAAATTCCAATTTTATTCCTTAACAAAATATCAACTTGGTATTATCTCCTCCTCCTCATTCAAGAAAAATTTTGGCCTTCGATAAAAGACAAATTAATAACAAGGAATTACCTAAGAATAAGAAGAAGAAATGAAAGAAACACAAGAGTAGGAAATGAGGGAAAGTGGGAAAATTTATTAAGGATGCAGGTAGTGACAATGGCAACAAAGGTCCAATGCAACCTAATTAGAAATGTAACAATCGAATTAAGGCTAATCACTATTATGCCATTTGTAGAGTAATTAGCCATTATGATGACCATTGTTTGGAGATCAATTATGTCATGGTCATCGATTGGTCTCAGATCTATAATATCTTATTCCCACCCAATATTCTCTATTATGGTAAAAATTAGCTCGTGCCCCTCCACCAGTCTCAGAAGTTTATAATATTTATTTCATTAAGAATTCTAGGATTTGTGTTGGAGACGAGTGACTAAAATGAATGCCATTGATTTTTCATTAATTTCACAAGGTTTCAAAATGATATATGATTTCTTTTATGTTAAAATTTTGAGTATTTGAAATGATATTTTTGACAATTTAGACATTTTCATCTAATAGCGAAAGCTAAAACTGCACACGTCTTATTTCTAGTGCTTTCATACTAGTCACCAATCCGATTCTCAAGTTAACATCTAAAGCTACTTACACAAGTGTCATGTGATTCATTTGTTTCCACAAAAACCATAGCCATGACTATAAGAGCAATTCAATGAACACAATGATTCTACTACATCTAATATTAAATTATGACTCCAACTATGAATTCACCACACTTAATGGTGTCTTTGAATAAGAGAACATGCCCACTATAATGTCTTTTCCATAAATGTTAAACCATTAGTAAATGTATGTGAAAAGGTCGGGCTCTAATATCATGGGACTAATGTATAACGTAACATAAAATGAGGGTATGTAACAATATATAACATTTGAATGGGTGTGTATGCTACCATATCCATGTGCGCAAAGAGAGACCAACACTTGAAACCCCATGAATTACCTCTGGCATGCAAAGAGAGGCATTCGTGCTGAATTACTGAGCAGAGTTGTTGTAATATCCCACTTTTTAGATCCCTATAATTCTTGTAAATGTAATTGTAACTATGTAATGGTCTCTGGTGAGGAGCTCAAGGCCAAGGCCTCACCAGAGAATCTTGTGGTATGATTGTGTATTCTCAAGTTGTTATAATTGATTAATAGACTAGGAGATCTTAATGCAACCATAACGGCATGGAAAATGAAAACACTAGGGGGAGAGCTTGACCACTAAGTGGAAGATGAATAATGAAGAGGGTCATTCCAATGCTACGATAACTATAGAGAAAGTAACGTATAGCTTAAGTGAGGAAGTCATTCCCCTAGGATGAGGGTATCGACTATTCGTCACACGCTAATAGTTATCTCCGACAACCTATAAATGGCCGTAAAACTATACCTACAGTCGTAAAGGCTTAATTTCTAACACTACATGCATAAGGTTTAAAGCCTCGCATACTGCTCCAATTAAAGAAGTCATGATTAAAGCTAATACTCAAGTAACAACTAGTCAAATTGGACACCTAGGACCCACTTAGTGAGTAGAAATATAATTACCACCGGGAGTCTAATAAGAACAGGGACATCAAGTAGACATCACCTAAAATATATACATAATTGTATATATATATATACAAGATAGAATTAACTAATCTTAATACTTGTGCGATTGCAAATAGCTGTGATAACTATTAAGTCCAACAAATAGTTCTGTTAAACTATTAATGATATTAGGCGGATATTGAGTATGTTATATATGTGTTATACATATATGAAAGTTTAACAATAGTTGTGTTAACTATTAATAATATTAGATGGGTATTTATGTCTATATATATTGACGATATTACAAAATAGCATGTACATTGATGGAAACTACCCACCTACTTCATTTAAAAGAAGTGGAGCTTTAAACACTCAAGACTATTAAAACCTTTTTGCCGCCACCTACCTCCTCCCTAGAAAACGCAGTTGCCACTTGTTGAAAGTGGTTAAATTGAACTGAGAGATAGTATCTAATGGTGGTCTCCTTAGTGGTGATACCAAAACCTCTCCATGGCGCCACTTGTCTCGTATGAGGAGCCACAACTCCCTACCAACAGGGCATGAATCTTTCATAGGGAGGCTGGTGTGCGGAAACTAGAGCGGACCTGGATATCCCTACGATGGGAAGTAGGAGGGTGGGGAAGGAAACCGGAAGATTTCAATGTGGTAGAATGCCTATGCAACGGAGATTGGTAGAAAATTTTATCTCGATGGATTCATTACCTGACGCGAGGCATACTCAGATAAGTAATTTCTTATTGATAGAGAATAGTTATTCTAAAGTAAACATCTGCACTCATATCTATTTATTTGATTAGGTGATCTCAACAGAAGAGTAACGCAATCGTTGCTGCGATTTTTTTTAAAGCAAATTAAGATTTAAGGAATATAGGTTCTTGTTTGAGTTTGAATTTTTGAAGAGGACGGCTAGACAAAGCCGATCCCCAATCACTGCTATGATTTAGCTTAAGGAAATTTATAAATATGATATATTTATATTACTGCCTGAGTTTGGAAATGTTGAGGAGAGGACCTGGATTGAAATCATAGTGTATGATTTCTCTGCTTATATTCTTTTTAGGATTTGAAATAGAGTTTAGATCGCTGATATTTTTATGTCAAGATCGAAATCATTTTCCCTAATTGATTCATTGGTGAAGCCGCAAATCTGTTTATATGTTGAGTGTAGAATAAGTCGCTGTTTTCAGATCTCGGATGTCTTAGTTATTCCTGAAAACAATAGTTCTGTTGAGTATGAGGTATGTTGAATTTTGATTTCCCAAAACGTGGATCTCTGCATAAAAGACAACGCCAAGCTTTGTATTCTTCTTTTCGAACATAACCATAGTGAATCACTTCTAATCTCTGTTGAAAGTCGTAGATCTCAGTGGGAATGCTGAAATAGCTGCATCTGATGTTTGCTATTTTGGATAGCTAGGTTCTTGCATTTTCAGTATGTTCATTTCACTATCAAATCACTGCGTGGTCTAGTGGGGTATGCGTGGATCCCCTTATACTGTATCCTGTGTATTGTTGTTTTTAAATGGAAATTACATACCTGTGCAAATTGCATTGCTTAAACGTAGATCCCTGTCAGAAGGGTAGTAGTGTGCAAAAATGTGAAAGTTCTTTGTAGAGAATAGAGACAGAAATGATTAGACTTATATGTTTTACTTTGCTTAAAGTAGATCCTTTTTCATAAGTTTAGTAGTGCGCAAAAATGTGGTATATCTCTAAATAGAACACGGACGGAATGGTATATATATGCTTTTGTGTTTTATTTTTGCTTAGTGCGGAACCTGTCAGAAGGATTTAGTGCCCAGAAGTGTGACCGATCTCTATAGGAAGCAAAGACAGAAACTTATATGCTTATAGGATTTACATGGTTTAAGGTTGATCCTTGTCAGAGAACAATAGTGCCTAATATAGTATGACCTCTGTAGAAACCTAGATAGGGTTGTCATCGTTCTACTTCTGGTTATGCTCTGAGCATGTGTAAGCGTTTTGCTAGGGTTGTCACGGGCTTATCTCTTGTACCATGGATTATGATTAAGCATTTGCATCTCCGAAGTTCCAGAGTTATCATGGTTTATACCACTGTTTAATTTATGCTTTTATTGCTATGTCTAAAATTGTTGGGTTCTAGGCGGTTGTGGAAGAGGTGACGGGGTTTTCCATATGATGTCAATTTGAATGAAGGAAAACTCATTTTATTATGACAGTGGACATTTTTATAGGGGTTCTTTATCTTGAGCGAGATTTAGTTTTCTTAGAAAGGTTAGATGACGTGGCCTCACATTCTTATGATTGTGCTTATCACTTTTGCTTGAGGAATAAGGTGTGTTTATTATACTTTGGATTGATAAACAGTGAAATTCCTTACCAACCAATCCATCCCATCATCTGCTTATAGCACATAAACTTTGTATTTTAGTTGTCTTAGTACTTGTTTTGGATGTTGGTTGTGGTGTGGTGAATTTTGTACATAATTTATAATTATTGAATATATGTTATTTCCGGATAGGGGAAAACCTTTCTGCTTATGTCCAAATATGTAATACATTGCTGTCATAGGTTCCTTGGGAAAGAGAAGGCCAAGTAGAGGCATGATCCATGTGTTTAACTTAATATTTATTATCGATCTGTTCGAAATCAACATGGAATAATTCCTTGTAAGGATTCTGAGATAGGCTTTGGATGTTTGAAATTACTCTCCATGAGAGAAGTGGTAAGAAAGCTGGAAGTAAGTACAGTAACATTGGTGTTGCTGGTTGTAAGCTCTATTTTGATAATTAATACAAGATGCGACTCTCCTTTGATGGACGTAGCCCAATGTGGTTGGGTGAACCACGTACATTTTGACTCCCCATGTGTATGATTCTATTGTTGATGTCTTGTTAGTAATTCTTGTTTTGCATGTCTATGTCGTGATGATTATGTCTTGTTTCGCATGTTTATGTCTTAATGGTTATGTCTTGTCAATAAGTCTTAACTAAGTGTTTATTCATAGAATGTGTGTGGAAATGATTTTGTGAAGGCATTTTGTTATGATAGCATGCAACTGCATAGTTCCTTTATATATAATGGTCTCAAAAGAGATCCATGGAGCTGCAATGGTAATACTTAATAACATAAGCAAATTGACTTTTATAAGAATGTCAAGTGTATGCACAAGGATTAATTACATGTTGGCTATTTTCTTATAATGTTTTATTGTGAAGATCTTTGAGGGAAGAAATTTTAATTTTCACCAAAATACTAACTCGCAAATCTTGGAGATGTTACAGTTGCATAGGTAACCAAGTACATTGGCATTCCTGTTGAGCCAGAGGTCACAAAGGAGATTGTTGTCCAAACTAGAGGTGGCAGAGGAAGACAAGTCGGGGTCTGAACCAAAGGTCACCGAGAATAGCCACATAGGATCTAATGCCTCCGAAATCGGTCAGTAAAAACGTCTTCAAACTCATTTGTTCTTGTGATAGAGACGTATTGGAATTTACCCTTGGATTCATCTAATTTAAATCTTTGAGAAGTTGATTTTTGGGGGTTTTCATTTTGTTTTCATTGGGAACCTCTAAATCCTCACGAGGTATAGGGCTTGGGTTGCTCAGTTGGGCTAGGATGGAAACAATCATTGCTCGACTGGGTTTATGGGATAGGTCAGCTATTCGGAAGGACACAATCATACAAACAAAGAATGTTGACCCTCCTCGATCTCTATCAAACCTCTACAATGATGCAACCATGGCCCTATACCTCTCCAACTTACACGCATGGAATTGAGGCATATTTGCTGAGTGGGTGAAACCTTATATTACTGATTGGGTGAAACCCTATACTTATGTTAAGGGAATTTAAACAAACTCATGTATTGTCTAGCCAACAAGAAAATTGAAAATCAACATATTTTCCCTATATGCATGGAAGTGAGGCATATTTGTTGAGTGGGTGAAACCCTATATTGCTGATTGGGTGAAACCCTATACTTATGTTCACAGAATTTAAACAAACTCATGTATTTTCTAGCCTTTGATTAGACCACAGTGGCTGACTAATCCTAGGGTAAAGTGTTAGCTCTGGCTAGAAGGCCCTCTATTTGATATTATTCAGAATGTCTAAAGATATTGTAACCCGTTCCATGTTTACAGGTTGAAGGGCATATTTCAAAGAATACAATTGTCCTCCGACTATAACTATTTTGTCACTTTTTAATTGTTATAAAAGAGATATGTTTTACTGAAAACTAAAACAAATCAGGTAAAAACATAAAAAAAACTTCTATTCGGTTTCACTATAGTTGCAGTTACAAGATTATTCTTAGCTTGACTGTATTTGTAAGCCACTGCAAAATATAATAAAATTCTTTAATTTAATACCATTTAAACTAAATAATTGACTGACCTCCCTGTCGATCTAAACGTTTTGGTGTAGTTTGTCAAATCTCGAGTACTGTCCTTTGAGGGCACATCCATACAAATGCATAAGCTATTGTCAATTGCAAACGTGGTGATGGTGAGAGAACATAAGTTTCCTTAGTAAACATTGATCAATTATTTAGTCAACTTTTATTACTAGAAGTGTAATTCCTACCTAAAAACAAAAAAGAAATTAAATAGATCACACTTTAGCTCAATTTTGGAGATTGAGCAACACACATGTACAAGAGTGTAGGTATACAGAAGTTAGGGAAATGAGAAAACAAACTCTACCAATCAATTGTGATTTATAAATATATATGTTACGTAATGCTTTAGGTTGGCTAGATTATAGAGAAAATGGACTGAATTATAAATCCTAGACTCTATAGAGACGAAGCCTTGTAATGGGACATACAACCATACATAGTTTAATAAAGCATTTTAGCTTACACAGTTTGAGTGAAATTGGCCTTCCAGTTGTACACAACATTGGAGCTATTGTATTTTCTATTGTACTTCTTTTAAATTTATATAATAAAGTTACTACTTTTGGAAAAATGAGTGTAGAACAATAATTTGTGATAGATTATGTTTATTGAGTATCATTGTTCTTTGAGATTGTAGAAATCTCAAATACAAGTGCAAACCTATGAGTGTAACTGTGCTTTAGTTTAATGGAGTTAATAGTTTATAAGAAACAACATTGAGCTTCCCAATTTGATGGATGCATTAGTGTAGTTCTCTTCTTAAGATCAAATACCGATAAGATTTTCCATAAATTTAAGTTAACAAAATGAAGCCTAAGATAGAAATAATTGTTTTTTTGAAACCCTTAGGCATTAAAATTTGAAATCTGTTCTTATGATCTAACAAAGCGTAGTTTCCATATTTCAAATAAACAAAAAAGTAAAGAAATTTTTAAATTTTAAAGGTGGTTGATGATTGAGATTAGTGCATTTCTTATCCTTGCACATATGGGGTCATGAAATGCATAGACATGCCACAATTATTCTAGACTTATGGAATTAGATGCAGAATTTTCCCATGAAAAGGTATCTATAGAGATTCTCGTTTGAACTAGCAACCTTATATAAACCTTAGCAAAATGGTGAGAAGAAACATGTAATTACTCCTTAGATGCAAATTACAAGAGCTAAACCAATTACTAAAATTTATAAGAAGAAACTGAAAAAACATAAGATGTCTTTCAACCTAGCATACCTTACTATTCAAACAAACCAAGTTACTAACATTTGAATGAGAAGAGTTGGGTACCAAATCCAAGTCTTTTATTGCCAAAAAATTTGCCTCACACTACAAGATAATCTCTACAAGTCTCCCAAATCCTCTTTCAAAGAATATGGATCTCTCAAATGTTAATCAACAACAACAATAGCCAAGGGGAGGGGTCTCTAATATAGAGTTTCTTGGTTAGACAACCCTCCAATAAAATAATAATATCTTTGGATACAACCCTATATATATACTAGGGAGGATAAAAGATTAATATCCTCCACATGACATGGTCAATCAACACACCAACAATGCTCAAAACCCTAACCAACCTTATCAAGAAAGGGGTTGTACCTCTAAGAGAGAGAATATGCCTTGAGAAGGTAAGAAAGTCTATCGTGAGTAAAAAAGATACCAAAGAAGGTGGGGAGCCGTTAAGAACATAATAATAATAATAATAATTAATGAAGAGACATCATGAAAATGTTGATGTTTGTGGAAGCTTCATGTAGACATCCTCCTGGATGTAGCCATGGTGCTTGGATTGATGGGTCATGGTGATTTGACCTATGGATGCATTACTGAAGTTCCGATCCATATATTTGATATTTTGAAACACCATTGAGATTACCACATAGTTTGTTTTGAGTCCTTGTTAATATTTCATTCCTCTCTTTAAGAGCGGAATCAATGCAGAAGCACTCAGAGATTAGTTGCAATAGTTGGAGACTTACATTTTAGACAATCAATTTTAGGATGAAAAGAGAACTCCCTAGATATTCTAGGAGAGCATAAGTAAGGTCAATAGAAGCTGCAAGTTGAATGGGACATTACTCAATCATATTTTGAAGAATCATGTAATAGGCCCTCCCCCACAACCCTCTATGCAAGTGGACTCATAAAATTCAATGGAAGCGTCATCCCCTAACACCAATAGAGATATCCTAAACCTTAATTAGAGCCCCTAGACGATATAAAAAAATTCCTTAGTCACTATGTATTAATATGAATTTTGATATTACTTTGTATATTTTGCAAGTCCTATTGCATCCTTTTAAAAGGAAATCGTTTACCATTTGTGCAAATAGTTTTGTAGATTTGGCTGTCAGAATCAAGTCTTCTCTAGTGTCAAATAGTGACTTAAAACTTGCATCATAACTTCCTTTTCTAAGATACCTAATGCTCCGTTTCATATTGTGAAAGGCATAGTCCCCACACACTATCCTACAAGATTTTAATTCTACTACTTTGTATTGGAAAGAACTCATACATTGTAGTTCAACTTATACAATATGACAAGGTTAAAACACATCATATAATCTATCAAAAAGGGGTCTAATGTTGCACTATAATCCCATATCACTGGAGTCCTTACTATCTATGATGAACCTCTAAAAGAAATTATCTTATAATCTTGAATCTCTTCTTTGTTGATTTGCAAATACTTCATTAATATGAAGTGTTTTTTGTCATGATGCTAGCTTGCAAATCGTAAGGTTATAGGGGTTTATTTGGCACACAAATCCCAACCAAGATATAAGTTTGGTTAGGATTATGCACCCTTAGTATCATTAGAACAAACCATTCCATGGTCCATAGTATTAATATTTAATGTTTGGTCATTACATTTGACTTTCAGCCTCATTGACTAGGTACATAGCTAAAGGACATCATACAATCCTTGCATACAGAATATTTTGCTTGTTCCATTTAAGATATGTAATAATAGGGATGGCTCAAATGGCTAGGGATATAATTTTGCATATAGTTTAGGGATATACCATCCATGACATGGTTAATGCTTTTGCAATACCCACAACTTGGCCTTCTTAAGAGTGGATGATTTCTTGAGATATGCCATATCTCATCACAACTATAGAATTATATTATTATATATATGGTTTATGTTTATGTTTAATGTTTAATGCATTATATTATTATGTTTATTATGGTTTATGTTTTATGTTTAATGTTTAATGTTTTAAGGTTTTGATGCAGGAGCATCGGGGCTTGGGCAAATCAGTCGAAGTTGATCAACCAAGGGAGCTGACCAACGGGAGTGCCGATGACCACTGGTGCAGAGAGCAGGTTGAATTCTCGAAGTCAACAAGTCGAGAAGAAGCAGTCGAATTGTGGTCGACTGAAAGAGCAATAGATGTCGCGAGAAGTCGAGAATCGACAGGAGGTAGTCGATAGACGACGAGCGGGGTAAGATGCTGGGTAGTCGACATGTAGTTGAACTACGACACGATTGGATTGGCAAAGCCAAGCGTGATTTGGAAGGGAGTGAACCGACAGGGAAGTCGAGATAAGACTGACTATTGTAGTAGGGTCGAAAAGACAGAAAGTCAATGAACTGTACCTAGCAGCCATTCAGGGTTGCTGAGGAAGTTAATACAGTTATTGCGAGTTAGTGAAGGACATGACAGGTGACGTCATGGACAGAGGCTATGCAGCACGGAAAGAAGTTGATAGTGCAGGTTCACAGGATTTGGCGGGATCGACGAGTAGGGTGGATGCATGTCTCGGGAATGCAGTAGTCTCAGGAATAGCAATCGCATAGTAGAAGAGCTGAAGAGGAAGGAAAAGTATTCAGTCTGCCCAAGTGAAGGGAGAGAAAATTATGGTAAGTGAAGAAGAGAGCAGTGAGCAGATCCGAGGGAGTGGTGAAGAGTCACACCGGCTGAAGAAGCAAAGCGTTGAGATCGAACCATAGCTTAGAGTTCCGTGGAAAACCAAGAGAGGGTGAGGTCGACACACAAGGAGAACACACCACAGTTACTTCTAAGTTGTAATGGCTGAGGACGATTGTAGTTAGTTATTTGCTTACAGTTATTTGTATTGTAACTGAATTCAGAGAAGTAATATAAGCCACTTCTGGAATCTTGTTCTACACCTTGTTTGTGTGAGCATTGTGGTTTGTGTCGTGTGTATTGTTAAGCAATAAAGTATCCCGTAGGGTGACTTGCATTAGTTGGTATCAGAGCCCGGAGACGAGTCCGGTTGGAGAAGACGAATATACATACCTGACTTGCGTCAGTTGGTATCACAGCCCGGAAGTGTGAGAGTTTTCAGCGGAAGTTGAAAAATAGCACATAGAGGCATTCATGTCCGAGGACGTAGAGCGCGTGGCGTAGCAGTCATCACAGTGGATCGTGAGATGTTCGATGAATGCGTCCAAACGATGCGGACTTTGACAAATAAATTCGCAGTGATCAAAGAAAACCATAGGCGTGGTTATATTCCTGAAGCGCTAGACCACAGTGACGAGGAAGTCGAAGAAGTGGAAGCTCGGGAAGCCGCAGCAGAAGAACTAGAGGAAAAACTCATCAAGCTTCTGACATAAATGAGAGGTCGGGCGAAAATAGACTTGCGTACATACTCGGGAAGCCTAGACCCAGAAGACTTGATCGACTGGTTCAGAGAGATGGAGAAATACTTCGACGTAGAGCAGATCGAGGATCCTAAACGGGTTAAGACTGCATGTCTAAGATTGAAGGGTCATGCATCATTGTGGTGGGACAATGTACAGGCTAACGGAATCAAGAAAGGTAAGGAGAAAATCAAATCTTGGGATAGGATGGTTGCCAAGTTGAAGGGCAAGTTCTTGCCAAACGACTATGTGGTTTCCTTGTTCCCGAAGCTACAAAAATTTTGACAAAAAGAAATGACCATGAAGGAGTACACGGAGGAATTCTACCGATTGTCGATTCGGTAAGGACAAACTGATGAAGGAGAAGAAGCTGTTTCCAGGTATGTGAATGGCTTGAATTATGCTATTCAGGATGAGCTTAGCATGTCGATATTCAGAGCATTCGGCGAATCCTATCAGTTAGCTCTGAAGGCAGAAGAAAAACTGTTGAGGATGTCCGCAGCGACAAGAGGCAGGATGATTGGTCGGGGTGGAAAAACTGTCTCCGTGAAAGGCCAAGGTAGCGGCTACTAGAAGGGAAGTGTCGAGGATAGTTGACACAGGGAAGTGACATTGACGAAGGAAAGCACGCAAGAGAGCTGACGCGATGGTTGTGAGAACCACGGTTGAGGTGCGTATAGTCGAAGTGGTCCATCCGACAAGAAAGGAGCTAACAGACCAGCCATAATCTGTTACAAGTGTCAAGGAATGGGACACAAGGCATATGAGTGCCCAGAAAACCTACATGCTGCAGAAGGGACAAAACCCAGACGTTGAAAGGATGAGCAAATCGACGAGAGGGAAGAATCAGCATTAGGTAGCAGTGGAGGTGAGAAAAATAAAAACCAGAATCTGACGGTTCAAAGAACCTTGATCCATGAAGATCAACGTGATCCGATGGAATGAGCACAATGGAAGGCGATATTTTGGATGAAGGTGTGGATCGGAGAATGGCGTTGCAAGACCATAGTGGATGGTGGAAGCACAGAGAATCTTGTGTCGACAGAAGTCATCGACAAGATCGGGTTGGAATGTCGAGAGCACCCACACCCATACAAGATCTCATGGTTACAGAAAGGACACTGTGTGAAGGTAACCAGACAGTGCCTGATCAAATTCAAAGTTGAAGGATTGGAGGACATCGTACTGTGTGATGTAGTTCCCATGGATGCATGCCATCTGTTGTTAGGGAGACCATGGAAATATGATCGTAAGATGATCTATGACGGTCGAGCTAACACAGTCATAGTGTGGAAGAATGGTGTGAAGAGGACTCTTAAGGCGAGGCGAGAAGAGCTAGCCGACGGTAGGGACGACAAGAGCAATGTTTGGGAAAAGCGAGTGTTGATGAGATCCGCCAAAGAATTCCTCGCGGAGGAAGAAAAACAGTCGGGATGTTTTGCAATCATTCCAAAAGGACCATATGTTGAGAGAATGACCAAAAGGACCATTTGTAAACTAGTTGTTTTTCATTTCTTTATTTTAAATATTTAGAATTAATATTTATAAAAGAGAGAGTATCTTTTAATTAATAACCTCTAATCTATTTTGATTCAAAAAGTTTTAGAAAGATTATAAATGAGTTATATATTTATATATATATATATACTTTATTTAATTCTATTATTCCTTAATAGAATACTTTCATCTAAAGTTTAATTTCTATTAGCATTCATTTCTAATAGAACTTCCTTAGCATACTTCTAGTTTAGTTTTAGTTTTCCTTCTTTTAATAAAGTAGACAAATAAAATAATTTAGACTTAACAAACTGTTTTTGTTTGTTTCTTTCTCCATTTCCAATATTCTTCTTTTCTCTTAAAAATAAAACGAGTATTATTTTATTTTAATTTGTCTTTTAATTTAAAGTCACCTGAATTTATCTTTGATGAGTTTTCAATTTCTTCATTTTAAATAGCATTATCTTTTTCTTGTCCAGGTGCCTCTTGGGTGGCCCTTCCGGCAGTTTCATTTCTTCTTTCTTATGGGGAGTACTGCATAGTGACCGGGAATCGTTACCGCGATCTCTCAACTATGCTTCTTGCAGACTAAGGGATGTTGAGGGATAAGGCTCTCCTTATTGCGTTCCCCTCAACTCATCGTACATGACCAAATCATTATGGCCTTGCCCATACGGCATACGCTTCCCCGGGTGAGCTAAAACGGCTTCACCCGCGTGGATTGCTAATTCAAGGTCGACAGTCAGTCGTCATACCCTTAAGTGTTCTTTCCATTCTTACAAACCCTATAATGCCATTGTGGGTCAGTCGGTAAATCGTCTTACCTGCCACTGCACACAGTCAAGTGCACATTAGTAGCGCTGCACTATAAAAAAATTGCATCATTCTTTTCAGTATCTCAGTCAGTCAAGTCTACGAATATTCATAATTTTAACATCATGCTTTGGTCAGCCGAGCATATTCATCATTCATTGTTTTATCTCAGTCAGTCGAGTGTAATACTATTCATCATTTTCATTTGAAGTATTTTCAATATTCATCATTATCTCTCTATCAATTGAGCATATATCATTTTCATTTAAAGCATTTTCAATATTCATCATTATGTCTCTGTCAATCGAGCATATATCATTTTCATTTCAAGCATTTTCAATATTCATCATTTTTCATTCTAAATCATTTTCATCATTTCTCCTCATTTCTCAGTCAGTTGAGTATATCTATCTCTTATCTAATCATTTTCATTTCACATGGTAAATTTCAAAGCAAACATTCATGGTCCAAGTTTTCATAAATCCGAGTCACTTCAAACTAGTGCCCCCAATAGTCGAATCAGTCATAGATCTCAAATCATCAAATCAATCATAAGTCTCAAATCATCAATTAAATCATAGGTGCCGAGGTGGGCATTACAACATTGTCATGACTTTATATAAAATTGGCATCCAATATGCTAGTTTAGACGTTATATTTCTCATACTCTAGATATTGGGTGTGCTTGACATACTCAAACCTTAATTCTTTTCCAAATTGTGTGCCAACAATTATGGGCATTCCTTTACCAATTATAGGCATTAATGTATCAGATTTGTTTGTTTAGCATCATACTCATTCCCATGGCCGATATACCTCATCACACATTTACCTCATCATGATCACATGATCCATGTGGAAATTTCTTCATACAGTGATGATGAACTTTTAGGCTATATGGAACATTTGTACATTTGAGAGAGAGATGATTGGTTGTACCTTCCCCACAATGGTTGATTTACTTTAGGTCCTTACACCCTGTTGTTTATTGGTCTTTCGGTACCTTGTCCTTGGCGTGTGGTTGATAGGGTCATTTCTCCCATCTTGAGTTGTTCATACCACCCTTTAATGTTTTTGGTCCTTTGGGTACTATGGTTGTTTCTCCCCTAAATTACCCTAGTACCCCACTTATGATTTATGTTATTATTTATGACTCCTGTTTATTATATTTGTTATTTTATTATTTCACTTTTAATTTTTAATTTTTATATTTAATTTTTAATTTTTTGTATTAAGTAGTTAAGCCTTGTCTTGTCAGAAAAAATTGTTGGTGATCATATATGTGTTTTTCTGTTAATCTTTTACTTGAACTAAGAATTTTGTTGTAACCATTCTTTGTGCTTTATTTAACTTATGTTATGAATGTAACTGTCTTTGTCTAACTACTGTTGCATACAACCTCTCTCTCTCTCTCTCTCTCTCTCTCTGGTTTGTACTTAGCCTTTAGTAGGGTCAGTGGGTTCCTACTGTTGGCTGACCTCTGAGAGGTACATTTTTCACTGAAAGTAATAATTCTGAGAATCCGAAAAGAAGGTTCCACATTACAGTGTAAGTACCCTAAACCTATCTTATTTACTCATTTTAATATTCATTAACTATTGTTAGTAATTACATGTTACTGAATATTACTTTAACAAAATGAGCCAACTGGTAGTGTTAATGTGGAAAAGTCGAAATAGATGAAAATTATGTTTTGTTACCGTTGTTCTATTTAGTTTCAGCAGTACTTGTTTATTAGATGTAATAAAAGAAAGGAGTTTACCTTTGGTGGAGGCATGGTAACTATGTATGATGATAGTGGAAAATGCACGCCTTAATGCCTTGTAATTTTCTAATATGAATTATGCATACCCAACAAGGTTCTATTTGATCTTTTTTCCCATGGTGTAGGTAGAACCAAACTAGTATTTATCATATCCGTCTTCCTCGAGCAAGGGTAGTTTAGGAATTCTAGAGGAAAGTGAGACATCCAGTAGGTCTAGAAGATTTATATCAACTAGATTTCAAAAGATCAGAAGAAAATTCCATAAACACATGGAATTTTTTCTCGCTGAAGGGGGGTCATGCTCCTATGATGATGAGACAATAGGAGACATCAAGGTTCCCTTGAGGTACACACATCTAGTGAAACAATTCGTACCCAACGATATTCCTCAACTGAAAACATATTTTTCTGTGAATGAGAGGATATATCGAATTGCAACATCGCCATTACATGGTTTGGGGTTGTTTTGCATGGATGGCATAAAGTTTGGTTACATCAGATGTACAAAATTGATGGAGTATGTTGGACCATGTTACAACTAAAAAGATTGGATGCGCCTAGTCCAATATACACGAAGTATGTGTAGATATGGATTGTCAACACATTATTTACAGCTGAAAGACAAAGATAAAAATAGAGTAGTGTTTTACATTGACAGAAGGCCAAAGGCCACAGGGAATATGGCGGGGTTTATAAACAGTACACAACCAGGGTCAACAATTATGCAAACCAACTGCAAATTTTAGGGGTGTGAAGGAAACTATGTTTTTGTATGTGCCATTAAATCAATAGCTGTAGGGGAAGAGTTGCTTATTAATTACAATTTGAATCAAGTAGATACAAACACGGTACTATGGGAGTGGTAAATCTAACAATTTACCCAAGATTTTATTAATGAATTTAACATCTTAAGGATTTTTCATTAGTTTATTGTTATAATTTCATTTAAATTTTATATATTTACTTCGTAGGGTAGTGATCGAGGCATCTCTCCAGCAGCTAGTCAAAGGAGTACGACTTCCTCAAGGTAGCAGGTATATATATTTGTAATAGAAAAAATATATTATGAAAAAAGAGTTTTTTGTTGTTGTGTTTTTTCATTAGTATATTCGTTTGGTTTATATAATGCTATCTATATGTGATGGAGACTGTTGATTGGGGAAGCCACCCAGCTGTTAATTAGACGACAACAGCCTCGGGAAACAGGTAAACCTGATTCTAATTGTAAAATTTAAATACGTCAAAATGTTTTGTTATTATATTGTTTCATTGAGTATTTTGGTTTCATTTAGCTAATTTTTTCTATGTTTTTGATGAAAGGTTCTATAAGGGGAACCTCCCTAGCAGTAGATGATACTAGACCTACCTCGCGAAAACAAGTATACATCGATGCCATTGTACAAATTTAATATGTACAATTTTTTTGTTGTTGTGTTTTTTCATGAGTGTATTCGTTTGGTTTATATAATGTTATCTATATTTGATGCAGAGTGTTGATTGGGGAAGCCACCTGGTTGTTGATCGGACAACAATAGCCTCAGGAAAACAAGTAAACCTCATTGTAATTGTACAATTTAAATACGTCAAAATGTTTTGTTATTATATTGTTTCAGTGATTATTTTGGTTTCGTTTAGATCCATTTTTCTATGTTTTTGATGTAGGGTTCTATAAGGGGAACCTCCCTATTAGTAGATCAGGGCAAGTCACCTATAACCATTGATTCGATGAGTAGAAGATCCTCGAGGCAGTAGGTATAATTCATTGGAATTGTACCAATATAATATGTAGCATAATGTTTTTTATGTCTTTTTCGTGTGTATATTGGTTTCATTATGATAATGTTTTCTACTTCATTTTTGTAGGGGGATGATTGGGGCAAGTCCTCAGCTATGGATCAGATGACACCATCATTGAGGAATCAGGTAAACCTAGTTGTAGCTTTAGGAATCTATCATGATAGATATGTTTTGTTAATATACTTTTTTCCTCAGTCTATTTCTTTCACGTCAGTAATGTTTTATATATTTTTGTTGCAGACCAATGATTCAGCATATGAAACAATATCACAGTAATCAATAGCTTTTGATGTGTATGAGTTGACGTGGAATGGTGACATTGGTTCTTCTATAGACCCAGTTAAGATGATAGAGAAGACCTTAAAAAAATTAATGAGGATATCCTTTGTTTGTTATTCATTCTGCCACAGAGAGATGAGCTTAAAGCCAAAGTTGATGTTTTGGTAAAGAGATCACATGTCTTGCAAGTAAGTTGTAGAATCTTGAATCATAATATAAATTGATTTAGAACTTTATAATTTTACTTTTATATGATAGTGAACTTATAAAATATGGTTTGTATTTATAGGATTTTCTATTACCACACACTATTGGTCAATGCAATGTTGTCCCCAGTGATGCTCGTGGAGAGACGTCACATGAGAAAACGACTCCACATACATAGACTCATGTGCCATTGTTGTCGACTGAATAGTCAGAAAAAAATTTGCGACACCCTTGAGGCCAACTGTGAGTGAACCCTCTAGTGACCGACACACACCAAATCGTGCAGAAGAAGGAGTCGATGCAGAGCCTGTTAGTATTGATATTGCTGAAGCAACATTTCCTGGATCTTCCCGTGTCACTAGCATAGGTACAATAGAGACAACATTTTTGGTGGATGAAGATATTGCTCCAATAAATATAGAGAAGATCCCAGGTAATTATACATTGTTCAAGTTAGTGTTTATAATTTGATTGTAATATACCGATATAACATTTTTTTTCAACTAATGATGGCATGATCATTTTGCAGGAAATGATGTTTTTATAAACATCTAAATGATTTGTCCTTGGATATCTTCAGGCCCACCATCCGCACAAGGTGGGATAAACAAATAAAATTTTAAACCATGAACTCACAACTCGGTTGGTTGGCCTATTCGGAAACGAGACCTTCGATCGAGCCACGGTCCTAAAGAAGGATGGAAAACATATGAAGATTGTCCGAGACCAAGATAAGGTTCATTTAGAAAGGAACATCTAATGTTTTTCAACACTTGCATAGGTTGTCAGACACATCAAAGGCCACAAAGGAAATATTAGAAAAAGTTGGTCAGCACAAGCTTGGCCCTAGTGGTTATTCGAATTTGGTGGCACAAATTGTACGCATTGAAAAACCAATAATGCATCCAAATAATAAACTGAAAATTATTTTTGTTTTATTGCACCGCAAAATGTAAATTAATGACGTTATGCAAATATGCAGGCCAACAGATTAAAAGAAGTGCCCACTGAGGAAGACTTGAAGCTTGGCTTCCAGCACGGCTTTGGAGCTATTGTTGAATGCCAAAAAAGCTTGTCGGGGAAAACATCGTCTTCTGGTGATCCATCTGGTGCACAGGTATATAAAATCTATATAGTTTAATAAAGATTTATTACTTGTGCAATCTATTCATTATAAATAATTGATATAAAATATTGACTCTATTTTGAGAAAGAAAGCAATAATCCCGTTAATGTGGAGGATGGACAACAACCAATCGAAGACCATGCTTCGAATCCTGGTAATGAATTTCTTCATATGCTACAATTTTATATATAGCATTGCAGATGGTGAACATTAATTGTACTTCTCCATTTTTCAACTGCAAAGCATGTAGAGGGTCACACTATACAGGTTGAGCCTGGATAGGAATATGAAGAACATGATGTGGCCACAACACGTAAAAAACACCTTTGTAATTTTTTTAAAATGAAATACTTGTCATTATAATAACATAATATATTGATGTAACATTTTCACATTATTGCAGCAAATACAAACCCCTTGCCGTAAAATCCACGTTGCTAGTACTCTACTAGGAAGACATCATGGAAATTTGATGAAGAACCAAGAACTAAACAAGTTCCAAAAGATGAGCTTCTTGTCGATTTTGTAAAGAGAAAAAAAAATAGAAAGAAGTGACTGAAGAAATATTGTGTAATTATTTTTTGTAATATAATGTCATGCATGATTGTTTTCCTACTGAATGAATGAATGATTTAATGAATTTTATCTTTTATTGAATGAATGTATTGACTGACTGAATGAATGGTTTAATGAATTTTAGCTTTTATTGAATGAATGGTAAATGTTTGTTTATGATGAAATCTGCATGTTTGCACGTAAAATTTTGTTTTCAAGTACATGCATCGGGTATGGGGAATTGAGAATGATGTGAGGGGGGGAAGGGGCCATAAGATTTTCCACCTTAATGTGGTTGGCCCTATTCACTATAGAATATTAAATTATTCTTGAAACAGAGAGGATCTCAATTAATGGCTACGATGCTGCCTTTCTGCAACCCACTCACGTGCCATCTAAATTTTGACAATTTCTTGGGGCTTGTTATGAACCTAAAGCATCTTATCATACTTTCCAAGCCTCTGAAAAGGTAAGGAAATTTTTTTTGCTAATGTGGCCAACTGTGTAATCTAAGTGGCACATAGACTTGAAATTTGAAAAGTTGGTCATTCAAGAATAATTAAGATATTTCTCAATCTATCAGGACCTAGAAAGACATCATTTTCTAGGCCTTCGACAAAGTCAAATGGTTCTGAAAAGGATAATATATAGGGTGCCACACAACTGATAGAATCCATTGGAATCCCTAACAAAGAGAAGTTGTCTCCATCTCAAGAGAAGATAATTGTCTATTACGTGGAAATTTTGTTTCAGAATGGTTTGTTCTTCCTTGCAATGGAACTCACTACCCCTCACGGAGTATACCACATGCTTCCCACAACCCATCAAGTTAGAAAATGCAGGTTAAATGGTGTTCAAGGCCCTTTATTTCAGTTGAAAACTAAATTGAAGAAGAAGGGGATATTAAATGTCACTCATGGAACTAAAACAAATAAATTGGTGGTTGATAGAGACGAGGGTTTCTCCCAACTATTATGCTCGCTCGATTTTGTGGAAGATATTCATTCTGGTTTCCCGAGTCATGAATTGATCATGAGAATATTTTCTCCTTCTTAAGTACAACCAAAATCTCCTCCCAAACAAAAGGAAGGAGGAAAATACCAGGATGTATCTATCTCTGCTTGCAAGTTCTGACTAAAGTTCAAAGGATGCACATATAGAAGTGAGAGATGTAGGGCCACTTGACATTATTATTTGGTAGTATCCTTTATGCTATAGAAGAGGCACATATGCTTTAAAAGGTTGAGATGACCTTTAATTTAAGTATATAACATTACCCTCCAATTTCCTAACACAACTATTCAACTTCACACCTCATATTTCTACTTGTCAAGCTACAAATAAATTACATCATTTTCGTATGATAAATTGTTAGGAACCAATGTCAACTCTTCTCTTTACTATGTTAGTATATTTATGTTAGACGCATATGCTTTGTAAGTAGTCCTGTAGTATTTGTTGATCCGTAGTTTATATTAGCCCATTCTCTTTATTATGTTAGTATATTGTTGTTGGACGCATATGCTGTGTAAGTCGTCCCGTAGTATTTGTTGATCAGTAGTTTATATTAGCCCATAGTACTAACCCATAGTATTGGACGCATATGCTTTGTAAGCCGTTCCGTAGTATTATATGTCCCATGGTTTTGACTCATAGTATTGGGCATAGACTTAATATATAAGTGTGTGTTGAGGTCATTGAAAGACCGTGAAGTTAATTGTATTGAGCTTGCTCAAAGGAGGTTGCCCCCTCGAAGTGGCCTGTGATCAATATAAAAGTGAATCTGTTCTATTATTTCTGATATCTCGTGTATTTGCATTAATTAATTATTGCAGGTTCATCACATCTGGTATCAGAGCACTTTCTTGGGCTCGTTGGGTGGAATTTATGCCAATTTTTTTTTCACATCTGTTGCAGCTTCGGATTTGGGAATAAACCCTATCCGCTTAACTATGGGAAGTACTTGCGCATAAGCCCTAAAACTCATTGTGAGGAGTACCACAGGAACCCCAAAGTAGCTGGCCCATTGATAGGACCTGCCAGCGAAAAGGGAAATGACCCCCACCTGATTGGCTAGTTCCCACCCATGAGGTAAACCAAGAGCTGTCGTTTGTGGCAAAGCGGTTATCAGTTTTACCTGAGCCGTGGAGTGAGGGGTACTGCTCCAATACGCAAGCCATTAGACAGCATTGGTGGCCAAGTGTAACACCTGAACT
The DNA here is from genome assembly GCA_027924585.1 of Larix kaempferi. Classification (NCBI taxonomy): domain Eukaryota; kingdom Viridiplantae; phylum Streptophyta; class Pinopsida; order Pinales; family Pinaceae; genus Larix; species Larix kaempferi. Next base: position 24,063,968 of record BSBM01000318.1, on the reverse strand, counting down.
GTTAGGAAGCCGTACATACCTGGGGTCCATATCTATTTTCAGTTGAACTGTTGCCAATCACTTCCGCTCCAGATCCAGCCGTTTCAGATCTATTCTGAAAGTCGTTCCAGATCCAGTCGCCATTTCAGATCCATCCGTTTTCGATCCCTTCCGCGCCGTTGCGCCGCTGTTGCCGATCCATTTCTGGAAAAAAAACGTTTCCCTTGAAATTTTTGGGGAACCCCTGTCATCCCATTCTGCATCTTTCATTCTTGAGGACCCTATCCCCAATTCCCCTTCCTAAAGCCCGAAATACCACATTTGTCTATTTTTAGAGTTTGCCATAACTTCCTCAGATTTCACCCAATCGCCTTCGAATTTTACCACAGAGTTCCTTTTTGAATTCTGCTTCTTTGTCCCTCTCTGCCAAATTTTCTCATTCTATCACCCCGCTTCTGAAATCCCCCTTTTTGCTTTCTTGTCCTTTCGACAGTGTCCAAAATCTAGTCAAACCCCAATTACCCATCAGATTGTTTCCCTAATCAAAATTTCCCTTTACTAAATCATCTTCTGTTTGTGTTTTTCTACCCATTCCACCCAAAAAGAAAAAAAAAAAACCCTGGTTATGGTTGTCACCCGTGCAGGAGCACACACCATGGGGGAAGCACTTGCAACCATCCAAACCAAACTCCAAGATCTGGATGAAAAATTTCTCAGCCTCCATCTTCAGCATTCAGCCATGAACAATACCAGACAGCCAGAATCTTTTGCAGCCACTGGGTTCTCTTCTTCCAGCAATTTTCGTGGGCCGAAGCTTGATTTTCCTCACTTCAATGGTACTGATTCGACTGGATGGATATATCGAGCAGAACAATATTTCAGTCTGCATAATACTTCTGATGCCCATACAGTTCCACTTGCATCCTTTCATTTGGAACAGGAAGCCCTTCAATGGTATCGTTGGTACATCAAAGCTCATCCCGAGCCAAACTGGACAGATTTTTGCCAACTCATTTTTCCACGATTTGGTCCTAGTGCTTTTGATGATTTCACAGGAGCACTCACTAAAATTCACCAAATTGGCATAGTGAGAGAGTATCAGATAGAATTTGAGAAATTGGCCAATCACACAGAAGGATTGTCTGATGAATTCTACAGGAGTTGTTTTATCAGTGGTCTCAAGGATGAAATCCGCTCTGAGGTCAATATGTTTTGTCCCAACACAATGATGGAAGTCCTAGGGTTGGCTAAGCTGGTCAAGGACAAGATCGCAGCTCAACAACGCTCCAAACCCACCTTTGTTCCCTTCAGAAATATGGGTTCCCAACGACCTCCCATCACGCCTTCTCCTCAACCAACTCCTATCAAGCATTTGTCTGAAATAGAAATGCAGGCACGCCGAGAAAAAGGGCTTTTCTATAATTATGATGAGAAATTCACTCGGGGACATAGATGTGTTCAACAAAATCTCTATCTCTTGGATGTGGATTCTCCGCCTGCTTTAGAACTTGGTGAAGAAGCTACAAATACAGTAGATGATCAGGTCGACAATCAACACCCGCCTGTTGACACCCCATCTCAGGATGACCCACCCGAGATCTCTCTCCATGCTGTAACCGGCCTCACCACCCCACAAACAATGCAGGTCAGGGGATACTTCAAGAAGCTCCCTCTTACCATACTCATTGATTCTGGTAGCACTCATAACTTCATTGACCCTCGGATTGCCAACCAGGCTGATTTTTTTGTCCATCCTTGCTCCAACTTTGAAGTCATGGTTGCCAATGGGGGCACCTTACCTTGCAAGGGGAAGTGTCACAATGTGCGTATCTCTATGGAAGATTATAACCTATGCTCTGACATGTTTGCCTTGTCCTTAGGCAGATGTGATGTGGTTTTGGGCGTTCAATGGTTACGCACACTTGGCTCCATCTTATGGGATTTTGCTGAACTTTGGATGCAGTTTAAAGTCAATGGGGCACAACACAAATTTATGGGCTTACAACCAGGGTCTCTCTGCATCATCAGTTCACATCGCCTGGAAAAAATCCTTAAGAAGAATTCAAATGGTGTCATCGCTCAGCTCAATTCTATTCAGATGCACCCATCAACAGTCTCCACTACTTCCTTGGATAGATATGCAGGTATCTTTGTTGAACCAATGCGCTTGCTGCCTTCAAGAGACCTTTCCGGTAAGAATTTAGCCACATCTACCTCTCAGCAGGAAATGATGGCTATTTTGCATGCAGTACAGAAGTGGCAGCCATACCTATTAGGGAATTATTTCTGCATCAAGACTGATCTCCAAAGTCTGGAAAATTTTCTGGAACAATGGGTCTCCTCCCCAACACACCTGAAATGGGTTATCCAACTCATGGGTTATCCCTATGTGATGACTTACAAGAAGGGTAAGGACAATATGATGGAAGATGCTCCTTCTCGCACAATTGATGACCAAGTTTCTCTTACAGCTCTTTCTCTGCTTGTTCCAAATTGGTTGCAATATGTTCAACAGGGCTCTCTCTTCTATGAACTCCATGCTTCTTCATCAACAGGGCACTCTGGGTTCTACAAAATGTCTGACTGGGAACAACATAACTTCTTTTGGCAGGGACTAAAAATGACAATTCAACAGATGGTGGCTGACGATGATACTTTCCAAGTCAACAAGGGTGAAACGACACTCCTTTCGGGATTGCTCAAACCCTTTCCCATCCCTACACGACTTTGGCCAACTATTTCTATGGATTTCCTAGTAGCGCTCTGGTGGTACAATACCACATCTCAAAGGACACCATATGAAGTAGTCTATGGAAAAACACCGCCAGTTCTTCTTCCATACACCCTTAGCAGCTCCCCAGTTCAGGAAATTGACTCGGTTCTTCGTGCCCATGATCTGATTCTTCTCATTCTGCAGAACAATCTTCACATGGCCAGAATTCGCCTGAAACAACAAGCCGATCAGCACCGTTTTGAGTGCATTTTCCACGCAGCTGACAGGGTTCTTCTTCATCTACATCCTTCCAAGCAATCCTCCTTGACACTCCAAAAGCGTCAGTGGCCTGAAATGAAACTCGAGGATGCTACCGGGGAACCACTCCTTCAGATTCTGCAGCAATTTCTCCAACCAAAGCTTTGAGGACAAAGATTTTTATAAGGGAGAGGGGATGTTAGGAACCTATGTCAACCCTTCTCTTTACTATGTTAGTATATTGTTGTTGGACGCATATGCTTTGTAAGTCGTCCTGTAGTATTTGTTGATCGGTAGTTTATATTAGCCCATAGTATTGACCCATAGTATTTGACGCATATGCTTTGTAAGCCGTCCCGTAGTATTATATGTCCCATGGTTTTGACTCATAGTATTGGGCATAGACTTAGTATATAAGTGTGTGTTGAGGTCATTGAAGGACCGTGAAGTTAATTGTATTGAGCTTGCCCCCTCGAAGTGGCCCATGATCAATATAAAAGTGATTCTATTCTATTATTTCTGATATCTCGTGTATTTGCATTAATTAATTATTGCAGGTTCATCACATAAATATTATCATACATTTGACCATTATATATTTGTTCCTAAAAAATCCGCTTAATTGTCACCATGACTTGTATATGTTATCACTATCCTTGGTGAAAAATATCAAATTTTCGTTCAGAGAAGAAGGGTCAAAGAACAATCACAACACTTTAACTTGTTGCTACCAAATAAAATGTATCTCCTACCAAAAAAACTATATATTTATTATACTCTCCAACAATGTATCTGGAACAATCAATTGAGTAGTCATCACTTCCACATATCCTCATACTGAAAACATAATCCACCTTAATAAAATGAGATTATCTTATATTAGGATATTTTATATACTTTCTCTTAATCATGACTTACTCTTATTTGGTTCAGGCTTCTGAAAAATCACCTAGTGCCTTGTTTGTATTGACAGATTCCCTTTTATTGGTCTAAGTTTATGCTATTGGGAATGGGAGCAAAGTGAAAAGCGAAATTTTCAAAAGCTCCTATTTCGAGAGCATTTTTTATATATTATATATTTCGATATATTTTGATGGATTTATATCTAATAAACATGTAGGATGTTTAATTATTTATAGAAAACATGGATTAAACCATATAACATCATTCATCTAGTAGTTATAACTTATAACATTGTCATCAAATGATCAACGATAACAACTTTTATAGGAGCTTGGAAAAGAAGGGAGGTACCATAACATTGTCATGAAATGATCACCTAGCATCGGAGATTTTAGTATAGTAGAGCTATGGAGAACCTCAAGAGTGCACTCCCAAAACTGGGAGTGTCTTGGGAGCGAGCTTCCGAAGGAAGTGAGCTTCGGGAGTGGGGGTGTTTCTTTTAAATGGATGCTAGTTCTCCAAGGACTTGAATGGTTGGATTTCCATCACATTGCTTGATATTGTTGATTGAGAAACAACTTGGACATTATACTCTTTCCAAAATCACTGCCCATTTCTACTACAATGCTCACACTGAGTTACATGCTTGTTCTCTTCTACTGGTGTGTTCAATGGGGTGGTATTGTACTTTTGAACAAATACCTTTACTTGGCCTTAGAGTGGTCTCATAAAATCAGCAGCAACTTAGATTGGTGGCAATTGATAGAATTCATTGCTTGTTACAACGCACAGAAGTTCCTCACTCAATAATTCTTTACAAACTAGGAAAGATGCATATCCATTAGACTACATGTAACTCAAATCCATTTGAAGCCACAAGTTTCAAAACTCAGAAATATCACAAAGTAAACATCATACATATTATACTCTCATTGTCAATGGTTGGTATTTTGATGTTCAATGAACAAGGGTAGCAATATTCTATCAGACTACCTTTTTCAAATCCCAAAGACTATTCTGGCATAGCTGTGATACAACTTGAAGAAATCAAAGAGTAGCAGAAACATAAAACATCCAAAAATTTGCACGTAGAGAGCAACTTATTCAAAATTGATACGATGTTTCATTGATGCAGAGGTGTTGATATACATGCACAATCCATGTAAATAGATGCCACTGCATAAGAGTTTGCTTTCAATTTTTAGGACTGCACTATTATACAGTTGTGGCATTTTCATATGTGACACATACCTTTAATTCCATTGTATTAAGAACACACACATGCACCTTAGGATATTTAACACCTCATACATATGTAACACTTTGTGAGTTGTTACATTTAAATTTACTTAACCATGACCATATTAAAATGATCATTATCCCCAAGATTCACCTTACAGGAAACAATTCAAAATGACAACTCCTCACTAATAATAACATTAACTTCTTCTTAATGAATAACAATTTTATCCTTTCTTGTTCTCCGTCCCTCTCATTTATACCTATTGCACTAATTTTATGGTTCCAACCAACATGATCTATCATTTCACATTAATAACATATCTTTCTATGTTTGTACCAATCTCGTTTTTGAAAATCTTATGTTTTCCTCACTTTTGACATTGAAGGCCTTTTTTATCAGCCTTCTTCAACAACATCTACTATCTTTTATTCTGTGAAAAAGGATGAAATTTAGTTTCTATTGACTGAGATGGTAAATTTACTAGTTCAAAACACAGTGCTATATCTAGGGCTTAAATTGTTAGCACCATTTTTCTTGTAACCTCTTCGCTACTTTGTATATCATGCCAACTGCTTTGATGTATCCATGTTAAACGCCCAGTCCATTTATTGACTTAGCTCTATCATCTCAAATTTCCTATTCAGTATGGAATTGCCTCTCTCATCTCAAATTTCCGATTCAGCTAGATAATATTGTTGTAGTGTTGTACAGTATTATTTATTGTTCCCATAAACGACTTTTGACCTTCCATATGTGGAAATTATGGCCATTAAAATTTTCTTGGGAAAATTGGAGTTTTTATTTCTGTAGAAAATAGAGAGATACTCTTGTTTGAAAACTTGAGAGAGATTTACCATCTGTTGATTATAATTGTTTAAAAAACCATCATTTTATGGTATACATATGGACACGGGTATGGCTTTTTTCGAATCTGTAGGGATTTCAATTTTTCGACCGTGCTTTTCATTATGTGTGCAAATCACAGACACCAGAGTTTGCAAGATTATAGAGTCACATGGGTTTTTTCCGGAATATTTTTGTTTGATTCATACATCTTTCACCATAGGCGTCTGACTTAAATTTGAATTCCAAAAATTTTGTACCCTATTTTTGTAGCATCCAACTGTGTGCTTAGATTTGTAGTGTTTTAAAGCATTTGCAATTTGTGCCATAGTTAGTGTCCAATGTTACAGACCAGGAAATATCATTTCAGATGAATGCCATTGTCCTTATTGTGGTTGTGTATGCTGCATAAATTTGTTGTCGATATAATTTAATTGTTCCCACTTGGAATGTTGGACCTATATATTCTTTCTCATGATGTCCATATTCACAATCTCAGGTGCTACTTTGATATCATATTAAATCTCTGAGGATGTACACACAAAAAAGAGAGACATGGTAAGGAGAATATACTATTATTTGGAAGAATCCATTATCCCATGAGTTTATGCTTTTAAGAGGTGAAATGATCATTCTTTTCAACTCTACTTTTCAGCTTTTCCAGTTTGGCACCCTGTATGCCTACTTGTCAAGTCACCATATAGATTACATTTATTTATGTATAATAAATAATATTTAACAATTGAATATCATATTTATATGGTTGACCTGTGTTATATATTGCAGCAAGACCTTATGTCATGGTAATAACCCTCTCCATTGAATAAAACTATGTAATCTTCATGAAATTTTACTTCTCTCCTTTGTAATTGGATATTGTCTATGTGATGAAACTCTGGTGTTTATCTCAAGTAGTAATAAACAGTGCATTTAGAAAAACATATTTTTACCTTTTGTTTAATGATTAGCAAGTCTTAAGATATTTCAATATTTTCGTTTGACTTGTTAATTTGCTCTTATCCATGTAAGCTGTAGGTTTGTAACTTATTTTAATTTACTACAAGGGAGAGACATAAGAGACAAAAGAAGTGCCTGTATGTTTGCAACTCCTGTTGATTTTATAAATATAGAGACTTATGTTGATGTAGTAGTTGCTAGATCTGTGTTTTCTTTGTGGTAGGTCAATGTAGTTGTAGATTGTTATAAATCTTTGTTTATAATAAATATGAACTATCTCTCTAGTATGCTCTGCTTTCTATGCCAATTTATGGTGTAGTAAACCTTAGTGAGGGATTATATATTGAATATATCTTGTTTATTAATTTGTGGAGTAGGTTTGATATGTAATTTTTGTGACTTGGCATACACAACTCGTTCTTTAAAATTCCACTAATTAGTGTTCTATTTATCTTTATATAGGCCTACAAAAGAGTTGGGGGCATGATTCATAGTTCATAAATGGGTCGCTAAGTAATTGGGGTTATTGATGTCACTGAAATTATGGTAAGCTATTAAATGCATGAATTAAGTTGTGCTATTTATTCATGATTTCTTTGGTTTCAATTGAATATTTATTTAATAGTTAAAATTTCAACTCTGAAAATAGTGTACACAATAATGCTTGGTTTTAATCTTGAGAGTAGTAGATCTTTAGGTTCTGTAATTTTTGTTCTGGGTATGTCTTAAAATGGGATACTGTTGTTCCTTGAAATCTGTAACATACATTCGGGGAATGGATTTAGTATAAATGTTTATCGCAATCTCCTTTTATGATGCATAAAAATGGGGACAAGGGTCCTTTTGTTCTTAATCACTAGAAAGGGTTCCAGGATTGTGAAGCTTATGCTAAATTAGAGCAGTGGTTAGGCAATAAGGCTGATGAATATTGGGATGAAAATTTCGATACCCTTGAACTGGTAATCTTTTGATTACATTTAATTGACTGAAGAGTTTTGTTAATTGTTTTTGTTATCTCTTTGTGATGCTTGGAAGTTATTTATCATTGCTTGCAAGTTGTGGGACAACTATCCTAGGCTTGACGATTTTTCTTTTTGGTTAAAATTAATGAACCTCACATAAACTGGACTAAATTCTGCACAAACTTAAAACATGAAGTGAATGGAAAGTGTAAATGATCTTCATGAAGAGATGCCCCTATTTTTGTGAAATTATGAAATGACATATTTTGAATAAGTCAGCATACAAATTACAAAAGTTTAATATATTTTGCAATAATTTTTGTGGGGAAAACTCGGCATGAATTATTCCTATAGTGTTGACTGTATATATCATAGGATCACGCAGAAAAACTGCCAGGTTTAATGTAGAAAGGTTCAGGATTTATCATACAAAATAATGAAAAACTATGTCTAGAGCCATAGTGACACATACAAAACCAGAAATTGTACCTTGTATACTATCTGATTTTGTGCCTTTTAGGTGCACCACATACAATGGGTTGGCTAATATTAAACTTTCAATATGCTACCTGACAATTGTGTGATACATTTCATGTGTGTGTGTGTTGAGTCTTTCATGTTGTGCTTTTTGTTTTCATCACACCTCTTGATGAATTAGAAGAGAATTTATTGTTAATTAAAGAAAATTACTGTGCTTCATTTCTGTTCCAGTAATTACTTAATAGATTTGTTGTCTTTTGCATTCCAATACACCGATTTGAGTCTAGTGGTTGAGATGGGGGTAGCACCATGACCTCTGTTCAAACTTGGATGGGCATATAGCCATGTATTATCAGTTGTCCAAGTTCAATGGGTTTAATATGCAAGATTGATTCAGTAAAAATATATTCAATGACAAGAAAACATACTCCATCTAAAGTATTGTTCTTTTCCCTTATCTTCCTCACCTCATTGAGCTTGATCCTTGCTCAAGGGGTAGCACCTAAAATGTGGTTGCATTGGTTGGGTGATTAATCAACCCTTTGTTGTGATTTCCCCACTCTTGATTGAATACTTTTTTTACCTAGTTATTTTTTTTTTTCACAAGGAAAATGTATTTTACAAGAAAATATAAAGGCCCTAGCATTAAAGAATTAACTATGGAAAGAGAGTTGGTTGAAAAAAGGTATTCATGTGAGAATAAATGCTATGGACGATGGGCATCGAATATATCTGTATTTTTTTTATAAAATATTCCCTATCCTCGTCGGATATCCGATATTCCCTTCCAAAGAATCGGATGATCTCTCCATACCACTGACGGAAAGAGGCATTGGATATCATACTTCTTATAATATAATTTCGGTCGGATATCTAATACCCCCTTCAAAAGAATCCGATGAGCTAGCCAAACCACCGACACCAAATGCAGCCGGTATTTCTAGGTATCTGCATCGGATATCCTACAATATTTGATGCAATGCATGTTGGATATCCGATGGCCCTGTTGTCAGATATCCGACCACCCTTAAAGTAATCGGTCTTGGATATCCGACCCCCTATAAAGTAATGGGTTTCAGATATCAGATCCCTTATAAAGTAATGGGTGTTAGATATCCGATGGGTATATTAAAAGAGTTGTGGTCGGATATCCTACAAGACTGTGTCGAATATCCGCTGCCTCCAATTTGCTGTCGGATATCCCTTGAAGTGGAACCGATGTTTAAAAAAGGAGAATATTTTCGGATGGTTGACAGCATGATGTCAAAAATCAGACATATATGCTGTCGGATTTTGGGTTAAAAAATGCTAGTGACCATATATCTATCTATCAATATATATATATATATATATATATATATATATATATATATTACCAATAGAAGTTGTTGCATGAAAACACTGCTTTAGAAGATCAAAAGATGAATCAAATTTTGTACGATATTTGTTTGTCCGAGGAGATGAAACAACTCGATTTCGATCAAGCCAAAATCCAACAGCGATGTCAAGTACCGCAAGCAAAAAAACACAGATATGGACTTGATCAAATATAACATATTGAATCAAAAGATTAGGAAATAATGAACAATTCTTTCGATATTAACCTAGTATCCAACCTGAAATTGTAGGAAACCCTTATACCATCCCTCCTCCACTAAGAGAAACTCCTGAAACATGCAACATTGCATCTACAAAGACCTACTTGAAATAAATCAATGTTCAACATAGCAGTAAATTATTGGAGCCAGTAAGATAGCATATTTATAGAAGAAAAAATTTGGAACATCATAGTTCAAAAATCACACCATAACTTTTCCAGACACATGCATTGGAAAAGTGCTATACACAAATGAAACTTACAGAAAGAACTGCCAAAATTATGACCATGACTTGAGAAATATCCACGTGAATATTTATTCCTATTAAATGTAAAATATGTTGAAATTTCAACATCTGTGCCTTACTTATAGAAGGAATTAGTGAATTACATACCTATACTCCACACTTCAGGTAATGTTTTCATCATACTTCTAAATAACACTTTGCAACTTTATCATAATCAGATCTGAAAGTGGCCATCTCAAATCTATTGGAAATAAATCTATAGAGCTATGTGAACACTGTATAGAGATATGTGAACACTATAGAGATATGTGAACACTGTAAACATCAACCAACTAGCAAGGACAACACTCATATTTTGCAAGACTCCCCTCTAATTGTATTTAGAATCTGCTAAAGGATATGTCGAACAGTGATTGAATCTATAACTCCAAGAGACAACATAAAAATGTCAATAGATGACCAAAATACACTATCCTAGGCTCAAAACAACTAGTACAGGAATTCAATTTGATCCAAAAGTGTTGCTCCAATGATCTGCGCCAAGGAAATGCTTAGGGGCGAAATTTCACCAATTGCCTATTCTTAGGGCTTTTTTTCAAAAAATAAATTCGCTATTTGGTCATTTTTAGTCTCTAATATCACCTATATTTACATAAAATATGTTTCTTTATCATAATATTTGCCAAAATTCACAATTTTTTGTAGTAAATTGTATGTTTCATATTTAATATTTGCCTACCTATCTATACATATGTTTTTTTCAATCCAAAATAATTTCCTATAATAGTATACTTAAGTATAATATTAGAATCCTTGAGAAATACCTTGATTTGTGTTACACTGGTGTTTGTCCCCATATTTGAAATGATGAGGACCCTACCTTCCAACTCATAGTTAGTTACTGTGATGACTCCTTTAGATAAGCAAGAAGTTAAAAAAACGAGGAAAATGAGAAATACTGAGGATTAATATATTAAAAAGGACAATAAATGAAATGTACATTACTAAAGTAATTTTATCCTTGCAAGTGTAGTATGCTACTATGCACCCATACTCTTGTAAATGTAGTATGCACATGTACTTGATTTTACTTGTAGCGTGCTTTGAGCACATGAAAATTTTATTTTCATTCTACAATGGATTAGAAATTACAATCTATATATATATATATATGGATTGTATTTTTCTATGTAACTATATTTCTATTGTTTTTTTTAGTATTTTTTTAGCCAACATCTGATGACATAAGCATTGCCCATGTGAAAAAATATGTAACATATCTCTTTGTTTTTTAACTTTAGACTAGGGCCAATATTGTAAATTTTTTTATTTACTTCAATTTTTTTTTAATGTGCCATGTGTGAACTCCACATTGAACACATAACAAATTACACATCTCCCTCATACTAGGATTTGGAAAGCACCTTTCGGTGCAACAAACATACCAAAATCAAAAGGTGAATCTCCAAATTAATGTTGTAAAAGTATTCCTAGATTTGATACCACCACAACTCTAAATTACTACACATAGAAGAGAGGATTGACATAAAGAACAATATACCCTAGTTCCAGCTCCACCCACTTCAGAACATTGGACAAGAATTAACCTAATAGACATAAGAAAAAGAATCGACCTTTGAGGAAGATATCTACCGAAGGATGAAAGGTCTACATATAGGATCAATCTCACCTAATTTAACAACCAAATTGTTATCTATATATTCTTACAACTATTTTTTCTAATAACGCACCCTTAATACATATAGATAGTAAATCCAAAACCAATTGGTGTTGAAATGAGAATAAAGAGAAGAGAGTAGCATCTAGTTTTAACATAAAGAAAAGGAGAATTTGAAGCCTTCTAACTAGTAAAGCAAAGTTGCAATATCTTTAATTCTTAATATGTTGTCCTTGAGCATCACGTTCTTTTATTTCCACTTGAACTATATGAAATTTATATTTCGTTTAACGCTTACTTATTGTAATATCCCTCCTTTTTTACCTATCATTTTGTAAATGTAATTAATTATTGTACTGCATTCTTGTGAGGAGCTCAAGGCCAAGGCCCCACCACTAAACCATGTAAACGTTGTTACATAATTTCTTAAGTTACAGTTATGGATTTAGATTAGAATGTTGAAGACGCAACTCGAATGACAAGATAAACTAATCCACTAAGGGAGAAGGGTCGACTGGCTAGGAAGTCATGATAGTTAGGATTTTGATGACTGATGTCATATTGGTGCTTGTAGGCACTTGAAAAGATGTAATGGCTTGCTTGACCTTTCTAAAGGTCTTAAGTTTCGTCGTAGGTTAACAGTCAGCCTTGGGTAGGATTTCCAAGGGAAAATCTATTCTCCACAAGTGTCTAGGTAAGACACTATGGCTTATTTTTTTAGCATAAAACTAACTGTTCCTAAGTTAAACTCAGAAAACAAATTAATGATATTGTTTTGACAAGATTCCAGGAAATTATCTTTAGAGTCCTCAATAATAAAAGAAGCTAAGTCTTTAACACCATTAAGTAACAGGGGGATTATCTCTATTTATAATTATGAGATTTAGTTCACATATACAAATATATATGTATACATATATACATATACATTAAACTTGTTATTTAAGAATTCAATGAAAAAGGGTTAAACTAACACATAGTGGGATAAACGTTTTTAATGGAAAGATAATAAACAAAGATAACTCTATTTCAAAGCATGACATACTTTCAACCATGTGTACACTTAAAACAAAACACGTACACTTCAAGAGAGAGAGCACCATACTCTTAAATCAATCCTATTTTTAAGAGATTGTTTTCGGCCTCTCTGTCAAAAAGGAGGCCGAGCCTTAATGACTTGTTTTCTAGCTAGAGGATGAATCCTTTTGAAGCGCCATCTATCACCAAAGTTGAGGATCCGATGGTTACCTTTCTGAAGGTAGATCTTCCAAAAACAAACTCCCGATGTGTATATAAAGGGTGACCCTCTATGGAAGAAGGGGATCTATGCTTTTGAAGTGGGAATGTGGATCGATCTTGCGTTTGATGGAGAATGTAGATGGGAAAATATCGGCGTGGGATAGAGGATGTTGTTTGAACAGAGTTCAAGCTGGTGAATTTTCAGCCTCTGCGTTCCTGGCAATACTGATTCTTCCAGCACCTTGTGTAAGTGTTTCACTTTCTGCATCAGTATGGACTGAGACTCTTTGTGTCATTGTGGGTTGAGACATGCTTTTATTTTAAAGTAGAACCTCTGCATCATAGTTTTCTTTGGCTAATAAAATTGATCTTAAGAAAAACTGATCTCTATCCTTGCTTTATAAATCTTCTGATTTGATCGCTGCCCTCGCTTTTTCAATTTCCAACTAGAATGTGTTTTCCCATTTATTAACTTTTAGACTGGCTTTATTTCTCTTTGAAGTATCTTGCTGCAATTTTGATAAATGAAAGGATCACTATAATTTAGATTGATGGCAACGATCCTGAATAAATTCTGAGAATGTGGTTTTCCCCTTGTGTTATTTATTTAAATCGGCCCATGGTAAATAGATTCTACACGAATGAGATCCATGGTAATCTCATCTAAACTCTTTCTTTAAATGACCATTTATATGCTAACCCAGTTATGAGATTATGCATTTCAAGCTGCCTGTAATATCCCGAATTTTGGACTGACTATTTTATGATGTTATATTGGGCCATGTCCCCAGCACATGTGATTTATTTTAATTAGTGGGCATGAGACCTAGTACATATGATTTATTCTTTTGTAGACTGACATATTGGGCATGCAACCTGACTGAATTTCATTATTTGATTATATATTGGGCAAGGAAGCCCCAATGTTCTGATTATGTTTTGATGTGGGTACAAAACCCTAATATACTGAGATGACCTTTTCTTACATACTGTGCAGTAATATGAATGACATAATTGACTTATATCATATATGGTGTGTTGAGTGTGGACTGAGAAACACAAAATTTACCTACGTACTAGGCAAAAGCCCCAATGTACCTAACGGAAATATGATGTACTGGGAGTAAGCCTTGACGTACATTGAGTGTTGGGCATAAGCCATGGATCACTCCAAGCTTGCTAAACGAATACCGGATCCAAGGAAACTTAAGTATTCTAGATGTGCCTCACAACCACATTCTAGCACTAGTGTTGAGCAGAGGCTCTGGAATTGCACTAGAGTAACACCCATGTGAGAGTGTTGAGTTAAAAGGCTTTGAAGAGCACTCGGGGTTACTGATCTCAAAGTGTTGAGTCGGAAAGACTTTGAAGAACACTTTTATCACATCATTATATTTGATTAAATGATTCATCTATTATCTATCATCAAATACTGTGGGAACTACCGTGTTGAACGAGGGAATCCGACATGCAAAGAGGGAGACTAGAGGTACCTATCCAAGCTTACCGAGACCATCCTAAGAATTGGACTTGTCCTTAAAATATTAAAAGAAGTATCATGAGAAGATACATAATCTAATAAAAGATAATTACCAGTAGTCTTTTACGACTAAATGCATAAAGGCCTCAAGGATAAATGTTAGTATTAAGAGCTTTAATAAATAACGTGGTCAGTATTTATTTATGAAACATATTTATTATATAGATGGCTTATGCATTATTTAAATATTATTGATGAGATGATTAATAGTTAGGTAAAGTATTATTATTGTTATTATTATTATTATTGTTGTTAATAGAATTATTATTGGAAACATGAAATAGAACCACTTATAGTCAAATAGTTGGAGAAGTCCTAGTCTATTTAATTGAATAAATCTTTTAAATATAAATTATTTAATTTAAAGAAACCAGTTATTTCAATAGTCCTAATTAAAAGACTCCCCTATTTAAAGAGTGTAAATCCCAAGCTTTGGGGATCTATCTTTTCATTATCATTTGTCCTCTTATGTTAATCAAAAGAAAAGTCATCTGCTCCAAGAAACTGAAACCAATAGTAACTCTAGGTTCTCTATCTCTTTTGCATGTTGGAATCCAGCTCGGGGGGGTCCATACAGAACTAGGAATGGTTGTAGGATCATGGTTGGGAGGAACGCGGTAGTCCCAAAGTTATCCAGCCTAAGGCAATCATCCTAACAGGTTAGCAAGATACAACAGGTTCTGCACTAACTATTGTTGAGTGTGTAGGTTTCTATAGGAATAATTCAGGTGTCAAGTAGCTAGGTTTCTATAGAAAGGGATCAAATACTCAAGCAGCCAGGTATGGAGTATTTAAATGCTTCAAATTCTAGTTATAGTAAGTTAGTCATTAAATTAGAGTAAATACTGCAACATAGATTTCTTTACCCATATTATCAAATTCAAAGTTCTGCCCAGAACCAAGTGGAGGGTCTAGCAGGCCTAGCTAAGTTAGCCTTTGCTAGACAACCTATACTAGCTTCTAGGTGAAGGACATTAGTCTTTCTTTTAAAGGAAAATCTTATTCTCTGTTTGAATCGTTTTATCAAATGGTAGCGTAGGGTTTAGTTTTTCTATGCGAATTCTTTTATTTTCATTCCTTCTATGCTTAAAAAGTTTCAAATAGAATAACAACAATAGTATTCTATATAACTGTTCTTTCAACTAGGATATCTTTTCACATCATCAATCAACTCCACTTTTTCAACCAAATAGATAAACATTTCATCGTTTTCAAACCATAGATATATTTCCACCTAAATCGAGACCCACTACCAAAGTAATCAGAGTAGCAGGATTTAAATTCATTTATACACATTCTGTTTAAAAATAGTGAATGATATTTATGTGTTCCATAACCTGTATATAGCTAGGATGAGTTTTTTCGTAGCGTTTTCCTCTTTCAATTTACACCGTCGATTTACCACGAATTTAGTTACGTTCATGTTCGAAACTAATAACCCTGTCAGGAAAACGAATGCAGACTTCAATTTCAAATTACTAAGTAGTGAAAGAATGGACAGGTTTCAACACAGTCAACTCATCATTCAAACGCATCTTCCAGAAGTTATAAATTGTAAACGTAGTAGCAGACATCTCATTCGTGCAACCTAAACTATGGCAAAGGAACCCAACGATTTTCTTTTCAGGAATCAAAACAGGCCAGAGCATTCAAAATCGTAAACATCATAATCGACAGGTCGGGAGGTCCAACCCCACCCACAAGCACTGCTATCTTACTAGACGCCACAAGTTTAGTGATTGTACAGCAACCCATACCCTCTCAAGGGTCAATCAAAACCATAGCTAGGATCATGACTCCTAAATTAAAATGCAGAAGAAATACACCATGTTCTTCAAGCAATACATGATATTAATATAAAGGAGCATTCTTTTACAAACAATGGTATAGGGATCGTTTCCCACTACCAAGTTCTTTTAGAAACCCTTATCTCTCTACCTACGTCAAATAACCAGAAACATAGCAAGCAAAAAAAAAACCCAAATTGTAGATACTGGCAGGCGCATTACTTCAAACTTCCAGATTTCAAATCATGCATTCAGGACAGTGATATTAACAACCCATATCCATGTGAACAAAAATGCAGAGAATTAGATAGAGTACCAAACCCTTTAAACATTACACAGCAGGGCATTCCAGGGCCCATACAAATGCATTTGAAAGATTTAAATATGTAATGTAAACCCCAGTTCATCTTAGGCATTTTTTCCACATAACGAGAGTTCAACCAAATCCAAACACAGAGACAGAGAGCCAAAACCTCTTACTAAAATCCTCCAAGTCTACAAAAGAAAAATAGATACATATTCGCACAACAGTCCAGCCAAATGGCGACTTCCAAGAACTCAAAATTTGTCACATTGAACTCAAACGAGTTCACAGGTTCCCATTATACACACATCAACATTTCTCCCCACAGAGGCGAAAGGAGGGGCTAATATTTGGCACGTTCTGGAGTTACCTGTTCTTTCAAGACATAAACCTTGTCGATTCATGGCCATGCAGAGGAGAAACGCCAATCCAAACCTGCAACCAAACGTCCCATATGAAGTCAGAACCAGTTATCACGATATATATTTAAATGTAAAATAGGAAGAGTGTAGCATGAGTCTGAAAGGAGTGACCTCTAGAAGTTTTCAATCGCAACCTCTACTCCATCTAGGTGCTGACCATGAGTCTCAGCTCAGGTCAGTAACGAAACCCTCAATGCCCCTCAGCAGATAGGGAAATAAACCATGAAACTACCTCTTTGTTGGTGAAGAAACCCCCGGCACAACTAGCAGCACTGATAACGTGCCTTTGCAGAACCACATTTAATGCCACCACCCACTCCAAATAATTCAAACATGACCCAAAACATCTATAGACTTATTGCCATTCGAATTTCCCATATATTGTAAATACAATCAACTACATATTGACCCAAAACACTACATAGGGCCATTCTTTAAACACAAGGTTAACAAGTGGGTAGTTTAAACAAGTATTACAATCCCAACAAGGTCTCTGTAAGGGTATCAACATTCAAAATCCCTCACACATGAGACTTGAACAATTTGCTGGAAAGGAGGAGTAGGCTTCTCGGTAGATGCTTCGTAGGTATACTTGCAAGTAAGTACAAATAGAATGCATTAGCGAAATTCGCTAAGTAAGTCAGAAATATCCAAATTCTTACACCCTACCTCTCGGCAACTCTGCTGGGGTACGTAGCCCTTGAAAGACCATGCATTTTCATCACGGATCATCAACTCCTATCATTAGGGATCCATCCCACTTGAATAGTGATTTAGACTTTTAAAAATGGCACATAAACTCTTGAGACAGTAAGAAAAGGATTTGCACTTTTACACCTTAAAACACTTGTTCACTTACAATAGAGTTTCATTTAAAATCGCTTCCGCAAAGCTGAAAAAGTTACAATCAGCAAACCTTGACACTTTTGAAATTAAGACACTTTACATAATAGAAAACAATTACCGGTACAGTAGGTACTTATTATTACTGCAGATATTTTAGCATTCTTCATATCTTTATCAGTTTAATCCAGTATCAGAAAAATTTAGAAATTTTTTGCTATTTTAAGGGACATTACAAGTGGTATCAGAGCCCAGTTACAAAAACTAAGTGACCTATTGGGCTCATTACAAACATCCGCTGCAGATACACAACAGGCAGAAACATACATTTACATTCTATTTTGTTTTATGAATAAACTAAAATAATTTTCTGTTCTCTATGCTTATATAACATTTCAGGTACAAACAGTGTCTAGATAAATGATTGCAGAACAGGGCAGCTGCATTCATGGGAATCTGGACTCACCATCCCGAGAGCAAGGGGTGGTGGTCGAACTAAACTCAGATTGGAGACAATCTATGCAAAACCTACAGGCAGAGTTCCAAATCTTTCGAGATGAAAATATGCAGGAAATAAGAGAACAACATGCCATAAATGAGGCACTCCTTCAGACCTTAACAAAGGCTAACCCTCTCGGACAGCGCTCACTCTCAATCAACACCTCCAAAAAGGGAAACAGTCACACAAAAAGGACCACCATCCCTAAGGGAGAAGAGCAGGGAGAACACATACCTAAAACAATGGAAAGAGATTGTAAGAGCTCTTCCAACAATAAGGATTCACCATCTCCTTGCAAGAAAAGGAGGAAGAGTGACGACAGTCTGCAAGGGGAGTTTAGGAAGATAAGAGCCCTAACTTATGACGGAGAAATCAACTATGGGGAGAAGGCTGAAGAGTGGCTGCTAGGAATGAACAAATACTTCAAAGCTCATAACTACTCCAGCGAAATGCAAGCCCGACTCGCCATATACAACCTAAATGGTAAAGCTTCCTGATGGTGGCGGGACTTGAAACACACCAAAGGATAAGAGTTAAGAGACATAACCTGGTATACTTTCAGCAGAATATTCCAGGACAAGTATATGTCTGAAAGATTCTTCGACAAGAAAATAAAAGAATTCCATGAGTTAAATATGGGCTCCCTGACTATGGAAGCATTCATAAATCGATTCTTAGACTTGCTGCACTATGTGCCTTATATTAAAGATGAGAAGGTAAAGATTCAACAGTTCTTGGGAGGACTACCCTCAAACTTTAGGGAGAAGATAGATTTCGACATGCCCAAAACCCTTGATATAACCTTACATAAAGAAAGGTTGTGTTATGAACACGTACAACCAAGGAATGACAACATCAACATAAATAGAGATGGGTTCAGAACCTTCTCAGACAACCACAGACCAAGTTTTAAGCCCCCACCCTTCCGAAAACACAACAACAGTTTTCCACCTAACAGAGGCTTCAACCAACGACCTCAAGCACAACCAAGTGCAACCCCACCACTTGTCAATAGACCAACATTGAACAAAGGGACCAAAGCTGTCCCACCCACCGTTTCTTGCTGGAAATGCCAAGGGCACCACTACTATAGAGACTGCCCCAACAAAACAGATGGAGTTTTACACAACATCCAAACAGAGACTACTGTAGGAGACATGGCAAGGACACCAAGAATATATGCCGCTCTTGATGGTCGACAGGAAGATCACCAAGCCACCATGGTCAAATTAGAGGGTAAGATCTCTAACACAACAGTTTCAGTTTTAATAGATCCTGGCGCTTGCCGAAGTTATATCTCCCCTAATTTAGTGGACACTTGCAAGTTGAACCTAGAATCTCACGAGAAACTGTGGCTGGTACAACTAGCCACCGGTACCAAACGAAAGATCTCCGAGTTAGTTAAAACTTGTCAGATAAACTTAAATGGTTTTCAAACTAGGTTAGATTTAAACATTATACCCCTAAGGTCGTATGATGTACTCATCGGCATGGATTGGTTGGAAAGACACCATGTCCTCCTAAACTGCTTAAACAAATCATTACTTTGCAAGGATGACCAAGGGATTCAGAAGACAATTCAGTGTCTCCCTAAGAAAGTGTTGATAAGACAAATATCTGCCTTACAAGCAAAGAAATGTATCAGAAAGGGATGCAAACTCTTTGTCGTCAACATCCAAAACATAGAAACTGACAGGGAACAGAAGATCGAAGACTTCCCAGTTCTCGTAGAATTCAAGGATGTATTTCCCGAATAAATACCAGTATTATCACCTAAACGAGATTTAGACTTTTCTATCGAACTGACACCTGGATCAGTACCAACTTCTAAAGCCCCGTACCACATGAGCACAGCAGAATTGGTGGAGCTCAAACTTCAGTTACAAGAACTAATTGACAAAGGGTACATGGCAAGGGGTACATCCGACCTAGTGTGTCCCCTTGGGGCACACTGATACTCTTCGTCAAGAAGAAAGACGACATGATGCGGATGTGCATCAATTACCGCCAACTCAACTAGATGACCATTAAGAACCGCTACCCACTCCCTAGAATCGACGACTTGTTTGACCAAGTCGGAGGAGCGAAGATCTTCTCGAAAATCGACTTACGATTCGGATACCATCAGGTAAGGATCCGTGTTGAGGATATCAACAAGACCGCATTTCAAACCCGTTACGGCCACTACAAGTTCGTAGTGATGCCCTTTGGGTTGACGAGCGCACCAGCCAACTTTATGTGCATTATGAACAGTATCTTTAGTAAATACCTCGATAAATTCGTTCTAGTCTTTATTGACAACATTCTGATCTACTCCAGGAATGAGATAGAACATGAGGAGCACCTCCGAATTGTTTTACGGATACTAAGAGAACACAAACTTTACGCCAAGTTTAGTAAGTGCGATTTCTATAGACCTCAGATTCAATACCTAGGACATATCATTTCCGAGAAGGGAATAGTCATCGACCCCAAAAAGGTCAAAGCTATCGAAGAATGGCCCACACCCACTTGCGTATTAGACATAAGGTCATTCTTAGGATTAGACGGCTACTACCGAAAGTTCATTGAGAACTTTTCACAGATCTCATGTCCCATGACGGCCTTACAGAAAAAGGAAAACAAGTTCATCTTGACGGACAAGTATGAAGAGAGCTTTCAAAAGCTGAAACAACTACTGATTAGTGCACCAATTCTGTGTATTGCGGATCCCAATGGGGACTTCATCGTTTGCACGGACGCAAGCAAGGAAGGACTCGAGGGAGTCCTTATGCAAGACAATTTTGGCATATGCTACGAATCGAGGAAAATAAAAGAACATGAGCAGAACTACCCTATTGATGACCTCGAATTAGCAACCATCATCCATGCTCTGAAGATGTGGCGACATTATCTCATGGGAAAGAAATTTCTATTGATTACTGATAACATGAGCTTGAAATACCTTTTCAACCAACCCGACCTAAATGCTAGGCAGGCCAGGTGGCTAGCCTTCCTTAGTGAATACCATTTCAAACTAAATCATATAAAGCGAAAGGAAAACAAGATTGCAGATGCCTTAAGCCGTCGAGAACATATGCTTTACGAGGTCACGGTAAGCCAAACCAACTCTGACTTACACCACAGAATTCGAATGACATGTAAGAGTGACCGTTACTATACGGAAATCCTCACAAAGATCCAGGAAGACAGAATTTTCCAACAACAGAAAGAATATAAGATAGACGAAATGGGACTACTGTGGTCGAAAGACCGAATTTACGTCCCTGAAAGTGGAGACATTAGACCAAACATTCTAGCCGAGTTTCACCAGTAACCTTATTCAAGACACCTCGGATATCAAAAGATGATATCGGCCGTAAAGAAACATTGCTCCTGGCCTAAGCTGAAAGCTGACATCGCAATGTTCATCATGAAATGCTAGGAATGCCAATTAGTCAAAGCAGAACATCAACACCCCTCTGGATTACTTCAACCTTTACCCATTCTGGAATGGAAATGGGAGGTAATAAGTATGGACTTCATTACAGGCTTACCCAAGAGTAAGAAACTTAATGACTCCATCTTTGTAGTGGTAGACAAGCTGTCGAAAGCAGCCCACTTTATACCGGTAAAATCCACTTATAAAGCAGTTCACATCGCAAAAATATTCTTGAAAGAAATATTTCGATTGCACGGGATACCCAAAGCAATCATTTCCGATCGAGACATGAAGTTCACTAGCAACTTTTGGAGAGCATTGTTCTCTAGTCTGGAAACCCAATTACAATTTAGTACCACGTACCACCGCCAGAATGATGGACAAACAGAACGAGTACAAACCATATCCTTGAGGACATGTTGAGGATGTATGTCATGAATAACCCCACCAAGTGGGAAGATTATTTGCACCTAGCAGAGTTTGCCGACTTGGTCGTCTTTGTCTTTTCTTTTCTTATCCGCATAACTCTTTTGGTGGTCTTGTGCCTCCTTCAAGTTTTGTTGTACCTTGGAGACTAGTTGCTCGAATTCTGTTAGTAAGTCGGGGCCTAACATAAGTTTGTCTACCGGACTGTCCCAAGTCATGGGTGTTTGACATTTCCTGCTATAGAGTACCTCAAAAGGGCTCATCTTAGCAGACATTTGGTATCCGTTGTTGTAATCAAACTCAGAGAGGTGAAAATAATCTTCCCATTTGGTAGGCTTGTTCATGACATACATCCGTATATAGCATATCCTCAAGGATTTGGTTTACTCATTCCGTTTGTCCGTCAGTTTGGGGATGGTACGCATTACTGAATTGTAGTTATGTCTCCAAATCGGAGAAAAATTCCCTCCAGAAGTTGCTAGTGAACTTCGTATCTCGATCGGAAATGATTGCCTTGGGTATCCCATGCAATTGGAAAATATCCTTGAGGAAGATTTCCGCGATGTGAATGGCTTTGTAGGTAGACTTTACTGGTATAAAATGTGCTTCCTTGGATAACTTGTCTACTACTACAAAGATGGAGTCATTATGCCTCTTACTTTTGGGTAAACCCGTGATGAAGTCCATACTGATGACCTCCCACTTCCACTTTGGAATGGGTAAAGGTTGTAGTAGTCCTGAAGGGTTTTGGTGTTCTGCTTTGACCAACTGACACTCTTGGCACTTAGCAATGAATAAAGCTATGTCGGCAACAATTCTATAGGTAAACTCTTCCATAAATTTGCAACCTTTCACTAATGCAAAAGATGTTTATTTGTTCTAAAACCTAGTTTGACTTATGACTATATTCATTGCTTCTGGCAGGTGGTAACTCATGGCGCACTCTACTTTGAATGTTCACGGTGGTAGCTGACCTAGAACTTGTGTGAGTTGGTAAGCCCGGTCCTTACAAACACTCATTCTTTCCTATCTCCATTCGGGTTGTAGGCTCTGTGTTTATTTATGGGCCTTTTAAAATGAAAAGATGTGCCCTGTGGCTCACTGTAAGGGTTCTACATTTATATGGGTCATTTTCTTTTCCCTGGGCATTTGTAGAGATGGAATATATATGTATGCATATTCACCCTAGTCTATGTGGGGTTTTGAAGCTATAGTGAAATGGTTATGTCGACAAGGTAAACTCATAAGTTTCTGCAGTAGTGAATTAGTATGGTTCTGTAACTTTCCTTTTGAATTTAGGAGTGAAACTGGCAGTGTTTTACGCCTGTGGAGTTTTAATGAGGCAAAGTTTGTGTGGTTTGTACAACATTTAATGTTCTAGGCTAAAAACGCCCTTCTTAAATTCTATATGTATTTACCTATTCTGCATTTTCGTTTTGATGTACAGTGACTAAATTAAACTAGTGAAATATATTCCCTAAATTGTTGAAGGCATAGTTATGTGGTTTGAGACGCATTGGCCCTTTGGTCTCTATGGTTGAACTTTGGTTTTTCAAAGCCTATGTGAATTGTAGATGTTTTCTCTGTAATGGATGAGGGTTTTAAATTCACTTCTGCAAACGTTTGGTTGTTGTGTTGAAGTGTAGGGTTTCACCTGTAGGTGGAAATGCCTTCTGTTGGGTAGAAAGAGTGAATGCAAACCCAACTAGAAAAGATAAATTGTAAATGCTAGTTTTCTTGATTTTCTGGAAAGTAAGCACTGTGGTTTAATTTAAAGTTGTTGACAATGATTCTGAAGGAAAAAGCTATGTTTAGAAACTGGATTTCAATACTGTGTAATGCGTCTTGTGTAACCTGTAAGGTTTACAATGATATGGTTGTTTAAATGTGCATTTATCCAAGTCTATGATTTGTGGTTAAGTGCTGGCAGAGGGTTTCGAAACATAGTCTTGCGTTTTTACTACTACTTGTTATCGTTTGGTTCAAAGAATGTCTACGTGGTTATTATCTTGTAGTTTTGTATGTCCATTTGATTTTTCCTAAGTTTTGTTTTGTAAAGAAAAGTAGACAAGGGTTAAACCCTATCCTGGATAATACATATGCAAAACTAAATAAAATAAAGATACATTAATGCAATTTTAACCTAGATAGTTTAAAGGTTCAGCTGTCAAATAATATTAAATCGGGAGTTTTGAATTCTAATGCATTTAAATTGGAAAAAGAATGATGTCTAGCATAGGCTAGCAAAGCTAGCCCTGCTAGACCTTTGGAATATTAAGGCGGAAATACTTTTAAGGGAAATACAGAGATAATAATTTAAATGCTGGTCTTGAAGTTTAAACCTGAGAGCCCATGCCAATTGGCCCTTGCTCTATGACAGAAGTAAATAAAATAATAAAGTTTAGAAAACATAATTTTCTTCATAGAAACACCTATCTTAAATTCCTAGATTCTAATTAAACTGTATGGAAAATCTTAGTTCATACCTAGTTCTTGCAGCTGGATCCTTCCTTGCTGGACTTGCACACCCAAACACTAGTTAATGAAAACAACTGGATGAATATAGCTGACCTGTAGGATTGTCTTTAACTGGATAACTTTGGGACTACCATGTTCCTCCCAACCATGACCCCTAGACCATTCTTGGTCCTATCCGGATCCCCCCGAGCTAGTTCCAACATGCAAAGAGAAGTAGAGGTCCTAAGGTAGCTTACTGTAAGATCTGTAAAATTATGGTAGGCTGCTACAGTTCTGCATAGAGTTTCTATTCTGTTACCATAGGAGAATGATAATAGAAAAGATACCCTTCTTTTGGGGTCTGCCCTTTTTTTATAGGTGAGTTTCTGTTTGGGAAAAAATATAGCTGTTGGAATAATAATATTTAATTTAATTTGGAAAATAAAAAAGATATTTTACTAAATATCTTACTCCTTGTTTATCTAGGACTTTTATTTGTTTTAAGTGGATGTTAACTTAAATTAACTCATAAGTAATAATTTATTATTAACAAGTATAATTTACAATACTTTTATTAATATTAAAGATATGACCATGTGGGAAATTATCCCATGCATAACCTTTATATATATGAGATCTTTTCTTTTCAGGAACTGATTACAATATTATTTATTAAATATTATTAATATAAATATCAACTTGAGAGCTATTTTATGCATGTTATTTAATTATTCATTAGTTTAGTTATGGTAACCATAATACTTCTTTTAATTATTAAGTACAAGGTCCAACACTTTGGACGGTGTCTTTTGGTAAGCTTTGGATAGTTGGCTTGGTTAGGTACCTCTAGGCTTCTCTCTTGCATGTTGGATTCCCTCGTTTAACATGGTAGTTCCCGCAATACTTGATAATAGATAGACATGATTCATTTAACCAATTTAAATAAATGTGATGAATAAAATTTCTATTCAGAGTCTTCTCGACTCAACACTTTTAATATCCAGTAACCCCGAGTGCTCTTCAGAGCTTTTAACTCAACACTCTCACGTGGGCGTTACGCTAGTGCAATTCTCTAGAGCCTCCTGCTCAAAACTAGTATTAGAATGTGGTTGTGAAGCACATCTAGAATATTCAAGTGGTCTCGGATCCGATATTCATTTATCAAGCTTGGAGTGCTCCAGGGCTTATTCCCAACACTCAATGTACATCGGGGCTTTCAACCAGTACATAAAAATCGTCTAGGTGCATCGGGACTTATGCCTAATACGTATGTCATCCGTGTGTTGTTGAATCTATGCTCAACACGCCATATAATTCAATCATGTAAATCAAAACTCTGCACAATATGTAAGAAAAGGTCACCTCGGTATATTAGGGTTTGTACCCTAATCATATGATGAAAACATAAATCCAACCATTAGGGCTTCCTTTCCCAATGTATAATCAATAATAAAATCAGTTAGGGTCCACGCCCAATATGTCAATCTATAAAAGAAAAGAATCATGTGTACTAGGGCTTATGCCCAATAATCAAATAAGTCATATGTGTTGGGGTTGTGGGCCCAATATAACATCAGAAATAATTAGTCCAAAATTCAGGATATTACAACTATTCCTCCCAATTCCTTCCCATCACATGGGCTGTATTAATTAAGCACCTGCCACCACTAAGTCACAAGCATAGTATAAAATTGTCCAAAGTTGCAATGTTAAATAGAAAGGGTCGTTACATTCACTAGGCATGGATCTTTGTATGATCAACGTTAGAATTGGTCTTATTTGTATGTAGGATGAACATTTGTTATAATACGACCTTTCATAAAGCCTTAGGGTATTTTATAATATAGGACTTGTGCTTGCAAGGATAGTCTAGATCCTTCGATAACTGCAAGAACATGAAATGAAATAATGATGTTAGCTTGAGAAGATAAGTAAGAACTCAGGAAAAATATGGACCAGAACTCCATCGATAGAGAATTTGACTACCGATAAGACAATTACCACGTAAACAAGCAAAGAAAGACAAGTTCATGAAAAGTATATTATCCTTTACTTTACAAACAGTCCATGAATATCATTATGTTATTTTGTAAGTCAACAGAGCCATTTCTAGATCATGTTACGATGATAAACAAGATGAACAATCTATAATAGTCCTTAATAACTCTTATGCGTAAGAGGAATGTCAATACTTTAAAGGAACTAATTTTATACATACATGCCAGTCAAAGAAATAAAATATAAAGGTCTAGTTCAAGAGGACTTTCCAATCTATACAATGACGGTTAGAAAACAAACAGAACATTCAGAATGAAAACATGTACAACTACCAATAACGACTTTGTGCCTAATTTCATTTATGTAATCATAATGGAAATACCAACTACTTCTCAGTGTTGAATTTAATTTGCAATAACATGTGTTTTTACGATAGTTCAGAGACCCTTATAAAAAAAATTTAAGGGTGTATTTTGAGGGACATTACACCATGTTAGAGCACATTTTTTCCATGCTTGACCATGGTTGGGCTATGTTTGAACATGGTTCTCTAAGATTGAGTTTGGTTCATAATTTTTCACAATCATTGCAGATGGTTGACTAAATTTTATGATATATCACCATGAATTACTTATAATGTATGACTATGGACGACTTTGGTTGAATATGGTTGACTCTAGTAATATTATCAGCCATGGAACCATTGTTTACCAACGTTAACCATAGTTTTCTATTATTGACCAAATCTAGACTATTGGAATGAGGTATATGCTTATTATACACCATTCTTGTACCTCAATGTAAATGGACTTGATTGAAAGTTAGAAAAATGCTTGACTGATATGTGTCATTCACATGGGTGTCCCCCGATTTCACCCACGTGTGAGTACCTTAGCACAAATGGATGTGATAAAAAATCACTAAAGTACGTAATGGATCTAGGTCATTCACATGGGGTTCCGCCCATTATATATCTTTCATGTACCTCAACAAGAGTGATCATGATTAAAAGGTGGAAAGTGCTCTATTAATTTGATTCATATACAATAGTGTCCCCCATATTATCCCAGATGCTTGTTCCTTAGCACAAATGGGAGGGATTTAAAGTTGGAAAGGAGCTCAATGCATCCTATGCATTCATGTGGATAACCCCGATTTTAAAATTTGGGTGTGTACCTTAGAGAAAGTGATCCCGATTAGATGATAAGGGAATGCGAGACAGATCCTAACCATTGGTGCATCCCTTCATAATATTCCCTCCATACAATTAAGTTAGTGCTTATGATCTAGAGATTCCATACCATTGGGAGCTTACCACTTCATCTACATTGAGGGATGCTTGATATGGATGGGAAAAATAGGGTCCTCACAAAAAGATGGGAGACCTTTTAGATGCAAAGGATGATTTGAAAACATGTTCTTATTGTAGAATTAAACAACACATATGCATTTATAAACAATAGGAATGGGAAATTACAAGGTAGCTAAGTGGGATGCGATGAAGGATAGGAGAGAAAAAAACACATGCATTTTTTCTCTCCAAAACCTGTTCATGTTTTATCGAACAAAATTGCATGCACTTTTTTTTCCATGTTTTATTCCCCAAATCGGGATGTGAGCCCCATTCTTCACTATGTGTGCACAATTGCGAGTTCAATTGCAATGGGGGAAAAACAAACGTGAAAATTCCACATCTACAAGGATCCTGAACCATTTTCTCCTCCAATATAGGTAAATCTTGTGCCCTCTTTATTTTTTTAGTCATTTTTTGGCTCAAAAAATAGTAAAAAATACCCTACAATGAAATCTAAAATATCACAAAAGAACCAATTTATCCAAGAACTATCCATAGAAGCCATAGTATAATCTATCCAACAAATAACCCAACACTTATTCAAGAGCTCGCTATAATTATAGATCAAATATCCAAAATTTGTTTTTCTTATTATTTTATGTAATGTAGTAGCTATGTTTAATAAAAATACACTTGACAAAGATTTCCTTTGTGTCATTTTCCGTTCGGAATTTATTGAAAGGTACACGTATTAATTTTCTGTCCTTAAGCATAATTGTGGCCATGGACATGTTCTTCAACAAAAACACTTTTCTCAGCATTATGTCTCTTCATCGTCATATAATAAGACATATTGATCATAGTTGACGCTTTTAATAGTATTATTTCTATGGCTCAAACATATTAAATCCATAGTCTTCTATGTAGTCGTCAGGTTTTGAGCATGTATTACACAATTAGCAGATTGCATCTTTATTCATCTTATGTTCTCAATGGATCATTTGATCATCTATTTAAAAGAATATACATGCATCCTCCATACCATTGAATATTATTCATTTTCATGATGTTATATTAGCATGATTACAAGTTATACTAACTCTTAACCATCTATAACTCATCTATGCATTCAAAACGCTTATATATACCGTACTTGTTAACTATGGAGTAAGGCGTTGGATACTCATGGGAACTTTCAACCCAACCCTATGTTGTTGTGGGCTAGTATTTACACGATGCTTTCAACGTTAAATATGGTCATGACATTCATTGTTTAATATAATTTTTTTAAGGGGAGCTTTACTTAGATGTATTCTAACTCCTCCTCTTTATTTTGTACATGTGTTGATTGCGTGGAAACTACCATTACTCATACCTTGACTTCAATTTGGAGGGCTCAAGTCCATGTTATTTTGGTAGGTGAGCACTAAGGTCATCGTGGAGCTATGTCAATGTTTCTCCGTTAATGGTTAGAACCACTATCGTTTGTATAGGCCGTGTGGTATCTTGTGGTAGTTCATAATTTTTAATGTGATGTTTATAATTTGTACTAAGGCCTTGTAGAATGCATCGAGAGTTTTAACCTCCCAAACTATGCTTCTCAAACTGATTTTTATCATTGGTCTCATAAAAGAAGAGGGTTTCACTTTGCAACTCAGAGAGTTGAGGGAAAAATCATGAAACCCTCAGGTTTATCTTTTCCCTAGATCACATTTTCTCTATGAATCCGGTCGTAAGTGAAGTTAAACATTGTGAGAAAGAGGTCTTTGAACCTGGTTCACAAGAGCTCAACTAGAAGCGTTGAATCTCCAGAATATTCAAGGTAATGTAAATGCTTGCAAGTTTTCTTTTAATCTTTAATTCTCTAGTTCTTTTATTTAAGAATATTGATTAACATTATTTGAATGTATGGTTGTAGGTATTACTCGTTCAAGGCATGGGAAGATTAACATTGCCGAAGAGTTTCAAGGGAATGGGCCAATGGTAAGACTCCCTCTCTCGGACTGTTAAACAATGGAGGTCAAATCTCATGTTTCGTCGAGGCTTCGTTTTTTTTGTTCCATGCTGTCTATGAGATTAGGCCTTCGTTCCTTTGTAAAAATTACTAAATGAATGGAAATAAATATATCTAGGGACTAAGTATCCTTTTTGTTTTATGGTGTGTCGAGATGTTCGATTTCTGTTCAAAGTTTCACAATATTATACATATGTTATTATTATAGATCCTTCATGCTCTTTTACTTTCCTTTGAAGAAATTATCATAGATCACTCGTGCTCTTCGTATTAAGGAATTAAATCCTGTTTGAACATATTGTAATTCCCGCCTCGGTGCCTTAACTGTTTAGAATAATGAGGTACTAGTTTTGAAATGAACCGGCTAAGTAAAACATGAACCATTTGAATTTACTTTGAAAATGCTTGAACGACAGTTATAGAAACTATTACTTTACTTGATAAATAAATGCTCGACTGATTGAGATAGAATAGATAAATGTTAGATATGCTCGACTGATTGAGATAGAAGGACTAAATGTTGGATATGCTCGACTGATTGAGATAGAATGACTGAATGTTAGATATGCTCGACTGATTGAGATAGGATGACTGAATGCTACATATGCTCGACTGATCGAGATAGGATGATGAATGATAGATATGATTTACTGATTGAGAGAAAAAGATGAATGAAATATATGCTCGACTGACTCATATATTATAATGGATTATGAAATATTTCATAATGCAGCGCTACTAATGTGCGGTTGAGTGTGTGTGTGTGCAATGGCAGGTAAGATAAATTACCGACTGACCCACAATGGAATTATAGGGGTCGTAAGAACGGAAAGAACACATAAGGATACGATGACTAACTTTCGACCCTGGATTAGCAATCCACGCACGGGTGAAGCCGTTTCAACTCAGCCGGGGAAGCGTATGCCGTACGGGCAAGGCCATAATGACTTGGTCACGTACGATGAGTTGAGGGGTGCGCAATAAGGAGAGCCTTATCCATCAACATCCCTTAGTCTCCAATGAGCATAGTTGAGAGATCACAGTAACGATTCCCGATCGCTACGCAGTACTCCCCATAAGAAGAAAGAAATGAAACTATCGGAAGGGCCCACCGAAGAGGTACCTAGACAAAAGAAGAATAGAAAAAGAAAACTACTCATACATACATAATTAAATAATATACATTTGGAAGTTTTAGAGAAATTAATAATAAATTATTCATTATTTTATTATTATTATTATCATGATGTCGTGCTGGCCATGATGCATGGGATTGAAAGCTTTGGTGGGCCATAACCCACAGTTGTAATTATTTTTGTTTGTTTGTCGGAATCTTTGCTTTCTGTAAAAGTTGTGTCGGTTTAGGTCCCCATATGTCACTGACCACTAAGGGACGAGATAACAATCATGACAGTCCTCGTGATTGCCCCGAATCTTTGCTTTTGACCGACGTCTATTGGTCCTTCCTCCTATTATGGTTGAGAAAGGAATTTGAAAATTCGAAAAGTTAATCCTCCCTTCTTTTATAAATTAATGGAAATATATATTAAAATTATTTCAAAAAGAAAATATTTTTAAATGGAATAAAGAATTATTTTAAATATTTCCTTATTACTATAAAAGAAAAAGAAAAGACTGTAGATAGAATAAATAATTATTTGAATAAAGTATTTTATTTAAAAATTAAAAGAATGTATATATTGATATATATATTAGTCTTTTAATCTCTCAAAAATAAAAAATTCAGATGCTATTTCATTAAAAGAAACAAATCATGTTATAAAGTTTTTATTATTTAAAAGAATTTAAATAAATAAAAGCAACTAGTTACTAAAAAGATATTGAGTAAATTAATTGAGAATCAAAAGAGAAGTAGAACTCTCCTACACCTAACTCCCACTGATCTAGGGAATTAGGAGCACCTTAAAGACATTGAGACACAAGTATTTGAGAATATTGTTAATTAAAATATTAAATTAAATTAAATAATGTGCATGGACAAACACATGGCACAGGAGCTTTTCCTATCTAAAGAGGGAGGAGAAAGAGAGAGGAATCTCTGGCTCCCTAATGCTGGATGGTCATCATAATCTCGGATTATGTTATGATCCTTAGAGTTGGGATTAGCTGGAACGAGGATTGGGAGATCCTTTCGGGAGGCTAGTTAAGTGTGTTCTTATGACCCCATTAGCTCGGGGGTTCGAGGTGAAGAAGATTAGCCTTGATACGGTAGGGTGGTCAACCGAGGAGTCACTCTGTACTTTGTCGGGGAGATTGGATTGGATCGTGCGGAAACCACTTCGAGGGCTCCATCGATTCGTTGGACCAACCGTCGAAAACAGGTTTGAATTATTTTTATTTATTTTGCTAAATCTTTTTTTGAATGAATAAATCTGAGTATATAGTTGTATATATTGACATTCATGTTCTACAGTAGATAGATCTAGATCTATGGATTCTATATCTTCTTCCAGAAAAAAAAATGTACTGGAAGTTTTTTGTTTGGGGACCCCAAAATGGGGGTCCCTACATTTGGTATCAAATCCAAGTTCAAATGCTTGGCCTAAGGCTCATTGTTGCTTCATCATGTATTGTGTAGATCTTGAAAGGTAAATCAGTTTATGGTAAATTCTTGAAAATATAAAAGATGGATCTTAAAAGAAAATGTATAGATGTGTAATTTTCGAAGTCCACAATGTAGATCCCAATGTACATTGTATGCATAGAAATTCCTGAAGTTTGCCACGTTATGCGAAGTTGAAGATCTATTATATAAATTCATTATACCCATTATTGGAATTTCGGAGGTATTCACTAGAAGTTTTGATGGAAGATTAAGCTCTATTAATTAAACCTGAGTGGGACATTGGATCTCATAACGAATTTCAAAAGAAGTTATATCCAGTTGATTGGAAGTACTGGTAGTTATTGATCTCTGTGTAGGGTTCACAGTAGAGTGTAAACACTGCTAGATGACCAAAAACGAAGTTGGAGCCATTAACGTTCTGAAGTCTTCATCACCTGCTGGAAGATATGCCACAAACAGGTTCAGTTATTTGACTTTTATTTATAATTAAGATTTGTACATTTGATATTTACGTTATTATAAATAAAAAATCATGAGAAGTAGTAACTAGTTCAAATTTATGTTGTAAACATTAGTGCTCTAGATCTAGTTGATCAAGCATGGGTTCAGAATATGTTAATAATTTGTTCTTGCGTTAGGAATATAAATTCTGTAGATATTCCGTATAAAGAAACTCTACTAGATATGAAAACTCTGTAAAAGACTTGCATGTTGAACACACACTAATTCATATGAAAAGAAACTCTGTTAGATTCGAATTTCCGAAAATCCACCGCATGATGAATGCGTATTAGATAACAGATCGTACTTCGTTGTGTAGATCTTATTTGTTGGAAGGATGACACACCCTCTTAACACAAATGTACTTCATTGTGTAGATCTTTAAATATGAAGCAAAAACTTTTCTGAAATTGACCATAATAGTAATGGAGTAGTGGAGGATTTCACATATGGTATAAGCTATGCATTGAAAATTCATAGATATTAATAAAATAATATGAATATAATTTATTTATTAAGGTTTTATGTTCATTATAAGAGATTGGGAATATAAGGTATATATTGGAGATTTCATTTGATTTGCCAGAATTATAACTATGATGCATACATAATTGTGAAAGAGTATGAACGTAGTTTATGTAGTGAAAGTTTGTTTATGGTTGAAGTATTATATTAATATGTATCAAATAAACTCAGCACTATGCATCAAATCCATTGTTATATGTTAAATGATATTTTATAAATCGGTTAGTGAGAAACTTCACCAATGAAGTTGGGGTGAACTGAAAGTATATGTTTATGCCCTTAAAATTAATATTTATGTAATGGGTTAGTACTTATTCATGGTGAAGGAAAATGCACCAAATATGATTGGAAGTTAAACTAATGAAAGCTACATGGCGTCAACAATAGAATGGGAAACCCGAAGGATAGCTTAGATGGATTTTAGTAAACTAAAGGAGAAGAGATGGTATGTGTATTAAATGATTTGTTTGAAGTTATGGCTTAAAGTAATTAAATCATGAGTTATTATTGTTATTCTAATTATCGTTCTATAATAAAATTGGATATAAATGGTGATAATTGTCTTCTAAGCTAAGTTTATGACATACACTTGCTACGAAGATCGACGTAGAAAAATCAAAGTTGCGATTTTTGTTTCTTCTCCTTCGGCAAGGATACTCCCAGCTTCTTGAATAGGTTAGAATTCTTCTTCTCTAAAATTGCTAGTATGAAATATTGAATGATATTCAGGGTTCATATAGTTTAATGATGGGTTATGCGTCAAGAATTTTATCAATTGGTTGTAAATGCTTATTTTCTGAAATCAAGACGATGGCTTCGCAGGTATGCACTACTAGTTTATAATCATGCCTTGGATTGTGAAAAGAGAGAAGTTAAACTTATTTGAATTATAGAATCTTAACTATACTCGAGTTAGGAAGAGAAGAAAACCTTACATGACTTACTCGTAGGTATGCACTACTAGTTTGTAATCATGCCTTGGATTGTGAAAAGAGAGAAGTTAAACTTACTTGAATTATAGAATTTTAACTGTACTCGAGTTAGGAAGAGAAGAAAACCTTACATGACTTTGTTTATAAAAATTTGAGATTATACTTTTAGCTATACTAAGTAAATGGCACTCCAGTATTTAGTTATACTTTGGAATATGAAAAAAAAAGAGGTTGCATGTAAGATTAGTTTAGAAATGGATGAGGTATGTATTGAAGAATAGAATTCGGAAGGATTAATTGTCATTTTGAAATTCAGATATTGTTTAAAATATATGATAGTTATACGTAACCATATAAGAGGAACTTGGAATTGAATGTTTGATCCCTTATGTTGAAATGTGTCAGTGCTTTAAGGATTTTCGTAAATGATGTACTTAATCGTTCTGTTGAATGGAAAGAATTTGTCATAGAGGATTTCAATCCCAGTTACAATTAGCGATGTCAAGGGAGAACTGCTATGGGGATTGCTACACTATGAGAGGTAGGATCTAGGGATATTATCAATTATGCGATTTATACTTTTATGATGGTAGAAAAGAAGAAATGATATTTCATTATCAATTGTGGTTATATTGAAGAAAAGAATGTGGAAAGAAAGTGAAAACTCACAATCGAAACACATGAGACTTAACTTCGGGACGAAGTTTTAATAAGAGGGGGTGTATGTAATGCCCGCCTTGGTACCTTAACTTTTTAGAATAATGAGGTACTAGTTTTGAAATGAACCAGCTAAGTAAAACACGAACCATTTGAATTTACTTTGAAAATGCTTGAACGACAGTTATAGAAACTATTACTTTACTTAATAAATGAATGCTCAAGTGATTGAGATAGAATGATTAAATGTTAGATATGCTTGACTGATTGAGATAGAAGGACTGAATGTTGGATATGCTCGACTGATTGAGATAGAATGACTAAATGTTAGATATGCTCGATTGATTGAGATAGGATGACTGAATGCTACATACGCTCGACTGATCGAGATAGGATGATGAATGATAGATATGATTTACTGATTGAGAGAAAAGGATGAATGAAATATATGCTCGGCTAACTAAGATATTATGATGGATGATGAAATATTTCATAGTACAACGCTACTAATGTGTGCTTGAGTGTGTGTGTGTGTAGTGGTAGGTAAGATAAATTACCGACTAACCCATAATGGAATTATAGGGGTTGTAAGAATGGAAAGAACACATAGGGGTACGACGACTGACTGTCGACCCTAGATTAGAAATCCACGCACGGGTGAAGCCGTTTCAGCTCATTCGGAGAAGCGTATTCCATACGGGAAAGTCCATAATGATTTGGTCGCGTATGATGAGTTGAGGGGTGCACAATAAGGAGAGCCTTATCCCTCAACATCCCTTAGTCTCCAAGGATCATAGTTGAGAGATCGCGGGTAACGATTCCCAATCGCTACACAGTACTCCCCATAAGAAGAAAGAAATGAAACTGTCAGAAGGGCCCGCCTAAGAGGTACCTAGACAAAAGAAGAATGGAAAAAGAAAACTACTCATACATACATAATTAAATAATATACATGTTGAAGTTTTAGAGAAATTAATAATAAATTATTCATTATTTTATTATTATTATTATCATGATGTCGTGCTGGCCATGATGCATGGGATTGAAAGCTTTGGTGGGCCATAACCCACAGTTGTAATTATTTTTGTTTGTTTGTCGGAATCTTTGCTTTCCGTAAAGGTTGTGTCGATTCGGGTCCCCATATGTCACTGACCACTAAGGGATGAGATAAAAATCATGACAGTCCTCGTTATTGCCCCGAATCTTTGCTTTTGACTGACGTCTGTCGGTCCTTCCTACTATTATGGTTGAGAAAGGAATTTGAAAATTAGAAAAGTTAATACTCCCTTCTTTTATAAATTAATGGAAATATATATTAGAATTATTTCAAAAAGAAAATATTTTTAAATGGAATAAAGAATTATTTTAAATATTTCCTTATTACTATAAAAGAAAAAGAAAAGACTGTAGATAGAATAAATTATTATTTGAATAAATTATTTTATTTAAAAATTAAAAGAATCTATATATTGACATATATATTAATATTTTAATCTCTCAAAAATAAAAAAAATTCAGATGCTATTTCATTAAAAGAAACAAATCCTGTTATAAAGTTTTTATTATTTAAAAGAATTTAAATAAATAAAAATAACTAGTTACTAAAAAGATATTGAGTAAACTAATTGAGAATCAAAAGAGAAGTAGAACTCTCCTACACCTAACTCCCACTGATCTAGGGAATTAGGTACACCTTAAGACATTGAGACACATGTATTTGAGAATATTGTTAATTAAAATATTAAATTAAATTAAATAATGTGCATGGACAAACACATGGCACAGGAGCTTTTCCTATATAAAGAGGGAGGAGAAAGAGAGAGGGATATCTGGCTCCCTAATGCTGGATGGTCATCATAATCTCGGATTATGTTATGATCCTTGGAGTTGGGATTAGCCAGAACGAGGATTGGGAGATCCTTTCGAGAGGCTAGCTAAGTGTGTTCTTATGACCCCATTATCTCGGGGGTTTGAGGTGAAGAATATTAACCTCGATACGGTAGGGTGGTCAACCGAGGGGTCGCTCGGTACTTCGTCAGGAGATTGGATTGGATTGTGTGGAAACCACTTCGAGGGCTCCATCGATTCGTTGGACCAACCGTCAAAAACAAGTTTGAAGTATTTTTATTTATTTTGCTGAATCTTTTTTTGAATGAATAAATCTGAGTATATAGTTGTATATATTGACAGTCATGTTCTACAGTAGATAGATCTAGATATGTGGCTTCTATATCTTCTTCTGAAAAAAAAAATTGTACTGGAATTTTTTTGGGGGGGATCCCGAAATGGGGGTCCCTACATATATATATATAATCTTTGTTAACTGATTTCTTTTACTGTGCAAGTTATTGTTAATAACACAAAGCAAGGGTTTAACCCTATTATGGCTCGACTTGATATTGCATAGAGTAAAACTTGTTTTATCCCTTAACATGAGCCTAAATTAGTCTTTATATATTTAAATTAGTTTCATTTAGAGGATTTGTTAAGGATTATAGCTACGAGCTATAAGGCCATAGCCCTAGCTATGGCTTCAGTTCTCTTACTCAAGCGAATAATGATTTGTGTTCGTGACTCGTATAAAAGTTCATTTTTTCAGTTTTATGAGTTCAATGACATGAATATCGTGACCCCTGTAGATGTATGAATTTTGTTTTCTATTAACTGTATTCTTTTCTCTATATAAAGAGCTCGCTATCCTATAACGACTCATTAAGTTTATGTATGGCATGTTAACATGAATCGATTTTAATGATGAGTCTGTTAATACTCATGATGCATACTATAGCTTCGTTTTTATTATGCTTATATTATCATATGCATGACTTATGTTTATCATGTTGATAGTATGGCTAATGCTACTCATCCTCATGAGGGTTTTGTTAGCCTATTCATGGCTTTGTTCTTATATGATATATGTTTGTTCTTTTTATACTCTATGTCTTGTTTATTATTTCAGTGAATTGTTCGCTTCCTTAATGTAGGGATCCCCCCTTTTGGATGGACTTACTTAAAAATAATTAGAAACATAAAACACAATATAACCATTATGATGCATAATTATTAATAAAACTTATCAAATTCGAGATCTAACAAAAACACAATACCTGAATTTGTTGCTGGAGGAGTAGTTGTCGTCATCAGTCCGATCCCACTTGCCCTTGACGTCCGCTTCGCTCGTTGTGCCTCTCCAGTATAAGCTCATTTAACCATTGGCGAAGAAACCGTTAGCTTCGCCACCCAACCATAGGCTCATGCTTTCAGTCGCATGGCCTCCCCCAAGCTTCGGGTCGTAGAGTTCACACACTCACTTGGGAAACTCAGCTTGGGATTCCCCCCCCACCAAAGTTTCTAGCCAAACCCTCAATAGCAGCAAGTCGTGAGGTAACTCAAAATTATGATAGTCATCCAGGGTCTGGGTCCTTTACCCATTCCCAAAGCCTTCCTTTTAAAGGAACATTCCATCCGACACATGTCGCTTCATGCATAAATACATATTTTATTAAATTTCCAATTTAATAATACTCACCCATCCATGTGTCAGTTTTTCTAGGAGTTGCACCACCATTCCTAAGATTGCTCATGTTTGTCCCGTAGATATTTCACTTAACTCCTAGATTTGTGTGAAGGTGGGGTTGACTAGGTGTCCAAGCTTAGGATTCTACTTTGCTCCTAAATAAGGTTTATATTATTTTAAATGCTCAAAATAATATCTCATGTGCAAATGCCTAAATAAATCAATATTATTTAAAAGTCAAGATATTCTTTTATGTGCACATGCCTAAATACAAATAATATTATTTAAAAGCTAAACCAATTTATTATGTGCAAATGTCTCAAGTACTAAAATGCATTTTTCTAAGTATTGTTCTAGGTGCAAAATTATACATTTCAATGCAATTAAGTTTAACAATCAACTTTTACTAGGAACCTGGTTCCATGCCATTGGGCCTCCTTGTTCCTTAATTTGATTTCCCCAGCATGGAACCACTCCATCGGGTCCAGTCATTCATATTTTCCATTCTTCAGCAAGGTACCACATTGTTGGGTCCTTGCGTCCACTCTTTCCATTCTCGATAGGGTACCGCACCGTCATGCCCTTCTGCCATCATCCTTCTATTTTGACTTGTGGGGAATTCATGTAGGGATTTCAGGAGCCGTTACCTTCCATCCTCCGTCTATACGCTATTAGGGACTAATGGCGTTGAGGAGTGAGTTCATTCTCACTACGCGCCCCCCAACTCGTACGTGACCAGCTCTGTAGTGGCGCACCTCGTATGCCCTCATGTTTTCCTCTTGAGAAAGCGGATCAGTGCTTATCTAATCAAGCATGGTTTTCCGTCCGAAGTCAACATCGTCGTCGCTCTCCCTATGTGTGATTTACCCGTACTCTGCGACCCTTCATATTCCTTTGTGTGCCCGTCGGTGAACCATTTCACCTGTCGCTACACACATTTCTCACAAACGTAAACTAGTAGCACTGTCCTCAATAATCACAATTTGATTTATAAATATGTTGCTTCATTAAGCATTTATAGTTTACTCAATCGTTACTCATTCATCTAATCACATATTCAATTTCACAACCAGTCGTTAAGCATCATTCATATGTACAGTTTTCATATCAAAGTTAATCGTTAAACAACATGAAATCGTCCATTCAGAATAACTACCCAAATGCACATATATCAATCAATCGTAATCATAAATATACTCAAAATAAAATCATAGGGTTATTTTATTAATGTTCCAAACAGCCGGGTCACTCAGCAGGTACCCTCAATGTCTACAGTAGTCTAGGGGCACTACATGGGTTATTTTATTAATGATCCAAACAATCGGGTCACTCAGTAGGTGCCCTCAATGTCTACAGTAGTCAAGGGGCACTACATACACCCCTACTTATTTAGAACTTCGTCCAGAAGTTCAGAATAAAAATGGAAAGCTATGACGCATCTCAGTTGTGTCCTCCGAAGTCGCAGATCTAGGACTGTAACTGTCCTACTGCACTTTGACTTGATCAATCAAGGTTAATCATCACGTAAGAATTAATCAATCAATTATACCACTCCACACATATAATTTAATTCCTTAATTCATTTGTCAATCATTTTCGTTATTCACATCTTCAGGTTTTCCTCAATGATTTAAGAATTAACAAGGCTAAAGAGACCACTATATCGAAGTTGTTCATCTGGGTCACTTGACAGGTGCCCTTAAGGTCCACATTCATTCTAGGGGAATTACACTTAACGAGTATAATGACTCTGTATTTTATTTGTTATTTTTTCCTATGGTATATTTATCCTATATATAGTTATTATATCTCATCCTATCATGAACATGGATGCAATATAAGGGTCCTGTATGGGATCATCAATTGTTTCATCGCGATTTGGATTTAATATAGGAGTTTTGTCGAGTATAATAATAAGTTATTTAATACATAATAATAATATTTCCTTTTACTTTAAGAAAGCAACTCTGTTATGAGAATAACTATTTGGCCATAAAATAAAACTCAGAAAAATAGCCATTTAAAGAAATAATAATTCTGAACAGAATTAACCATTTAGTTCTAAAATTTTCATCACTATTTAATCATAAGACTTAGTAAAAACACATCATTAATATATAGTAGAATTCAAATAAGATATTCAGGTATGACTGTTGATATTTTGAGCTTTTCTAAGCTAATAATATTACTGTAAATCTATGAAAGCAGGCCTAATAACTTCTAATAAACAAATATAATTGATTCTCTCCTTATAACAGACCCTATACAATTTTCTTGAAAACAATTACTAACCTAAAGTAAAGAACACAACTCATTATCTTAAACCCTTAACAGAACCAACCATTAATAATTAGCACAAAAATGAATAAACATAAACATAATATCTTAACGACTTATTTGAAAACCTATGCTTCCACAAACTTTCTATGGAACTGCCATGTTCCTCCTTGCCATAGATTACTGCTGCTATTCAAAAACTCTCAACTTGGGCAGATGATCACCCTCGAGCCACACAAATATCACTAAGAAGCTAGAACCTAGGGTTGTTTTTATGTGTGAACTCTTCTTTAATGTAGAGTTTCCAATAGGATCTCTTTAATCAGTTCTCTAGTTCCTAAAAATGATTTCCTCTTTTTTTTTAAGCAGTGCACATACCAGGGCTTATGCTCGGACCAAACATCATTGAGCTCAATATGGAACCAGGTTGGACCTATACTGTGGAAATGGGTAGACCTTCCTCTATAGTCTCCTTTATATCCAGTTCATTTTCCTCTTCTTAATTATTTTTTAAGAATGAATTTTCTCTCCATTTTTGGCTTCAAGAAAAATGTTAGTAGCTAAAAAAATATTCAAGGTAAAAAAAATAACAAAGAGCCGCCTCCCCCTTTGATTATTTTCCCTTTTATATTTTCCTTATTTCAAGAAGGAGTAGTTAGGGTTTATTTTATTTTCCTCAAAATTTTTGAAAATCAAATTATCATTTATCTCATATTATTTATCTTTTCTTTTTTTAAATTTTAATTACTCTCTAGTTCTGATTCCCTAGTGAGCTTGGTCTCTCATTTAACAAGTAGTCTCATAGAAAGTAGGTAGAACATTTTAAAAGTAATAAACCACTTGTATCATAAAGTGTTATTTTTCCATGATTCATTGCATCATTCATAGGTCCAACTCTCAAAACATATTTACATGCATATTTATTATTTACTTACATAGGGGTAAAAACTCTTGGGATGCCACATCCCACACCCCTTAAAGCAACATTTCCCCGGTGTTATTATCTACAAATAGAAAAGGATATCCTATTCTCTCATAGCGTCTTCCTTTTCCCAAGTAGCTTCCTCAGGTACATAGTTCCTCCATTGCACTTTTACGTGAGTGATAGCTCTATTCTTGAGTCGAGTGTCCCTCTGGTCCAGTATACATTGTGGTTCTGGAAGGAAATCCCCATCTAGCTCTACCTGCAATAAGTTCCAATCAATAACATGCTTAGGATCATATATGTATTTATTTAAAAGAGAAAAATGAAACACATTATGGACTTTAATGTGAGTTGGTAATTCCAAATGATAATCCATAGGGCGTATCCTTGCCAAAATTTTAAATGGTCCACAATACTTTGGGGCCAATTTACTACACTTCCCCAATATGAGAGTGCTTCTTTTTTCTTTGACCTTCAAGTGTACATGATCTCCCACTTGATGACTCCTTTTATTTTTGAAACCTACTGGCATAACTCTTTTTCTGATATTGGGCTTCTTTCAAATTTTGTTTAACTTTATCCACTAGCTTCTCCAAATATTTTAATAGATCTGGTCCTAGCATCAACCTATCTACCGAATCATCCCATGTGACTGGTGTCCTGCATTTTCTTCCATATAGGACCTCAAAATGTGACATCTTTGTGGAATTTTGATATCCATTATTGTAGGAAAACTATGCCAAATGTAACTAGTCTTCCCATTACGAGGGATTATGCATAACATACATCCTCAACATGTCTTTGAGGATTTGATTAGTACATTCCATTTGACCATCAGATTGCGGATGGTAAGATGTACTGGAATTTAATTGAGTATTCAAACCAGAAAACAAAGCTCTCCAAAAATTTCATGTAAATTTGGAATCTATGTTAGAAATTATTGCTTTTGGAATTCCATGCAATCTGAAAAATCTCCCGCAAGAAGAGATCCGCAATATTAATATCTTTGTAAGTTGATTTTAATCAATTGAAATTTGTATATTTTGATACTTTGTCCATATATACCATTACAGAATAATTTTTCTTTTTGCTTTTAGGTAGACCGACAACGAAATCCATACTGATCACCTCCCATTTCCACTTAGGTATAGGTAGGGGTTGAAGTAAACCAACTGGATTTTGGTGTTTAGTTTTTGTTTGCTGACATTCTATGCACTTTGCTTTGAAATCTGATACATCTACCTTCATTTTAGGCCACAAATAATGCTTTATAATAGCTATTATGATTTTATGATAGCCAGGGTGTCCAGAATAAGGTTTTTTATGAAATTCAACCATTATTTGAATTGTCAAATTTGTTGTTTTAGGTATGTACGTCCTTCCTTTTGACCAAAGGAGAACCTTCCCATCAATGTTAAAATTATGATTTTGCTTATTTAAGCCATTTTTCTGCAATTTCTCTTTTATTTATGCATGAAATATGTCATTTTCAAGGCTGTTCTGATTTATTCCTTCATATTTTATTTTGTTTTGCTTAAGGAAATTTCGTAAAGTACCGGTGAACCGACCTACTCAAGGAATCTGCTACTTTGTTTTCCTTATCTTTAATATGCTTTACCTCAAAGTCATATTCAATAATAGAGGCCAACCAACGTGCTTGCCTAGCATTCAAGTTAGGCTATTCAAAAATGTATTTAAGGCTCATATTATTAGTTTTTAGCATAAATATCTTCCCCATGAGATAATGCCTCCACATTCTCAAAGCATGTATAATTATGACTAGTTCAAGGTCATGTATGGCATAGTTTCGTTCACAATCTTT
This sequence comes from Larix kaempferi, assembly GCA_027924585.1. Classification (NCBI taxonomy): domain Eukaryota; kingdom Viridiplantae; phylum Streptophyta; class Pinopsida; order Pinales; family Pinaceae; genus Larix; species Larix kaempferi. The sequence continues at coordinate 24,020,120 of BSBM01000318.1, read as the reverse complement.
GAGTTTCTATGATCCATAAGCAATCACAGGACCATCTTGAAGGAAAATACCTCCTAATCCTTCTTTGCATGCATCTATGCATACTACAAAATCTTTATCCAGATCTGGAGTTTTTAATACTAGTGCTCTTGTTAACAATTATTTAATCTTCTGAAAGTTTACTTTAGATTGATGCAATATAAGGGTCATGTATGGGATCCTCAATTTTTCCATCGTGATTTGGATTTAATATAGGAGTTTTGTCCAATATAATAATAATTTATTTAATACATAATTAATAATAATTCCTTTTACTTTAAGAAAGCAGCTTTGTTCTTAGAATAACTATTTTTCCATCAAATAAAACTCAGAAAAAATAACCATTTAAACAAATAATAATTCTGAACATAATTAAACATTTAGTTCTAAAATTTTCATCACTATTTTATCATAAAACTTAGTAAAAACACATCATTAATATATAGCAGAATTCAAATAAAATATTCAGGTATGACTGTTGATATTTTGAGCTTTTCTAAGCTAATCATATTACTGTAAATCTATGAAAACAAGCCTAATAAATTCTAATAAACAAATAGAACTGATTCTCTACTTATAATAGTCCCTATACAATTTTCTTGAAAAAATTTACTAACCTAAAGTAAAGAACACAACTCATTATCTTAAACCCTTAGTAGAACAACCATTAATTAATTAACACGAAAATGAATAAACATAAACATAATATCTTAACAACTTATCTGAAAACTGATTCTTCCACCAACTTCCTATGGAGCTTCCATGTTCCTCATGTCCATAGATTACTGCTGCTATTCATAAACTCTCAACTTGGGCAGATAATCACACCCAAGCAAGACAAAGCTCACTAAGAAGCTAGAACCTAGGGTTGTTTTTCTGTGTGAACTCTTCTTTAATGTAGAGTTTCCAATAGGATCCCTTTAATCAATTCTCTTGTTCCTGAAAATGATTCCCTCTTTTTGTTTAAGTAGTGCACATTCCAAGGCTTCTGCTTAGACCGAACATCAATGAGCTCAATATGGAACTAGGCTGGACTTGTACCGTGGCAATGGGTAGACCTTCCTCTACAGTCTCCCTTATATCCAGTTCATTTTTTCTCCTCTTAATTATTTTTTAACAATGGATTTTCTCTCCATTTTTGGCTTCAAGAAAAATGTTAGCAGCTCAGAAAATATTCAAGGTAAAAAGATAAGAAAGAGCCACCTCCCCCTTTGATTATTTTCCCTTTTATATTTTCTTGCTTTCAAGAAGGAGTGGCTAGGGTTTATTTTATTTTACTCACAATTCTTGAAAATAAAAATGATCATTTATCTCATATGATTTATCTTTTCTCTTTTTAAATTTTAATTACTCTCTAGTTCTAATTCCCTAGTGAGCTTGGTGTCTCATTTAACAAGTAGTCTCATAGCAAGTAGGTATAACATTTTAAAATTAATAAACCAGTTTAATATCATAAAGTGTTATTTTTCCATGATGCCTTGCATCATTCATAGGTCCAACTCTCAAAACATATTTACATGCATATTTATTATTTATTTACATAGGGGTAAAAACTCTTGGGATGCTACATCCCACCCCCCTTAAAGCAACATCGCCCTGTTGTTATTATCTACAAATAGAAAAGGACAGGATTATCTCATAGCCTCTTCCTTTTCCCAAGTAGCTTCCTCGGGTACATAGTGCCTCCATTGCACTTTCACCTGAGTGATAACTCTATTCTTGAGTCGAGTGTCCCTCTGGTCTAGTATACATTGTGGTTCTAGAAGGAAATCCCCCTCTAGTTCTACCTGCAATGAGTTCCAATAAATAACATGCTTAGGATCATATACGTATTTATTTAAAAGAGAACATGAAACACATTATGGAATTTAATGTGAGTTGGTAATGCCAAATGATAATCCACCGAGCGTATCCTTGCCAAAATTTCAAATGGTCCACAATAATTTGGGGCCAATTTTCTGCACTTCCCAATATGAGAGTGCTTCTTTTTTCTTTGACCTTCAGGTGTACATGATCTACCACTTGATGACTCCTTTATTTTTGAAACCTACCGACATAACTCTTTTCTGACCTTGGGATTCTTTCAAATTCTATTTAACTTTATCCACTATCTTCTCCAAATATTTTAATAGATCTGGTCCTAGCATTAATTTGTCTATCAGATCATCTCAATTTATGATAAAAAATCAAATGATTAGTGAATAGGTAAATAATTAAATCAATCCAGCAAGATATCAAAAAATACGATGTAGCAAACGAGCTCCAAAAAGTTGTCAAAGGACGAATGTTATACACCTTCAAGGATTCCCCCCTCAACAATTCTGCTTGTAAGTCCCGTTTCATGAGCTTCTGTTCAATATATTTTTATGCAGGAAAAGATTCCTGTGATTTTATCTCAGGACCTTCCTTCACAGATCTGAATTTCATTACGCTCGTGCTTCAGAGATTGCTACCAATATTTTACCGAAATTGACAATCTAGATCATACCTATTTTGACCTCCTTGTCGAACAAGGATAATTTTAGGGGCGAAATTTAGCCCGTGGGCTATTTTTCCATTTTTTTTCCAAAAAACGATTCGCCAATTTGCATTTTCTGAGGCCCCATTTTGCCCAATTTTGATGGGGTAAACATTTTTCACTCTAAAAATTGCCAAAATATTATATAAACTATATAAAATCCTTAGAAATTGAAATAATTTTAGAAAAATATTGCCAAATATTTTATAGTTGACATTTTGAGAATTGGTAAGGTTCGCCAAGGTTTATACACTTTTAAATAAGTATGGGTCCTTAAAATTATCCCTGTCGTCGAATGAAGACGACTTCACTTGATTTATCTACTTATTGGGATTCGAATTAAATTTGATTAAAATATGTGTTAATATACTCTTCTTCCTGTGATGCTTTTGCTTGAGGATCCACTAGAAATAGGTTACCTAGATTTACCAGTGGTTTTCAAGCTGCTCATCAATTCATTTAATATATCCATAGTTGAACTAAATTTGATGGAAATATTTGCTTTTATTTTTGATAGAAAACAGGATCGCAGAGCAATAACAATAAACAGAAATGAAAATATAATCACACACACATTACAAGAGAGACACAGATATATCGTGGTTCACCCCAACTTGGGCTACGTCCACACTGAATTTTTCAATCCTTATTAGTATTACCATCCAGCAATGTGAAGGGATACAACCTACAGCACAGTCCTTGCACTTCCTCTTCACTATCTCACAGTCTCTCTCTTGATCTTAGATATCTTTACAATGCATAAAACCTAATACATCATTACCCTAGCTGTATTACAATGTCTTTCTTTTATAGGGAAAATACAATGGGAAAAATACCATGGGATACCAAAAACCATGGGCTCGCAAAACAACTGGCGAAAACAGCCCTGAACCCCTAAAAATGTAGAATGGGTGTACAGTCCTCTGGGGTGTACAACTAGTACAATATCATCTATGAGACTGGAAGATCTGGCTCCACAACCAACAATCTCGCACTTGGAGACTGATCACAGCAACTCCACCGCTGCTGCACTTGCTGGACTTGGACTTGGCAAATTTCTCCTCTTCACCTTCATGCTAGAAGGCCAACTAAAACTGAGCAAGAACTCAGTTTCTCTCTGGTCACTACCTTTGTGAACATGTCTGCAGGATTCTGGCTAGTATGTATCTTTTCCAGCTTCAACAGTTCATCTTTCAGAACAGAGCAGATGAAATGGTACTTGAGCTATATATGTTTAGTTCTGGAATGGAATGTTGAGTTCTTTGCAAGACGAATGGCACTCTAGCTGTCACTATACAACCTGTTATCCTTCTGCTTCTTACCCACTTCCTCCATAAACCTATGCAACCAAATCATCTCTTTGCTGGCCTTTGTAATAGCAACATACTCTGCTTCCGTTGTTGAAAGTGAAACAACCTTCTGCAGTTTCAAAATCGAGCTTACTGTTGTTCCACCTACAGTAAACACATACCCTGTGGTGCTCCTCCTGCTATCCTTATCACCTTCCATATCTGCATCAACATATCCCTGTAGAACAATGTCTGAACCTCCAAAACATAATGCCTGAGTGGTGGTACCTCTCAAATACCTAAGAATCCACTGTACTTCCCTCCAATGTTCTTTACCTGGATTGTTCATATATCTGCTCACAACTCCCACTGCATGTGCAATATCTGGTCTTGTGCACACCATGGCATACATCAAGCTTCCAACTGCTGATTGATAGGGAATCTGGGACATGTAATTTGTCTCTGTCTTGGGACACATTTCCTTACTTAGAATGAAATGGCTGGCCAAAGGTGTACTAACTGGTTTTGCATTCTCCATTCTGAACCTCTCCAACACCTTTTGTATGTACTCACCCCGAGACAATGTCAATTTGCGATTTTTCCTGTCTCTTGTTATTCTCATACCAAGGATTTGCTTCGCAACACCCAAATCCTTCATCGCAAATGAATTTGCTAGCTTCCTTTTGAGTACATTTATATCCTGGATGTCAGACCCTACAACAAGCATGTCATCCACATACAATAATAAGATAATATATCTTTCATTGTCTAGCTTCTTGAAATAAACACAGTGGTCAAAGTGACATCTACTATAACCTTGTTCTGTCATAAACCTATCAAATTTTAGATACCATTGCCTTGGAGCTTGCTTCAAGCCATATAAGCTCTTTTTCAACCTGCATACCAAATCCTCCTTCCCTTTGACCTCATACCCTTGTGGCTGCTGCATATATATCTCTTCCTCTAAATCCCCATAAAGAAAGGCTGTTTTTACATCTAACTGTTCAAGATGAAAATATTCTACCGCCACTAGACTTAAAATACTCCTAATCGAAGTCATCTTAACAACAGGAGAAAATATTTTATCAAAGTCTATACCTTTCTTCTGTGCAAACCCCTTTACAACAAGTCTTGCCTTGTAGCGCTTCTTACCTTCTTCTTCTTCTTCCTTCAACCTGTAAATCCATTTGTTCTGCAATGCTCTTTTACCAGCAGGCAACTGAACCAGATCCCAAGTCTGGTTTCCTACCAATGAGTCCATCTCCTCATTCATTCCTTGCTCCCACTTCTTTCTAGTTTCCACCTGCATTGCTTCTTCATAACATTCTAGTTTACCAGCATCAGTCATCAACAAATAATACATTGAAGGAGAGTATCGTTCAGGGAGTCTACTTAACCTGGTAGATCTTCTTACAGTTGCAGGAGTTTTAGGCACTTGCTGCTATTCTTGATTTTCTGGCACCTTTGAAATTTCATTTTCTGTAATTTCATCAAGTACTGTGTACTCTTTGTTTTCCTTTTCCTGTTTCTTTCCCTACAACTAATCTTTATACATGACCTTTTCATTGAATATGACATCTATACTTCTAATGATTTTGTGATTTTCATAATCCCATAAACGATAACCAAAATCATCAACCCCATATCCAATAAAGGTACAATTCTTGGATTTAGCTTCAAGCTTTGTTCTATTTTCTTTATCAATATGGACAAATGCTTCACAACCAAATGTTCTCAGAAATGAGTAGTTTACCTTTTTATTTGTCCATGCTTCCTCTGGAATACCACCATCCAAAGCACTTCAAGGTCCTCTATTTATTAGATAAACAGCAGTATTTACAGCATCTGCCCAAAACTGTAAGGGAAACCCTGCATGCAGTCTCATACACCTTGCACTCTCCATGATCGTTATGTTCATCCTTTCTGATACACTATTTTCTTGTGGTGTTCCAGGGACTGTCTTCTCTATATGAATCCCATGGTATGAATAGTAACTATCAAACTCCTTGCTGCAGTATCCACCTCCATTATCAGATATGAGACACTTCAACCTTTTCCCTATCTCATTCTCAACCAAAGCTTTCCACACTTTAAAAGTAGCAAACACATCATATTTCTGTCTAATCCAATAAACCCAAGTTTTCCTAGTTGCATCATCAATAAATGTAACATAATAATGAGAGCCACCAAGAGATTGTACTTGATCCGGTCCCCATACATCTGTATGCACTAGCTCTAACTTTTCATTCTTCTTCTGTTTCCCAACCCTGAGAAATCTAACTCTCTTCTGTTTTCCATAAACACAGTTTTCACAAAATTCCAAACTTACCTGCTTCAAATCTGGCAGCAACTTCCTTGAGTGGAGAATCTGCATCCCCTTCTCACTCATGTGGCCAAGCCTATGATGCCACAATGCTATATCTGTTCCTGTGGAAGCTAAAGAGATAGAATGGTCAATATTATGAGAACATAAATACAACGTACCTATCCTGTCTCATTTTGCTATCACCATTGATCCTTTAGTGATCTTCCACCACTTTTCTCCAGATGTAGATAGACAGCCACCATCTCCCAAATGCCCTATTGAGATCATATTTCTTTTCATAGCAAGAATATGCCTAACATCTTTCAACAACCAGTCAGTTCCATTCCAGTCAGTTCCATTCTTAACTTTTATCCATACCTTACCCATTCCAACAATTTTACATGGCTCATCATCACCCAATAAAACATGTCCAAAATCGCCAGGAAAATACTCATGAAAGTATTTCCTATGGGGTGTAGCATGACATGAAGCTCCTGAATCTACTACCCAATAATCACTAGTATTATCTGATGCAAGAATCAAAGCATCTTGTAACACATCACCTGCTACATTTGCTTCCTGGGTAGTTTCCTTCTGTGCATCTCCTTTCTTCTTTAGAGATCTACAATATTTGTTCAGATGTCCTTTCTTTCCACAGTTCCAGCACTCTATTTTTCCCAGTCTGGACTTGGATCTGCATGTTTTTGACTTGCCATGATTACCTTGGCTCTTTCCTCTCTCCTTTTTCCTTCCCCTACTCTCCATGGTCAACGCATTACCTGATGTCTCATCTGTACTTTTTCTTCGCATTTCCTCGGTAAGAATAACACCAATAACATCATCAAATTTCAAGGTGTTTGAACCAGAGATAGAGTTACCTACAGCCATGACCAAGCTATTCCAGCTTTCTAGTAATGAACACAATATTAGAAGAGCCCTATCCTCATCATCAAAGTTCACACTTACAGAACATAGATTATTTGTAACCGTATTAAACTCATTTAAATGATCAGTAACAAATCCACCTTCAGACATCTTCATATTAAATAAATGCTTCATTAGAAATACCTTGTTGGAGGCCAAGGGTTTTTCATACAGCTTACCCAGTGCGCTCATCAAACCCTCCTTTGTCCTTTCTTTTGATATATTGAAATCCATCGACGAAGCCAGGCTCAGCCGTATTGTTCCCAGAGCCTTTCTATCAAGAACCTCCCATTCTTCATCCTTCATAGCCACCGACTGCTTTGCTCTTCCTCCCAACGGTAGGAATAGATCCTTCTGGTACAGATAATCCTCCATTTGCATCTTCCATAACTGGAAGTTTTTGCCGTTAAATTTCTCGACCTTAAAATTTCCTTCTTCCACCATTGCTCCCACTCGAACCAGAAACCCTAGCTTCCTGCGGGTTTATCTGCCAAATAGACCTTTGGCTCTGATACCAATTGTTAGAAAAACAAGATCGCAGAGCAATAACAATAAATAGAAATGCAAATATAATCACACACACACATTACAAGAGAGACACAGATATATCATGGTTTACCCCAACTTGGTCTATGTCCACACTGAATTTGCCAGTCCTTATTAGTATTACCGTCCAGTAAGGTGAAGGGATACAACCTACAGCACAGCCGCTGTACTTCCTCTTCACTGTCTTATAGTCTCTCTCCTGATCTTAGAGATCTTTACAATGCATAAAACCTAATACATCATTACCCTAGCCATATTACAATGTCTTTCTTTTATAGCGAAAATACAATGGGAAAAATACCACGGGATACCCAAAACCATGGGGCTGCAAAACAACTAGAGAAAACAACCCCGAACCCCTAAAAATACAAAATGGGTGTACAGTCCTCCGGGTTGTACAGCTAATACAATATCATCTATGAGACTGGAATATATGGCTCCACAACCAACAATTTTTACCCTTTTGTTTAAGTAACTAATGTTCTACATTAAATATTTCACAAATGGTCATTCCCATTTGATCTATGTGAAATCATTTTATCAAATTTATAGCATCTTATCAATGCTTGTGACGGGGGAGTATTTAGTGCAAATATCTACTGTATAATAAATAAAATTACATATTCTTAATATATATATGGTTTAGTATTGCTTCCCTTAAGTTAAAAGTCGGTGCGCAAAATCTCTATCGTTAGATGAGATCATTGTTTCCTTGATTTGGAATGTTTCCATACATGACAGCTCTATGAAACCTTGTTTTCATTACTTGTGACTCTGTGAGATACGTCTCTACCTTTTTTTTCTCTGGTAACACCATGATTAAAGAGTGGTATTGTTCCCTCTAATATCAAGATGACCGTGGCCATTGGTTCGTCGTATCCTTAATTTCCTCTCTGCTTATTCGATTGTCCCCGCCATTTCTGTTATTATGTCTCTAAGATTACTGGCATATAGCGAAGGTCACTCTAGCTACCACCATTTATAACATTTATACATAGATCTCCAGATGTGGAATATAGATATCCTATGGTTAAAACTAAAGCACTATATAATTTAATTCACAAAACTTGTGTCATTTACTTGTCAATACAGGCTAGTAAGTTGATGAGACACTGTGCAAAACATCTGCAGAAATAATACAACCATGTGCTTCATGAATTTCGAAATAAACTCTATCCTAAAAGTATGAAAACCAAAATTCAATGAGAGGTGACACTATCCCGCATAAGTAATGAGTATAGCATAAGGTTCTCTATTATTCCTTGCCTATGGATTCCAATATCGGATAAATATTAAAGAAAAATCGCACACACAACAATCCTAGTTACTTTTGATATTAGCATCATCTGCCATGGTCATGTAATCAAGGTGCTATACCTTCTGTGTACCTTTGGATTACTGATGGTAACCTTGAAAAGTAATCTTATTTATAAAAAACTCGGAAAATTCTACCTTTTGCAATCAAAACTAGTGCACATTCAAAAGAAACATACACTACTTGAATAAAAAAAAGAATGAAATTGAACTCAGTTAGTGGAATCCTTCAGAACACATTGCTTTCCAACGTAGACATTGCAACGAAATACTTAGACCACCTATAGACCTTTGAATTGTTGATGCTCATATAGAAATAATAGGAACCTTACTCAACGCTTGATAAAAGAAAACCTAGAGTGCACCGATGACTACAAAGAAGGTCACAAACTCATAACCAAGTTTGATATTGTAATATCCCGAATTTTGACTAAGTATTTATGATGTTATATAATGGGATTAAAGCCCCAACACATATGATTTATTTTGATTATTGGCAATAAGCCCTAGTGCACATGATTCATTTCTTTTATATATTTACATATTGGGCATGGACCTTGACTGATGCATTATTGCTATATATTGAGCAAGAAATCCCTAATGGATTGATTTATGTTTTGTTATGAGAATTGGGTCCAAACCCTAATACTCAAATGACCCTTTTGTTACATACTATGCAGAGTTATGATTCACATGATTGATTTATATAGTATGTTGAACATGGACTTAGGAACACATGGATGACCTACGTATTGGGCATAAGCCCCAATGTACCTAGAGGATTTCATTACATACTGGGCGTAAGCCCCAATGTAAGTAGAGTGTTGGGCATGAGCCCTGGAGCACTCCAAGCTTGATAATGAACACTGGATTTGAGGCCATTTGTACATTCTAGATGTGCTTCACAACCACATTCTAGTACTAGTGTGGAGCAGGATGCTCTTGAATTGCACTAGTGTAATGCCCATGTGAGAGTGTTGAGCTAAAGCTCTGAAGAGCACTCGGGGTTACTTGATCTTAAAAGTCTTCAGTCGAGAAGACTCTGAATAGCATTTCTATTCAACACATTTATTTAAATTGGTTAAATGAATCATTTTCTATCTATCTTCAAAGACTGTGGGAACTACCATGTTAAACGAGGGAATTCGACATGCAAGAGAGAGACCTAGAGGTACCTAACCTAGACAACTATCCAAGCTTACCAAGACCCTATCCAAAGAATTAGGCCTTGTACTTAATATTTAAAAGAAGTATTATGGTATATACCTAATTAAATCAAAGAAGTTACCATAACTAAACTATTGAATAATTAGATTTAATTATTCTTATGTAAATAACATGCATAAAGGTTATGCATAAAATAGCTCTCATGTTACTATTTATTATTAAAAATAATATTATTATTATTTTACTTATATAAATAAATTGCATAAAGGTTATGCATAGGATAATTATTTAGTAGCTAAACTTAAGTTACATCTAATTATAACAAAATAAAGGTCCTATATAAACTAGGAGTAAATAATTAGTAAAAATATCTTCTAAAGATATTATATTTTGAAATTAAATTAAAAACTAAATATTATTATTCAAACAACTATATTCCAAACAAAACTCACCTATATAAAGAAGGGAAGATCACAAGAGAGGGGCATCTTTTTTTATTTATCATTCTCTTATGAACAGAAGATAATTACTCTGCAGAACTGAAGCATCCTACTATATTTTCCATCCCTAATTCAACAGCTTATCCTAGGGCCTCTACTTCTCTTATTTCATGTTGTAACTAGCTCAGGGGGATCTTGTTAGAACTAGGAATGGTCTAACGTTCATGGTTGGGAGGAACATGGTAGTCCCTATGTTATCCAGTTAAAGATCATCCTATAGGTCAGCTAGGTCCATATATTTTTCCATTAACTAGTGTTTGAGTGTGCAGGTTTTGGCAAGGGAAGATCAAGCTTCAAGAACTAGGTATGAACTACAAAATTCCATACAGTTTACTTAGATTTAGAAATTTAAAGTAGGAATTATTTGTAGCATTTAAGTTTTTGTACATTAAGATGTTATTTCTTTTTCTTTATAGATCAAGGGCCAATTAGCATAGGCTCTCAGGGTTTACATTTTTTTACGGTCATTTTTCATTTAATGTTTTCTATTTAATTCAAGCTTCTGCCCTGAATGTTTCAAGGATCTAGTAGGGTTAGCCTAGCTAGCCTGTTCGAGATACCTATATAGGTAGCACTACTTTTGTCAATACTATTATTTAGAAATATTGACACCTGAACTAGTAACCTCCACTTAAAACGAAACCACATTTTTTTTTTGCTCAACAAATCTCTTGTTGTACATTTAAAGTATTAAGTTACAGTAATCTAGGGTTTAAAACTTTTTATTTCATTAAAGATTCAAAACTTAGGATCGTGAGACCAATGATTTAGAACGTAGTTTAACTCATTCATTACCTTGGACAATAGAGATAACGCAGGCCCAAGTTTCGAAAATACTCATCACACATAGCACTAACAAGATTTTTGAGATAACCAAACCTTCATCTTAAAGAAAACACCCACTGTACTTTTAAAGACAAATAAATAGCAACACGTATCACCTAGTTAGGGATTTCAGGCTTTCGATTAACAGTTAGCATTCAGTATTCAAGATAGGACCCATGAAAATTCCATACAACCAAAGCAGTCAAACTCAGAAATAAACAAAATCAACGAAGGTCAGGACATCGAAACTCTCTACCCAAACGTTTAAAAAAACATTCATTATCATCGGTGTTGATCGTTACCCAGCATAAAGACCACATCATTAAGCCTTCAGGCAAAACAAACTGCCACACACAACTTTTGTATCTAGCATTTTTAGTTTCCTATGTCTTTCTTATCATATTTAAATCACAGACTTAGATGAAACCCCAACATCACAACAACGAAATCAAAACGTTTATTCAGCAGTAAAATTTTCAAATAAACATTCATCCATTTTGGTGGGCACGACGTCTCAGGGTCAAACCTTGATTCACAAGCTTTGCATTTAAACTGCAAAGATTATCTTTTAAAAGCGTAGCCACACCATAAGTATCAAACGAAATTTCAAACCAATACATAAGAGAGGTAAGACGATTTAATATTCCTTGTCAGGGATAAAAGCTACACATTCAAAACATTGACATAGTCTTCATAATTTTCCTTTAGAAAGAAAACGTAGGAAAATATCAAACTGAGTCTTGTAAAACAAAACCAAAAGCATCAAATTCCTATTCAAATTATATTCTTGTTCATCACCTTTCATAACCACAATAGTAAGACAAAACAAAAACCCAGCATTATGACTTACTCAGATAAGGGTTCTTTATTTCAACAGGAACAACAAATATTACATATCGTGTTGGTCTTTAAAAGGCCCAATCCAAACCATTAAAAGTTTATACAAGCTCCTGGAGTGCTGAAAAGGATAGACTAGCACCCTTCGAGAACAAAAAATCACCATATAGGCTAGCCCTCATCCAACACGCTGGGGTTACATTGTAGAACATGCTACATGGAATATCCACCCATTTCTTTTATAAACAAACAAAACCATAACTCCAACAGACCTTCACAGTACTTAAACCCAACAACCAACATTATGATTTGAAGGGAACGAGGTGGCCACGAAATCCCAGACTTACCACTCATTCGCCATAGCCACAATACCCAGGTTAAGTTACATCTGTTGCCATTAGTTCCCCTGCCAACACAAGCCAAGCCACGATTAGTATCAACACAACAAACTATGATGAAAGAATAGAAATGTTGAAAGTAAAGAGTTGGCATTTGAACACCTACCCCGAAAAAGTCAGTAGTAGCTCTAGGGTGCAGAATGAAGCTGGCCATGAGTGCCTCCAGGGCATTTAGAGTGGATCTCTGCCTCCCCCCTTCAACAAAACTAGAAAACGATAAGCAACGCCTTGGGACATTCAAAACTCCATGATTTAGTCCTTCATACCCCAACTGGATTCCATTCGAAGGACTGTCATAGTGCTCCATTAATTTGCTACCAAACGTCATTAATATTTGATTTAGGACCCATTCCATATAGTTGAACTCATTGTATTTTATTTGCAAAGCATTACAAATGGGTGGTTCCAAAACCATAGATAAACCATGCACTAGCTTTTACATAGCATTAGGGTGGACACATTAAAAGCCATGCCACTAATCTTACCACATAGCATTAAAATGATATATGCCCATTTTGTATAGTGACACCCTTTAGACTTTTACAAGTTCTACATTCAAGCTCAAACATAAATCAAACCATAGATTTTAGCATAGGTAATGTAGTTGTGAGAGTAGTTAGTCCTTTTAATAAATCACCTACAAAAGACCAAGAGAAAGGGATAGACTTTATCAAAACGGTAAGTAAGTCTGGTCATCTTGACCACCAAATCCTATCTCCCCCAAACCATAAAGTCATAAAAGAAAGTACAATCTCCACACAATTACAAACTAGACAAGAAAATAATACATGGACTCAACTCATGTAAGGAGAAACATTTAAACTAGAAGCAAGTCTGAGAATAGTTATGGGGTTCCAATCGAGTACCAAGACTAAGTTCAACTGAGTACAATACAATAAATCCAATGTAGTTTAACAAAAACAGTTTCCCCTCTTTTTACAAACGTTTCCTTAAAGTCTTTCAAATGAATATTATATTTTAAACCCAGTGCTGAAGTTAACTTGATAATACATGTACCAAATTGTAGATATTTAATCACAAGCAAAAAAATTTTAATTTTTATGTTTTAGGGACATTACAAGTGGTATCAGATCCCGGCTACAATACTAAGTGACCTATTGGGCTCATTACAAGAAGAACATCCACTGTAGATACTTATAAATCATAAACATATATTTATGATTTTACTTTTATATGTGCATATGAACTAACAGATTTTTGTTCTTAACATTGATGCGGCAATGCAGGTACAAATCACAGTCTGAGTATGAATACAAAAAAAGATAGCAACATACATGGGAATTTGAACTCACCACCATGAGAGCAAGAAATCATGGTGGAATTAAACTCATATTTAATGAAATCAATGCAGAATCTACAGGAAGAATTCCGAAGTTTCATAGATGACAACATACAGGAAAGATGAGAACAACAAGCTATAATTGAGGCTTTGCTTCAGAGCTTAATAGGGGCAAAACCCCAAGGACAGCCCACCTTCTCAGCAAATACATTCAAAGGGAGAAACTCTCACACAAAGAAATCTACCAGTCCTAAAGAGAGGAACAGGAAGAGCACATACCTGAGTCAATGGAAGAGGACTATACGAGCTCTTCCAATGATGACGGCTCACCACCTCCTTGCAAGAAAAGGAGGAAAGGTGACGACGGTCTACATGGAGAATTCAGAAAAATTAAAGCCCCAACATATGACTGAGAGATAAATACTGGGGAGAAAGCTGCAGAATGGTTGTTAGGGATGAACAAGTATTCCAAAGTCCACCACTAATCCAGTGGTATGCAAGCCCGACTGGCCATTTACAATCTAAACGGTAAAGCAACCAAATGGTGGAGAGATTTGAAACACACCAAAGGGTAGGAAATGAGGGACATAAAATGGGATGCTTTCAGCAAAATATTTCAGGACAAAAACATGTTTGAAATATTCTTTGACAAGAAGATCAAATAATTTCATGAATTAAAAATGAGCTCCCTAACCATGGAAGCTTTCATAAACATATGTTTAGATCTATTGCATTATGTTCTTTACATAAAGGATGAAAAAGTCAAGATACAGCAATTCTTGGGATGTCTACCACCAAATTTTAGAGAAAAGATTGAATTCGACATGCCCACTAGCTTAGACGTGACTTTACACAAAGCAAGACTCTGTTATGAACACGAGAAGCCAAGGACTGATAACATCAACCGAAATAGAGATAGGTTCAGAACCTTCTCTGACAACCGAAGACCAGGTTTTAGACTACCACCTTACTGAAAACAGAATAATAGTTTCCCTCCCAATAGAGGCTTCAACCAACCTCATGCACAACCAAATGCACCCCCACCACATGAAAACATACTAGCTTTCAACAAAGGTGCAAAAGCTTCCCCACCAATCATTACTTGTTGGAAGTGCCAAGGGCCCCACTACTTCATAGATTTCCCCAACAAGACGGATGGATTATTACACAATGTCCATGCAAACCCTACAGTAGGGGACATGGCCAGAACACCCATAATTTATGTTGCACTTGATGGCCAACAAGCATACCACGAGGCCACTATGGTTGAGATTGAGGGTAAGATCTCAAACACAGCCATTTCAGTTTTAATAGACCCCGGTGCATGTCGAAGTTACATCTCCCCTAATATTGTTGATACTTGTAAGTTAGACCGAGTTAGCCACGAGATACCATGACTGGTGCAACTAGCCACTGGTACCAAATGAAAAGTATCTGAACTAGTTAAAACTTGTGAGTTAGATTTGAACGGGTTCCCAACTAGGATAGATTTGAATATCCTACCACTAGGATCGTACGATGTACTTATAGGAATGGATTGGTTGGAAGAACATCATGCCCTGCTTGACTGCTTGAACAAGTCAATACTATGCATGGATAACCAGGGGAATCAGAAGACGATTCAAGGTATCCCTAAGAAAGTTTCAGTAAGACAGATATCATCCTTACAAGTGAAGAAGTGCATAAGAAAAGGTTGTAAACTCTTTGCAGTCAACATCCGAACTGGAGAAGCAGATAGGGAACAGAAAATCAAAGAGTTCCCGGTCCTTGTAGAATTCAAGGATGTATTTCCTAAGGAAATACTTGGGATACCACCCAAACGAGACCTAGACTTCTCCATAGAGTTAACACCTGGTTCTGTACTAGTTTCCAAAGACCCTTACTGCATGAGTCCACCCGAATTGGTGGAAATCAAGCTTCAGTTACAAGATTTGATCGAGAAAGGTTATATTCAACCCAGTGTGTCTCCCTGGGGAGCACGAATACTCTTTGTCAAAAAGAAGGATGTGACGATGTGGATGTGCATCGATTACCGCTAACTCAACAAGTTTACCATCAAGAACTGCTACCCACTCCCTAGAATTGATGACTTGTTTGATCAAGTTGGAGGAGCGAAGATCTTCTCAAAGATTGACTTATGATCCAGATATCATCAGGTGAGAATCCTTGATGAAGACATCGGTAAGACCGGGTTTCGAACCCAATACGGCCATTACGAGTTCGTGGTAATGCCTTTTGGGATGACTAATGCACCTGCCAACTTTATGTGCATGATGAACAACATCTTTAGTAAATACCTAGACAAGTTCATTCTAGTCTTCATCGACGACATTCTAATATACTCCAAGAATGAAGAAGAACACGAAGAACATCTCTAGATAGTGTTACGAAAACTACGAGAACATCAATTGTACGCTAAGTTTAGCAAGTGTGATTTCTACAAACCCGAGATACAATACCTAGGGAACATCATTTCGGAGAAGGGGATAACAATCGACCCCGAGAGGATTAAATCCATAGAGTAATGGCCTACCCCCACATGCGTAACCGACATAAGATTAGTCTTAGGGTTAGCTGGGTACTACCAAAATTTCATCGAGAACTTCTCTCAAATTGCTTGTCCTATGACAGCTTTGTAGAAAAAGACCACCAAATTCCTTTGGACAACAAAGTGTGAGGAAAGTTTCCAAAAGTTAAAGCAACTTTTGACAAGTGCACCCATCCTAAATATTGCCGAACTTGACGGGGACTTCGTGGTTTGCACAGATGCAAGCAAGGAAGGGCTCAGTGGAGTCCTTATGTAAAATGACTTCGCTATCTGTTATGAGTCAAGGAAGTTGAAGGAACACGAACAGAACTACCCCACACATGATCTTGAACTAGACGCCATTATCCATGCCTTGAAGATGTCGAGGCACTATCTTATGGGAAAGAAGTTCCTATTAAAGATGGACAACATGAGTCTAAAGTACTTATTTGACCAACCGGACCTAAACACCAGACAGGCTAGGTGGCTAGCCATCCTTAGTGAGTACCACTTTGAGCTAAAACACATAAAGGCAAAGGTGAACAAGATTGCTGACACTTTAAGTCGATGAGCTCATATGTTATATGAGGTGACCGTGAGTCAAACCGACTCAGATTTACACCACCGGATTAGAACAACATGTCAAAGTGATCGATTCTATGTCGAGATCCTTAAAAAGATCCAAGAGGATAGGTTATTCCAACAACAAAAAGAGTATAAGATAGATGAATCGGGACTGATATGGTCAAAGGAGAGACTTTATGTCCTAGAAAGCGGAGACAATAGACCTAACATCCTCACAAAATTCAACCAGAAACCCTATTCAGAACATCCGAGATATCAGAAGATGATATCGGCAGTAAAGAAACACTTCTTTTGGCCTAAATTGAAATCCGACATAGCTTTATTCATTGCTAAGTGCTAGGAGTGTCAACTGGTTAAGGAAGAACACCAACACCCTTCAGGACTACTGCAACCTTTACCCATTCCAGAGTGGAAGTGGGAGGTCATCAGTATGGATTTCATAACGGGTTTACCAAAATGTAAGAGACATAATGACTCCATCTTCTTAGTAGTAGACAAGTTATCCAAAGCAGCACATTTTATACCAGTAAAGTCTACCTACAAATTCGTTCACATAGCGGACATCTTCCTAAAGGATATTTTCTGATTGCATGGGATATCCAAGGAAATCATTTACGATCGAGACACGAAGTTCACTAGCAACTTCTAGAGGGCATTGTTCTCCGGTTTGGAGACACAACTACAGTTCAGTACCACGTACCACCCCCAAACCGATGGAAAAACAAAACGAGTAAACCAAATCCTTGAGGATATGTTGAGGATGTATGTTATGAACAACCCCACAAAGTGGGAAGATTATTTGCACCTCGCAGAGTTTGTTTACAACAACGGATACCAAACCTCTACCAAGATGAGCCCCTTCGAGGTTCTCTATGGCAGGAAGTGCCTGACACCTGTGACTTGGGATGGCCTAGTATATATACTTATGCTAGCCCCCGACTTACTAAAAGACTTGGAGCAACTAGTCTCCAAGGTACAACAAAACTTGAAGGAGGCACAAGACCGCCAAAAGAGTTACGCAGATAAGAAAAGAAAATACAAAGACTACCAAGTCAACGAACATGTCTTCGTAAAGGTGAAGGAAAAACGAAGCTCCTTGATCCTAGGACAATGTGAGAAACTAGCCCCCAGGTTTTGTGGGCCTTTTGAGATACTGGATAAGAAGGGCCTAGTTTAACTGAGAAAATATAAAGAGAGGGAGAAAAAAAGAGGAAGTATAAAGGGAAAGGGAACCCCAAGTAGGTATAAGAGGAGTTACTATTTATTAGCCAATGGGAGATTTATCTGCATGAACCGCTCGTAATCCAGCAGCATGGGGCATATGAGTTAGCTTTACCAGCTCATGTAAAAGTTGATAATGTTTTTCGTGCATCCCTATTAAAGAAATATGTATACGATACTAAACATGTGATTGATTGGTCCTTATTATAGGTGGAACCCGAAGGGGAATTCATGCCGGAACCCCTCCACATTCTGGACATGAGAGAGGTGCAACTTAGAAGAAGGACCATAACCCATTTGAAAGTGCAATGGAGGGACTTCAGACCAGAAGAGGCTACTTAGGAGAATGAGACAAACATGAAAGAGGAATACCCCGCCTTGTTTCATGACTTATTTCTAGTCCCTAGAACACCGATACAGTGTTGTTCTAAGCTGGGAGGGATCTAATATCCTGAATTTTGACTGACTATTTCTGATGTTATATACTGGGCTTAAATCCCCAACACATATGATTTATTTTGATTATTGGGAATAAGCCCTAGTGCACATAATTCATTTCTTTTATAGATTTACATATTGGGCATGCACCTTTACTGATGCATTATTGTTATATATTGGGAAAGAAAGCCCTAATGGATTGATTTATGTTCTGTGATGAGAATTGGGTCCAAACCCTAATATACTTAGATGACCCTTTTGTTACATACTGTGCAGAGTTATGATTCACATGATTGATTTATATAGTGTGTTGAGCATGGACCCAGGAACACATAGATGACCTACGTACCGGGCATAACCCACGATGTACCTAGAGGGTTTCATTACGTATTGGGCGTAAGCCCTGATGTACGTAGAGTGTTGGGATAAAACCTGGAGCACTCCAAGCTTGATAATGAATACCGGATCTGAGGCCATTTGTACATTCTATATGTTCTTCACAACCACATTCTAGTACTAGTGTTGAGCGGGATGCACTGGAATTGCACTAGCGTAACACCCATGTGAGAGTGTTCATCTAAATCTCTGAAGAGCACTCGAGGTTACATGATCTTAAAAGTGTTGAGTCAAGAAGACTCAGAATAGCACTTCTATTCATCACATTTATTTAAATTGGTTAAATGAATCATTTTCTATCCATCTTCAAATACTACGGGAACTACCATGTTAAACGAGGGAATCCGACATGCAAGAGAGAGACCTAGAGGTACCTAACCTAGCCAACTATCCATGATTACCAAGACCCTATCCATGATTACCAAGACCCTATCCATGGTATATACCTAATTAAATCAAAGAAGTTACCATAACTGAACTATTGAATAAATAGATTTAATTATTCTTATGTAAATAACATGCGTAAAGGTTATGCATAAAATAGCTCTCATGTTGCTATTTATTATTAAAAATAATATTGTTATTATTTTACTTATATTAATAAATTGCATAAAGGTTATGCATAGGATAATTCTCATATTTGTTATTACTATTACTATTACTTTGTTATTACTATTACTATTATTATTATTATTATTATTATTATTATTATTATTATTATTTATGAGCTAAACTTAAGTTACATCTAATTATAACAAAATAAAGGTCCTAGATAAACTAGGAGTAATTAATTAGTAAAAATATCTTCTAAAGATATTATATTTTCAAATTAAATTAAAACTAAATATTATTATTCAAACAATTATATTCCAAACAAAACTCACCTATATAAAGAAGGGAAGATCCCAAGCGACGGGCATCTTTTTTTATTTATCATTCTCTTATGAACAGAAGAGAATTACTCTGCAGAACTGAAGCAGCCTACCATATTTTCCAGACCTGCTTCAGCAACTTATCCTAGGCCCTCTACTTCTCTTATTGCATATTGGAACCAGCTCAGGGGATCTAGTTAGAACCAGGAATGGTATAAGGGTCATGGTTGGGGGAACATGGTAGTCCCAAAGTTATCCAGTTAAAGATCATCCTACAGGTCAGCTAGGTCCATATATTTTTCCATTAACTAGTGTTTGAGTGTGCAGGTTTTGGCAAGGGAAGATCAAGCTTCAAGAACTAGGTATGAACTACAAAATTCCATACAATTTGCTTAGATTTAGAAATTTAAAGCAGGAATTAGTATGCAGCATTTAAGTTTTTGTACATTAAGATGCTATTTCTTTTTCTTTATAGAGCAACAACCAATTGGAATAGGCTCTCAGGGTTTACATTTTTTTTAGGATCATTTTTCATTTAATGTTTTCTATTTAATTCAAGCTTCTACCCTGAATGTTTCAAGGATCTAGCAGGGCTATCCTAGATAGCCTATTCTAGATACCTATATAGGTAGCACTAATTTTTTCAAAACTATTATTTAGAAATATCGACACCTGAACCAGTAACATCCTCTTAAAACGAAACCACATTTTTTTTTGCTCAACAAATCTCTTGTTGTACATTTAAAGTTTTAAATTATAGTAAGGTAGGGTTTAAAACTTTTTATTTCATTAAAGATTCAAAACTCAGGATCGTGAGACCAACGATTTATAACGTAGTTTAACTCATTCATTATCTTGGACAATAGAGATAACGCAGGCATAGGTTTCGAAAATGCTCATCACACATAGCACTAACAAGATCACTGAGATAACCAAATCTTCAACTTAAAGAAAACACCCATTATACTTTTAATGACAAATAACTATCAACACATATCACCTCGTTAAGGATTTTATCCTTTCGATTAACAGTTAGCATTCATTCTTCAAGATAGGACCCACGAAAGTTTCATACAGCCAACGCAGTCAAACTCAGAAATAAAAAAAAATCAACGAAGGTCAGGACATAGAAATTCTCTTCCCAAACGTTTAAAAAAACATACATTATCACTAGTGTTGATCGTTACCCAGCATAAACGCCACATCATTAAACCTTCAGGAGAAATGAAATGCGACACATGACTTTCCTATCTAGGGTTTTTAGTTTCCTATGTCTTTCTTATCGGATTTAAATCATTGACTTAGACGAAACCCAAACATCACAACAACGGAATCAAAATGTTTATTCAACAGTAAACTTTTCAAATAAACATTCATCCATTTTGGTGGGCACGACGTCTCAATGTCAAACCCTGATTCATAATATTTACATTTAAACTGCATAGATTATCTTTTGAAATCGTAGCCACACCATAAGTATCAAACGAAATTTCAAAACAATACATAACAGAGGTAAGACGATTGTGTATTCCTTGACAGGGATAAAAGCTACACATTTGAAACATTGATAGAGACTTCATAATTTTCCTTTAGAAAGAAAACGCAAGAAAATATCAGACTGAGTCTTGTAAAACGAAACAAAAAACATCAAACGCCTATTCAAATTATATTCCTGTTCATCACTTTTCATAACCACAGTAGTAACACAAAACAAAAACCCAGCATTACGACTTGCCCATATAAGGGTTCTTCATTTCAACAAGAAAAACAAATATTACATATCGTGTTGGTCTTTAAAAGGCCCAATGCAAACCATTAAAAGGTTATACAAACTCCTGGAGTGCTAAAAAGGATAGACCAACACCCTTCGAGAACCAAAAGTCGCCATATAGGCTACACCTCAGCCAACATGCTGGGGTTACATTGTAGAACATGCTACATGGCATAGCTACCCATTTCTTTTATAAACAAATGAATCCATAACTCCAACAGACCTTCGCAGGACTTAAACCCATCAACCAACATTATGATTTGAAGGGAAGGAGGTGGCCATGAAAGTGCAGACTTACCACTCATTCGCCATAGCCACGATACCCAGGTTAAGTTAGAGTTGCTGCCATCAGTTCCCCTGCCAACACAAGCCACTCCACGATTAGTATCAACACAACAAAATGTGATGAAAGAATAGAAATGCTTAAAGTAAAGAGTTGGCATTTGAACACTTACCCCGAAGAAGTCAGTAGTAGCGCTAGGGTGCAGAACGAAGCTGACCATTGGTTACTCCAGGGTATTGAGAGTAGAGCTCTGCATCCCCCCTTCAGCAAAACTAGAAAACGATAAGCAATGCCTTGGGACATTTGAAACTCCGGAGTTTAGTCCTTCATACCCCAGTTGGATTCCATTCGAAGGATTGTCATAGTGCTCCATTAATTTTCTACCAAATGTCATTAAGATTTGATTTACGACCCATTCCATATAGTTGGAGAACTCATTGTATTTTATTTGCAAAGCATTACAATTGGGTGGGTCCAAAACCATAGATAAACCATGCACCGAATTTTACATAGCATTAGGGTGGACACGTTAATAGACATGCCACTAATCTTACCACATAGCATTAAAATGATATATTCCCATTTTGAATAGTGACACCCTTTAGACTTTTACAAGTTCTACATTTTCTCAAACATAAATCGAACCATATATTTTAGCATACGTAATGTAGTATTGAGAGTAGTTAGTCCTTTTAATAAATCACCTACAAAAGAACAAGAGAAAGTGATAGACTTTAGAAAAACACTAAGTAAGTCTGGTCATCTTGACCACCAAATCCTATCTCCCCCAAACCATAAAGTCATAAAAGAAAGTACAGTCTCCACACAATTACAAACTAGACAAGAAAATAATACATGGCCTTAACTCATGTAAGGAGAAACATTTAAACTAGAGGCAAGTCTGAGAATAGTTATGGAGTTCCAACTGAGCGCCAAGACTAAGTTCAATTGAGTATAATACAATAAATCCAATTTAGTTTAACAAAAACAGTTTCCCCTGTTTTTACAAATGTTTCCGCAAAGTCTTTTAAATGAATCTTATATTTTAAACCACAGTGCTGGAGTTAATTTGATAGTACATGTACCGAATTGTAGATATTTAATCACAAGTGAAATTTTTTTAATTTTTACATTTTAGGGACATTACAAATATCTTCTATATTCATGGATCAAATCCCCAAAACACCATCATCACATCCATTCCAAAAGATATATGATAGTCAGTCCATTTAACCATTCACTTCGATTTATTGCACAATTAATGGGTGCTACAGGAAATGCTGAAGCAAAATTTAGTTAATAAATTTGAATTGCTTGCAAACTACTTAAAACCACACAAATCAATCCTTTTCTCATGATAATAGATGACTACAAAATTGTACCAATAAATTAAAACCACACCATTGAATTAATCTCACACAAATCAACTGAAATATTCACAACACACACAATTGTGCCTGTGACTGAAGGGGGCCTTCCTCCAACGCAAACACTTGACTAACTGCAACGATTCAAAATATAATTTAGTCAACACATTAGAATGATTTATATTATATAAATATGTTGAATCCTGAGTTACAAGAAAAGATAGCACAATTGCATAGTACCTAGCCCCCAAAATAATGTTTAGACTCTATTTATATAACCTCCATTACATGCATCGATAGTGCGTATTCCAATATTAAACCATGGATACCAGATAACCAACAACATAACTGTTTTCTATCATTAGCTATTACGGTTCAAAATCGGTTTATGATTGGGCAAATTCTGCACTGAGAGGCATGGGATCACCCTTTAAAAAGATGCTTTGGATTAACTATGTGGGACTCTCAAAATATCTTAGAGTTCGAAAAAAAAATGATGAGCTGAGATAAATGATCTGAAGGGAAGACATTAAATCAGTTGTACAATACACCAAATCTTTCCACTTAATGAACACAATCCATAGAAACAAGGAAATATTCAATTGTGATCTTGATCATAGAAAATGTAGCCGCTGTAGGATTGGAATAGTTGTTGCAAGGTTGATTGTACATTGTCGCAAGATTGAACTGTGTATCTACAAGATCAACCATAGTGATGCGAAAAACATAAATTCATTTGTCTGCATGAATCATAACGTCTTAACTTGTTTAAAAGAGATGGAAAGTGACTAAATATGGGCATATATGATACCTGTAGGGATTGAGACTCAATGGTTTTCCAAAGAGAATTGAATGATAAAAAACACTAAAAGTAGAGATAATGTAGGGTAAGTAATCTTCCAAATAAGCCCCTTGAGTGAGACAAAACGTGTCAAAATCGGGACCCTACAATGAGAAAGAAAACTCTAGTATTTACTAATTTGTTTACAAGAATCACAAGAGACAATTGAAATTCTCCAGCTTCAATAACATCTCCAGCATGAGGAAATACAACAAAAGAATCAACATTTTGAACCCTTTTCTCTTCAAAACAATCACCATCCTACACATTCAGTTGCACATAATCATATTAGTGATTCTACTTCAAAAAAAGATGGAGATGAAATTTGTCATACATAAGCTCCGCCTGCACTTTCCAATCCCAACATCATAACTTGGGAAGGAATCATCCACAACAAGCATAGAATTGGTTTTGGGTACGACAAGGAAGTGACCTTTCACATTCGTAATTATTCCAAACACATCAAGTTCCAGAATGATGGATTCATTCAATATATTCCATCTTCACCTACTTTAGAATTGCATCATATTTCTAAATGCCAACATTGTCATCATGTTGGCCACATGGAATATCCATTTTTTGATCTCCATCCTTCCGAGCATTTTGGAAAGCATACTCACTCTTTAGACAAATCCTACACACCGAAAAAATGTGCAAGAAAGAAGATTCACTATCGGAGGATTTCTTCATGGAAATTATCGTCAACATCAAAGAAGATTTGTAAGTCATACCAAAGATTTTTTTCCTGAGTAATGACAACTTCTACAGTTGAAATATTTTCTACTCATTAACTTGTTCTTTAATGGCGAATGATTTCCAATAAAAAACAATTGAGCGATAACAAGCGAGTGGGAACAAGAGAGCATGAACTAGAGTCAGATCCATAAGTGATTTATTTTAATCTTTCAACCAACTCTTATAACTCAATGTTATGAATTTCAACTGAGTCATTCTTCTAGTTTATAGTGAAGGAGGAATCCATGTACACATGTAGCTTCCGTAGGATTAGGATGGTTTCTTTATAGAAAGGGGAATACAATTCCTGGTGTTCATCCCAATTATTAGATCCAAACCCTAAGCCTCCTTTTGAAAGTAATAACTAGGAGTCCTAAAGGTAAAGAGAAGACTCAAATTCACACAAATTTTTCTTTCCTCAGCATGCACCATAAAAATAAGACCATGCTTTTTCTTTTTATATGATCTGGACATGTTAGTATTAATTTGAAAGGATTAATGACTTTTCAATAATGTTGGAACATCGAACAAAGTTGAGAGGAGGTTTGAAGAGTCTTGGGGATTCTATCATTGAAGAACGACGAGTTGTGATCCAACGAGAGTCCCCATCTTACAAGGTATGGTACGGGCCAAAACAGTCTTAGAACAGGGGTGGGATAAAATTTCTATATACTACCCTCAATAGATGGTTCCTTCCAAACACTCTAAGATAAAAAATGTTATATGTCATTTCCTTCCACACTTGGATATAAAAGGAACATTTCAAAAAGGTGTGAACATTGGTTTTCTCCATTTATTTACAATTTGAACATATACGGACCCCAAATTTAACATGTTTCTTAATTCAATTCCATCTCAAAACCTTGTTGTTAAACAAAATCCACATATGTATGAACCTCTTTAGAGGTTCTGGGACAGACCATAATTTTCACCACCATCATTTGGGGCAGTATTCTCATTTGCATACATGAATAACTAGCACATATGGGGTGATAATGACCCACGAGTAGGGTTATATTGCTAGAACAAAGAGTATGCCTCGCCTGTCAAGATGATGTGTCCTTGTAGGAGATTTCTATGAAATTGCTCTCATTTGTCATCACAGCCCCCAAGCAAGCCCAATTTATCATCCTCAAGCAAACCTTATTTCAAAATAGTTGTTTGCAAAGGGAAAGAATTTTTTTTTAGTGTGGCATTACCACTAAATTGCAAGAATTGAAATAACTCTCTAGAAAGGACAATTGATCATCTACATTCCATAATAGAATTAAATCCGAGACTTGCTTTCATTTGATTGGCAACTCTCCAAGCTAAAAATATGCCTATTATTGTTGAAATATTGTAACTTCCAAGAATATTATATTTGTACTATTCCGAAGATGGTACATTCCTCCGTGGTAACCCTATTGTATATTCGGAGATGTTTATTCCTCCGAGAGAGTGTGGTAACTAGGGTTATTAGATCTCCCATGTGAGGTCGGCCCTGAGTTTACTATTTGGGGGTTATTAGACTCTCCTGGGAGAGGTCGGCCCCATTAGGGTAAAGTCAGTTGGGAGATGAGTATAAGTAGAGGAGGTATGTTCCTCACTTATCTCATTCATTCATTCACTTGTGATTGGTGCATAGGAGAGAGAGAGTTCTGCTTAGAAGGAGAAGGAGCTCTTGTTTGGGTACTACATCTTGTATTGGTTGATTATCTATGTTGAGGAAAGCTTTGCTGGGTTTTCTACCCCATGAGGGTTTCCTAGGGTAAATCTATGTCTATCTTGTGATTTTGCTTCTTTCAGTGATCTTGCTTGTGAAATTATGCTAAACTTAACATGGTATTAGAGCTAGCCTGAATATGACATCTTTCACAAGGTGAAAATACTTCTCTCTCCTCCTCCAATGAAAACTAGGGTTTCTGCAAAAGTTAGAATTTTTGGATTCTGATTGCATGGCTGGATAGCCCTCATCAAAATTGAATTTTTGAGCCCTGGATCGAACTTTTTGAGTGTGTATAACCCCAGGCTTTGTCAAACCCTAGTTTGACTTCTCGACCAGAAAACCAGAAAAAGTGCGCATCTTTGCACCAGTGAACTAGAAAAGATGCGAACCTGTGCACCAGAAAACCAGAAAAGTGAAGACTAGAAAACCAGAAATTCTATTGCAGATCCAGAAGGTGAAAAGTTGAAGTTTCCAGAAGCAGAGCACACCAGTAATCTCAAATCGATCAAGCTCATCTCCTGGTAAGTACTATTCTATCTTTTGAAACTTCAAATCCTTGTAACCTCCTGGATAAGATGGCTCCAAGCACTAATCTTGAAGACAAGCTAGAGGGTATAGAGAATTTTCGAGCATGGAAATATAGAATTGGTCTCATTCTTGAAGAGAATGATCTTGTCCAATATATTAAGGATGAGGTTGCAGAACCTGAGGAAGATGAAGCCAGAGAGAAGCATAGGAAGAACCTAATAAGGGCAAAGAGAATCATTGTTGATTCCATCAAAGACCACTTGATTCCCCAAGTGGCATCCAAGAAGACCCCAAAGGAAATGTATGACGCCCTTTCTAGAATGTATGAGGGAAAGACAATATTTAGGAAGATGAACCTAAGAGCTCAATTGAAGAGCGCCAAGATGAGCAAAGGAGAATCTATTCAAGACTATTTCTCTAGGGTTTCCCAATTCAAAGAACAACTAGATGCCATTGGAGATACCCTTGATGAAGATGAACTAGTCATGACTGCTCTAAATGGTCTAACTAGACCTTGGGAGTCATTCATCCAAACTATGTGTGCCAGAAAAGAAAGTATGATGTTTGATGTGGTATGGGAGGATTGCATTCAAGAAGAAGCTAGGGTAGCCAATAGAGAAGCCCTTCTTGAAGAATATGACCAAGCTTTGGCTACTCACACCAAAAGAAGAAGAAGGAGTCACTTCAACTCCAAGAAGAATGGTCACAAGGAGTCTTAACCTCCACACAGATTTCAAAAGAAGAGAAGATCAAGTTCAGAAAGAGACCTCTCCTCAGTCCAGTGTTTTTGTTGTGACAAATTGGGACACCTTGCTAGGAATTGTCCTTCAAAGAAAAAGAAGAACACTCATTACAAAATACATCAAGCACATGTAGCAGAAGATAATAGTGAAGAATAGGATGAGAGGCCTCAAAAGAAAAGAACTAAAATAGAAAAAGAAGATGCAGAAGAATATATGTTATTCTCTACTCTCTCCGGGTCTATGACACCTCAAGAAGATACATGGCTCATTGATAGTGGTACTTCAAATCACATGACAGGACAAAAGAAAACTCTCTCAAGGCTTGAAGAGAAGACCTCTCCATAGAAGGTATCTTTAGGATATGACTATCAATATCCCATCAAGGGAATTGGTGAAGCAAGCTACAAGCTTGATTTTGGAACCCCATTGAAGATGAAAGAAATATTATATGTACCAGGGTTGAAAAAGAACCTACTTTCTATCTCAACATTAGATAAGAAAGGCTATAGGGTTGCATTCATAGATGGTCAAGCACTCATGTGGCCCAAAGGAAAATTAATTGAGGATGCAATTGTTATTGGTGAAGAGGAAGGAGGTCTATGCAAACTCAAGGGCCATCCAAAAGCTGCCCTTGTTCATGAAGCCTCTAGCCCAAGTGAGATATGGCATAGAAGGCTTGCTCACATTAACTACAAAGCACTAACTCATGTGAGAAAGGTAGTCATAGGACTACCACACTTAAATATTGATCATGATGGCACTTGCAAAGGTTGTGCAAAAGGAAAGAATATCAAGAACCCATTTCCAAAGAGTGAAACAAAGACTAAGAGTACATTGGAATTGATCCATTTAGATGTATGTGGACAAATACCATCCACATCCTTGAGTGGATATGAATACAACATTACATTCATTGATGACTACTCAAGGAAGACTTGGATATATTTTCTGAAGGGAAAAGATGAATTCTTTGGAAAATTCAAGGAATTCAAAGCCTTGATAGAAAACCATTCATAAAAGAAGATTAAGATACTCAGGACAGATAATGGTGGAGAATACACCTCAAAAGATTTTGAAGTATTTTGTAAAGAAGCTGGGATCAAGAGGGAACTAACCACCCCCTACAATCCTCAACAAAATGGTGTTGCAGAGAGAAAGAATAGAACCATCATGGAAGCTGTAAAGACAATGATACATGATCAAGACCTACCTATGTATTTATGGCCTGAAGCATCCAGAACATCACTCTATCTGGAGAATAGACTATCTCATAGTGCTCTTGATTTCAAAACTCTTGAAGAAGTGTTCACAGGGAAGAATCCTGAGGTAAGCCAATTCAAGATATTTGGATGCCTAGTATACATTCACATTTCGAAAGAAAAGAGGACTAAAACTAGATCCTTCTGGGAAGAAAGGAATATTTGTTGGATATTGTGAAGCATCCAAATCATTCAGAATATACATTCCAGGATTCCATCATATAGAAATAAGTAGGGATGTGACATTTGATGAAGAGGCAGCTCTCAAGAGATCTAGGAAGTGCCAGTATGAAGAAGTATATGAGGAAGATGCACCTTCCAGAATTACAGAAGCTGCACCAACCCTTGAAGAGGTAGCACCTGAAGACCATGACATGATGGAACCACAAGAACCCCCTGTCATGGACATATCAAGGAAGAGAAAACCAGCATGGGAAAGAGACATTATTCTAGGAGCAGAAAACTATGGAGCTCCTGAAGGCTCCACTAGCGTGAGCAAGAAACCAAAGACATTCTCAAACTATGTGGCCATGATGTGTGATCTTGTAGATCAAGAACCCACTATTTATGAAGAAGCATCCCATAAGAAAGAGTGGGTGGAGGCAATGACGGAAGAATACCAGTCAATAATCAAGAATGATGTTTGTTATATAGTCCCCAAGCCAAAGGACAAGAGTGTGGTATCCTCTAAATGGATATACAAGATAAAGCATGTTGTGGATGGAAGCATTGAAAAATATAAGGAAAGGTTTGTGGCTAGAGGATTCTCTCAGAAAGAGGGAATTGACTATGAAGAGACATTTGCACCAGTGGCAAGGTACACTTCCATTAGAACCATCATGGCACTTGTATCCATGATGAAGTGGGAATTACACTAGATGGATGTAAAGACATCATTCCTAAATGGTGTGATTGAGGAGGAAGTGTACATAGAACAACCACAACGATTTGAGGTGGAAGATGGAAGAACCCATGTGTGCAAACTAAAGAAGGCCTTGTATGGGCCACATGAGTACTTGACCATCTATGAATGCAACCCTATAGCCTTTCTTATCTAATGCAACCAGAGCTTGGTATGGCAGAATTGACAGTTTCTTGACGAGCATGGGCTTTACCAAGAGTAAAGTTGATCCTAACCTTTATCTCAAAATTATGGATGATGAACCTGTCATATTATTGTTGTATGTGGATGATCTATTTCTGACTGGAAATGAGAAACAGATTATCAAGTGCAAGAAGAAACTCTCTTCAGAATTTGACATGAAAAATATCGGATTCATGCACTACTTCCTAGGTTTAGAAGTATGGCAAGGCTCAAATAGAATCTTTCTTAATCAGGGAAAGTATGCTATGGAAATCTTGAAAAGATTTGATATGTTGGAATGTAAAGCCATGGCCAGTCCCATGGATTCCAACTTGAAGCTGTTTGCTGATAACTCATCAGAGATAGTCGATATGACTCTGTACAGACAGATAATTGGGTCATTGATGTATTTGACAAATATCAGACCAACTATATGCTTTGCTGTGAATACCTTGAGTCAGTATCTAGTGGAACCTAGAAAAGTTCACCTGATAGCCGCAAAGCATGTGATGAGGTACCTAAAGGGTACGATAGATTTTGGTCTATATTATCTTGGAGATCATGACTTCAGACTGCATGGCTACAAAGATGTTGATTGGGAAGGAAGTGTATCAGACAGGAAGAGCACATCGGGAGGGTGTTATTGTATGGGATCTGCCATGAGCTTGTGGTTCAGCAGGAAGCAGTCTAGTGTGGCTCTCAGCATGGCTGAAGTGGAATATATAGCTACTTGCTCTGCTAGTTGTGAAGTAGTTTGGCTTCGGAAACTGTTGTCAAGACTATTTGACTTAGAGATGGACTCCACTGTGATCCGGTGTGACAACCAGAGTTGTATCAAGATGACAGAGAATTCAGTGTTTCATGATAAGTCAAAGCACATAGATATCCGGTATTTCTATATATGGGATATGGTGTAGAAAGGAGCTATCAAGCTGAAGTATGTAAGCACTGACGAACAAGTTGCTGATATATTGACCAATCCTCTGTCTCAAGTAATGTTTGAGTATTTCCGAGACAAGCTTGGTGTAGTTCAGAAGTACCCTCCTCGAAAGGGGGAGTGATGTGGTCACCAGGGAAATTTTTAGGGGTGAAATTTCGCCAATTGGCTATTTTTTGGGACTTTTTTCAAAAAATAAATTCATTATTTGGTCATTTTTAGTCTCTAATATCGCCTATATTTACATAAAATAAGTTTTTTTATCATAATATTCACCAAAATTTACAAATTTTAGTAGTAAATTGTATGTTTCATATTTAACATTCGCCTACCAATCTATATTTATGTTTTTTTTCAATAAAAAATAATCGCCTAGAATACTATACTTAAGTATACTTTTATAATCCTTAAAAAATACCTTGTGGTCATTGATGATGAGATTGCCTGCATCGACAGTGGGGTCCATGATGTGGATACCTATATTGGTGATACCGACGATGAGGTCGATGAATGGTCCTTAGACTGGGGCTAATTTGACAAGTGGATTGTATCATTTCTAGACACATGTCCTAAAAGAGATCTGTAGCCGTATGTCTCCAAGAAAGAAGTCACTAGTGGACGAGCGGGATTGCATCATCCCTGGACTTCGGTCCCTTGAATTGATTCGTAGACATATGTCAACGAGAAATAAGTCCCTATTGGATCAGAGGGATTGCATCATCCCTGGACTTTTGTCCCCTGAATTGATCCGTAGACATATGTCTCTGAGAAAGAATTCCTTAGTGGATGAGAGGGATGGCATCATCCCTAGACTTTGGTCCCCTGAATTGATCCGTAGACATATGTATTCGAGAAAGAAGTCCCTAGTCGACGAGAGGGATTGCATCATCCCTGGACTTTGGTCCCCTAAATTGATCCATAGAAATATGGCTCCGAGAATTGGTCCGTAGTGGATGAGAGGGATGCATCATCCCTGGACTCAGGTCCCTGAATTGACCCGTAGACATCTGTCTCCGAGAATTGATGATAGGATTGCATCGTCCCTGAGCTTTTAG
This sequence comes from Larix kaempferi, assembly GCA_027924585.1. Taxonomy (NCBI): domain Eukaryota; kingdom Viridiplantae; phylum Streptophyta; class Pinopsida; order Pinales; family Pinaceae; genus Larix; species Larix kaempferi. The sequence continues at coordinate 23,987,829 of BSBM01000318.1, read as the reverse complement.
TTCAAAATGCATGTGTCTAGATTGCATCGTCCATAGACATGGAACTTGTCTTAAATTGATAAGGATTGATCATCCTGGGAACTTGATCTAGATTGCATCGTCCATAAAAATGGAACTTGTCTTAAATTGATAAGGATTGATCATCCTGGGAACTTGATCTGGATTGCATCATCCATAGACATGGAACTTGTCTTAAATTGATAAGGATTGATCATCCTGGGAACTTGATCTGGATTGTATCATACATAGACATGAGAGATGTCTTAAAGTGAGAGGGATTGATCATCCCGTAATTGGATCATGTGTATTGCAGGGTATGCTTCTATGATGCTGTAGATCGAGATGATCGAGATGTTGTAGATTGAGATGATCCAGATGATGTAGATCGAGATGATCCAGATGCTGTAGATCGAGATGATCTAGATGTTGTAGATCAAGATGATCCAGATGATGTTGTTGTAGCTGATCGAGTGCTACAGAGGATGAAGACTCAATACTGATGATGCTGATGTTCTAGTATTGATTATATTCCAGTAACTGTTTGAGTTACTGATGATGATGTATTAAGAAAGCTTCCAATGATTTATAGATGTATCATGTATCATGTAGTTGACGACTCCTATGCTCCTGTAGATGTTGTTATAATATCCCTCTCGTTAAGGGGAGTGTTGAAATATTGTAACTTCCAAGAATATTATATTTGTATTATTCCAGAGATGGTACATTCCTCCGTGGTAACCCTATTGTATATCCGGAGATGTTTATTCCTTCGAGAGAGTGTGGTAACTAGGGTTATTAGATATCCCATGTGAGGTCGGCCCTGAGTTTACTATTTGGGGTTATTAGACTCTCCTAGGAGAGGTCGGCTCCATTAGGGTAAAAATTCAGTCGGGAGATGAGTATAAGTAAAGGAGGTATGTTCCTCACTTATCTCATTCATTCATTCACTTGTGATTGGCGCATAGGAGAGAGAGAGGTCTTCTTAGAAGGAGAAGGAGCTCTTGTTTGGGTACTACATCTTGTATTGGTTGATTATCTATATTGAGGAAAGCTTTGCTGGGTTTTCTACCCCATGAGGGTTTCCCAGGGTAAATCTGTGTCTATCTTGTGATTTTGTTTCTTTCAATGATCTTGCTTGTGAAATTAGGCTAAACCTAACAATTATGGGGAATGAGAGATTCATAAGTTTCTAGTGATTGTATAGCATAATGACTGATTTATTAGTAGGTCGGACCTAGTCTAGAATGGACTCAAGAGCCATATGCCAATGATATCATCAGCATAAGGGATATAACAATTGATAATAAGTAATTAAAATGAAAAATTATAAATAAAACATCATAAGTTTAAATATATATGAATATTTACTTTAAAAAAAAATATTAATATAATCTATTATAAATCATTATAATGGTGAAATCGAATAAAAAATTATAAGCATGATGAATAATTCTATAGAAAAATAAATAAATTAATATAATATAAATGTGATAACTAAAAAATAAATTATTGTTATTTAATTTTTATATTTATAATAAAAAATATTTTATCATCTAATTGATTACAAATTTATAATAATTTTATAAAAACATAAATGTTTTATCACACTAAACTTATATTAAACCTTGGAAGGAATAGTCATAATACTTCTTCTCTATGCTGGCGATATCGTTCTTATGGCTAGATGCCCTTATGATCTTTCAAAGCATTTACGAATTCTCAAAGGTTTCTACACTGGTATGGGCATGACCGTTAACACTGACAAAACAAAAGTCATTATTATCAAGTCCAATAAAGGTACTTATGACAATTTTTCTTATGACAATAGGATCTTAGATGAAGTAACCTCCTATAAGTACTTAGGACCTGACTTTCATCACAAGCTCAACTTGAACTATAGCATCGAAAAGAGGATATATGGAAGGTGGAAATCCTACTTCGACCTTGAAAACAATTGTAAATCGACAAACATTGTGATGTGGGACAAAAAGAAATTCCTCTTTAAAACGCTCATCACTCCTGTTATTGCGCTGAGAGGCGCTCTACAACACAGTATGAGGGAGATCTTGTAACATGTGTCAAGTGTTTGTCGATTTTGTCGAGTGTTTGTCGAGTAACAAAATAATACAAAGTAAACAAAAAAAAATAATACAAAGTAAACAAAAAAGAATAATACAAAGTAAAAAGTAAATATGAGGGAGATCTTGTAACGTTTGTCGAGTGTTTGTCGAGTAATAAAATAATACAAAGTAAACAAAAAATAATAATACAAAGTAAAAAGTAATAAATATTATGTCGGCCATAAACAAAAAAAATAATACAAATTAAAAAGTAAATATGAGGGAGATCGTGTAAGTTTGTCGAGTAAAAAAAATGTAAAATAATCAATGGGAGAAAATAAAGAAGTAAGATTTAAAGATAAGATGCATATTGATTTGATTATTTTTTACTTTGTGCAATACCTCTCCTTGAATAGCTCCTTGAGTGCAATACCTGAGCAGTTTGCACCTCGGGAGATTTGATCCCTCTCGACGGTTGATAGAGCATAGGATTTTTATATATGGCTGTGAATCCTGGGGATGCAGCATTTCCAAAGAGTCTTGGAGAAGAATTGATCAAATCCAGAAACAATTTACTACTTATAATCTGAAAATTAAGCGCAACACTCCCTATCATATTCGCCTCTTAGAAGCAGGGCTCTCCCCCATTGAAAGCATGGCTATGATTAGATATCTAACATACAAGAACAAGTTAAACAATATAGGAGACGATTGACTCCCTAAAATCGCTCTTAATTCTAGCCAAAAAGCACCTGTGCCTCAAGCGAGTATGGCTTAAAGATGCCACTCCTTGATTAAATTATTGGGTGATTAATGAAATTACCACTCTGCAAAATATTGATAACATTAATTACATTATTACTTCTACCTTCAAAGAGAAAATGTGGGGCAAAGAAGAGTTAGAGGTAAAAAGAAAGCTTCAGTATTACAAAGCGATCATTAACCCTAATCTCGATGATCGAACCTATATTTTTATCTTAACAAGCTCAAAGAAGAAAATTAATATTGAGCTAAGATCAGAACGAACTCTCATGATCTTCATAGTGAAATTGGGCGTTGGACAATCCCTAAAACGCCATGGGATGAAAGAATTTGCCATCTATGCGATTCTATGAGTGTGGAAGATGAAAATCACTTTCTCATAGATTGCTCAGCTTTCACTTACATTAGATCTCAATTTCAACATCTTTGCTCCGACACTAACCTTTCTAACCTTCTAGATCTCCAAAACTATAGCGAGCTAGGGACACTCCTTTGTAAGCTCTTTGAGCATAGAAATAGTATTTTTAACAAAACCAAATAATCTCTTTCTTCTTAAGGTCCAATAGACTAAGATTGATCTGAGTGGACCTTAAAAACCATCATCATCATCAAAAAAATTTATATAACATATAATTTAAAATAATCAACATTTAAAATATTATTTCAAAGAAAATTATAACAATATAATCTAAAAAAAATATTATTAAAAATTTAATGTGAATAACTTACTTCGCATATTCATCTTACAACTAAATATGATTATAATTATATTGTAAAGAGGGTGTCCGATTAAATAAAACCATGCATGTACCGAACAAATAATAATCCTTGTGGTCTACATTGAAGTGCAAGGTAATACATGTTTTTATTCACAAACTAAAACAATATCGGCGGCGATCAGAGGGTAGAAGATGGAAATATTACAGTCTATACATACACGCAAAGGATTATGCTTACTTCTAAGAAGATATAAAAAAAATAATCTATTTTTGAGTTTCATGTGCAAAAATAAGCATCCTTGTTAAAAATATGGGAGGTTAAAAATTATAGGTTTATGCAAAGGATTATGCTTATATCTAAGAAGATATAAAAAAATAGCTATTTTTGAGTTTCATGTGCAAACATAAGCATCCTTGTTAAAAATATAGAAGGAGGTTAAAAATTACAGGTTTAGATAAAACATTGGTACACTGGTTTATTAGCAACTATGAAATTATAATATAAAATATATTATTTAATTTTACACAGAGATATGAAATTCTTTATAATAATATTTGAAGAATGATTACATAACATATAATTCTTTGATAAAGGAGCTGAATGTTAATATATAAAAATCAAAATAATTTTGTCATTGTCAATATATTTATATACATTAACAAATATTTACAATAATTAATAATTTATATCTACTTCATTAAATGGAGATCCATGGTAAGAAACTTAGGATCCATAGTACCATAGAATTTCCAACGAAGCCAATTTATGTCCATTGCATATGTATCTTGATCAGTAAAGAAATGAAACGTGAGTAATATGTACTCATGCTTTCATAGAGACTTCAAAATAAAGCTGGACTACTTATCCACCAAGAAGAACGCTGCTCTCAACATATGACTTGCTAAATTTTTAATAAAAAAATAAAATTATATATATATATATATATATATATATCATGTTTTAAAAATATTGCTCACTCAGCCAAGAATAGGTTTAAAAAAATGTGTTAAAATATTATTTCTAACATAAATTTAATATAATAAAAGTTTATCTTTTCAAAAAAAATTATAATTTTATAATAAATTAGATGATAAAATATTTTATATTAAAAATATATAAAGAAAATAACAATACAATTTAGTAATTATTTCTTAACTATAATATTTAAATTATATTCATATATCTATTTTCTATATATTAATTTATTTATTTTCAATAGAACTATCTACCCCTTATGTAATGTTCTATTCAATTTCACCATTATAATAATTTATAATAAGGTATAATAATATTCTTCAAAATTGTAAATTTAGTCATTTTTAAATTATAAATATAACATATAATTCAAAAAAGTCAATATTTAAAATAAAAATTTATAACATTATTTAAAAGAAAGCTATATTATTATTCAAAATTTAAAGTAAATAAATTTTTAGAATATTCATATTAAAATGAAATATTATATTTTTATAATTTAAATATGACATGATATAAGGAATAAATTGAATGCATGGTGATTGGTGATTGAGGGAGGGAAACTGACGGGAACAATTGTATATACCTTAAGGTGTAGGGTGTAGGTGTGGATGGATTTTTGCTCTAATATTTAAGTAATGAAAGTTTCACCACTTAATAGTATGCAAGGTATTTAGCTTGGGTTCTCCTCTAAATGTTTTATTTCTCCTTGTGGCACTAGATATTGTGTAGGTTTATAATGTAGTTGTTTGAACTTGTTTCTAGTTGTTGCTTCTCACCGCACTCTTCCTTTCTTAATGGAGTGATCTATTTGCACTAGGAAAGAGCCCTTCATAATTTTTCATTGTTAAATTATTTGAATGTAATTGAAAAGCAACTTTTGAGCTGTAATATGCTAGAATGTATATACTATATGTTATATACCATGCATGCGCTGATATTAATCCAATTGTTGGTATGGAATGCTGCTTAGTAAGTTAATAAATTCCACAACTACATCCCTTCATAATTTTTATGTGGATAAATTTCCATCTTTCTTGCTTTGCAAATTAGTTTCCATCTTGCACCATATCACTTGGCGTTTACTAGTACATACAGATTGTGGGATTATTCTTCGTTTCCTCATTTCCATCATTGATCCTCCCCTTGAAAACTATCCAGGATCTTTTAATGTTGTTGGTTGATTGATTAAATTTTAATGTTTGATTTTACATATAACGTGAAACATTATACGACAGCAACTTAAAACGCTAACTACTAGCCTAACATTCAATATAACAATAATATGCTTCATCAGTTTCTATTTTCCTAAGAGGGAATTCCCCACATTATCTCTTTTGAATTGGAAAAATTTTGGGAGTACTTCATGTTTTAATAAAGTGATCATGTCATAAAGTAATAAGTTATTAATTCAATCAATACTTAGATGTAGGGAGTGACTCTCATTGAGGCTATGTAAATGTAACAGCCCAAATATCACTAAAATTTAAAACTTTTTAAAACAACATTTATTTCTACAATGCTACTTGCGGAATTTATGGATTTTAACATATTGACTAATGACAGTAAAACACATAAAATAGATTGTATAATTTAACATGTGCGAACAAAGGATTATAAAATGAATTTGATAGATGATAAATAAATTCTCATGTGTTATGGATCTTTTAACTAAATGCTGACGACTTCGTTGTATGTTTTCTGAAGGGGTTCCTACAGGGTGTCCTTGGGTTTACTTAGCTTGATAGCTAAAGCATTGGAACTGTTTCTTTCTTTCTTTCGCAGATCTACAGGTAAGGTATTAAAATATTTTTAGTATTTCAAGAATGCTATGTACTTCAGCTAGTCATCTCTAAATTATGAAAGAATGTGTATTGCCATGCATGAAGGTAAAATCGGTAAGATCTTTCAGTTTTTCTTTTAACATCGCAAACTATTTGTATCCTGCTGGGTGAAGTAAACTAGAGGTATTTCGCGATAAACTACTATTAGTCAGTGAAACGGAAATTGTAACAATGCCACCGACTTTACAAAACAATGATTAAAGTGAAATGTGAAAATGAGGGTCCTTTCGATCTGCACAAAAATATCGAAGAGTCTTTTAATACACATTAATATCAAGCATGTGAAGATAATTAATGAAGTGACATGGATAATTATTATGCATCCTTAGCGAACAAGGAAATATCATCCTATTAAATTTGATAGTGCAATTATGAAATAACATTATCATTCTTATAATGTTGTGATACATCATTAAACTTCTAAATCTATGTAACTATTACCAACATGCAGCTATGTTACTAATTCACCTTTCTGCTAGCATTATTATAAGTCTATGATGCAAAATTGATGGCCTTCTGGGCCTATGTAACATTGTTGCATGCATCCTAAAAAAAACTACTAAACTTTTGCAATGTAATCTACTATATCACTTATAGACAATATGTCGAATTATTTTGATAAAAGTCGTAAGGAAATTCCTACCTTATACTATGTTTAACATATGAATAAATACTATGTTAAACATAAATAAATATTAAAACAATTGAATGTCAACATAACACAAATAAAGTTTAAACATAATAATTTAAAACAAATAAATGTCGACATAATACAATTAAAGTGTAAATATTTGAATGGTATTAAATTAAACTATATAACGTAATATATGATCCTACCTACCATACGAAAATGCAATGAAAACTTCGGAACATATATAACATAATATGTTATGGGCATGCTAGGCTCTAATGCAAACAAAGCTATACAATATATAACAACCCTGCGTGAACATGTGTGTTATGCAAACCTTGGAATATAATACATATCATTTGAAATGAAAACCTACATACCATGCGCCTTGTGTTCGGAACTTTGGAACTTATGTATATAGTTGATATTTAAAATGTAAACGTTTTCCTATGCTAAACATTAGAATATAATAAATTCAATGTTTGAAACGTAAACATGTTACTAATGTGGCTTCGACGAAGACTTTGGAAACCTATAGTATAATAGCACCCGGGATTAATATTTCATACTATGGAAAGGTAGCGTTAACCTTGGCATATAATATACGAACGTATGTTGGGGTTCAGGCTTGTGTTATTAACTGTGATGTTGACAGTGTTTTAAATGCTCCTGCAGGGGTAATCTGGCGAGGTGATACAAGATCACTTCGGCATTAATGCGAGGCTGCAACCCCTTGTGGATTGCTTCGTTGGCTCCTTCGGAATTAGCTCCATGTGATGACCATTGTTGAAAAAGTATGATCCTGCCAAGCTATAACTTGTTTCCTACTTGGCGTGGCCTCCGACTGCTATACCGTTGTTAGATTTTTGATTTTGCGTTCATTTGGAACCTGGTCTTTCGGGGAGAGAGGCCGACAGTCCGCTGTGATGTAGGGCTTGGCCCTTGACTGTCCTTTGGTATCTCTGCGACTCAGCACCTTCGTTTTAATGGTGGAAACCTGTGTTTAAGAGTTGCAAGGTTCATCGTTTGAAAGTATTGAAGCCTGTGTTTTTAATAGTTGCATGGTTAAAATGTTGAAAGTGTTGAAGCTCTGTGTGGCTTTCGTCGTGTTACGAGAGAGGTTCTCTACTTGGCACCAGGGATACCACTCTGGATGCGACTATCGTTTTAGTGAGGCACCGCTGTCCTGCTTCAAAGACAATCCTTCGTAGTTGTTTCTCAATGCTGCAATGTAATACATTTTTATTCTTATGTAACATTTCGTTTTGAACAAGTTTTAACCTCGTCTTAAATTCCCTTGACAGGTATCCTTCTTCGTGGTGGGGTTTATGCTGCTGGCGACGGATAGCATGCATGAAACGGTAAGCCCTGGTGGCAAACACTCCATAGATTCTCTTGGCAGTTGCAGACAACGATGAAGTTGTAACATTTGTGCTTTCTGTCCAGTTGTCGGTCTTTAAAAGACATTGTGTCTAGTCTTTGTGTTTGTAGTAAGGTGCTTTTGGCTACTAGGTCGATGTAATAGCGTTTAAGTTTAAGTGTTAGTAGTCTTGGTTTTAGTTTTCGAGTCGAACTGGCAATGTAGCTCCGTCGACAAGGGTTTTCAATCCTCTGTCGGGTTTTTAAAACAAAAACGACACTACTTCGGTTTTCAATTAGTTGTTTTTGTTTCGTCTTGATGGGGTTTCAACCCAAGGTTGTAACTTGTAACTGGATGATAAAAATGTTTGAATGAAACATGGAAATTTCTCTACTATCATTTCGTTTATAGGAAAATATAAACTAAAAACTTTTAAAGGGATTACAGTGAAATGTATGCGTTGTGATGTGTGTGGAAATGATAAAAGATGAAGTGTCTTCGTTATCCTGAATCGTCGTTTTTAGTTTTCCTTTGACGAAACGTAAAAGTCTGCAATGAAATGAAAAACTTGGATAACTTTGAAATGTTTTTGTGCAAAGGGTACTGCTCTTGGTCATTTGACCAGAATGTTCATTGTGCTTAGTTCTTAGATACTGAATAAATAAAATTGCTAGTTCTGTTGATATGAGGGTTTGTAAAATAACTATTAGAGTTTAGGGTTTTTATACAACATGTTGGAAACACATGCAGGAATACATTAGATAAAAATGCATTTCGGTTTTGTATATTAATAAATGATTATGTAGTGAATAAAATAAACTTTGATAATCTTTGAAGAGAAATACATGGAAAGCATGAACTTTTGATTCCTACTTGAAAATTTCAGACTAGTACTGCATAGTATTATTATGGAATTTTTTTGATAATTTATGAAACAAAAATTGATTTCATAGCTGAGTATAAAACACGGATATCCTCACGACAATAAATTTATTATTTGAAGAAAATGAAACAGTACTGTAAGGAAATTTACAGAAGTCTGAAAACTTTCGATTATACTAAATCAAACTATCCACTAACAGCAAGAAAACTTTAACGAAATAAACAGAATGGTTCCTTTCATCATCTTTAGCAATTTTCCTATCATATCTATCTCTATTAAATTATTCTCTGTACTAGAGTATGATGCCAATCCATTAGCATGGGAAAAATGCAGAGAACATTTATTCAACCTTTCATAATGTAAACAGTACTAGAGAGAACTTTATTTAACTTAGAAATAAAAATAATTATGTGTGTCCAACAATATCTTTGAAAAACGGAGAGTTATTATAACAGATAGAAAGCTTTTTAACTGCATAAAAATTTAGGAAAGATCAGTAGAACCTGTAAATGATGATAGGGCCGACAAACACCCAAGGAGGCCTGTTCCTCCCAACCTATTCTAGAAGAAGCAACATAATTGCTGACTTCTAGTGAACCCCCGAGCCTACTTACTGAGCCACTAAGTAGATGGAATCTGTGTAGAAGCAAGGCACTAAAAAATGCCTTCAGCACTCAGCATCAACCTCCTGTAATAAAATTCCTTCAACACTCAGCATCACACTCCAGAACTCAAACAGAGTTTAGCAGACTCACAACATGATAACCAACTTAGCATATCCCCTCATCAAATCTCTTCGGTGCAACACAACAAAACCCCAAGGTAAATTTCCTTGTCAGGAAAAGTGATGAACCTCAGTTCACAATTTGATGGCTATTATATAGACTGCCTAGGTCTTTAGTAGTCAGTTTTGAAATAAATGAGCCTCAAGCTCCAGTCCCATCTTTCAGGGCAATATGACCACATTTCAAGGGAGTTGTCCCATACCAACAGCTAGTTAGTTGCATCATGATGCTTCCACATGTCCATTTCCTTCTACCCCAGATTCCATTCCACCTAGTGGATCAGTAACCACTCTTTCAACAGTCCTCTTAGGTGTTTGTCTCCTATTTTATTTTTTAAATAATAAAATATTGTGCATATTACAGTCATCCTTGGACACTTGTCCAAAATAAAACTTTACAATAAAAGTTAACATAATGTTTTCAGCATAAAATGTTTTTCAGCAAAGAGGGTATGTTGTAGTAAAAAACTGCATGCCTTTTGGAATACACATTACTTGCCAATGGGTGCAAATGCTCATGCATCAGACTCCCATGGCAGGAAAACTTATAACCTTGTGGTCATATGTCTGTACTTTCTTTAAAACTCATTGATCCCAAACTTTATGCTGCAGTTGTTGTTGTACACTAGTTCAACTACTTTTTCCTCTCTCTGTTGTTTTCAATCTGCCAGGTTTCCAAGTTTTGTTTTGCATCTTTTCTTTAGCTCTGCAATTATTAGTTCTTTTTCTCTCTAGGAATTGGTTTTGATGCATTTCAATTCAATATGAGATAGATGAAAATAGTTGAAAGTAAGAGTGACACGCATGTCATAATTGAATGCAAAAAATTGAATATGATTCAACCACTAGTTTTACCAACCCCTGAATACCATGCTCATTATGAGAGAATGGCCAATGAGAAGAGATTGGAGAAATAAGCATGTTCATGTACTATTTGTTGTGGTGGGAATAGGAGAACAAGACAAGTGATTCATGAACATCCATGATGTAACATGGTCATAGCAGTACAAGCCCTTTCTCTAAAATTCCTTATCCTGATGGTTTCAATGATGATTGGCACAAGTTGATGGGGGGTGGTTCAAAACCTATGTATGATTCTTGCAAGTTAATTCAGTTGTCAATAATCCTTCTATTTCTTAATTTGCAAATGATGCATGGTTGGAAAAATGGGAGTGTTGATGAGTTATTGGCAATGCTACATCGGTCATTATCGCCTGACTTTACATTTCCAACAAAACGAAGTGCATGTAAAGCACAAATCACTAAGATAGGCTTATGGTCTGAAAACATTCACACATGTGTGAATGGTTGTGTATTATTTCACAAAAATCATGCAAGTGATACTTACTATCCAAAATGTAAAGAAACATGGTATAGACCAGGGTTGAAATCATATTCATCCCCTAGAAAGGTTCTTTGCCACTTTACACTAAAAGTCCCATTGTTGCTTCGAATGTATAGATGGTTGATTTCCTGATATTAATTACCATACCCGATGCCATAAACAATAGGTCCACTACTTCCTTGATTCGATTGCATTCCACATCTGAGCATAGAAAGAAGAGGAGAATACCATCAATGAATAGTAAGTGGGTTATTCTATTTGAGAATTAGTCTATTTAGACCTTCCACTATGAGAAAGAATAAGTAGGAGGAGATGGGGAAGCCTTGTCGTTAACCTATTTCTACCTTAAAAAATTGGGGCCCTACACCATTGATAAGAACTAAAAATGATGACTAAACAATACAGTCCATTATTCAATTTCACAATATCAACATTGAGCCCAATTTGAAGGAGAACTAGCCTAATAAATAACTAGGAGACGTGGTCAAAGGCTTTTGACAGATCGAGTTTTAGAATGAGAACCTATAATTTTTCCTTTTTTATTTAGTGAATGCCTTCCTTGGTCAAACCAATAGCTTTGTGGATGGTTATCTCCTTGAGGAAACCAAATTGCTCTTAGGTGACCACTGAAGACAAAATGGGATTGAGAAAAACATAGGTAATCTTAACCATAAGGGTAGGTTTTTGAATGGGTGCTTGTTATTTATAAGTTTCACTCCAAATACATAGGTTTATTTAAGTCTTGTAAAATTAAATAAGGTCAGAAGACTGTAAAATTAAATAAAGTTTCATTAAGTTGAAAAATTAGTAATAAATCAAAATCAATTTATGTTTAATTTTGTATTTTAAATTTGATGTATAACTAATAGTAAATTTTAGAAAAAAAATATAATATACTATTGGTTTCTCCAACGTGGTTTTTGACATATGAAAAAAATGCATCCCACATGGTATTGCATTAGTGAAATGAATTATGGCTGACATCAATGGTTATGTTGTGAGATTACCACTAAAGATGAGAAATGCCTTAAAGATTACTAGAAACAAGTAGTAAATGGTAAGAGCAGTGTATGTCTAAGAATAAGCATTAAGACTATGCAACCAATATTCCATGTATTATATCCACGAGAGCTTAAAAGGCTCTAAAATGGCATTGTAGGTGAAGACGAGGATGAGTTGACCTCAATTATAGAACTAGATATGTGTCTACAAGAAAATATAGAGACATTATTTGGGTTGTGAGGGTAGCCTCCACCTGTTGGCAGGCGGTTTGATGAGGACGTGTCGCGGTACCGCCGAAGTTGCGACACGTTGGATAAGGGCGCGAAAGAAGTATTTTGTATTAAAGTATACCGTGGTTGGCGGGTTTTGGGTCATTTGGACCATGTATTTTGTAATGTCGAGTCAAGTATACTGCAGTTGGTGGGTTTTGGGTCATGTAATGGTAATATCGAGCCAGTTGTACCGCGGTATGTGGGTTTTTGGGTTGTTGGACCAAGTTAGTTAGTCGATTGTCCATAGTATTGGTTAGGAAAGTGGACAATAATTGTAATTGGCAGAAGCCTATAAGTAGATGAAGAATTGTAGATGATAATTAGGAATTCATAGTAGTTGTGATAGAGGATAAGGAGATAGAGCTGTATGCGGTGAAATTGCGCAGAGATTGATGTATCGCTTTTGGGTTTCCATATGAATATAAGACTGATGATTTTGTGCCATCTCTGTGTAATGCTACTATTGCTATTTCCTTAATGCGAGTATCTGTTTTTGTTTCTGTTACTATGATATGAATGCCGCAATGATATGATATAGATGTCTGTTTACTTAAATGTTCAATGCTGCGATTAAGTGAGATATTATAAATTCATGATGAATGTTTTACACTACTGTTAGTATCACACTGCCGCAACTCGCCTCCTCCCTCGACGGAAACATGGTTCCATCTGCTCTTCTTCGATGCCTCGGGTGAGACCTCATCCGCTCTGCGAGTGTTGCTAGGTGGGCTCACACTTGCCTGGGCCAGTGCCCAGGGAGGCTGCAGTATGAGTCGACAGATGGTGAACCCCTGTCGACTGTGAGGGCGCGGTTTGGTCAACAAATGGTTCCATTGCCGGGATTGTGTGCAGAGTAAGAGGAGGCCATGTTGTGGCACCCAACGAAGCTAGATATATAGAGATGGTTTGATCAGAGACTACAGGAATTCACTGAAAAGGAAAGTCAGAACACGCGACTAACAGTCGATCATTGGTTGGGAAGATATATTCACGACGGTCTGCACGAATGGTTCTTCTGTGAATTCCCGGTTATTTTGTATGAGTGGTTGTCAAAGCTGACCTTCCAGAAGAGAAATTTCTAGGGTGGTGAGCCGATGGCTTGGACCCCGGAGTTGATCCAAGAGTTGCAGGAAGTTGATAATAAGGCATCACGGGCTGTTGAAGTTTGGCTTGATAGCATCTTAGAAGGATACATCATTGAATTTGTGGTTGACACGAAGAAGTCCTATAGTGAAGCTGAAAGATACTTCTTTGACGGACCGAGAGGAAGGTTTCTGCTATCACTCCAACTGTCGATTAAGATGCCAATCTACGAAAAAGGTATATTGAAGATGCACCTTGATCAGTAAGTAGCTTGGTGGGCGGAGGCCGTAGGTATTGCGATTGTCGAGGGGTGGTCAAAGGAATGGTAAAGGGGTAGATGGGTGCAGACCATGAGGAGACTGTGAGTGAAGCCGAGGAAGAAAGTAGCCTTACGAGGGGAGGAGCAAGGTTCCAACAGGAAAAGAGGCAGAGGATAGGAGAAGGTCCTGCTGCGATCGGACTACAAGACCGTGAAGGAAGGCCACACAGGATGAAGCGACCTCACAGTCCTGATAGGGATGACCAGGCTACGCCCATAATTGAGGCAGGACCAAACCCCGGCACGAACATACCCACCCTTCCGCTCACTGACTCACAACCAGCAAGAAATACTACTTCGACACCGCCAAGTTCGTCGATTCAGCAGAAGTTAATTGGTAGTAGTACAGCGACAGGAGGAAGGAAGTCCAAAATGGCGGGTGATGATGAAAAATTACCGTTGTTCCACAGAAGTGCTACAGATAATCCTGAGCAGTATTGGTTTTTGTGTGAGGCAGTTTGGACCATGAAACAGGTCACTGATGATAATGCTAAGAAAGGAAAGTTGGGCATGACTTTGCGAGGTCGTGCATTAGATTGGTTCATGAAATTTATTTTGGTTCCCATGGGAGCACCAGAGAATTCTGTGGATGAGATTCAGGAGGGAGTGATTGCTGAATTTAGGTGGCCTAAGCCTGAAGCTCAGTACATCACTGAGTTAAAGGAAATTAAGCAGTATCCTAATGAGACAGTTTGGGATTTCGACCAACGATTTAAAACATTGATGGAAAAGGTTAGCTTCAATATGAGTGCAGTACAACATAAAGAATGGTTCATTGCAGCACTGTTACCCCGTATTCGGCTGCCACTGATGCAGTAGAACATTTCGACGGCTAGCAAAGCTCTAGAGATCGCAATGCGACTAGAAGCGTCACCCATTGGAGATAATGCAGCTGGGATGTCACAGATACAGACACAGCTTGCCAATTTCACTATACAGTTGCAGGATTTGAAGAAAAACAAATAACAACACGAAGACGTATGGTGTACATGATGTCGACGAGAGGGGTATACGAAGGATGATTGTCTGGATTTCCGTAATTACTTGGTCTCAGGAGCACCTAATCCGTTGAATGGTGGCATTCTGCCATGGTGTCGTGTTTGCCAAGTGTTTGGGGATGGTCACGACAATTGTCCATATATGCAGAAAATGGTTACAACTCCGCAAAATTTGTATTGCACTTTTTGTAAGTTGGTGGGACATGATGACAAGGATTGTCGTGCGTATGGATTACTACAGGAGAGAATGTGTGATGCATTTTATGTCAAAGATGATCAATGTGCTGCACCATTACAACCGCAGGTAGCTCAGTCGATACCTCCACCACAGATGTCATTTGTACTATAGCAGCAGCAACTGCAGCAGTTTGTACCGCAATATCGACCGATGAACCCCCCACAGCCGCAGTATGTGCAAAAACCGCAGTATGCTCCACAAGGACAAGGGATACTACCAGCACCCATGCAGCAACAGTTCAATCAACCTCAGTACCAGTAGCAGGGTGGCTACCGAGGAGGATACCGGGGTGGATGAGGTCATGGAGGAGGAGGCCTAGGTGGTCGTGGACCTGTTCAATGTTACCACTGTGCGGTATGGGGAGATTATCAGCGCGACTGCCCATTGCTACAGAACCAATGTACATTCTGTTATGGTAATGATTAGATGGTTGAGAATTGTCCACAGTTGATTTCACGATGGCAGGATGGGAATGCCTTGCAACTACAGAATCAGTCCTAGCCGCAACAACCAGTATAGAATCAGGTGCAGCAACCAGTACAGAACCAACCCCTGCGACCACCACCGAATGCCAATCAAAACGTAAATCGACCAGGAAACCTGCAGCAGAACCAGACATAGGGTGCCAATATTGCGACTATTTCTGTAGAACCGTGACCATAGGATGCGTTGGTAGCTGTTGTTACTCGAGGAGGTAAAACGACTGGGGAAGATGGGTCATGACCACTGATTCGGTTGGTTGGTCAGAAGATGGTACCATTCGACATTGATACGGAGAGAGAGACATTTTTGGAGGCACATCGTACCTTAGAAAAAGACCGCTGTAAGGGTATTATCTGTGATATGCCACCTGTATTTTATACCACCGCTGATGCTAATCGATCGCCCGTATTGGGGACGTTGCAAAAGTTTTTGGAGCATTGTTTTTTGTTGGCCCGAGACCCGGTTGCATTGGGTGAGATTGAGGGATGGCTACAACAATTTTAGAAAGGACGGCAGGAGTCGGCTGTAAACTCCTTGCAGCGATGAAAGACTAGCAAGGAAATGTAAATGAATATACAGATTGGCGACTATGATGTTGATTCAGTTATTCCTGATCTTGGTTCGGATGTCAACATATTAACCAAGTAGGCATGGCAGAAAATGCGGATTCCCCTATTGAGATGGTCTCCTGTACAACTCCGATTGGCTAACCATGCAAAGGTAACACCCATTGGGAGGGTTCCGCGGCTCACGATTGATATTGAGGGTATGAAGACCTATGCTGACTTTGACATCATTGAAGTAGTTGAAGGAGGAGGCTCCTATCCCGCACTATTGGGGATAGGATGGGATAATGACAGTGGAACAGTAATCAACTTCAAGAAGCGCATGATGACTTTCGAGAATCGCGATTTCCAAGTCATCGCTCCATTGGATCCGACTGAAGGACGCCGATATGTTAAGCCTATAAAATATGATGATCACATTGGCTGGGACCATGCATTCAATATTTATGAATACTACATTCATCCCACTTTCCAAGGTGAGCTAGAGTGGCACAGCGAGAGTTCTGCGTCTTCCGATTCTGATGATGCCTTAGAACACTGTCAGAACCAGATGCATGAAGTTCCGTTCTGGAAATGTGGTCTAGTTATGCAGTCTTTATGTCAGGTTGCGACAGAAATGGTCACACTTCCTATCTATGAGGGGTTGCCCGACCTCACTAAATTTTTGGTGGAATTTGAAGAACAAGTTTCAGAACCTCAGTGATTGATGGCATTACCGGAAGCATTGAAGGCTGCTCCAGCACGCTGGTGGGCGACACACAGAAAGTTCATTAACTATTGGTCACAGTGTCGGAGGTTGATGATGGTTCGGTTCGGTGAAACTGAGGTTTATCAAGCTGGAAAGTATGATGGATGGAATAATCCGTAGGATCATGTGATGGAATGTCAACAGTTATGGATTGCATGACCTCGCGATGAGTGGTTCCATGCTTTTATCCATACTTTGGATGAGATGTCGCGCTCCTGGTACACCGCAGCTGAGTTATGTCAAGAATTTACAACATGGGGGGAATTGATGGTCTACTTCACGCACACATTCACGTTTGCGGATGCTAACCCTGATATCCATAACGCCTTGCAAATCATCCGCGATGTGGTACTTTAGGTTGTTCCCATAGCCTACCCTGTCGACCCGCATACGCACTTTCAGATGCAGTCTCTTATGGAGTGTTTTAATATTAGTGGTGGGCCAGAGGATGATGATGATCCCCAGAATGTCAATATTCCTGAATCTGAAGGAAGTCGCGATGTGGTTCCACCTGCTGTGCCAAGTAATCCATTTATTCAACTGTTGCAAATCTGTAAGACGAATATCGGCACTGAGGATACTCCCAGGTTTGCTAATGTTGGATATTATTGGGATGATGAGTAAGGTCACTGAGTTACTTCATGAATTTCAAGATGTGTTTCCCATGAAGTTTTCTGAGATGAAGGGAATACTGGGCGATTTAGGTGAGATGAAGATTCCCTTAAAGCCAGATGCTAAGCTGGTCCGACAGCAACCTTATCGGTTGAACCCGTGACATAAGGAAAAGGTGAAGGCAGAACTTGATTGTATGTTGGATGCTGGTATTATTGAACCTGTGGAAGAGTCCGAATGGATCAGTCCTATGGTGGTGCAGGACAAGAAAACAGGAGAAGTACGTATTTGTGTTGACCTGCGGAAGTTGAACGAGGCCTGTTTGCATGACCCTTTTCCGATCCCGTTTACTGATGAGGTAATTGAAGGTGTGGGAAGCCAAGAGATGTACTCATTCACTGACGGATTCTCTGGTTACCATCAGATCCACATTGCCAAAGAAGATCGCCATAAGACCACTTTCATTACTAAATGGGGTTTCTTTTAGTACACGGTCATGCCCTTTGGTTTGAAGAATGCACCTGCGATATTCTCTCGGGTCATTCTTGCCGCATTCAAAGATTTCATTCAAAAATTCCTGCAGGTATATATGGATGATTGGACAGTTTACGGGTTGATTCGGGATCATCTAGCCAATTTGCGGTTGATGCTTGAGCGATGCCGACAGCACCAGATATTGCTGAACATGAAGAAATGTATTTTTTGTGCGTCGTTTAGGATATTGGTGGGTCATATTGTGTGTAAGCAAGGCTTGTTGGTTGATCCAGCCAAAATTGTGCTTATTTTGGGATTGCAACCGCCAACCACTGTTAAGTAGCTGCGAGCCACTTTCAGTCATACCGGATATTACTGCAAGTTCATCAAGGGTTATGCTGCGATCACTGCTCCCATGGAAAAATTGTTGAAGGATGCGGCATTCCAATGGAGTTCGGAATGTCAGGATAGTTTCGAGACGCTCAAGGCGAAGATGGCGTCGGCCGCGATCTTGGTTTTTCCCAACTGGAGTAAGGAATTCCATGTCCACATCGATGCCTCGTCGATCGCAATAGGTGTTGTCTTGGCACAACTTGGCGAGGGTGACCTTGATCATCCCATCGCTTTTGCTAGTCGGAAGCTATTCTCTGCCGAACGCAATTACACTACCATGGAATGGGAAGGTCTGGCTATGGTTTATGCACTGTAGAAGTTCAGGCATTATTTATTGGGTGGCCACTTCAAAATGTCACTGATCATTCCGCATTAAAATACTTGGTCAACAAGCCTGTGTTGGGGGGGAAGATATTTCGGTGGCTACTGCTGTTTCAAGAGTTTGATTTTGAGGTCATTGTAAAACCCAGGCGACTGAATGCTAGTCCAGATCATTTGTCACGGATTGAAACAGGGGAGGAGCCAACTAATATTGAAGATGGATTGACGGATGCCCAATTATTCACGATTACCGCTATGGATCATTACTTTGATGACATCCTTCAATTTTCAGTAACTGGCACTGCGCCTGAGGAGTTCTCCATGACTCAAAAGAAGCAGTTGGTTGTCAAGGCTGCAGATTTTTAGTTAATTGCGGGAGAGTTATATAAATTGGGTGCCGATGAGATATTGCACCGATGTGTCTTTCCACATGAAAAAGAAGATATATTGGATGAGGCACATGGTGGAATAGCGGGTGGAAATTATGGAGGTCGGGCGACTGCCAGGAAGATACTGCGTGCAGGTCTTTGGTGGCCTACTTTACATAATGATGCAATAGACTATGCGCGGTCCTTCGATGTTTGTCAACGCATTGGTAAACCATCCAGGCATGATGAGATGTCTCTACTACCTCGACTGACATTACAACCATTCGAGAAATGGGCTGTGGATTTTGTGGGGCTGATCAATCTACCAGGGAAATGCATGGGTGTGCCATACATCATCATGGCAACAGAGTATTTGACCCGATGGGAGGAGGTGGCACCTGTTGTCGATTGCTCCGTAGCAACGACTTCCCGGTTCTTGTTTGATAACATTCTCACCCATTTTGGGTGCCCTAAGATTTTGTTGAGTGATTAAGGAAGTCACTTTCTTAATTGCACAATCAGCGCATTGACAGAGGAATTGCAGATATAGCATAAGAGGAGTACGCCCTATCATCCACAGGCGAATGGGATAGTGGAGGCATTTAACAAAGTGTCAGAACATGTGCTGATGAAAGTATGTAATGCAAACTACGACGACTGGGACCTAAAAATCCCAGCAGTATTGTGGGCTTATTGCACTACATGTAAGCGGTTAACGAGTCAGACACCTTTTAGGTTGGTATATGGGAAAGATGCAATTATGCCCATGGTGTTTATTGTCCTGAGTCTACGCATTGCGGCTATTACAGGTATGGACGATGTTGCAGCACTAGAAGATCATCTAGCGCAATTAGTGCAGTTGGAGGAAGATCGATTTGTTGCTGGGTTTCACCAAGGGGTGGAGAAGGATCGACAAAAAGCATGGCATGATCGCTAGATCAAGAGTGAACAATTTCAACAAGGCAACTTGGTACTGTTATACGATAGCAATTTTATGAAACATCCAGGCAAATTGCAGATGCATTGGCTTGGCCCCTATCGCATCAGTCAGATTACTTCCAGGGGAACAGTTCAGTTGCAGCAATTGGATGGGGCGATGCTCCCTAAGTTGGTCAATGGTCATCGGTTGAAGCCCTATTGGTTGGGCTTAGAGCAGCGCGATGCCTGAGTCGCATCACAAAAAAAAAAAAAAAAAGTGTCTGTTGTAGGTTGTTTGATGGTCGACGATGCATGCAGCAGAGGGAATGTGCACAGAAGAAGGCTTATACTGCAAGGTTGTAACTACAAAGCGACGAAGTTCATTTAGCCATACGTGCCATGCGTGTAGGAAGTTACTTCACGGTACTGGGTTCGACGATGAGTACTCCTACAGGGTCCCAAGGCTCACTTGTCTGCCATGACGGCGGAGCCTTGGATTTGGTTCGCCATGATTAACAGTATGGTTAGCGCTTTGGGAGTGCAAGGCTCACACGATTCCACACGTGGCTTCTCCAGTGGCAACATGGTAGCCACCTGCTACGTTACTTGATGGGTTCACTCACGCAGCGGTGCGGCTAGATAGAATCATTAAATTTGTCGTGACTTGACGTTCGGCTACCTATAAACAGCAGCGGTTGCTGGTGGTTCATTACAGAGAAGTTTTATTGCAATTGAGTGGTTATGCTGTTCGATCTGTTGGTGAATAGAGTGTGAGGAATTCCAAGGAGGGTGTAGAAATGCTTCATTTTGTTTCCTGTGGTAGCACTCCAGGGTCCTTGCGAGCCCGAATGACGAGTGTCCCTGAGCGCATGGATACGGTGGATGCATTTATGTTGTGTCAGCCTGGGCCGGTGCCCAGGCAACTGCGATATGAGTCGACAGTGAGCTAGACCATTTGTCGGTCCCGCATGATTTAGTATACAGTAGTCCTTCGAAGGGTTGCGATCTTTTTGACCTGAACACTGGTTGGGGCGGTAGCTCCCTGACCTTAGTAGAAAATGGGCACTAGCATGAAATAGATGTGCCGGAGTCTCCCTCCGATCTCGCACCTTGGTGTTGTTTGTCCTCTTTTCTTTCCCGTCTGTGCTATTCGAAGATCCTGGCGGTCGAGTTCGAGATGTACATGGCAGCAAGCCGGTGGATGACCACCTTGTTGACGAATTACATGACAGCGAGTTGGGTGTTTCCCACTCTTCGTTAAGGCTTACAGAATTGGTAGCCGAGGATCTGTACATCCGAATGAAGGAGACAACATTGCATGGTCCAGACAGCAAGAACAAATGCAGTTGACGTGGCTTGAGGGCGAGCCACAAGATTGTGTTGGGGGCCTGTTGGCAGGCGGTTTGATGGGGACATGTCGTGGTACCGCCGACGTTGTGACACGTTGGATAAGGGCACGAAAGAAGTATTTTGTATTAAAGTATACCGCAGTTGGCGGGTTTTGGGTCATTTGGACCATGTATTTTGTAATGTCGAGTCAAGTATACCGCAGTTGGCAGGTTTTGGGTCATGTAATGGTAATATCGAGCCAGTTGTACCGCGGTATGCGGGTTTTTGGGTCGTTGGACCAAGTTAGTTAGTCGATTGTCCACACTGTCGGATAGGAAACTGGACAAGAATTGTAATTGGCAGAATCCTATAAGTAGATGAAGAATTGTAGATGATAAGTAGCAATTCGGAGTAGTCGTGATAGAGGATAAGGAGATAGAGCTGTATGCAGTGAAATTGCGTAGAGATTGATGTATCGCTTTTGGGTTGCCATATGAATATAAGAATGATGATTTGGTGCCATCTCTGTGTAATGCTACTGTTGTTATTTACTTAATGCGAGTATCTGTTTCTGTTTCTGTTACTATGATATGAATTCCGCAATGATATGATATAGATGTATGTTTACTTAAATGTTGAATGCTGCGATTAAGTGATATATTATAAATTCATGATGAATGTTTTACATTGCTGTTAGTATCGCACTGCCGCAAATCGCCTCCTTCCTCAGCGGAAACATGGTTCCGTCTGCTCTTCCTGGACACCTCGGATGAGACCTCATCTTCTCTGTAGTTGTTGCTGGGTGGGCTCACACCTTCCCGGGCCGGTGCCCAGGGAGGCTGCGGTATGAGTCGACAGATAGTGAACCCCTATCGACTGTGAGGGCACGGTTTGGTCAACAC
Organism: Larix kaempferi; assembly: GCA_027924585.1. Lineage (NCBI taxonomy): Eukaryota > Viridiplantae > Streptophyta > Pinopsida > Pinales > Pinaceae > Larix > Larix kaempferi. The sequence continues at coordinate 23,965,439 of BSBM01000318.1, read as the reverse complement.
CACCTAGACCCCAACTTGGTGTTCATAGCTAGTGAGTCATACTTTGAGAAGATATTGAAAAAACAAGTCCTCCAAAAATATCTAAGGTTCGTTCCAAATGAATCCTTTATCCTTTATGGGAGGGTGAACTCAAAAAAACAAGGAGTGAATAGACAATAGGTTACTTGGAAGGGACCCAATGTTTATTATTGTTGAAGAGATGGAGTATGCTTACAATAATTGCTCTTATGTGAAATGATAAGAATTAAATATAACCAAAAAAAATAGTGAAAAAATACAAATTATTGCATGTCAAAAATGTTTGCATATGTTGGTATATCACTTATCCTTACCTTGAAAACTAATAATAAAGAAAACCTAAGTTAATAAAAAAGAGAATAAGAAAATAATGTTTTAGTATAGACACCCTATTCACATGGTTAAATGACTTTTCATAATGTTATAATATTTCTACTTTAAACTAACTTTCACACTAAAATATTAAAATAGTAATAATTATCATTACAAAAATTTATATTAAAAAGCTTTTATTCAAAAGAATATATTTTAAAATTTAGATTTAATTTAAAGGAAATGTAAACAGTTTATTCTTTTCAATAATAAGTTAATATTAATGTTTAAAAAACATCTAAAAAAAATACAACAAAAATTATATAATATCTTTAAAATTCTTTAATGCTCAATATAATGACAAATATATTCAATTGAAGCTAGTTTCATAGACGTTTAGTATTTAAAATACTAGTCATACAGTTTTTAGATTTAGTGTTTTGAGTATTAGGAAGTAGTTGGTATAATATACATTATTTTAGTATTGAGAAATTATATCCTTCGTATTATTAAAAAATATATATATTTTTAATAAATTTTTGAATTTTTTTAAGAATACATATGAGCAAGTAATTTATTTATATTAATTGGATCTATTTCTCTCTTAATATATGACGTGCTCGGTTTTTAATGTTTTTAATGTTTTTAATGAATATATTGTTCTGATAAAACATATAAACTATTTTATTTAAAAAATTAATATTACTAAATTATATATATTATTTTATATTTATTAATTTAACCGTTGGAAATATCTTTTCTTAAACTATGATATGTTTAATTTTTAATAAATATATTGTTATAATAGACCATAAACACTATTTTATTTAAAAATATATTACTACTAAATTATATATAATATTTTATATTTCTTAATTTGATAATTTAGAAATATATTTATAAATAATGTATTTTAAAAATATTATTTTTTAATAGATTTAATATAAGTTTAGTGTGACAAGATGTTTATGTTTTTATAAAATTATTATAATATCGGCGGGTAGAAGATGGAAATATTACAATCTATACATACACTCAAAGTATTATGCTTACTTCTAAGAAGATATAAAAAAAATAGAAAAATGAACATCCTTCTTAAAAATATGGAAGGAGAATTGCGTACCTAACCCCAAGAGTGTCGAGGAGAATGGATCCCGTGACCTCACATGTTGGGAGGCCTAACAACAGGTGCTCGACCGATTGAGCTAACTCTTGAGACTTCATTGTTAATATACTTATATACATTAACAAATATTTACAATAACTAATAATTTAATATCTACTTCATCATTAAAAAAAAAATTGACAATGATATCATAGATTTCCAACGATCCATGATATCATAGATTTCCAACGAAACCAATTGATATTTATTGCATATATATCTTGATCAGTAAAATAAAACCTAAGTAATATATATTTATAGAGATTTCAAAATAAATCTGAACTACTTATCCACCAAGAAGAATGCTGCTCAATTTCATATAACATATTAATTTATTTATTTTTCAATAGAATTATGTAATGTTCTATTCAATTTCACCATTATAATAATTTAGAATAAGATATATCAATATTAATAAAAAATATAGATTAAATTAATTTTAAATTATAAATATGACATATGATTCAAAATAGTCAATATTTATAATAAAATTTTATAATATTATTTAAAAAAATATATATTATTATTCAAAAAGTTAAAATAAATAAATTTTCAGAACATTCATATTATAACGAAATATTATATTTTTAGTGTAAGAATAAACCCATACATTTAAGTAAAATAAATTTTTAGAATCTTCATATTACAACGAAATATTATATTTTTGTGTAAGGAGCGTGTACGATGGAATAAACCCATACATTTACCAAACAAATCATCCTTGTGGTATACATTTAAGTGCCAGCCATTAAATATTTTTATTCACAAATTAAAACAATGCCGAGCACGCGATCAGAGGTTAAAAAAATGTAAAGATTACCATCTATATATAGATCGGAATGATTATAGTTATTTCTAAACACATTAAAAACTAGCTATCTTTTGAGTTTCATGTGAAGAAAGGAATAAACATCCCCTTAAAAATAGGGAGAAACGTTAAAAATTACAGTTTCACATAAACATTGTTTCACTACTGATAGTAATGAAATTAATTATTTGAACACTGGTTTATTGTCATAATAGTCACAAAATTAATGATATGACAACTGGTTTATTACCACCAATTAAATTATAATATAACATCAAATCCTTTATATTAATATTAATATGTGACAAATGATTATATAACATATAATTCTCATCAAATAAACAGATTGCTAATGATGTAAAAACAAAGATAATCCTGTCACTGTGGGTATATTTATATACATTTAAGGTATATGAAGGAAACACAGATTTAAAGTAAAATATTAATTTTTTTATATTCATATGTAAGAAATGATTATACTAGCACAGTCATAAATAGAGTGGCCGATGAACATTGATAGATGTAGTCAATCAGTTAATTTTGTGGAGATGGTGGGTTGTTAAATAAAGGCTAAACAATAAACTAATTAATATAAACATAAAACAAATACTATTTAATAAATATACTCATTTTCTTAACCATCACTTAATCTAGCTTATTTAAATCTTAATCAAGATGTATTTGAACATAACAAGATATCACCATGAAATGAATCCCCACTGTACACTTGCTACACTCAAGTTAATCTTATTGATCCACTCAAGAAAATTCAAAATATGAAATAATATCAAAACACCTATAAATATAATTACATATAATTCTTTTATCAAATAAACAGATTGCTAATGATTTAAAAACTAAGATACTCCTGGCACTGCAAATATATTTATATACATTAATTACTGTAGAGGAAGCCAACAAAGATTTGCAGTAAAATATAATTTTCCTGATATTAAATGATTATACGACATATAATTCTTTCATCCCGTCACTGCTAGTATATTTATATAGAATTATCGAATGGGAAGCAAACAAAGGTTTACAGTAAAATATAATTTGTATCTAGTTCATAACCGACAAAAATTGGGATCTCATATATATATTTCCAACCAGGCGCATTGCTATTCATTGCATATGACAGTATTTTCAATCAGTCAAGAAATAAAAACTGAGTAATATATGCTCATGCTTTTTCGCAGAGACTTCAAAACCTGAGGAGAACGCTGTCTGGTCAAGCATCCGGTTTCAACGCTTCAATAATGCTTGGCGCGAAATCGCAATTACGAAAAACTTCAGGCTGAAGAAGCCCTGAGCCTAGAAATACAGACGAAAGTGTTAATAATTCCGAAAATAATTAATATTTCGTTACAGCTTAAAGCGCTCTTGAAGGATAGAAATGTTACCTTCTTTAATTATGGTTGTTATGGGAAACCGTGATTGCCACAAAAGACTGGCCCGAACAGTTCTGGGAAGACTTTTAGTGATCTGAAATACTGAGAATATTAGATCATCAGGCTCCCACATATGATATATGACAAGCTTTCCATTTACAGACAAGAACTGAGACATATGTGCATGTTGGTGAAAACTGTTGTCAATCCCTTCTATCTGAAGCCAAACATCCTGATCTGGATCATAAGCCCGGATGCTTCTTTCAGCTATTTGAGGATCCATGTCATCGTAACAAGTAATTAACATGTTTTGCACAACAGCTGCCTCAATGCCCATCCGCCATCCTTGGATCAACTTTCTTGAAACGCGAGTCCAAGAATTTGACGTCACGTCTAATGCTAATCCCGTCTGATATCCTTGGAGAATTATTTTCTTTCCAAGAAAAGCAGATGCAAATATATCAGACAAACCCTCGTCAAAATCTCTGGATAGGGCTTTAGGTAGAGGGACTCTAGACCATTCAGAGAATTGGTACACTTCACACCAGTAACGCCGGCCTTGTCTTCTGCAGCCACCGAACAAATAGATGCATCCATTCGCAGAGACGGCATAGGCCCCTTCCTTCAGTTCCCATGTGAAGCTTGCTTTGGACCAGTTATGGTCGTTTTGATGAAATACGTCAACGTAGCTTTGGAATCGTCCCTTTTCTGAACCTCCTACAACATAGAGATTCTTTCCCAGGACTGCGCTTGTAAACTCCCTTACGTTGTACGTTGGATCGGGAAGACGCAAGTACACGTTTTCTTTTATGTCAAGAGCATACAAGCTTTGGAGTTTTACAAAGTTACGAAAGTCGAAAAACCTTGCGTACACCCAATAACATGGAGTATTACGGACACTGCGTCTGAAATGTTCTTGCTCGACTGGCACGGGTGTGCGAAAACGCTGCGAACTGGATGCAACATCCCGAGAACTGCCAGTGGGATTATCCTCTTCATCCTGATCTGTTTTTAATCTCTTCGGGCGCGAGATTTCCATGATATTACAGATGCCGTCTGCCTTTTAGGGTTCAGAGAAGAATCACAAATGGCCCTTTGTAGCAATGTCTGCGGCCAATTTTGTACAAATTGCGTCGATCTCATTCTCAGCTCTATCCTTATATGAACAAACAAACTATCGGTTCAAACAAACTATTAATTATCCGTTCAAAACGGTTTAAAATTTGAAATATATAAAGGACAACTGTCGTTCTTATAGAGGCCCATTTCCTTCAACGTCTGATAACACTCAGGGTTTAGGATTTCCGTTCAAACAAACAAACAAACTTTCCGTTCAAACAAACAAACAATCTTTCCGTTCAAACCATTTAGGATTTCAACGTTATCCTATGCTCTTTGTTATTTCTAGTACGGTGGTTTCCGAGTGCATTATTTGGCAGGAAGCTGGCAGGCATGTCACGTTCACCTGGAAAAACCCGTTTGCCTGTGCTTTGCGGCTATCAGACTGGCACTTCTCCTCTTACGGAGATGGATTCGTGTGTTATCGCAAAGTCACGCCACCTTATTTGTTGAAGGTGTTGAACCCTCTCTTTCCCCACGAGCATAGGACGTTCACACTGCCACTGCCCGCCATGCCTGACCGTGTGACGGGACTCCATACAGGAATCGCCTACGACCGAAAAAACCGCGTTTGCAAACTCGTCTTGTGGCGGAATAGGAAGGGTATTATAACTAGTTTTGTTTACAACTTCAAAGAAGGCACCTGGAAAAACATGCCAGAATGGAAAGGCATCCATGGTTCTTACTATTTTCATTGCTCTGCTCGGTTCCTCCTGCACGACCGGTTCTTGTGTTGGTTTGTGGTCACAGGTTCAACCGTGTTGGTGTTTGATGTGGAAGAAGACTCGTGGATAGACCCACTTGCATTTCTTCCAACTCCGTGGGATGACAAGTTGTTTCTGTGTGTTTTCGAATATAAAAAGCAGCTATGTCTGATGCGAAAAATAGATGAGAAAGCTGAGAATCTGAATTTTGGGCTTTGGAAGTTCGATATACAGAAAAGCATTTGGAAAATGGCAGAGCTCATTCAGGCCCCTCCGCTTCCTGCTAGCGAAATCAATAATTATGCATTCCAATTCTTTGGAATTCGTGATTTATTGTTGTGCATCAGACTGCATCTTTGGATTTACGACACGACGAATCAGTCTTGGCTAGGTTTACCCGAGTTAACACCAAGGTTTTTTGAAGCCACTCTTTTTAGATTGATGGCATAAATTTAATTTTTGTAAGCAGTTAGATTCGTCTATGTATTCCCGTGCTGTAAGCATTAAATTTACAGATCGGTTGGGTTGGCACCATGAGTGACAGTAGAGTTACTTATGTAATGGAAAATCAGAAATATAATAATTTTGTGGGATTTGTATTTCAAATTATTTTTTTTTTTAATTACTTTGCTTTATAAGATAGTTGTGTTGATGGATTGAAAGACCCATGCAGATCATATCCTCTGTGCCGTTTCAATTTTTATCGTTAAATACTGAAAAGAAAGGAGATCTGGTTGGATATATTGATTTATTAACAATGTTATAATAATGTTTTGTTTTTCAATAAGAAAAAGCTGTAACTTATTATTTTTAAAAGGAAAATCAAAGTTATATAGTTAATTTAGACTATTCTTCCTAATAGTTCATATGCCATAAATCAAAATACATAAAGGAAGAGTTTTAAGATATTCCATGCCCAATATCAAATAAGTATGAGCACAAAAACTTGAATTCAACAAAAATCTGTAACAAGTCAAATGCCAGAGAGTTGAAAAGCCCAAACTGAACCTTAATCAATAAGAGAGTTATCCAGAAATTCATCAAAAAAATCTATCCAGAGGACCAATCCCAAATTTGGATAAACTATTAGCTTTCATATTTGCTTCCTTATAAATATACTTGAAAACTAAATAATGAAAGGATTTGAGTAGCTGTTCCACGTTTTTAAGCCACAGAGTCAATAACATAACATTAATGTTCAATTTTATTTCCATCCATGTATGATAACCTGGGAATCACCTAATACCACCATGGAAAAAATACCTCTCCTAAAAGCAGAAACAGAAAAGGCAGTCTAACTGCCATGAGTTCAGCCAACATATTACTTCTGTTACAAATAATAATATTTAAAATATGTTTTCACCAACATTATTATGTTATTTTATCATACCATTAAATTCCAACATTATTATGTTATTTTATCATACCATGAAATTGATTTGGAATTGGTGGTTTCACCCCTCTACCCTCAGCTAAATCTCTGGCCATACGCACCATTCGAAATTACGCCGCCCCTAAATCTCTGGCCGGTAATTTAGCACTGCTGGAAAGTCCGCCGCACTCAGAGTTTCCATGCATTTCGATTGGGTAGAATCCTCATCCAAATTGATTTGGTTCGTTTCAGATTTGTCCTGTATCTCCGGCTCGGTTTAGATACTTGGAAATCTTGACCCTCCTAATTTAAAACTTATGAGACGAGGAAAAATCTTGAGTTTAGATATTTGGAAGTCAACTTGAGAAAATAACTCTGATAAACATCTATCAATGAAAATTAATCTTTTGATTAAAATTTTATAATAAAAATCGATTAAAATTTCAAACACCGAATCTATGGTCTAAAATAAGCAAATTCCAATGTCCGCCAAGACATTTTCTTCTAACACTTATAGAAAAAGTGGCGTGCTTGCATTATTCAAAACTCCATTAAAATTAAAAAAAGTGGCGTGCTTGCATTATTCAAAACTCCATTAAAATTAAAAAAAGTGACGTAAAATAATACTTTGTAATATAGGTGTTACTTGATATTACTTAATTCAACGCATGTTATGGGAAGTCTTATATAATTTGGTAGTAAAAATTTAATATATTTAATAATTTTATAAATGCTTCTCTTATTTTGACATTATTTAATAATTTTAGTAATGGTTTTATGTGTGGTTATTTTGATTTATTTAATGACTTATTGTTTAAATTATAGAAACAATTATTTAAATATTTTTTATTATTTTAAATATTAAATACTGTAAATTTTCACATATATAAAAAATTAATGGATAATATATCATGTTATTTTTAGAATTATACATTTATATTTCAAAATTGTAAAATGGTGTAAATTTTATTAAATGGAAAAGATAGTTTTGTTTACTTTTATATGTAAAATTGAAGTGAATGTTTAGGTGAAGCCATATTATGTTTTAGTCTTATTTAAATTTGTTATATATTTAACTTTTTATGATCAGTATAATATGTAATTGTTATTTGAGAATATGTTATCTTAATAAATTATATAGTCTTATTTTAATATCAAAATAATGTAAAATAATGTAGAAGAAGAATGTCCTCTTAATTATATCATTTTTTTAATTGTTCTAGTATAATTATTATCATTGTTTTTCTATAATTATATATAATTTTACATGAATTTGGAGATAAGATTGTATATGGGTGGAGAATGGGGATTGGTAAACTTGGGTTGATCTAAATCCTAGCTAGGCTTTCATGAAAACTGCAGCAGCTTGGAGTCCCGACAAACCTAGTACTAACCAAGATAAAAAGTGGGAATAATTTTTTTTTATTTTTTCTGCTGTTATTTTTAAACCCTAGTTAGTTTTATTTGATCTAGTTTAATCTAGATTGGATTTAGTTTTTGATCATTTTCAGGGTTACTTTCCTTTATTTGGTTGTCCACATGGTTTCCTATGGATCTGAGAAATGACTTATCTCCTTTTTCAAAATCTCATCAGCAAACACATTCTTTGCAAATTGGGGACTTTAGGGTTTGTTTGGATCAGGATGAACTGAAGACCAAGCTTGTTCCCTTGCATAGTGGTAGTCGGTCTCCTAAGAATGGGGATGTAGCTCTGTTCCACTTCCATGGGGGCCATGACCACATATAATTTTTTTTTTCAAGGAAGTTGCCTCCTGCAACGCCTAGAAAATGAATGTAGGAACCTCCTTTCTGGTATGTTTGAGTACATAATTTAAACCTTCTTGTTTGAGTCTAGAAAATTTACAAAATAGCAATCATTGTATATGCCACATGCATCATAATAACAACACATATATTCACTTATTTGCTTATCACATTCTATGTATCTCGATGATTACACATCATTAATCCTAAGTTTTATCACCAATCATGATTCATAAAATTCTTGTAATCCATATAAGATGTAAAGTAAATCATTACTTACTCTTGAGCAATTTTACCCAACTTATATATATAAGTTTTATAATCAACGTTCCTCTTTAATCATGTCATCGGTCATAGTTAGGGTCACTTCCTGAAACGTTAGTATAAAATAAAGATTTCTTTGCTTCAATTGCTCAACAATTGAACACATTAGTCCCATATCATTACACACATGCTCATTCAATAACTTGTGCATCCTCTTGAATTCACCGTGATGTATGAATATAAACTCTTCAATATCTTTTTGAATTCAAGTCTGCTAACAAATAAATATGTTAGTATCATAATTTAAACAGTTAGCTGCATATGGATTCAATTCCATCTAATACTCATTATCTAAACCATATTTCCATACTCTTTTAAAAGATACCATGATTTAATCATATCAAGGTTTAGGATTCTTCTTTTCCTATACCCCACTCCTACTATTAACAAGGTCTTTTAACTTGATACACATTAATCCTTGTTAAGAAGATATAACAATCCCTACCAAGGGTCTATCTAAGAAGAAATAATTAGAATCATAATGCATTTATAAATTAAACTGTTAGGAAGACTGCTTGCAATTCCATACGGTACTACACTTTAAAACTTATTCTTACTATTCTAATAACGATAAGAAGCTCTAAATGAATGTACAAAATAGAATCTTAACTTTTAACAAAATGACGATCTTTCACATACAAAATAATGTTCAAACATATCACTCAATATTGCCACATAATTTTGTTCACATCTTTAATTTGTAACCTAGTATGTCAATTTCCTCGTGACTATCAATACACAATGATACTTAATTATTTAGGCTATGGACTCCATACTATCGGAGCCATGAAAGAGAATGAAATAAAGTCAACAATATTTTTGCAATGAGTATACAACCAAAATCTATGTAAAACGATGTACATTCTAACTTTGATATTTGAAAACCAACTTTTTATTTCGATAAAAGTAGCTATAACTTCATCTATGAGGCTATATTTTCTGATATAGCAATCCATGAGCTGTCGTAATTATTATGCAATATCATCTAGAGTGTAGCTATTTATAATTGAAGGTGTTCAGGTGACTTCGACTTATCAAACAAGCTTACTTCTTTGGAGTATATTTCAAATAAAAACTATACTTTTTCCTAGTGATGCTCATAGGTAATGCACTTTGTAATAGAATATATCAACAACTAAATGCAAAATTTAAATGATACTTCTACGCAATTTGAATTTACTTATTTCATCGGCATGTTCACAACACTTTTGAGAATCCTTTGTTTTGTCAAGGTAATAATATGTTTCGCCAAGATCTTTCATATCTTTATCTATTTCTTAGACTTAAGATTTTACAAAATGACATCAATTATGAATCAACAATCAATCAAAAAGATTTATGATGCTGCTATTTTATTCTAACAAGTTTTTCAATCATACATCAATTTCATAAAGTAACATCATCTATATCGATTCATCCTTCATATGAAATAAATTACAACCAAATGTTTCTTTCAAAACCTTTCATGTATTTTTCCTGTGTATCTTACTCAAACTACACGACATTTTAACAAATGTAAATACATCAATGATTTTGATCTTTTATGATTATGTCCTAGAATGTTATAACATCGACTAGAGTGTATGATTTCACTATCATAAATTTGACGTACATTACTCACATACTTGTAGAAATAAAAATAATCAACTAAGTAATTTCTACCTTATGTAAATATCGTAACCTTTTGCATATATATATTGGAATCAAAATACCAATTTCCTTAACAATACCATGCGATAATGTGAGTATCTATATCTCACGATAAAATGAAAACATACCTTACTCAAAAGTTTGTAAGAAAAACAATGATGAGAAAACTTATCTCTACTCTTTTGGAGAACCTGGAGTTTATCTCCATTATATTTTTCCCTCGTCTAGTCCATTCCATGCGTCAAACAAAAACAAGAACAACTTGATTAGCCTTTATATTTTCTTTATCTCATGTTGAGCCCAATAGGCCCTAGTGTTGTAACCTAAAGCTCTGATACCATTTGTCACGAACCCAATCTTCGCACTTAGTCCATTTAGTGATTTTTCAAAAATTTAAAATAAAGCTTTAAACATCTTTTCACTGCAAATTAGGCATGATAAGAATTTAACATCCATTTGTATGTGCATTAAAGAAATAATCAACATGCATAACTATTTAATTTCATCATCCTTTGATTTCATTGTAAACGGTCTTATAACCACTTCCGGCATTTACACTAGCCCTTTTATAATGATCGTCTATTCCAGTTTTCACTTTGTCGAACACAAAAGGTCCATCATTCTTGCTTAATAACAAGGTAGTAAGTAAACATTCTTACTTGTGACTTTAACCATCATACCACTTCGTTAATGTGGCCTAATGTAAATGTGTGTAGAAAATAAAACAAAACAACATCACTATGCTTTAAAATGTCATAATTCTATATATTCAACAATTCCAAAACTAACATCTTCATAATTGTGCATAAGATACAAACATATGTTTCAAATTCCAAATAAAGAAAATCTTTCGTTTATCAATCCTCTACTTATATATGAAAGAAGAAGACAAACCATCCTTAAGAGATTTAAACACTTAGGAACATATAAAAGAGACCACATATAGAAGAACCAATATGACGAAGAGACACATTAATGCAAAATATAATATAAGTAATTAAACAAATAAGGGGAACAAAGAAACACACGCCAAGTACTCCAATTTACCGTGGTTCACCCGCAACTTGGGCTACGTCCACAAAGGAGGGTCAACTATTTTATTACTCAATAAGATCAAAGATTACATTTCCGCAACAAAATTGTTGCCATAAGTTCTCCAATAACTTATCTCTTATAAACTAATTAGTATTTGTAATGGTTATCAACCTCTTTTTCCCAAAATATTATTTTCATCTTAGTAATGAATTTCCAACTCAAAGAGCAAAAGGCTATGTTTTATTATACTTTATTCTTAACGATTTATCCTCAACAATACATATCGTTATGTTATTTTAACAAAGGATGACATCCCTTTTTGTTTGATAAGGTGCCTTACTTAGTTTAACAAGGTCATACCCCTTTATACAATGTGTTCACTTGCAAAGAGATAAAATGGCTAAGTAAAATGTGTTCACTTGCAAAGGATGACATCCCTTTTTGTTTGCTAAGGTGCCTTAGTTTTACAAGGTCATACCCCTTTATACAATGTGTTCACTTGCCGGCCTGGTCCCTCCCTCCTGCGTGCGCAGCCACCTCCCCTCCCCTCGCACGTCCTCCTCCGCTCCACCTTCCTCCCACCTGCCCGCCTGCTGCACAAAGATATCCAGGCCCGCGTACACATTGAAAGTTTGCCAGAAAAGCGATGTATACAGCTTCAGAGTGGTTCTGCTTTAGCTGATTACTGGCAAAAAGTCAGTGGGTGAAGGTGAATTTGAAGAAGGCATAAGCATAGCAGGGTGGGTGAAGAAGATGACGAATGGGAACAGAGATTGGGCCACCTGCTAGAGAGGAAACAGAGCTTTACCCTGGAGTGCAATACACCACCATGGACTCTTATTTGAAGCGCTATTTATAATCAGCATGAAGTTTAATGTTCTACAACATGGCTTTTACCAGAAATCTCCATTTCAAAACCGTGGATAAATGATTTATTATTGAAGTATTTTATATAATCTCCCATTCAAAACAGTGGATAAATGATTTATTATTGAAGTATTTTATAAAATTTACTTTCCTTTACATGATTTTTGGCACGGAGGTGTACAAACCTTTCGATTTGAAACTATAATTTCTTAAAAGAAAATAGAGGTTCTTAATTGTTCTTAAAAGAAACAGAAACGGCTCATTTTCAAAATTTCGTCGTCACTTCATTAATGAGTTAAAGGACATGTTGGAGAATCTAGATAAATTGATTAAATGCTCATTTCTTAAGATTTCAATCTATGTCTAGTAAGAATTCATGTTTAGAAATAGAAGAGCATCATTGGTTTTGAATTTGAAAGGTTTATCAAATATTTATGACCTTTAAATCTTTATTAAAATCATGCATTTTGATAATTTTTCATTCTTTGGCATAAGAATATTAACATAATTAATGCTTTTAAATATCAATTTATTTTTATGCTTAAATGGATATATGTCCAAGTTTGTATTAAAGTTATTAATTTTCATTATCAACGAACTATTCATTTTTTACAGCCCTCGACTTTTTGCTTAAAAATTGGCATTTTTTTTTGCAATTTTTCATTCTTTTGTACAATAAATCAACTCCAATACCATACAGTGTCTTATCACTAACCATACCAGATCCATAGAGAGTTGCAATGTGCTACACGATCCAGGACCGTCTGCCAAATTGTAGTCATGTCACTACATTCGCCGGAAAAGAAGTAATCACTGAGGATTTCTGAGGAGGAGGCTTTGCAACATATCAAATTAGATTACAGTTGGAGTTTAGTTTTAATTTTAATATTTTTTAAATTTGATTGTAGTTTGATTACAAAACATTCATATAGGGTGATTTGAATGTATCTTTTTTTTTTATAGTGTGATTTGAGATATTTGAAGTTTCAACTTTAACATAGCTTATTTTGAAAGGTATAAAGTCTTTAGTTAATGTGTGATTCTCCTTTGTCATTGTGATGACTAAATGTGATAGTTTTTACCGCCCTCCGAGAGGAATAAAGATAACAAAACATTGATCGACAAAGAGTGTATCGATAGAGAAAGTTAAAGCAGTTGGAAGAACAAAGAAATCAAGTTGCAGAACAACAAATAAATCAAAATGTACGAAATGACGAAATGACGGCAGAAGGAGAAGAACGAACAAAACAAAATGTAGATCAAAAAAAATAGAACCGAAAAAAAAAAGTTAGGCGAATTGATAGCAAAAGAATGAGAATAACAAAGAAAACGAAACATTGATCGAAAAAAAGCGTATCGAGAGAGAAAGTTGAAGCAATTGGAAGAACAAAAAAATCAATTTGCAGAACAACAAATAAATCAAAATGTACGAAATGACGGAAGAAGAAGGAGAAGAACAAACAAAACAAAATGCAGATCAACAAAAAAATAATCGAAAAAAAACCTAGGCGAATTTTCTCTATTTTTCAGTTTAACAATTTACTCAATCCTTAATACTTATTACTTACGTTATGATAGTCCTCGTAAATGTATCTTTGTTTTCAACTTAACCTGTTCCTTACAATGCTTATCAAACTCTAGTTTTGTGTCACTGTCCATGACTGAAACCAGCCTAGATCCAAATCCTAGGCTCTATCAAGCGTCGAGAGTGATCAAATCTCCTGAGGTGCAAACCTCTTCTCAGGTATTGCACTCAAGGAGATTTTCGAGGAGAGGTTTGCACCTCGGTATATTTGATCCCTCTTGGTGCTCGATAGAGCCTAGGATTTGGATCTAGGCTGGTTATAACATAATCTCTATAACTTGCGACGAGTAACCCCTCTCTTCACTCTATGATGATGACACTTAAACCTTTAAGATTTTTGCATGTAAACATACTCTCCTCAAGTGCCCGTGACACTAGGACGTTAGCCATCATCTGTCGTTAGTTTTTGGAAGGCTATCATGTCCTTCACCCTTTTCATTAGTGGCTTCTCTGCTCGTCACTTAGTTGCGCCACTAGGTTTACAAAATTTTAAGAAATAAATACCATTACAACCAACGTTTACTGGTGGGGCCTTAGCCTTGAGCTCCTCACCCAAAATGATTACAATACTTATTTACATTTATACAAAATATTAGGTCAAAAAGGAGGGATGTTATAGTAATATCCCCTTCAGATGTTTTTATTGTAGAGAGACGGGGCATGTTTGGGCTCGATGTCCAACCTTATTTCGTGGGGAGGATTTCAAATATGATTCTATGTATGCGAGGAATCTACGAGATTTATTCACTTATCTTCGAAACTTGATCCATCTCCTCGAACTTATCAATCTAGTAAGTCAAATTCTCTATCCTCCATGCATTATCAGGGTGTTTCTAAAGAGCCGGAGTTGGATTTTTATCTTTCAGCTGAAAAGACTTTGGATCTTCGAAAGAGCTCAGGTTGTACTATTTCCCCTACTTCACTGAAGGTTTCTTCTTCTCCTGCTATGGCTAATCAAGGTGAAAATTTACCCGTATCTAGGATTGATCCTAAGGAAAATGAAACCTCTTCACTTAAGCCGAAATCCCTCTTTTTAGTAACCCTATATCACTATGAATCTGTTTCCTTATCTAAGGATAGTGTTTTTCGTACAGGGGTCGACCCTAGGTTTCTTCAGAAAATTTTCTATTTATGTTGAGATTGAGAACCCTCCCTTAAATGATCCACATCTGTCTAACCCTGGAGTTCAAAATTTAATTTCCCCCCATACTCTGCAATTCGTTCTGTCTTCCCCTGAGCACAATTGTTTTAAATCAGCATTGGGGTTTTTTTCAAAGAAGCCTACTATTGATTCTGATTCTATTCTTGTGTCTTCCATAAGATGCCAAAACGTAAATATCAGAAAAATAAAAAATAAAAAATAAAAAATAAAAAATAAAAAAAAAGGATAAGCCTGGTGATATTAACCGAACCGAATGTTGATGTTGGTAATACTTTCCTTCCTCTTTCTGAAAATTTTTTTACAAGCTTAATCTACCTCTTGAGCCCTTAGCGCAGACCATCCTGCTTCCAGTGGTTTTTAGTGTCCTTCATTTCTTTCAATATACGTGGTATTAGGAGAGTTAGAAAGGGTAGGGCCCTCATCCGACTCATTAAATCTACCAAGCCTGACATAATCCTAATTCAGGAAACCCTTTGGAATGCAAACCTTGCTATTGTTTTTTTTTAATATTTTCCCTACCTGGGATTTATGTGCTATGGATACAGTTGACCATTATGTTCAGCTACTATCAGGTCGAAATCCCTCTTCTGCAAATTTCAAAGACTATAAAACAATTGGTGGTCTTCTATTAGAAGGAAAAATTCAAGATTTTGATCAAGAATTGGCTATCCTCAATATGTATGGTCCCTATAACGATAGGGAATTTTTTTGGAACATTTTGGGTAACAGTGGCATACTGAAGACTATAGATTTGATCATAGCTGGAGACTTGAATCTCACACTGTCATTCATTGAAATTTGGGGCAACTCAACTCAACCAGATGCTTTAGCTGAGTATTTTGGGGATTTGTTTCAAAGAAATAATCTCATGGACATACAACTTGTCAAGTTATGTGCTACCTGGAATAACAAGAAGTGTGGCAGTCAAGGTATTGGGAAGAGACTTGACCATTTCCTTATGGTTTTTTTTTTATGCAATATTCTGTTTAAATTTAGACCTTTGGTGGAGCTCTTGAATATCTCATATCATCATGTTGTTATGCTTCAAATTGGTTGTAGTTGTTTCAAAAAAATATATCTCTTCAAATTTGATAATTATTGGATGAAAGACAATGAATTTTGTGATTTAGTTAAAAAATTTATGGAGGTCTTTTACTCCTCCTACTAAATTAAATCCTATGGAGGCCATGGTCTATAAGCTCAAAAATATGAAAAAGGAAGTGATAGCCTGGGAAAATCTTAGGAAAGCCTGAGATAAGAAATCCATTGAAGAGATTGAACATCAAATAAGGCTTTCTTTTGAACTCAATCGTGCAGGTATATTTATTGAGGAGGAAAAATTGGATTTACAAATTCTGGAAAAAAAAGAAAAAATGATTTATTGGAATAGGAGGAAAATGGTTGGAATTTAAAGAGTAGAGCCACTTGGGTGGCACTAGGTGATGCAAACACTAAATTTTTTCATTGACACGCCTCTGACAGAAGAAATTATAATGCTATATGGGAACTTCTTGATGTTGATGGCAACTTGGTAAATTCTCAAGGCGACTTAGAGAAGGTTGCAAAACTATTTTTCCCTCATCACTTTTTTTAACCTTGCAATTCAACGATTGGAAGGATAGATGAAGGCCATACAACACCATCCGACCTTATTCTCTGATGTAAAGGGAGCAGCACTTTGCAAACCGATAACTTTGGTGGAGATTGAAAATGGGCTAAAAATATTTTCTAGGGACAAAAGCCCTGGTCCAGACAGTTGGGTGGTTGAGCTATTTTGGGGCTTTTTTGATATTATGGGACAATATCTACTCTCCATGGTTGAGTTTTCAAGATCTTAAGGATTCATGTATAAAGTTTTGAACTCAACTTTCTTGACTTTAATTCCAAAATGTAGTAAGCCGACTACCTTTAATGACTTTAGGCCTATCGCCTTGTGCAATTTGGATTATAAGGTGATCACCAAAATAATTGCAAATAGGTTGAAGCCAAAAATTGCGGAGGTAATATCTAAAGAACAATTTTTTTTGTCAAATCGTTATATCTTAGATGCGATTGGAGTATCATAAGAGATACTTCATACCATTAAATCAAAAAATTTGAAGGCACTTATCCTTAATATGGACTTGGTCAAGGCTTATGACCAGTTTAATTGGGTGTTCTCAAGACTACTGGTTCTTCATATTGGCATTCCTCTTATGATGACCAACTGGATTATGGTGTTTGTTACGTCCCCTTCCTTCTTTATTATGATCAATGGGTCTCCTACTTAGTTTTTTGTTTGCTCTCAGGGATTGTGCTAGGGAAGTACACTTTCACCTTATCTGTTTCTTCGTGTCATTGAAGGGATGAGTCATATGATAGGTGAAGTAAGAAGAATTGGTCTGCTTAGGGGTATTAAGATCCCAGATTCTGTCATAATTAATTAACTGTTGTTCATAGATGATGTGGTTCTTTTTGGCTTGGTAATTGTGGAAGAATGGTCGTAACTATCAGATAACATCAAGTTTTTTGGTTCTGCAATAGGTATATTGGAAATTAGTATCAACAAATCGACTTTCCTATATAACAATTTGGAAGAATGGATTGATAAAATTATGAAGTTTAAAGGATCCTTATCATTTTTTGAGTATTAGTATCATTTTAGTATTTTGGTTCTTTGTTATCTTTTGGTCCTTTGCTTACAGTATTTGTTTTTTTTTTCCTGTTAAATTTTGTTGGGATGGGATTGAACTGTTAATCCTAGACTTATATTGTATTTCAGGTTGATGTTTTTTGGAGATTTTTTGATGATATAGATGTACGGAGGAGTACTTTTTCATTTTCATTAATAACAAAAGTACATCTTTTTTATTCTTGAAAAAAATAAATTAAATGAATTGAATTGTTAAAATTGCATGCGTTTTTCCCCATTGAGAATACTACTAGAAAGGTGTTACATATGGGGATATGATGTCATGTACTTAATGTACACAGATGATCTCATAAATTTATTTGAAATCTAAATCATCATAAAAAAATTTAATTAATTATAACATTAATAAATCTTAAATATATATTAAACTTAGAAAAAATCAACAATACATCCTATAACAAATTCATGCAATATACTAGAATATGACACAAGGTTGGGAGAGCTCAAAACTTTACAAGAATATGAAGAAAAAATACTAGCATAGGTTCATTCATATACAATACATTGATGAACTATTACAATCAAAAGAAGTGATCCTAGAGCTTGGAGAGAGCCCAATCGAAGTTAATGGAGTGTCCCCTTGACCAAAATGCTTTGAACTAGCCGTAAAGAAAAATTGAATCGTTATATAATTGTTTGAAAGAATATTTTGATGGACCAATGATTGTACATTGGATTGACCATTCCAAAGTCAACACTCTGCAAGGAAAGTGTGGGATCAATAAAAAATTGCATCAACTCAACAATTTCATCAATGGAGGGTTGAATAGGCTTATGGAAAACTATAGGATTTTAAGGAGAAGAATATTCTTGAGATAGGGACCATACTATTTGTACCTCTAGAATAGTAGACAAAAATGAGTATTTGTATCTCTCTCCCAAATATTACAAGTGTTCTTATGGTGTCACCCTACTTTTCTAGGTTTCTCAATGATATTACTGTTATGAACTTGACTTGCATTGGTTGTTTTTGTTCTTGCAACGTGACTTGAAAAGGCTAGTTTCTTGTCTCTAGTATGACTTATAGTGACTAGTGGATTATCCCCTTGTCTTCACATCTTATTCTTATTTGTATTAGTATTATTCTTCTCTCTACTTGTTTTATACTTCTAGTTACTAAGAGATAGACTTTGACTAGATGAGGGAAAAGGTGGAGTAAAATATTTCACTAGAAGAGAAGGTCAAGGGTGTACATATGCTTGGTGTTTTTAGCTTAAGATGCTTACATGAAAATTATCAAGAGAGGTTAGAACATTCAAGGTGGAAAACAACCAAAATGACAATCTCATAAGGAATCCATGAGGATTCAAGGTGGAAATCAAGAGGGCATTAATGTTTCCAAATAAATGATAAGCGCAAGGATCCCTTTGCACAAGGGACTCTCAGTTTGTATCCTCAATAAAATTAGTCATAACCTCTTATTAAAAAAGAATAAAATCTCCAAATCCTACTACTGAGTCAAAAAATTATAATAAACACGTGACTATAAAACACCCTCTAAGATGTAGACAAGATAAGTCACTCTTCAAAAAATTGAAACAGGGTAGTTAACTCCTTAATCAAACAAGTGAAGAACCAAACAAAATCCTTCCAAAGGTTAGTTGAGGATGGTAAACGTCGAAATCCAAAGGTTAGAGAAACAACTATGATAACCCTCACATAACAATCACCCAAGGTGCAAGTATCCCCATGAACATGGGAACCCTCAAGTGAGCTAAGGTGGATGTAAAGTGTATGTATCATGTACTGGAAGCACTTACCGCTTCCAATCACTTGGGAAATAACCTATATAAATTTCACTAAGGTTACCACCTCACAATAGGTAGTAAGGAAAAATAATCTTGTGTTAGGTTTCTATGTTTTAACAACAAAGGTAGTCCTATATTCTAGATAAAAAAATACAGATAGAATTGGTGTCATCTTAAGGACTTGCCACTTCACCTACATTTCTCTTACACACATAGCCCAATAAATAGGAAAGAGGGAAAAATCTCCATACTTTTCTATATTAGTATAGTGATTGATGCACATGTGAGACACCCTTGTTGATAGTGTCTTATGTTGCTATTAGATTTTACACTCTCTATTGATCTTAGTTTTACTCTAATATCCTTGGAAATTTCTCTCTCCATTCCTACACTAAGGCTCTAATATTAGACTATATTGATTTTATAAATAAAAAAGTCTAATTCATTTTAATTACCATTTATTTTAGGTTCATTAATTATTCATAAGAACATTGTATCAAAATTTGATGGTGTTTTGAGGACATTAAGGAACATTAAATTAATAAATACACTTACAAACTCAAACAATGAATTTCTTCTTATATCTCAAGAAACCACATATTCCTATAGAACATGTGAACCAAAACGAAAAAAAGAGATCAAAGTCTACAAATCTAAGATGCAACTAATATCCTTGTAAAATTTATTTTAACAAGACAAGAACAACTCTAAAGAAATCAATTCTCATATCAACATTAAAAATGCACCTAAATGTGGAAATGAAAACTTCATTTCTTCTCTTTTTCAAGTGAGAATCTAGATATTAATCACCATGAATAACACCTAGAAATCATGGCATGGGATCTCTTGAGGAAGCATTCAACATCTATGCTTAATATGAGTAGAATTGTGAAGATTGGTTATGTTGCTTGGATATTAGGTCCTTAACCATGACCAAGGGAGGAAACAATATCCTTTGGTCCTAAACCGTACTTCTTAAGCTCAAAATCCATGAATGAGTACCTAAAAACTACGTTTGACCTCTATAAGGTATCATTTGTCTCCAATTTGGATAGGAGGACCAAGACATGATCCATGAATGGATCTCTACATATAAACAAGGTTAAGAAGGAAAAATACCTTCATGCCCTAAATGAAGTTTATTAAGCTTCATCACCATGAAAAACACCTATAATGCTACAACCCCCCCAAAAATATATAATATCCCTTTCTCTTGACCTTCATTTGTTGTAATTACAAAGATGTAAATTTTATTATGTATTAGTTCTTGGCGAGGAGCTCAAGGCCAAGGTCCCGCAAGTGAATGTTGTAGCATTGTGATTTTTTGGTAGAGCATGCAGAAGTTAAAGTGTAGTCACATCATGATGTAAATTGCACTAATGAAATAATAAAAATAGATCTAGGGGATTGAACGTGCAACACAACTAAAAAGAGGGGAATGACATTGACTAGGGGAGAGAGTAAAGGATAATGAAACATTGGGAATTTAATTGACGATGATAAAGAATTCATCTTGATACCTTTGGTTGTTAACGGGAAAGCGAACTATTAATATTCACTATTTTCCTAAGGTTAAAATTTAGGAACATGAGTTTCAATCATTAATTAATAAAGATGTTATTAGCGAATGGTTATTAATTATTTAACTAACTAGATAATAACTATCAGATTGCTAGGATTGTTAATGCAAAAGTTAATTTCCATTTTAAGGAAAAATTTAATTATTTTAAACCAACACTATATAATATATATACTATAAAAATAAATTTTTCATATTATATGAGTATACAAGGTAATTATTACATATAAAAAGAATGAATGATCATTATAATAAACATTTAAGAAGGAGAAGTGAATAATTAAATTTATCTTCATGAAAATATAAATGATTATCTTATAAAAGAATCCTTGTAAAAAAAATAAAGGCAATTGTGGTTAGGGTTCATTGGCTAGACTGCCATGAAAAACAGTTGCAAGAGAGAAGTCTCTCTCTCATTATGGGAACTGATTCCAATGAGGAAAAAGTGCACTTCTTCTTGCGAAGTGAAGGAGGTAGTAGCCATTTTTCTCTCTCCTCCTTTCTTGAAACAGTCTTAACCTATTTGTCGTAGGAGACATTACAGTTTTAAGTTGGAAAAAAAAAGAAATTCGCATTGCTATCCTTACTAAGTGTTGGAAGAGAACCCATTCCACGAGACAATCAAGAGGGAACATCTCTACTTCCATCCCTGTTGTTGTGATCAAGAAACAATGGAGGAAGGTACACCTTTGATTTTAATTTGTGTTTCCTCTATTTAATTATGAATGTGGTAGTAATGGAGGGCATAGTCCTACCTTTTTATATTGCTTGTATTTACTAGCATGAGAGGGCGCACCCCCTAAGTTTCTTATGCTATTATTTTTTGAGTGATGTGAGTGTTTCTCTCTTTAGAGACGAGATGAATCCAACCGGTCATATATTATTTTTTGGATAAATTGTTGAGTGGACAAAGAGCATCTCTCTTTTTGGAGTAATGACCACTCCAGCTCAATATCTGTATAAATTATTGATTGGAGGGGGTGATCTATACGACCTCCTTCTCATTTCCTTCAATACTGCAAGAAAGTTTTTGTCTCCACTGCTTGATAATAGGGAAATACTCTTTGTTATATTTATTATTCTTTTACATGTGGAGAGGTGTTGGGCTAGGAAAATTTCCAGGTAAAGTTTTGTGTAGTTTTGGTGTGAACAAGGCCAAGGTGAAGTGGTCCAACAAAGAAGAGTCAGCTCCGATATAGTCACCAAAGATCTAGGAAGATGGGAATTTTGACTATGTCAAGGGATGAGTTGAGTAAGTTAGTTAGGATTTTTGTCCACATACATTTATGAGTGGATTAGTTGAGTAGTAGAGTAGTGGGAGCGGGGAAGGTTGTGTGTGTCCTATAAATATGTAATGGGTTGGGATTTTTAGGGCTAATAGTTAATGAGTTAGCCAGTTGGTTAGTTCATTGGTTAGTCAATGTTCAGTCTTTTGTGAGCCCTGTTTTGTATGGAAAATATATTGTATGCTATGAAAAAAAGAGTCGCATGGTCTGTAAGATGTGTGCACAAATCCGCTATAAAATAAAGAGAAATATGTAAGTCAAATTGTAAAAACATGAAGTGATTTTTTTACTGTGATTCATGAATAAAGAAAGTGCTTTCGGGGTTTTCTCTTATTTGGGTTTTCGCGTTGCATCTGGTGTCCAATATGCATGTATACTGTGATGGTGCATTGTGTAGTTTGTTACATGTTGAATATTGTTGAATAACCGTTGATCAATGTGTATAAATGATATGTTAATGAACATATGTCACAGTTAGCTAAATGTTATATATGCAATTCTATCAACTATTAAGTAATGTGCTCTGTTGAGCTCCAGAATGTTATGGTTGTTAGTTTTCTATCATACCCCTTCACTACTGTAGAAATATAGTTCCTATAGATCCCATAGATACCTCAAGTGAGACTTCACTTTCTTTGCAAGTGATGCCGAAAGGGCTAGTGTCTTGGGGTTTGTTGGTGTTTAACTGAATGAACCCTGATTAAAGTAGATCTGTGCGAACAAATATTTCCGTTGCTAGGAGCGGGATCTGCGTTGAATGGGTATGTGGCATTTGACTAAGCCTGAAATCCAGGATTGGATAGATAAGAATCTGAGAGATTTTTCCAAAATCCAGAACAAAGATCTGTGCATTGATGTAGAAAAATTGTTAGATAAGTATATTTTTATAGATATCTATGAAGTGTTCTTTGGAGAGTTTCCTATTCTATTAAATGAATGGTTGGAAAGGTTAACATTTCAAAAGATGTGCTTTCAAGGGGGTGAGCCTATGGTTTGGACACTTGAGCTAATATGAACCCTTAAAGGTGTTGATAATAAAATATCTCGCATTGTTGATTTTTTTTAGATAGCATATTAGAATGGTATATTACAGAGTTTGTTGTAAACACCATAAAATCCTATAGCACTACTGAAAGAGAATTCTTCCAAGGACCATGTGGCAAGTACCTGAGAGCTTTGAAATTGTGGATTAAAATGTTGCTTTGTGAAAAAGGGGTTATGAGAATGGAATATGACGAGTAAACCATTTATGTGCGGTTGTTTGAGATGTCTGTGGGGAATGGTTTGAGAGTATGTTGTAGGAAGTGATATGATATGAAAAGGGAAGGAGATAGAAAAATGGATGAAGAGTGTGGTCTACTGCGGAGTGGGAGAATATTTTGGTCAAGTAAGAGAAGGAGAACTGCAACAAAAGGAAAGGTGTGTAGCGTCACTAAAGGAAAGAACTATGAACCAATACCACAACTTGAAGAATAATCTTACGATAGAAAAGAGGATGAACAAGAAGAATACCATCCCGCTTCTGAGGATGATCCTGTTGAACTAGATTAGGCTAGAAATTGTGACATGCCTATGACCTCGCGTGCATATCCAGAAAATGAGGTAAGAAATACTATCCCATCGTAGTTGGTCCAAGCAAGTAACATTAGTAGTAATTAAAATGGTACTCTGACGAATCATTCCTCTATAAGTGTTGGTACCGTAATACAAAATCAATCAATATCCCCAAAAAGTAGAATGGATGGGGATGATATGAAACTGCTGGAATCTTTCATGGGAATGGGTTAGAAGACCCAGAACAACATTGGTTTTTATGTGATGCAGTCTGGACTTGTAAGAAAGTGCGGGATGACGATGTAAAAAGAGCACAAATAATTACAACCTTTAGAGGTCGCGCTTTGGATTGGTTCATGAATTTTTCTAAGGTACCTACGAGACAACCACTGAATAATTTAGGGAAATGAGAGATGCCTTAAAAGATTAAATTGAGAAGCCAAAATATGAATCATAGTGTATTAATGAACTCAAAGGGATCAAGTAATCAGAAAATGAATTTGTTTAGGACTTTGACCAGATATTCAAAAATTGATGTCCTATGTAATATTCCAGATGAATGATGTTCAACATAAAGAATGGTTTATAGCCACTTTGTTGCCACATATCAGAGTTCCTCTGATGCAGCAAAAGATTGTGTCACAGACTAAGGACCTTGAGTTGGCTATGAAACTAGAATCATCACCCATTGTAGATACCAGAGAAGGTATGGATCAAATCCAGTTGCAGCAGGAAAATTTGTCATTACAAATCAAAACATCAAGAAAGGAAAGGACAAAAGTGAATATATTTGGTGTACCAGGTATAAGGAGGAGGGTCATTCTAAATAATAGCGCACAACATTCCAAGACTATATAGATGTCGGAGCTCCTAATCCATTGAACCATGGAGATGGACCCTAGTGTAGGATCTATCAGACTAGGGGACATCAACCAGAAGAATGCTACTTATTACATAAAATTGTAAGTACCCCACAAAACCTGTTCTGTAAATTATTTTGATAAGTTTCCCATGATGAGAAGGACTATCAAGCATATAAGTTGCTCATAGACCGAACTGTAGATGCTTATCGAATAAAGGTGAGGAGTAAGGTGAAGGGAGTAGTGCACAGTTTAATAACCAAGGGGTGGCTTCCGAGGATGAGGATGAGGAGGATTTGGTTGAGGTAGAGGTGAGATTAAATGTTATAACTGCAGTCAGCCAGGACATTTTTCCAAGGACTACCCAAATCCATGTTCAATGTGCACATACTGTCAAGCATTGCACCACACCATAGAGGATTTCCCTCAACTCATAACAAAATGGAAAGCTAAGGAAAATTAGAGCTGAAATTAGAATCAAAACCAGAAAGTCCAAAAGATCTCAGCTAAAGCAAGACAAGAGCAAGAAATTATTGTTGTTGTTACAAGAAGAGGAGCTCTAACAGGAGATGATAAGGAGATATGTACTGACCCGTGTGCTCCTAGAATCAAACCAGCTGCATAGAGAACAATACCATTTGATGTTTAGAAGGAGAAGCATACATTTTTGGATGCAATGAAGGAATTTACTACAAATACATCCCCATTCTTCGATGAAGTTCCTATATATGATATGCTAGTCCGCTTCAACTGATCAGCTCCAAAGAGAATCTTAGAAAAGGTAATTACATTGAAGAACTTTCTAAAAATATGTCTAGACTTAGTAAAAGATGAAACTACTTTAAAGGAACTACATAGTTTAATTGATGAATCATAAAAAGAGATCCCTCAGTAAAAAGATTTAAATAACTTGCAAAAGAGGATAGGAACAAGGAGGGAACTACGACTTGGTGCACAGATTGGGGGCTTCGACATGAATTTTATTATTTTGGACTTGGGATTAGATGTGAATGTTATTATTAGAAAAACATGGGAAGCTATGGGAAAACCTAAGTTGGTATGGCACCGGTCCAATCACTATTAGCTAATCAATAGAAAGTAATATAGTTTGGAAGAATGGTGTTTGCCCCTATTGACATTGATGGTTTGTGAAGCTATGGCAATTTCGAATTTATAGAAATAGTAGATGACACCAACCCCTATCCATCATTGCTTGGTATTGATTGGGCCATTGAGAACCATACTATTATAAATCTAAAGAAAAGGTTGATGATATTTGAAGGAGGGGACATCATATTTGTTGCACCTCTGGACCCTTTGGAGGGTCTAGACTCCAAGGTATGTCGAACCTGTCCGAGAGGAATACAATGTTGTAGAATTAGACATTATCTATAAGGTCACATCAAGAATGGATGATTATGTTAATCCAATCGTGGATGGTACCTTGATTTGGAGAAGTGTTACTTAATGTTCCTGAAACTCTGAGGAAGCACTAGAAAACTAGTAGAATAGACTACATGAAGTTTCTACAAGAAGGTGTGCTCGTGTTACCAGATCACTTTGCTAGGTTAGCAAAGAGGTATGCAATCTACCTACTTATGAGGGTATTCCTAACTTAGATGTTTTCATTTCCAATTTTGAAGTAAAGGTACCTGAGCATGAAAGACTATTAACTTTAGATGTAGCATTGAAAGCTACTCCAATAAGATGGTGGCCTACCCAAAAAGAAAAGATACAAAGTTGGTTGGAGTGCAAAAAGCTACTAGAAGTTAGATTTGGAGAAGGAATATACTATAGGCAGGAAAAATATAATGGGTTAACTAGTCCTCTAGATCATTTGGCATTATGTACAAGAGAATGGGAATATGTACCTAAACAAGAGTGGGTTCACATGTTCATTCATACCTTGGATACTATATCACGAAGCTAGTATACAAATTTGGAACTATCACAAGGTACAAGGGATTGGGATAATATGGCTATCAATTTCAAGAAGACATTTAGTTATGAAGATGAGAACGCGTCAATAGATGCAGTATTGTAGATAATTAAGGCCAAAGTTTATGAATATATACTTGTGCAACTATCTAATCTTCCGTAGTGGACTACGACACTCAAGTAAGCAATGAGATGTTACGATATTACTGGTGACCCAGATGATGATCCAAGGGATGTGAATATCCCATAAATAGAAGGAAACAAAGAGCTGGAGGGCCCTGAGATCAAGTTTGATAAATTCTTGCAACCCTTGAAGACAAAGAATGTAAATATTGGTTTAAGTGAAAATCCTAAATTTGTTAAAATTGGGGATTACTGGGATGATGAGACTGTAGGAAATCTTACTAAACTACTACATTAATACCAAGATCTATTTCCTACAATTTTTTCAAAGATGAAAGGTATTTCCGGTGATCTAGGAGAAATAAAAATACCATTAAAACCCTATGCAAATCCTATTAAATAGAAACCGTACAGATTGAGTCCAAAATATAAGGAAAAGGTAAGAGTTGAGCTTGAGAAAATGCTCGATGCAAGGATTATTGAACCCGTTGAAGAGTCTGAATTGATTAGTCTAATGGTGGTTCAAGATAAAAATACATGTGAAATACAAATTTGTGTAGATCTCAGGAAGTTGAATGATGCTTTCCTACATGACCCGTTCCTGACACTTTTTATAGACGAAGTATTAGAAAAAGTGGGAGGCCAGGAAACTTATTCATTCACAGATGGATTTTTGGGGTATCATCAAATTAATATTTCTAAGGAGAATCGACCCAAGACCACATTTGCGACTGGATGGGGGTGATATTAGTATGAACTATTTCCCTTTGGCCTCAAGAATGCACTAGCTATTTTTTCAAGAGTTGTGGTCGTAGCCTTTAAAGACTTTATACATAAGTTTTTGGAGCTATACTTCAATGACTGGTCAATCTACAAATTGTTGAAGAATGATATTGAGGACTTGAGACTAATGTTGGATCATTATAGGTAGTATCATATATCTTTAAATTTAAAGAAATGTATTTTTTGTGCTCCATTTGGTATATTGCACAACCATTTGGTTTGCAAATAGGGTCTGCTGGTAGATCCTACGAAGGTTGCCATTATCATTTATATGCTTCCACTAACATCAGTACGACAATTGAGAACAACTTTGGGGCATTGTGAGCTGAGCGCTTAAGGAATCCTTTCGAAATTTGTGAGACATGATCAGGCTTATCAATGTATAAGGGGGTATCCAAAGGAGGAGGATCTTTCCCCATAGAGGGTTGCAGAGGATTATAATCACGAGAGCGAGTAGCAACATTCACCTCCGATTGTACCATATTAATGAATCCGTGACCACCATCATGGGACAAAGGGTTTGAAGTTCCAATAGACCCATTCCCGATGGTAGAATCACCCGAAGTCATATTTTGTTTATGAGGAAGTGGATTCGTTAACACAACTGGGCTCTCTTCTATGAGCTTCGATGCTTCATCCATCCTGGGGCACAAGTGAGTGAGATGATCTTCTGAGCAAAGCTTACATGGAAATTTCATGTTACACTCATGCTTCTTGTCCCCACTATCATTATTTTCATTCTTCTCATTATTCTCATTTCCCTTATTATTATTGGTGTTCCCACCCTTACAGTTGTTCTTCCCCTTTTTCTTGTTTCCTCTAGGTTACTGGTTACCCTTCATATTCGTCAACTGCAAAGAATGTACATTCGACAAATGGACAGGAGAGGATGAAGCCATAGCTTGTCCTATTGCAGACTGGTTAATAGACAAATTTTGCATCTAGTTTGTCACCTAGTCTACATCCTTAGCACTGGAAGAACTTATGATGCCATCAGCATGAGTTCCTAGATTTGGTTTCAGTTCATGGCTTGATCATGGTGCATCAGGTATATTCTTATAAAGAAGCGCATACTAAGCGTATATCAAGTCTAATTATTGAGCTTTAAACATGGCCTATTCCTCAGTCATGAATCTGGATGTTGAAACATCCTTTGCAATATAAGGTAAAAGTGAATTAAGGTGTCATTCCACCAGAAACTCTGGTGAAATATTAGCTTTAATCATCCTCTCTCATCGATGCCCTTCCTGAATATGATCAGAAATATGGGTGGCTTTGTCCTAATGGAATGTCAATAGGATTTTTGTGCCTGCGTCATAACGGACTAGTAGCTGAAAGTGGTTAAGAAAAACTAAGGCCAAATTGTTAAAATCTCGGTACATGCCCCAAGAAGCTCGATGTACTATTTCGCATCAGGCCCTATAAGTGTAATACCCCAAGACAATTTGATTTATTTTTTATTAAGTATATTTAAAAAACAATTATTATTTGTAAAAGAGTTATAAAACTCAAAATACTCACTTATGGTGTGAGTGGATATTTTGCACAACAACTATTATTTTTATTATAATTAAAAAGAAAGAGACTTGGAGCAATTAGTTGAAAGAGGGGACACCACCATGAGACAAAGAACAAGTGTATAGAAAGCAAGAGATTTTATGTCAATCAAATCCAATCTAAAATCTCAACCACCAAACAAGATCCTAAATTATAGGGATCAAAGATTGATTGAGATGGCACAAGACTTGGGAAAAAACTATAAATTGGTGCACTGAGATAGCACAGGACATTATGTTGTGCATGGAGAGATTGTTGCTATGAGGGAAAGTTGTTGAGTATTTCTCATTTTGATTGTATGTCCATCATTGAGTTTCTTACTGAATCTGGGAGAGAGTGTTGCGTTCAAACCATTCTTACTAGTTCAGTTGTGCATGGTGGTGATCCAGCTTGGGGGTGGAGTTGGTCTAGCGATTTTTCGGTCTTCTCCTATGGTTGGAAGGAACTGAATATCCAACTATTCTTTCCCCATTGTTGGTTCATTGCAAGTATGTATATGGTAAACTTAGATTTGAATTTATGTTATGGCATGGCGATTATTTTTATTGTATTTACCTGTCATAGCATTGTTGTTCTCATTTATGCAGTGATCTATGCCAACAATGTTTAGATATTATATAGTGAAAGAAATCTGGGTAAATGAAACCAGAGATTTCACGCCTAGAGAGATTACAAGTTGGTCCTACAACGAAATCCAGGTAAATGACACCAACAATTGCAGTTCAACTTATCATTTTTTTCTTTCAATGAAGCATATATCTCAATGGCTCGCGTTCAATAGTAAATAGAGTGCTCCACGCACTAGTAGATCACATGCACCAGCTTCATGATATTTAGCACTACTCACCAATGGGAGGAGAGTTCTTCACAAATACAAATAGAGTATCACACAAACTTCACGCAGATGGAGAGGGAGGCACTTCGTCTTCGTGGTATCTCAGGAACAGGTTCCAACACAAAAATTGAGTTTCAATGCAACAATAATACAAGACTCGGGTCTCTCAGTCATACTACTGTATCTTTTGTAGGAAGAAAATAGCTACCACTAATTCGTACAAACAATACAATAGAGGAGAATGTAATAGAGCACATATTAGGGTATATGCACCCACATAAATAATGAACTCAACATATAGCTCAAATTAGGGATTAAGAAGCTGAAATGAGGGGAAAAAGCTCATATGACGGAGGAGAGGTCGCCCGTTTCTTTTCCTGAAATATCTACTGGAATCTGTAGGAGGACATAGAGGGCATATACCATAGCTGAGTCGACATATCTCAAGAGTAGAGGGCAATAAATGCATAGAAAATACCCAGAGAATAAGTGTAGGAGATGGCAGTGCCACAACTGAGAATAAGCAGTACCAGCAAGGAGAATAATTTCCAGGCCACATAATCAATGGAAACTCTGATACCACTGTCAGGTTTCCCACTAGGGAAATGGGCAGATTGGCTTACACACATAGCCAAATAATAAAATGAAGCACAACAGAATAAGCGTGAACGCTCAATGTATTTCTCATTAACCAACTGTACATATAAATACAATGAGAAATGTCCCTTGGGTTTCGTATTCCCAAGTGGACTCTTGGACTCCCAGGTGAGTCTTGGTCTACCTGAAGATTAAACTCCAATAGTTTGTTTACATTGTAATTGTATTATTGAGAGTCATTCTTTATTGGTGGAATTCTGGTCCATACTTGGCCTGAGTCTTTACTTAGCATTTGTGCTAACATTCTCATTTTTTATACTCTTTCAAGTGTCAAAGGGGTACACTATCCCTATGAACTCAAGCGTTGATATAATGTTAATACACTAAGCTTTATGCAAAATCCTAAAGTAACCAAAATTAATTCTACATAATTTATGTTACCAATACTTGTGATAAGACCAAGCCTAATGCTGGTCATACAATGTTCAAAGGCTAGAAAAATGTAACGACCCTTTTATATTAACTTTGGACAAGTTTATACTATGTATGCGACTTAGTGGTGGTAGGTGCTCCATTAATACAACCCATGTGAAGGGAAGCACTGTGAATAATCGTGGCCTTCCACATTGACATTCCATTAACGTTTGTACTTGGAGTTGCATTTTCCCAAGGTTTGCAATTGGGAAGGTTCATTTGAATGGTATCATTTAGTCGTGGGAGAGGGAATCTGAGGGCTTCTCCTCTACTACGTTTCCATTTTGAAAATGTTCTCCATACAATTTTGAGATTTCTAGAGCTTCACTCTAAATCCATTACTCGTTTTCATGTGTATGAGAGGAGCAACATCGTGATCTTCTTGAGGCCTGGTAGTGAAGCTTGTCTTCCTCTCAGGCAGGGTATTTTTTAAGGATTCTAATATTATACCTAAGTATAGTTTCTTAGGCGATTATTTTGGATTGAAAAAAACATGTATATAGATAGGTAGGCGAATATTAAATATGAAACATACAATTTACTACTGAAATGTGTAAATTTTGACGAATATTATGATAAAAAAACATATTCTATGTAAATATAGGCGATATTAGACACTAAAAATGGCCAAATAGCGAATTTATTTTTTGAAAAAACCCCCGAAAAATAGCCAATTGGCGAAACTTCGCCCTTAAAAATTACCCTGCTCTCAGGTATTGTTTTAGTGTTGCTTTGATTCTATGCCATACGACTTACATTCTTTGTGTTTTATATATTTGGTACTAATTGTTTGTGTTGTGGTGTAATGCAAGTAAAAACCTGGGCGTGGAGCTTTCAACGTCTTTCCCTTGGATCACCTCCTTTGACTCCAGTAAGCTCATGGACCCTTATGGACCAATTTCAACCTATGGAGAATGATTTTTAGATGCCCTTTGTCCTTTCTAATAAGAATAGGAGTATTGTTTTTCGTTGTTGGATTATTGTTCTCTTACTGAAGATTCCCATACTAGGTATGTCTTCTCTTTCAAGGAAATACAAGGGTTTAAGTGTATCATGGTTTTATCCCAATATAGCAGGGTTTACCTTGTTCTTTGTTTTGTTTAGATATGGCCGGTGTTTATGGTCTCATGTATTT
Source organism: Larix kaempferi (assembly GCA_027924585.1). Lineage (NCBI taxonomy): Eukaryota > Viridiplantae > Streptophyta > Pinopsida > Pinales > Pinaceae > Larix > Larix kaempferi. The sequence goes on along the minus strand of BSBM01000318.1, from coordinate 23,933,002 downwards.
GGATTTCTAAGCCTTCAAGGCATTTAAAATATCAACTCTATTTTGGTTATACCTCCAAGTTATCTCTTGTATGAGGAAGGGTTATTACTCAATCCTGTAAAATATGATGGGTGGGATTTTGTGTTGAACTCTATTTGGTTGAAAAAATCATGTGTATGGATACGAGTCTTGTGACTCTTTGAATGGAAAATCCATCGTTGACTTTCCCATAGGGCGTAAATATCTGTTATAATGCATGATTGTGTAATATATTGAATTCTCTATTTTCTTTGGCTTCTATGAGTAGATCCGTATGATACTTTTGTTGTGATTTCCTTCAAACACTAAATCTATGGATGCATCTGTGTAATAAATCTCAGTTTACTGTTTTGATAACCGTGTGAGTCTTTTGCTAATGGGATTCGATCACATATATATTTGTAAACGTTATGTGTGTTAGCATTGGTGTTCTACGCTATTACCTTCTAAAAGCATTAAACCTTGACAACGAACCTTAAATTCATGGACAGGATGTGTGTGAGGTTATACTGACTTATGTGATTCGATCCATGGTCAAAACGTTTCTAAATTTTCAGTGGTTGGGATGTAGAGCTTAATCGTGGCTCTGTTTAACTGGATTTGATCTAACTAAGCATAAAATCTTGAACCTATAGTTTGATTGCATAGCAACGCGAGACTTATTCTTATGTATTGTGTTTGATATAATGATTACTACTTGATTTGCTTATGATAAGCGTGGGTTGTATCCTGTAGATTTATACAAAGTTGTTATTCGCCCAGCTCTCATGCAATGTGTGTGCAAGAGATTTGATCTCTTGACTGATGAATGAATCATGTTAGTTTAACATGTTCATGTAAATAATATATTTACTCGTATTATTTACACAGAGTATAACTCTGAGTCGTTTGACAGTGAGTTTATGAAAGCATGAGCTTTTACTTTTCATGATGTGGGTAACAACCCAATCCTTGAGATGGACTTCGCTGCGATCTAACGTTTGACTTATTCATGGATATATGTTCACATATATATGATTTTTATCATTTGGTTGTTATAGCATGGATAATATGGTTTTATTGTATTCCTATGTTTTGGCTAGATATAATATACTCTGTTTTTATATAATATGTTTTGTTTGATGTAATATGTTTTATATAATGTATTTGTCCTAGACTATAATTACTATTTGTTCATGGTTTATTTAATAAATATAATATATATATATTTATATTGAATAACCTATCTAGGGTTTAAGGACTTGGTCCTAGTATCTTAATTTGGAATCCTCTCCCTATTTAGGGTTAATGAGAGGTTTCTCTCTAGGCTAGGAATGCTATGATACATTTATAATAACTTTTCTATTATCAGTTGTTCATAATTATAACTTGAAATTAAAAATAGTCAATAATAATGATGGAGATAAGTTAAGTATATATAATGCAAGAATTAATAACCCAATCGCCAAGAACTAAAACGGTTTTTCCAATAAACATAATTGGAATAAAAAATTATTACAATATATAAGTTATATTGATTTTGGAGATGTATATATAATCAGAATTATTTAAACACATTAGTCCTAACAATTAGATTCTCAATCATATTTAAATGAACAGAAACAATCTAGATTTTATATCAAATTGAAAACATGCGTAAACAGAACTAATAAGCCTTTCCTTTACTTTCATTATGGATAAACATATTTGCGATATTCATGAATAGAATTAAACATCACAGGAAATAGAATTCATATCAATTGGAGACTTACATGAAAAAATAATCATATCAGATCCATACATGATAATCCATAAAATAAATCCTGAATTATAATAACACATAAAAATACTTATCATCCCATTATGGTTTTCGACTGAACTGGGAACTTCCACGTTCCGCCCAACCGTATACCTCAAACAGTTCTTGGTTCGTTCAACATGTCACCCCCGAGATGAACTGAGCATGACAAGAAACTAGAAGGTCTAGGAAAATTTTCTATCTTCCTTACTAATCAGAAGAGTAGTCACAAGGTTCATTTTTCAGCTCTTGGGTGTAGCTCTTGTCAATAAATTCCCCTATGTTCCCACAGTCCTTCTTGGACACACCAAATATCACAATTTGGTAATTTTGAGTGCTCAAAGATCCACGACTGGACCCTCCAGTGAACTTGGAATCACTTGCCCCTTCCAAGTTCCTCTCTCTGCTAAATATAAGATTTTATGAGGAGAAGGATTCTAGGATTTAGGTTTAAATCACTCACTTTAATTCCTAGTCACACCAACTGTTTTGTTTTTATATTTAATTAATAATTTAGTTTTATTTTTAACTCTAATAGTTTATTTTATCTTTAATTAAATAATATAATATTTTTACTCATCCTAACATCTAGTTGATCTTAGTTATCAACTACTCAACTATTCTAATCTATTGCATGCTCGATCCCTCTTTGAGTGGTATTCCCAATCATTTTAGAAAGAATAAAGTAGATAAGCAATAATTCGATTTAGTAGTAGTTTTAAACAGGTTACTGATGCTCCAGAGCTCCCATCTCAACACTACTTAATCAATAGTATTGGTGCTCCATAGATTATGCTCAACACCAATTAATCAGTATAAATAATCTAGGTGTTACAGGGCTCACTTGCTCAACACCTTTAATAAAACAATATAAAAAATAATATAGGTGCTTCAGAGCTCACTTTATCAACACCTAATTAAAAAATTCTAGGTGCCCCAAAGCTCACTTGCTCAACACTTAATTAAAAGGAATTAACATATATAGTCTTGTCTAGGGATATTACATCCCTCTCTACTTAGAACAACACTGTCTTGGTGTTAGGGAATTCAAATGAAACCCTGAAATAAGGAGGGGTAGGCCTCTTTCATTGTGGTTTCATTTTTCCATGTGTTCTCTTAAGGACCGAAATGCTACCATTGCACTTTCAGTTGGACAATGATTCGCTTCCTGAGTTGTACCTCTCTCTTTTCTACTATATGAAGGGGTTTTGGCACAAATTCCCCTTCGGGTTCTACCTGTAACAATGACCAATCAATTACATGTTTAGTATAATAAACAGATTTCGTACGTAATGATGCATGAAAAACATTGTGAACCTTCACATGAGAAGGTAGTGCTATTTCATAGGCCATCGGGCCCCTCTTGGCCAATATTTCAAAAGGCCCACAAAATATGGGAGCTATTTTCCCAAGCTCAATGAGCTTATTTTTTATTTTACTTTTAATTCAACATGTCATCCAATCTGATACTCTTTGTCTTTTATTTTTCTATCGGCGTAACCTTTTTGTCGATCTCGTGCTTCTTCTAGATTCTGTTGTAAAGAGATAAACTAGTAAAGGTTAATAAAGTATGGTATTTTGCATCATCAATCTTCCCTTCTTCCCTTCCCTTTATGTTAAAAGGTTACAATAAGTTATCATACGATATATGAAGAAGATGACCATTAGCAAGAATTATATAAGTGCACATAAACATTTATCATATGTGTTGTTTCATTGGTTGTAGTTGGAACACAAAAATATAGACCTTCATAATGAATTTTAAAGAATTTACATCAAATTTCATTTGTCTTATTAAGAGCAATTATTTCCAAAAATACTTCATCAAATTCAACCATTTCAAAAAATAAAAGGATGACATACAAACTTGTTGTGCAAACTTAAGACATTCTTACAAAAATGTTGTGTATATTAAATTTTGTAGCAATAATTAAAATTCTAACTCAAAGTCTTATTTCAAAATGTGGATATTCCATATCAATCTATTTGGATGATATTGTGACAACCACCTTTGCACCTTCCTAATATGCATCCGAAGTCCCCTTTCAATAAAGTATTCAAGATCATCAGTTACTTGAAAAAACATGCTTAAAGGACCCATAAGTCTCTACTAGACAAACATGGTAAATCAATTGCAAATATGTATGTGACTCCAATTGCCCCATGCACAAAAGAATGATCTACATGTGTTTGTTGAAATGCCCATATGAACATTCTAGAAATTGGTGAGATCATGCAAGGCTAAGATCTTTACAGTATAAGTACAATTGTTGGACTGTATTGAATCCATTCAACTAAAATTGTACAACACAACAAGGATCCTACTGGAACTTGATAATACCTTTAATTAGTTATAAAGCAACTAGATGATCATCTATGTGAGTAGATTATTCCATTGGTTTGGTAAGGATTCCATGTTATTCCTATCTTTTTCTCTTTGTGGCAGAGACACTTGTAAGGATATACCATCATTTGTCCAAGGGCTACTCTTCTGAGGGTGAAATTAATAATGAATCCTGTGCAATTGTACCAACGCATCCACACAATGTGTATATTGTGGACAAATCATAGGAGGTCCCAAAAATGGAAGTAAATGACAGGATATACTTTGACCTCCTATCACGTTGTGAATCTATGGCCCAATAGTCTATCAATTTAATGGTTTTTGGGTTTGGACATTAAATTTGAAGTAGTGGCTCTATATGAATTAGAAAAAGGATTGCGAGTTGTATCTTGTTTCTAATTGTTTTTTTTCCATGTTATTCATATATCTGTGTCTTTTTTGTAGAGAAGTTGTGAGAATATACTATCCTTGTTCAAGGCCTACTCTTTTAAAGATGCAATTAATAACAAATCATATGCAATTGTGCCAACTCATCCATGCACGATGTGTATATTGTGGGGAAATCATAGGAGGACACAGTAATGGAAGTAACTAACAATATAGTCTTTGACCTCCTGTCATACTATGGATTTGTAGTAGTCTATCGATTTAATAGTTATTAGCTTTCGGCATTAAATTTACAATAATGACTCTATATGAATTAGATAATGGAGGGGGCGGCAGGCGCGGGGGGGGTCATCTATGATCCCGGAGGAAATAAACTAGTGGATTTCTCTTGGGGTCTTGGATTCGGCACCAACAACCAAGCTGAATGGCTTGCCTTGTTTTACTCCCTAGAACTAGCAGTCACCTTCAACATGAATCGTATTCAAGTTTTTGGGGACTCCAAGCATGTTATACAGGCAATGATCAATGGCGCCCCACTAAAGACAGACAAAAATCAGAGAATACAGAAAAGAATAAAGCGCCTCACCCTCCCAAAAGATACACTCTACTTCCATGTGCTAAGGGATCTCAACGGCTATGCCGACACTCTCGCCAACAAAGGAGTCAAGTTAGATTTGGGGCATGTAATTCTAAACAATGTCTCTTCTTATCATTTTATCCCTTAATGAACATTTGGTTTAGTTCTTATACACCTTGGCATTGTCATAGGCACGATGGCCCTTGGTTTAACCCCCCTCAACCTTGGATTTGCTATGGTCATGTTAGATCTTGTTTTAAACACTTCCCTTCATGCTCCCGCGGCGTTCCTTGTCCTGGAATCCACCCTCTCCACCGCCATCACATGGCCCGAGACTCCCAGCTATCTCCACGTACCCCATACCACGTGCCGGGTACTACTCTCACGCCCGAGCATTTAACAACGCAGGAGACGGTGGTTGATTTCATTCGCACGATGGCCATTCTCCCTCTCGACGCTCTCGGCTCTGCTCTGCATCCCTTTCTTCAGCATTTCGCAGAGTTGTTTGCAGGTAATCTCCCAGCTGATCACGAGATGGACGGTGTCAGGCAGGCGATTGTCACCTTGAGCCGTCTCACCTCAGACATCAAGGTTTATCTGTCCAGAACCTATTCTGCAGTCTGTAATACCGATAACAAAATTGATGAACTCGTGGAGGAGGACAAATATATTCACTCCAGGCTCACCAGCTTGGAAACACGAATGGAAGGCATTGACAGAAATGTAATTGATCTCATGGGGAAGATTGACAGTGTGAAAAACGACCTCTCTGTTCTTGTTTGCAAAACGCAGTTCAGCTTTGCACAGGAGGCTCCAATGGCGAATCTGGAAATGGCAGAGGCGACTTCAGTTAATCAACAGAACTATGGATAATGGCACTTATCTGGTGCAGGTTCCTCCCAGCTGTCTATTTTAAATGTTTTTTTGCCTTAAATTATGTAACCAGTTTGTGAGGGTTTACCCCACTAGCAACAGTAGTTTTCTTATGAATTTTGATAGCAAAAGCTTTCAGAGGACAGACTTTAAAAACCTCTGCAACTTTCCTTTGTTAGATGCAGAATTTGAAATTTTGCCAATGTATTGAATGGCTGTGCACAGCCTTTGTTAATATCAAAACTTCTTCCCTGTTTCTGTTTAAAAAAAAAATTAGATAATGGATTGATAAGGTGTACCTTATTTCTAAATGCTTTTTTTTTTTTTTGTCTAATTTAACAATACTATTGATTATCAAAATTCTTGTTAACCCATAGTTCGTAGAATTTAACCCATCCTCTATTTCTAGCACTTAATGTATATTTGAGCACATCTCTCAAGTTTGTCAATACATTTTTAGGAATTAATAGTTTTTTAAAACATCAAGAATACATTTGGAAGATATTTAAACAAGATATAAAATTGCTCAAGCTTGGTCTTTTGACATATGTATGTATACTTGTAAAGTTGAAGAGTAGTTAAGAATTATGGGATACACTAATCATTGGAAGGAAAGGTTCCAAATAGACTTTAGATGTTAGATTATGAAAATACTACTTTTAATTTTTTGATGTATCAACCAGCAAAACATGTGTATTCTTAAAAAATTGTTTATAATTTATTATAAGTATTAAAGGTATTGTATTATTTATAATTTTTTTTTCATATTACAATTTAGTTTTTGCATATGCAATTGCTACTTTTTTTTCTGCATATTGATATTCAAGTTTGAATCAAATAGTATATGATCAGCAAATTTAAAGTGATTTCCAATAGTGCTCCATGATCATAATGACCAGATATTTTCAAAACAGCAAAATCAACCTTACTACAGAATATCTACTATCTAGAAATAGATACTAAGTGACTTTTCTCAATAAATTTTTTTCCTAAATGACTTTTCGAATAATTTTTTTTTTATAAATTTTGTGAATCAAGATTTTTATAATTTCTAAAATATTTTCTCAAATTAACCATAATCATCATTTAAAATAAAATTATCAAAAATATAAATGAGATATTTTAAAATATCTACATAACAATTAATTGTACATGAATTAACATGATCATTTAAAATAAAATATAATAATATTATTCAAAAATTTAAATTGATATTTTTTTATCATTCATATTACAACGAATTATAGTGTAAGATGGAATAAAACCATACCAGTACCCAACATTGCATACATGATGTGCAGTTTTCCTTTCTTACCAAGCAAATATTATTTATTGTATACATTTAAATGACAGTTACTAAATACTTTTATTTACAAAGTAAAACAATGTCCCGCAAGCAAATATTATTTAGTCTATACATTTAAATACCAGGTATTAAATACTTTTATTTACAAACTAAAACAATGCCAAGCAAATATTATTTATTGTATACATCTAAACGACAGTTACTAAATACTTCTTTAGAAAGTAAAACAATGTCCGGCAAGCAAATATTATTTAGTATATAGATTTAAATACCAGGTATTAAATACTTTTATTTACAAACTGAAGCAATGCCGGGAGGGCTATGAGAGGTTAAAAAATGAGGAAAAAGATGCGAACATTACAATCTATATATGAAAGATTATATTTACTTTAAAAATATATAAATATTGATATCTATATATGAAGGATTTTTTTTCCTTGGATTTCCTTGGAAATAGAATCACTCAGATCCCTACATTGTCACATATATACTGTCCGATATTACTGCCATGTCTAAAGTTCCATACTAAATCAATACAATGTATATGGCTGTCCATACAGCCCTCATATACAGAAAAAACTACATCTAAAAAAAACCCTAAGTCCGAGCAGCCATGAATGGCTCTCATACAAGGGAAAAACCCGCAGAAAAATGCCGTAGAAAAAGGAGTTAAAAAGACCTAGAACGGACAACGATTCCATAAAACTTTTGGAAAGAAAACGAGCCACTGGAATCTGCAGAGGTTGAAACCCCAGTCCGTCGAATGAAAGCCCCACGACGTCCCAGATGTTGCTCCCATGGACGCAGCCACCATCGTGATGTGTCGCCGTTTATACCCGCCAACCGATCCGGGGTCAAACAGGTGTGGCTCCCCCGCATGGAAACTCCACCGTGAGGAAACCCCAGTCCGCAGCCCCTCGACGGCTCGCAGCCGCCGACCACACCCACCATTTGCGGCGAATCATACAGGAGCGGCTCCCCCGCATGGAAGTATCCGCCACCGTGAGGAGCAAGATCAGTGCAGTCATTCGCCCGCCATCACGACGCTCCAGGGACAAGAAATCCCCAAACCCCCAAATGCAGCATCCTCAGCTGTTCCGCCGTCAACACAGAAAGAACCTGGAGCCCGAGCTCTACAGACTTCTGCTGCCGCCGTCGTCACCTGTCCAAGAACGCCCAGCCCCGGGACAACTCTCCTCTACAAAGACCACCGCCGCCGCCACTGAGAAGCAAAAGAACTCGCTCCCCAATGGGTCGCCACGCCAAGGCGCCGCCAACCTTCCAAAGCGGGAAAAGAAACCTTCAGCCAGTCAAAACAGGAAGCAAGCTCACAGAAGAAGGAGGGCAGCCATCATCTATATATGAAGGATTATATTTACTTTAAAAAAATATAAATATTGATTTTTATGTGAGGAAACAAACATAAAATGCTTAAAATGGCCTTCTAATAAACATGGGTTCATCACTGTAACAACCATGAAATTAATTGTATAAGCACTAATTCATTATTATAACATCCATGGAATTCTGATTTATTGAAATTATAACATCAAATGGAATTGTAACAAAAAAAAATAAGTTCCAAATTATAACATAATATGCGTTTGTATGAATACTGGTTCATTATTATAACACCTATGAAATTAATTGCTCATTATTAGAACAACCATGAAATTAATTGTATGAACATTAATTCATTATTATAATATTCATGGAATTCTGATTTATTGAAATTGTAACATAAAATGGAATTGTAAAAAAAAATGACTTCCAAATTATAACATAATATGGGATTGTATGAATACTGGTTAATTATGATAACAGCTATGAAATTAATTGTTCATTATTATAACGATCATGAAATTAATTGGGTTGAGAGTTTAGTGAGAGTTTTACAATTCATTATGAGGGAGATCTTCTAATATGTGTTTATTGTTTGTCCAGTTTGTGGAGTAATAAAATAATACAAAGTAAACAAAAAAGAATAATACAAAGTAAAAAGTAATAAATATTATGTGGGCCATAAACAAAAAAAAATAATATAAAGTAAAAAGTAAATATGAGACTTAAACTAGAGATTTTAGAGCTTAGGATTAGGTGACTAAGGTATTGCACTCAATGAACTATTCAAGGAGAGGTTTGCACATCCAGAGATTTAATCCCTCGAAGTACTTCATAGAGCCTAGGATTTGGATCTACAGTGATTGTATAAACACTAATTCATTATCATAACATCCATGAAATTCTAATTTATTGAAATTATAACATAAAATGGAATTGTAACAAAAAAAAATGAATTCCAAATTATAACATAATATGGGTTCGTTTAAAACAAAGAGACATGAAATTATTTATAATAATATGGGTTCGTTTAAAACAAAGACATGAAATTATTTACAATAAGAAGACATGATTCTTTAATTAAAGAAACTGAGTGTTAATGATGTAAAAACCAGGATAAACCTGGCATTGCCATTATATTTATATTCATTAAGTATCAGAAACAAACAAGGATTTAAAGAAAAAAATAGTTTGTTTCTAGCTACCTTATGGCTGGGAAAATTGGATCCATGGTATCATATAATTCTAATAACCCATTGCCATTTATTCCATTATTGAGACTCATTTCATCATGTATATTCAATTAAATTAGACTAGAAATAAGTAATTCTCATCAAGAAGTAATATATGCTTATTCTTTATCACAAACTTCAAAATAAATCTGTACTCCGAACACCATACTTTTCCACCAAGCAGAACGCAGCATCATCAAGTAATATATGCTGAAACTTCAAATAAATCTCGACTACTTTTCCTCCAAGAATGACGCTGGCTGCTCACTCATCCGGTCTAAATGCTTCAACCAAGCTATGTTTGTATACGCTTCTTCGAAGACGTTGAGGATGAAGCTCCTTGCCTGGAATCATAGAGAAAAGTGTTAATAATTGTTGAGTATTGCGTACTGAGAAATCATTAATATTTCGTTTAAACCTAAAACGCTCCTGAAGCATAGAAATGTTACCTGCATTGATTATCGTTGTTATGGGAAACCGGGATTGCCATAAAAGACTGGCCCGAACAGTTGCCGGAAGTATTTCATTGATCTCAAATACTGAGAATCTTAGATCATCAGGCTCCCACATATGATACATGACCAGCTTTCCATTAACGGAAAAGAACTCAGACATCTGTGCTTGTTCGTGAAAACTGTTGTCAATCCCTACTATCTGAAGCCAAACATCGTGATCTGGATCATAAGCGCGGATCCTTCTTTCAGCCATTTGAGGTCGGTCCATGTCACCGTAACAAGTAATTAACAGGTTTTGCACAACAGCAGCCCTAATGCCTCTCCACCATCCTTGGATCAACTTGTCTGAAACGTGAGTCCAAGATCTTGACATCAAGTCGAATGCTATTCCGGTCCGAAATCCTCGTAGAATTATTTTCTTTCCAAGAACAGCAGATGCCCAAATTGAGTTAAGACCTCTGTCAAAAGCTTCGGTTAGGACTTCAGATTTTGGGATTCCCCGCCATTTCTTGCTAGCCGGTTCGTACACTTCAGCCCAGTGCGGGTTTTGTTTATTGCACCCTCCGAACACATAAATTCTTCCATCGACAGAGGCCGCATGGGCCTCTTTCCTCTCCACGGTGGTGAAAGTCGTATCGGACCACTTATGCAATACTGGATCAAACAAGTGAACGAAGTTACTGAGAAATGAGTCTCTCCTGCCACCTATAACATAGAGATTATAGTCCAAGACTGCACTGGCATTCTCCGAGAAGAAGTTGGTTGGCTGATTGGGAAGACGCACGTAACAGTTTTCTTTTATGTCGAGAGCATACAAGCTTTGGGTCACAAAGTTACCTTTGTCGAAAAACCTTGCGTACACCCAATAGCATATAGTATTACGCACCACGTGTACAAAATGTTCTTTCGTGAGCACTACTGGTGTGGGCAAACTCTGCGAACTAGATGCAACATCCTGAGAACTGCCTGCAGCATCCCAAGATTTGCCTGTAGCCGTTTGAATCTCTGGAGCCTTACCCTTAACATCATCTTCATCTGGACGGGAACTGGAGATTTCCATGATATTAGAGATGCCTTGTGCCTTTTAGGGTTCAAAGAAGGTTCACAAATGGCACTCTGTAGCAAGGTCTGCAGCGAAATTGCTACAAATTACCTGGATCTTGTTCTCGGCCCTAACCTATGAACAAAGAACAATCCGTTCAAAATGATTTAAGATTTCAAATATATAAGCGGTAACGTTCGTTCTTGTAGATCTTTCTTTCCTTGAGGTGGTCACACGCAAGAAAGACTCGTTAGCAACGCCGTTTTATTCGCTGCTGCAACCAACAGAAGGATGTGCTCTTTGAATTTACTGTGTTTTGTGTTAGTTTTGTTTTATTTGTAATTAGGCCGATACTACTACGAGTACTTACGTCGATATTTTGCGTATTATTTTGATACAATACTATGCAATTAAGATTATATATTTTATGGACAAGATTTGACAGTGGAGAATATTTATCGTCATTTTCAATGATCAGAGGGTGGCAAATAAATTTGTTAACTTGTTTGCAAGTATTAAGAAACAAATAAGTGTTACTAATTAAATAATTATATCATTAACTAAACCATATGACTCCAACTGGCATATTATTCCCTCTATCTAATACACCACTAAGCCATTTTACCATCATTATTAACTCTTATCATGCCTTCATATGATGATTCTATGGGCGTTTATCATCAAATCATGCAAATGTGCTACTTTTTATTGTTTGTGGTTGTTTGAGGCATTGTTGTATGTAATATTTAACTAGTAATAGCAACATTAATAATATTAATGTGTCAATAGGATAGGCGTAAATGGGGAAAAAACATTAATATGAAAAAAATATGTGCCCTATTTACGCATATCTACATATTCGGACACATTAATATTATTAATATTGTTGTTGCTAGTAATCTTTGAAATATTAATAGAATACATTATTATTAAAAAATATTATATTCATGACATATGGACTTATTAAAAATATTAATAAAAAATATAATTAAATTGATTATAGTATAATGATTAATTAAAAATAATCTTATTAAATTTTAATATTAAATATTATAATCTAATTAAAACAACAAGCACATTATATTGATTATAAAAATTAAATTTAATAAATTTCTTAATACATTTAATAAAATAAATATTGTGATTTGTTTGATCACAATATATATATATATATATATATATATATTTTTAATAAACTTATTTATGTCATAATTTGGTAATTAATTTTAATAAAGTTTTTAACTTATTTAATACTAGTAAGCAATAGGGTTTATTTTTTTTTTCCTTGGAAAAAGTCATAATTTTATTTCAAAAATATGAACAAAATTACATTCTGCACATGTAATGGAATCAAAGAGATCCCTACATTGACACATATTTTCTGTCCCATATTACTATCATGACTAAAGTCCCATACATAGATCAAAACATGGATCCGGCTGTACATACAGCCCGCATATATCCGAATACAGAAAAACCAGAATATGAAAAGGTGTCCATCACTGGATAATAAGCCCGCATATATCCATATACAAATAAAAAAAAACTGTTACAGAAATTGTAAACAAGGTGTCCAACCCTGGTCATCAAAAGCTGAGCTATTGCTCAAATCTATGCCACTATATCTTCATGAAATGGTCTGTGGTAGTAACTGTAGATGCCCCTAGTAGAGTGAATAGTTATCCTCCAAGTGCCAAGAGCTAAATGTTGTTGCGTCGCTTCTTTGGAAAGCTGATCGGGCATCCCATTCCGCTCCCTGTATACATGTGTAAATGTGATAAGATCAAATGACTGTTTTAACCGGATTACCTCCTCCAGTATAGGTAAGAGTACCATCACATGACATTGAGTAATCTCCTTTTCCCAATCAATAACAATCATAGAGTCGCCAAATATCTGAAGAGATAGACATCCTTGTTCAAGTGCAAATAATAGCAGCAGTCTAAGAGACATAAGTTCAGCATAGTTGTTCGATCCCCTCCCCAAACCAGCCACGATATGAAAGTAATGAGTCTCTGATTTGAACAGGACTCCGCCCCCACCACACACCGATTGATGGTCAAGTGAAGCACCATCAAAATATGCCCACGGCATGGTTTTATCGATCCTTTCCACACGCACAGGTCAAGTACTATACTCTAGAACAAGTGTTTTGTCGTGTTGGATAATTGCCACAGCTTGTGCCACGACAGTCTCCTTCGGTACCCTGCATTCTTGAAATATGATCTTATTTCTGGTAATCCAAATGCCCCGGGCGAAAATACAAGGGGAGGCCCGGATGGAAGAGGATTTATGTACAGTCCACCACAATTGGAATGCTTCAAGTACACTCACCCCCCACCAACTCACATTTAAATCCAGATATTTGCATATATCAACCCAAACTGCCTGAGTAAACCGGCAATGAACAAATAGATGATTAATGGTCTCTTCTGCATCCTTACAAAGAGGACAGAACCCCGGTCCCTGGATGAAACGTTTTTGCAGAATGTCCCAGGTTGGAGCCTTATTTTCCAGAATAGCCCAGAAGAGTAATTTTGCTTTACTTGAACACTTTAATTGCCACAGATATTTCCACCACCACACCAATTCCCTATTATGTGCTTCCACATTCAGCTATATATATCCATCCCTAGGGGAGTAAATTCCAGAGGGATGGTGATCCCAAATAAGTACATCCAGTCTATTGGTCAGTCGTATATATGATTGTCTTAATATCCGGAGAAAATCCACCCAAGCTCCTTGCATATCGACAGGAATATCAAGACGCTGTGCAGAGATCCACCCCTGATGCCAAAGAGTAGTTGATCCCGGATCCTCTACATCAGCCAGAAAATGACAACCTCTAGCTGCCAAAAAAGTCCTCAATTCCACAGGAAGGACATGTCCACCCCTACATCCAACCCAAGGGTCCATTCCAATACGAATGAGTCACCCATTTCCTATCCTCCACACTAATCCAGTACCGACCAAAGGAAAATGCTGCACCACCGCTTTCCAGACCACAGAGCAATTTGCCCTCGACTTATTGCCCAGCCTTATCCATTCGAGAAGAGTAAGAGGGGCAATATATTTATGATATACCACTCTAGTCCATAGACTATGTGTATGGATAAGTCTCCACGACACCTTGGCCCCCAAGGCTTTTGCAAACAGATAAATATTCTTTAACCCCCATCCTCCAAGTGCTTTAGGTACAACTATTTTTTCCCATCTGACCCACACCAAAGCACGATTATCAGACTTACCCTTCCAAAGAAAGGCAAAACACAACCTTCGTATCTGCTCCAAGACTCCTTTGGGAATCTAGGCTAGAGACATCCAATAAACCGGAATTGCTTCCAAAACTGATTTAACCAGAACCAGCCTTCCTGCCCGAGAGAGCCATCTATGACTCCATCCATGAAGGCGTTGTTCTAATTTTGCTAATAACCAGTGCCAATCATCCTTCATATAAGCATTTGGTTTCAAGTGAAATCCAAGGTACTTTAAACCATCATCAACATCCAAAGTTCTGTAAGGTAGTCTAATAGCCAATCGAAGAATCTCCTGCTCTGTTAAATGTGAGCATGTGATAGTAGATTTTTCAATATTCACTAACATGCCTGCTGCAACTTGCACTAAATTGAGGCCTTCAACCACCTTATCAATATCCTATCTCGTGCCATCACAAAATATCAGAATGTCATCGACAAAAAGGAGATGTGTAATAAACAATACCTGTGAAATGGGTATGCCTAGAAATGAACCATCAGCTTTTGCATTCAGAATAAAACGACTGAGGCCTTCAGCAACAAGGAGAAACAGCAGTGGAGAGAGGGGGCATCCCTGTCGTAGTCCCCTTCCAGCTTTGAAGAATGGACTAGCAGAACCATTGATCAGTACAGCAAAGCTCACCGTAGTGATGCAGGCCATGATCCATCTAATAAATTCATAGCAGAAACCCAGGTGAGTAAGGATCATCCGTATATAGAGCCAACTAACCCTATCAAAAGCTTTAGAGAGATCAATCTTTATCACGGCACCCTTCAGCTTCTGCACTTTCAGAGTATGTAATCCTTCCTGTGCCACTCCAATGGCCTCATGAATTTGGCGACCTTCCAAGAAACCAAATTGCTCAACAGAAATATGCTTAGACAAAATATTCTTGAGTCTCCTCGCCATGACCTTAGAGATGATCTTGTAGATACAATTGCAGAGACAGATAGGTCTGAATTCATCAAAGCAGTCAGGCTTGTCCGATTTTGGAATAAGAGCAATAAAGGTCGAGTTGAAGGGACCATGTATAAACCCAGCCTTTCGCGATTCTTCCACCACATTCAGTAGTTCCTCCCCGAAGAAGTCATAAAATCCTAAGAAGAATTCTATAGGCCAGCCATCAAGCCCCGGGCTTTTATCTTTCTGAAAGGAATGCATTACCAACGAGAGCTCAATCGGCAACACCTCTTCCATCAACAATCTGTTTTCTTCCTCCCCCACAAAACGAGGGAAAAGCTGGGCCACCCGAATAACCTCAGCAATAGAGGCCCCATTTTGAGCAGTGAATAAGTCTCCAAAGTGTCTAACACCCATCTCTGCCAATCCATCAAAGCTGGATACCTGATCCCCTTCAGCAGAAGTTAGTTCCCAAATAGAGTTTGTAAATTTTCTCCCCTTAGCATAGGCTTGAAAAAAAAAATTGTTCTCATCACCGCACTGTAGCCAAATCGCCCTACTTTTCATTCTCCACATCTCTTCTTTCTCACCCAAAAGCACATTCCTGCATCGTTCCCATTCCAATATCTCTCCTTTTTGCTGATCATCCAGATAAACCATTCCCAGACAGTGATGAAGCCTATCAATGTTCGACTCAGCATCCCGCAGATTCTGCTCATCATTCCCCCTTTTTTCCTGAGCCCATATAACAGTTGCTTCTTTAATTCTCTTAAGATTTAGTTGAAAGTGAGCACCCGCATGCTCCAGAGAATCATGAGGTCTATGAACCCACAGATCCTGAACCAATTTAAGAAAATCCTCCTCCTCCAGCCAGCCCGGATTGAATTTGAAAGGACTAGGGGGTTTATTGCTTCTGCCTCTTAACTCCAGGAAGATGTGGCAATGGTCAGATACCCCACCAGTCCCTACCCACTGCCTGACAACATCAACACCCATAGCCAGCACATCGGCCACCAGAAACCGATCCAGTCTTTTTGCCACCCTTTGATCCCCTGCTCTTTTATTCCTCCATGTGGGAAATAATCTAGGTGGTAATATGTTGAGAAGATCCTTCCTGGCGAAGGCTTGAATGAAAAAATTTGCTAATGTATCCGGAGCAGCCCGAGGCCCCCACACTTCAGACGACCCCAGAGTAAGGTTAAAATCCCCACCCAGAATCACATCCCTTCCATCAAAAATATCCATGCTAAACAAGTAGTCCCAGAAGCCAACCCTATTTAAATAGGGCCCATAGATGTTGAGAACCGTGATCATCCTACCGATCTCAGCATCCCAAACCTCCAAACTGATACCAGAAGAGATACCCCAAGAACTATCAAGTCGACAACTCTTCACCTTCCATCCCGAGGCCAACCCTCCAGAACGCCCCCGAGCATCGACTCCAACAAACTTCCAACCTGGAAGCAATGATTCTAAGACCCGAACAACCTCCGCACTACCACCCAAAGTTTCTTGCAACAGTAAAATATCCGGTTGATTCAAGTCCACCAACCTCCGAAGCGACGATTTTTTGATGGGGCTTGCCAACCCACGACAGTTGAAGGACATAATTTTCATAAGATACCCCCTTCCAGGGCTTTCGCTGCTCTAAGTTCCCACTCAATAGAAGATTGTGTACCCATCACTAAATCAACTTTAGCCCGGTCTTGTGCTTTAGACAAAAGGGATTTCCTACCTCGACCTTTCCCCCCAACACTATAAGCCAAATCAGGAAGGCCCTTCCCCCCCGATCCATCAATGGATATCTCCCTATTTCTAAGAGCATATCTGATACGTCGACCCTCGAAACAGGTAGAGTGTTCGGTGGATACAATGGACGGTGTAAAAACATTCTCCAAATTAGGCAGCATACAAGGAGCGACAGGACATGGTGTGACAGAACAGGGTGGAGTAGTAGACCCAAGACAATCCCCCCCCAATTCATAAGAAGCAGCAAATAAAGAAACTACATGAGAGAAGGAATGAGACATACCCGAAGGATTCGCAGATGAACCCCGTCGAATAATAGACAGCTCCTGAAGTTTTCTGGATGTGGCCCGTGTCATAGGAGTCGTGGTACACATAGTAGCCCCCACTGCAACCGGAACCTCACACCCAAAAACCTCCATCCCATTGTTCACCGAAGGTGGCATATATGCCGCTAATCCAATCATCCCGTTGTTGTCGGCAGGTACCTCCATATCAGAAAGCTCCCCAATTTCTCCAATAGGCCCACTACCAGTAGCCCCCACCGCCTGAGTGTTCACCATCAACAAAGGATCAGCGCAATCATCGGCTTCAGCATCAACCAGTGGCTTGCTAGCCCGAAACGGTAAAGGGCAGCTGGTAACCAAATGTCCATGATCGTGGCAGCGGTGGCACCTAAACGGCACACCCACATAATCCAGCTTCTGTACGAAGTCCCCATCCTTGGATTTAACAATAATCTCTGCAGAGAGGCCCAGCCGAAGGTCAATTTTAACAAAGATTTTAGCCACCGAGTATAAGCCCGTCTCAATATGGGAGGAATCGGAACACACATATTCGCCAAGAAAATTCCCAATCTCAGCGAACCGTGTTTCATTCCACAGATGGATGGGGAACCCAGGTAGCTTCACCCACAGTGGTTCTCTATCAATCTTCTTCGTCTTAGAGTCGAAAAATGGTGACCAGCTTTTCAGTACAATAGGGATGCCCAACATCGACCATTATCGATTTAACACAGCATCAACCTCCCCTTTGTTCTTAAAAATGAAAGAAAACCAGCCCTTTGTCAGAACCCGGATTTCTAGAGCAGTTGACACTAAGTCCATCCACTGCTCAGCTGCCCAGCGCTGAAGGAAGCCGCGGCCAAAGCGTTTGCCTCGAGCATGTCCAACCACAGCCGATTGAGTGAAATCCTGTGCCTCTTCCATCGTGATATCCACCCCCAGCACAAGCTTGTCCTTTCTGATCCGTTCTTTAACCTTCTTAGAAAGTTTCTTAGCAGGATTCCTATGAGAGTCGGCCTTCTCAGAAACCCTAGTACGAGGAACAAACAGCGATTCTACCTCAGGCAAAAAATCACCACCGCCAGGGGCTGCCGCGACTGTACCACTGGGAGATGTAGCCCTGGGTAGGTCCGGCCCGCCACTACCCTGTCCAAATGCAAATCCACGGGTATCCACCGAATCTACTAGATTACCTACCGAAAAAGAGGCCAATTCACCTTCCTGCTCCATCCGTCGAACACCACGCCCGGGCAGAGGCTCTAAACCATCCACACGTAAATCCTCCGTATAAGAGGGGAAGTTGGCGTATAACCCTTGATGAGGTTGTAGGTTCCGACCCAATATTCCAGCAAAGTTAGGCCCGTCTGCATCCACGCCTTCGTAGGACCGAAAAAATGCCAATTCTGCCTCGATGCCCTCCAGTCCCAGCGAAATAGCCGACGATGAAACCCTGGCAGTAGTAGGTGTCTCAGAAATATGCCCGTCCAGTCCCAGCGTGCCCATGGGCCCAGAAATGATCTCTGGCCCCTCGTCTGTCAAGGGGGATCCTGACAAAACCCCAGACCCCTTCTTCTCCACAATGACAGCTCCATCAACAAAAATATCTCTATCACATAACCCATCAGTGTTGTAATCCGCATCGTCCGTCATGTTGTTCCAATCGATCACTCAAATCAGCCAGATCATCAACCCCACTCACCAAACAAGCAGCCACTTCACCGACAGGACAGAAACCCGAGAATAAACAAAACTCAAAACCAGAATAGGACCAGCCCCCTGTCCACACATCCAAGAGTACAGCAATCACCACGCACACCGCATAGATCCCCACACACCCCCGAAAAGCCCGACACACATCCACGGCTAGGGTTCAGTATCATTCACCTGCAAACCCAATCGATTCCACCACACGGCTCCAAGACAATAGGTAGCTGATCAGTTCGGTGCACCAGGGTACAGAAGCTCACGGCTACCTCAAACGCAGAAGCCCTCGTACTCCATCTGGAGAACATACATCAAGCCATATGGTTTATATATGTCCATGGGTAATATATAACTATATAACTTATGACCTATATAAACATTTGGTCTTTATCACAATATTTTCTTTTATCTTATTTAAATTAGAAAATGTGACATCTAATGTTTTGGTTTTATTCTTTTACACATCAATTTGTATAATTTTTTTTTATCTTATGTAAATTAGAAAATGTGGCATCTAATGTTTTGGTTTTATTTTTTTACATATCAATTGTATAATTATATGTTGTTAACTATGTATTTTTTATTGATAAACATATTTAGTGTATATATATTATTTGTGTCCATTGGTTATAGCTTGGGTGGAAAGATTGTTTCCCTCCCCACTTAAGTTCAATTCTTGTAAGTGACATGATGCTCTTGTTGAGCCCTATTGTAATGAGGGTGATTTTTCTCGTGAATTTAAATGAGACTATTCTTTGTCATATCTATGGATCAAATTTAATCTTTTAATTTCCTTGGAAGGTATAATGTTATAATGTGAGGGTTAATAATAATGAGCCTCATTAAAATAGAATGTGTTATTATTTGAAAACGGTGTAGTTTAAATATTCTAAGTTTTTAATTTTTTATGAGTATATTTTTTGTTTCATAAATTTAGTTGTAAATCTGTAAAAATATTTTAGAATCATATATATTAGCTATGGAAATTGCATAATTTGAGCGTAATGGGAGTATTAGATGGTGCTAAATTTATTTATAAATTCTAACACAATTTAAACACTTGTAAATTTAGATTTTACCAAAAACAAATTTACTGGATTTAGACCAAAACCCATCGTAAAATTCAAAATTTAGAATAAATAGACTACTCCTTTCCCAAATGCTTGTTTCCCTCTATCTGTTCAACGTAACGAGAATGTAGCATAACTGCATACCTGCGCTAAGATTAGAGGTCGTGACCATAAAACGTAGCATAACTGACTTGAAATAATGCTTCTGATAGGTATAATTAATGGAATATTTAAGGTTTCAGAAAATAAAAGCTTCTCACAGACATGATTAATGGTAGATTTAGGGTTCAAGAAAAAAAGAATTTGGGAAAATAGAAGCACATTCAAAATGTAGGGTGTTTTAATAAATGGGGCCGCTTCAAACTTTTTCTGCCCAGAAAGGGGCTTGAGGCAGGGGTGCCCGTTGTCCCCCTATCTCTTCCTATTGGTTATGGATGGCTTGAGTCATCTAATAGTTGAGTCAGTGGATAACAATATATAGTTGGGAATTAGCTATGGAACTACAAGATTGACCCACATTTTCTTTGTGGACGATGCATTAAATTCTTCCTGGGTAATTCGGTGGCACAGGCGTAGGGTATAAAAGACTTGTTTTGGATTTTCAGTAAGGCAACATGTATGCTCATAAATTTCGGAAAGTCTGCGTGTTATTATAACGAATTAAATGATTTTTAGTTGGCAGGCTTTCTGGAAATCATGCCGATGGAAACGAGTATTTTAGTTGACGGGTTTGTGTACTTGCGCTTCCATCTCAAACCAAACTCTTATACTAAGAAAGACTGGGAGTGGTTAATAGATAAGGTGGAAGGCAGAATATAGTTTTGGTGTAATGGTTTCCTGTCTGAGGGAAGAAAAACAACATTGATTAAGAGTGTGTTGAGTGCCATTCCGGTTTATTGGCTAATTTTAGCCAAAATTCCTCTTGGGGTTATGCATGTACTTAGAAATATTTTTTTTAGATTTCTATGGCAAGGTAAAGAAGATAGCTCGGTTTGCACTGGATGTCTTGGGAATCGATTTGTAAACCCAAGGAGGCTGGAGGTTGGGGAGTAAAAGATTTATTTACTTTTGGAAAGGCTTTGGCATCTAAGACGGTCTGGCAACTCATTTCGAAGGAAGGTAAGTGGCAGGAAATCATGAAATCCAAGTATATGAATAATATAAATATGATTAATTGGATTCGGCAGCCCAATAAAAATGGACGAGGAGGATCTCTATTCTGGAAAAATATTATTGCAGCATATTTAGTAATTGGGGATTGGTTGGTATGGCAGGTGGGGAATGGTCTAGAGGCTCGAATCGGCCTGGATAAATATAAGGGAGTATATCATCAACATCGGTTACCTCTGGAAATAGTGAAACTTTTGGAAGAGAGGGGCTTTGTGTTTCTAGTTGATATTGCAGAAGGAAGCTATCATTTCATACAGAAATGGAAATCGATCACTACCTTACAGTTACCTACGAGGTGGAACGAGGTTTGGAATACCTGGATTGAAGGTTTAACTAAAGGCTTTATTCTGTTGAATAACGTATCAGATGCATTACAATGGCAGGGTTCAGAGGAAGAAGGCACTTTCTTCGTGAGGGAAACATATAAATCATTATGGAGTCGTCGATTCCATGATGATCCCTGGGGGTGGAGGAAGCTATGGACAGCTAGGGCGACCCATAAAAGTAAAATTTTAGTGTGGCTTATTCTACAAGGAAAGATTTTAACTTGGGACATGCTTAAAAGGAGGAATATAGAAGGTCTCGGGAGATGCAGCTTATGTACAGGGGTAGATGAGGATGCAGAACATATTTTTCTGCATTGTCCTTTTATATTACAAGTATGGGAAGGATTGAGACAGTCACTACACATGGATTTGGTGGAAGTTGGAGATTCTGATGAAAAATTCATGAAGCAATGGTTTGAGGATCCTAAATTGAAAAGGTTCAGATGTTTGGTTTTCTTGGTTCCATGTTATGTGTGGATAGCACGTAACCTCTCAATCTTTGAAGACATTTACCAGCCTTTTTTTTCATGTGACGTCACAGGTACTATCGTTATATAAATTATTTCAGGGACCGGAGAATAAGGTATAGGACAGAAAGCCAAAAGCTATTTCTGATGATACAGAGGATAATGTGGGTTTTTTCGACAGAGCATGTAAAAGTAATCTTTGTGGTATGGGGGGTACACTGAGGATTTCGGGGACTTTGCATTATAGCTTTCAAGCTAATGGAGGTAATGGCATAAACAATAGAGCGTAAGGTTTATCTCTGTGTACTCTATTACTTTTAGCCATAGAGAAGAAAGTGGAAACTCTTAAGATCTATGGGGACTCATAGATATGGATCAATTATATGAATAAGGTTAATACATTTAACAATCACTCGCTTCTGGACCTTGGAAGAAATATAGAAAACCAGGTAACATTAATCAAGAATGTATCTTTTGCACACGTTTACAGAGACCAGAACACCAAAGCAGACATTCTATCCAAAGCTGGATTACTCATGGACGAAGGACAATGCAAGATAATATCTTACTACCAGGATATTTGGGAAACCAGTTGGATACATTTAGACTCTCTAAATTAGATCTTTTTTGGATTAGCTTTTATAGCAATTTTGTGTAATGTTTAAAGAATGTGAAAGTTTTTTTAAAAAATACCGAAGGTTATTTTCAAACTAAGAAATTAGTTATGGACGAATGTGCACAAACAGTACCTGCGAAATGTTTTTTTGTAGATTCTATTTTATGCTATCGTGCTTACCAAGTACCTGTGGAATGTATTTTGCTCTTAAAGATCAATATATGACTTTTTCTTTGGAAAAAAAGGGTATATTTGTTGTCTTCGGGTTGAACAAGACCATCCTATTACGGTAGATTTTTGTTATTATCCATCATTCCATCAGTATCGTCACACTCATTTCTTCGAATAGAAATACTTTATCTTCCTTTCGTCTCTACAGTCTCATTCTTATTCTCTTAACTATAGAAGAACCCCCAATACTCCCCCATAGATAGAAGCATTCCAATCATTGCAGCAATTAATAGTATAGGTATGATTATATTAAGTATCATTATAGATTTATTTTAAAATTGATTTAGAAATACAATTTATTTAGGTATAAATTTTTATTTAAAAAAAATAATTTTTTATTTTATGAATAAACATAAAAAAAATTTAATAACAAAACTTTAAATTAATAAAAACATCTTCCCTATCTTAAAATATAGACACCTCACTAATCTAAATACATTAACTAATTTGTTAATGCTTTTAGAATAGCTTGAAACTTTTATTCATTATCCTAAAATGTAGACACCTCACTAATCTAGATGCATTAACTAACTTGTTAATGCTTTTAGAATAGCTTGAAACTTGTATTCATCTTACCTTTCCTTAATGATAGACAACCACTTTCTATAAATATGAATATGAGCCCTTCAAAGCTACTTATCGGATCCTCCCATTCAGTGATTCTCCATGTACATATAGCAGCCTTTATCACCTTTGTTGTTCCTTCTTATCATTGAAGGCTTAAGCTTGCTCAAATTCGGAAAAATTGGAAAAAAAATTAAAGGTATCAACTTTTCTCCCTTTTTGGATATTTTACATTTACTTTACTCCAATATTATTAGATTTTTTTGATCTGCCGCATGCATCGGTGTGAACACAAAGAATTCTATGTTTCTTTATAATTGCGGAAGTCTATGCTTCTTTATAATTGCCCTTAGGAGGGTATTTGTGAGCATATCGCTATGCTTTTTCCCTTTGAGATGGTTGAGATGCAGAATGGTTTTAAATATCATGGTTTCTTTTTAAATCCCAATGGATATAAAAAGTAAGACTAGAGCTGGTTGATTAAAAGAGTTAAGAAAATAATTAGTAACTAGTCCTTTGGATACTTATCTTTAGGAGGAAGATTGATGTTAATTATCAACTCAGTTTTACAAAGCATTCCTATTTATTGGCTTTCATTGGCAATGATTCCAAGAACAATTCTAGAAGTCATTAGGAAGAGAATGCTTTAGTTTATATGGTCTCGTAATGCTTTTTCTACTAAATTGAACATTTAACCTCATGGCAAAGCATTTCCCTCTCGAAGAAGATTGGATGGTGGGGTTTGAAACAGATTTCCTGGTTTGGAGAAGCGTTAAGTGTTAAAACACTATGGAGAGGGCGATTTGGTGACAATCTTTGGAGTGATGTCTTAAAATGAAAATATATTAGATCACATGGTTTCTTATCATAGTGCATTCGAAATCCTCCAAATATAAATTCCAATTTATCAGTTATTTGGAAAGGTCTATTCAAATCTCTTCTGATATTGAAGAAACGGTTGAGCTGGAAAATCGGAAATGGTTTACAATATTACATCGGTTTAGTTCCAATAGTTGGAATTGGGAAAAATTTCCAGCTTTCCCAGTAGTTAGTTTCTTGTCTTCATTCTTTGAATATACAGGTTCTTGCTCAAGTGTACAGACAGGCAGAATCTGTTTCTTCATCATCTTATCGGTATAATTCTTCAGATTTGGACTTACATGGTAGTTTTGCGGAAGAATGGGATAAATATGTTTTATCTCTTAATTATGTGCACATAATATTGTCTATTTATGAGGGCAAAGTAGTTTAGGATAGGGCAGATTCAAATGGTTCTATTACGGCTAAAAAGGCATATAATTTTATTATAGCTAAAAATGTACAGACCTCTCCAAAATGGTGGGAATTGAAAATATGGAAATGGAATATTCTTGGTAAACTAAGATGCTTTGTGTGGTTATGTCTGGAAAATCGAATACTTACCTAGGATAATCTCTCTAATAGAGGATTTTGTGGTCCAGGTATATGCCCTCTCTATTTTTTCTGAAAATGAAACAGTGTCTCATCTTTTTGTTACTTTTTCTTTCTTCAGTCACTGTTTGAGAGATGTGCAGTGGGGTTTTAAAATTCAAAGATAATTGGAAGACAATCAGTTTTTAGAAAAGTATGCTTGTTTGGTTCGGCAAAAAGACAATTTTTAAAGAAATTCCTCTTTTTGTCATTCGGGAAGTATGGAAGTCTAGGAACATATGTATATTTGAAGATAAAAAGGCATCCATTTCTTAGGTCTATTACAAAGCTATTAGTATTTTTCTTGAGTATCACAAAAAAAAAGAGGAAATTAAGACACGGGAATCTATTTCAACCGCAGCTTGGTGATACTTTTTCGGTGGGGTTTTTTGATAGAGCTAAAAAAATAGTTTATGTGGGGATGGGATGATCCTTAAAATTAAAAAATATCATATTATTAGACTCAAATTTGGTGCTGGTGCAAGTACTAATACTAAGGCAAAGTTGTTATCCTTATGAGGCCTTCTATGGTTTGCTAAGAAAAGGGGAGTTTTGTGTCTTCAAATTGATGTGGAGTCAAATACTATCATTGATTAGGCCAATGGTACCTCCAGCCTATATGTTCTTCAACTTTATCAATGTACGAGTAGGATAAAAGAATTGATAGAGTTTTTATCTATGATATCCTTCTCTCATATTTTCCGGGAATTCAACTTTGATGTTGATTGTTTATCTAAGGAGGCAGTTGGATATATGGATGGTATTATACATTTTGAGGAATTTGTCGATGAATTTTTCATGGACAAAGGAATGGTCTCTGTCTTCTAGTTTTTTGCTAGTTCTTTCTTTCTTTTGGATTCGATCATTTATCCTTTATGACTAATCCGAGAAGTTGTTTGATTAGATATTTTTGTTAGTAGATAATCAGTTTTGTATCAATTGTAATGTATCTAGTGTTTCTATTGAAGAGTCTCTCTGAATACTTATGATCGCTTATTATTGGATAATATGTATGAATCATCTGATCAAGAATGATGTAACTTTGATTCTATCTTGAATAACAAGTTACTTTTTTCGGCTTGAAAAAAAAAGCCTTGTACTTCAAACTGCATAAATATTATTGAAATTTCATTATCTTTTTCACACTTTTAACGTTAGTAAAATAATTAGTAACATTATTAATGTGATTTCAATTAGGCATAAGAGAATGCTAAAAATTATTCAAGAGACAAGATAGGAAAGTTTTTATTTAAAACTGCATGCATTTTAATATATATTATATTGATTATAATGAATTCATAAATTTAAATTTATTATATTGTTATTTGATTATAATGAATTTATAAATTTAAATTTATTCTATTTGTTTTCAATTACTTTTTCATTTAGTAATATTTTTTTTTCTAGTTAGGTTTGTGCATATACTTTTATGTCATTTCCATCTTCACTTAGCATCATTTGTGTGTCTTATTCCACTCATTATTGTTTTATGCTGCATTATCTTGGGTGGAAAAAACACGATCGAGATGACCTTCGATACAAAAGAGTCATGGTGTTTCAATCAATGCTTTGATTTCGATCCGAGATACATACCACCTTAGATTCAACCATGTCCACATTAAAAGTGGTTACCACCCAGTCTACACAAGGTGCTATCTAGGTAGAATACTTCATCCTTCAAGGACCTTCTAGTCCCCCCATCCAGATCAACCAGTGTTTTGCTCAGTTGTTGTGCTTTGCACCTCCTTTTTCATGGTAAAGGAGGGGTTGTTTGTAAAAATTTGGCATCCTCTACATGTATTAAAGGGCTAGCCCGAATGAGTCACTCATGTTATGACACCTTTGGAGTATTTTTTTACCTAGTTGAACTTAGATCCTAGTGATCATAGTTTGACATAGTTTGACATAGTTTTTTCACTCACACCTCCAAAGACAAAGTGTGTTATAGCCTAGGTGCCTCAAGTTGGTGTCAAATTTAGTCAATAACCATGGCCTTAAGATTCATGTATGGCATATTTTTTCTCTAGGAGAATCAATTTGGAAATCAACTATGTAATTTATTTAAATGGCTCATTATTGTAAAAGGAATATTACTGGTACCCTCCCCCTCAAGGAGGGGTTCATGCATGGGTCTTCCTTGATCCAAGGGATAAAAGTGGTTCCCTTACCCACTTCATGAGCCATCTCAAAGTCAAAATTTGGATCTCTAAGTTTTTGCATGAATTAGAATCTTATCCTACATATTAGGGCACCCTTGATTTACTCATGTCAATCTCCTACAAAGAGGAGAACCCTCCCCTAATGGTGGAGTTAACTCAAACAATCAAGAATGTCTCCTAAATCTTACTAGTAAATTTGGGTCCATTTTTCGACGAAAGTTTCGACGTTTAACATAAATTTTGTTTCTTTAGAAACCGTCGAAATTCCTATGAAAGTTGGGATTTTCATCAGAATTCCGATGAAAGTTAGGAAAGTTGATATATACCAACGTCGAATTTTTGACACAAATCCCAAATTTTGTCGGAATGCTGACAGTTTCTAAACCGAAAAAAAAATTACGTGAAACATTGGAAATTTTGTCCAAAAATGGACCCAAATTGATATCCTAATATCCCTCTCAAGGAGGTGGCGCATTAGTGACTTGGAGAGATAATTAACTAAGTCAAACTCCTAAATTTTCTCAAGTTGTCCAAGAGTTGGCACATTGGTGCATTGGAGGGCTAGTTAACTAAGTTAACTCCTAAATTTTCTCTAGTCCTCATGAAGTGGTGTTGCATTTATCATCATGTGCATGAATGTATGTGGATTTGAATGGATCTCCTAGATATCATCCCAAAGGTGGTGCATTTGAGGCCTATTTCACTCTTAATTTTGCTCTAATTCTCATGGAGATGTGGCACATTGGAGGGTTGGAAATCTAATTAGGGTTTTGGAGTGGCTCACATGTGTCATTCTCTCATGAAGTGTGCATGATTCACCTAGGGGATCTCCTCTCTTTCTATTCAAAGAGGCCTCTCCTCTTGGTTTATGGGTTGGTTCTTGTTGAAGGTATTTTATTGAAGCTCTTTCATTTGATTGGAATAAAATTGTTAAGACTTTGGAGGTCATAAGGGCTTGGTGCCTTGATTGTGTGGATGTTATGTTCTACTACTTATGTGAGGTAACTTCAAATGCTTTAAATTCTATGCATTATTGTCTGCTTCCATTTGGCCTTTGTAGAGGTATTACTACCCAATATGATAGAATCTAGTAATATTGCTAGGATCTATTATAAATTATAGGAGGAGTAGCCAAGGTAGGCATATTATCTATTGTGTGTATATTCTTGTGTTAACTTATCTTCTGTAGGCTACACATGGAAGAATAAAGAGGAAGAATTATCTTCCTTTCTGCACCTAAATTGTTTTTGCGAGTCTCTTCCTTTGTGCAGCTAAATTCTTTTTACAGGTCTACATAATCCTTCAAGAACTAGTCCATCAACATTCTTCCCTAGATATCCAAAGTCACCTTAAAGGATTCCATTCTCTTTCTCTCAACTCAAATATTCCTCTTAAAACTTAAATCTCATTCTAGTTACTTGGATATTAATGTTCATTTTTATTTAAGTGTATCTTTTTTAATACTAGCTCCTAAGTGAAAATAAACTACTTGCATCCCTAGCATCTAGTATTAGTACTTTGTTTTTTTTGACAATATTTATGTGCAACATTGGAGTATCATTAGCTTGCTATTCTAACAGTGATTTTTATAGGTTTTTATTAGCCTTGAAGGGTTGGCCAATTTTCCTGAGAATCAAGGTCTCTCTCCTCTCTCACTTAGCCCCCTTTCTTAGTCTAAAAGGATTCAATCTATCACCTTTATTTACAAGATTAGAAAGATATTTGAGCATCAAAATTCATACCATGTCATTTGATATAATTTAATCAAATACATTTTAGACTTGGAGTATAATTCATGATTCTAACTTTAGATCTAAAATAAAAGATGCTAAAGTGAATGCACTAAAATCCAAACATTTTTGCACCTAGTTTCAAAGAAAATGCATTTCAATATTTGCATGATTTTGTAATATAGTTGTAAATAGTTTTATTTTTTCATATTTGGTATTTAAACCATCTTTTATCTCTCTTCCCACAGGTTGTATAGTGAGAAAATGTAAGGATACAGACCCTAACTTCCTAATTTGATTGGTATTCATGGCTTTCCTTTGTTTACTAGTTTCTAACCTAACACCTTTTTGCAGGACAAGCTCTCTTCTTGTACGAATCAAAGAGACTGCATTTAAATCCATTTTCTCGTTATTCTATAAAATATTTTTTTATATATTGAACAAAAATCAAATCATTCCAAGAGGTAGCAAGTACTTACCACCATCAAACCCCCCAGGGGGTTTCCGAAACAAATCTTCCACCTCTCCTAATTCCCCCCTTCATCTCCTAATTTTGAAATACTATTTTCTAGCCATAAGGACCAACAATTGGCACTCCCAATGGATGCATATCACATTGTAACACTTAAGGTACGGTGTTGGTGTCAAATCCCCCTACCCCCCTCTTTGTGTCACATTTCATGCATGACTTTTTCTTTTACTTTTTTAGCTTAGCATAATTAGATTTTTTAATTTGTTTAAGTAGTGAATAGACAACATTTAAATTCAATTGGAAGGAATTGGGATGCATGCTAATTTCTAATGTTTTATGATTTTATCATTCATGCACGTTGTAAGTCACTCACTCAATTCCAATTAAAATCAATCATAATAATTTCTAAAAGACGAAAATTTGGTGTCTAACTTCCATTTATTGTTCACTCGTGGGAAAATTTTACAATGAAGGGGAAACAACTAGGTAGTGATTGTGAGGACCCGTTAGGATACACCCTCAATAGGTGTTAGTGTTGGACATACTTGGACAACTCTGATCTAGTCCCTTTCTTGTGTGGAATCAAACTTGGAAATTCAAATTTGTTTCCACATACCTCAAGTATTGGAAACCCATTTTCCCTTAAAAAATTCAGCTTGTAACAAGCAATTGATACATGCACCAAGCAAGTTCACAATTCAACGCATATCCATTTAACAAGCAAAGTCAATCCTCTCCTTGTCGAGTTCACAATTCATATTTTCCTCCGCTTTCTAGTTAGATAACATTTACTTTCTGTTGGTAAAGTAATCTTTTAAGCATAGCTTGCAAGCTCTTTGTGACTCCATTGTTGTATCCTTTTAAAGCACCAGTCTATAATTTCATTTATGTCGAAAACTTTGAATGGATTGTTAAGTTATTTTTATTAGATTTATTTCCTAGTGTAGTTGATTAACTCCTAAGTCGCCTTTTGCAAGGTGACCATCCTAAATTTCATAGGTTCTACCTCTGTTGGACTTTGTTTAGGAGTTAGCCAAAACAGAAGGAGTCTAGTGTAGTGGTGATAGTTGGCACCCAACTCGTTGACTTTCCCCCAAGGACGCTCTCAGTGGATTGATATTTTTCTCATGTTCACTTGCAGATCTAGGTAGAAACATTTTGGTGTCGTTGCTAGGAAAAAGATATTTTTATAACTGGGGATTAACAAACTTCTTTTTTTTCTTGTTTTTACTTTTTTTGATGAATATTTAGTTTAGATCTCTAACTTTTCCATTGGAAACTCCATCAAGTTTTTTCAATTTTCTAACAAGTAATTTACAAAAAGAAAAATAAACTTTATAAAACCCTTGTTCTCAAAAAAAATTTGAATATTTGTTGTGTGTAGAGATGAGGACATGTGACACCTTGAAAATCTTTGAAGCTCATGCTTGATAGCTGTGACTAGAATGGTTTGGTATGAGGTATGAATCTAGTGCATTATTATGGATCCCCAATATGTGGATATTAAATTAGGGGAGTTTTGAGGTCTAAAATGGGCCTCCTAAGGGAAATAATAAAATAAGAGTTTTGAATTAGAGGGAAAAAATAAAATATTATTATTATCGGTTTACCCAAATTTCAAGTTTGGGCACTTATTAGATGAGGAATTTAATTATGTATCCAATGCATACCCACTTGGCATACTTTTGAGGCATGCATGTCATTCAAAATTCCTTGTTTTTTAATTGTTCAACATTTATTCCCTTCATGTTTATTGTCCTAAAAATTTTGGGGGAATACCTCTTATCTTAGTTTCTTAAGCATGAGAATTGTGTGTATTCGTGAAAATAATGACAAATTATGAGTGCAATAATATCATTCAACATGAACTTGTGGAATAGGATAGTGGATTACTTGATTGTATAAAGCATAGTGAAGTAGAAAGACAACAAAACATAATAATATTGGGAGATAAGGATGTGTATCTTCATATTTTCCATATATACCTGACATGATGTTTTTTCTAATGTGTCCACTTCAACAAAGGATATAGATATCCATAGGATAATATGCTTCCTGAAATAATAAGACATGAAGAATGTGAAAGGTGGAAAGACAACAAAATTGGGTTGGACAATGTGATGCTTGTCATATGCCTTTTTTTTTTCAACAAGGATGCAAAATATTCCTATTGTGTCTCCTAGGATGGAAGAGAATAGTGGGGCCATGGAAGACAAGAAACCATCAATATAGTGATAATATGAATAAAGAAAGCAAGTTTGAGAAAATTGGAAATAGAGTTGTAATGTGTCTAACTTATAAGGAAATATGTGTGCAAGAAGAGAAAGGTTAAGGAAGGATAAATATTTATCAAGGTAATAGACATGGTCATGATCCATCAAAGAATAAAGGAAACACTCATAGTGTTAATTTAGAGGATTGGAAGTGGTGATAAGAAAATGATCATGGGAGATAATGAAATTAATTAACAAAGATCAAGTACATGAGAAATAAAGATAAAGGTTGAGATATATGGAGGATATGGAGAGACATATTATTGTTAGATGAGAAAGAAACATAAAAGTAGTGGAAAGAATGGGAGTTGAAAAGCCATAGGCCACATAGAGATAATACAATTAGATATCATATGTATGAGATGTTTCCCAATCATCCATGAAGAATTTTATTTACACTATCAACAAAGGTGAAGGTCAAGGCTAAGTGAGTTCCTCTCAAATCTAGCCACTCCACTAAGAGGATAATGCGAGGGTGTAGATCCCTAATAAAATAAATAAAGAGGATACCCAATAGGGTTAAAATGTGTAAATTGTTAAATCCACTTAAAAATAAAAATAACCATGGAAATAATAGGGGTCGGATGGTACTAGAACATTGCATGGTGTCCACATACAAGTTTGCATCTCTAAAAATAGAGGTTCATGGTCCATGAGAAGAGGCAACATCAAATATGTTGAATAAAGGAAATGAATACAGATGGATAAGGGTGGATATGATAGTGAATAGTATAGTGACATCTAATGAATGATCATATGACATAGGAAAGTGGGCATAAGTATAGGAAACCGTGGACAAGTTCTCCACAACAATTGTAGGACAATTGTGAATTGCATTAGGATTGTGCTTAGAGATAAGGCAGGTAGAGAAATGCTAAGGAATCCAAGTTTAATCAATATAAATTGTAGACAAAAGAGGGTCACATTAAGAAAATTGTAGAACATCATAAGAGGATAACTCATGGAAAGGATTAGCTTGAGTATTCTAATTGGACGGCTTGAAAGAGAACCTAGTTGATCACACATAAGAGATAGAGGATCTACAAAGGCAAGTTCATTGAGCTGAAATCACATACCCAAATGATTTTAATTTTTAACAAAGGATAAGAGAGAAAATAATACAATCAAATGATGTACATAACATGCTTAAAGAGGAGAATTGGTACTATAAGCACCTATAGAAAATGATGTACATGACATGCTCAAAGAGGAGAATTGGTACTATAAGCACCTATAGAAATTAGTTACAATTACAACAAGGAAAATTTGGATACAAATTCAAGATAGCATACTTGGGATGCTACTACTTGAATAAAGCATTGAATGAATGGTGTATAGAATGTTTCCCTTATTTGTGGTAATATATGTCCATATAATCATGAATTAAATTTATTCTAGTAATCACTTAAATATACATGTTTATTGCCTCATGGTTAGTTGTATGAATCAACTTTTACTATTGGATATTCCAATGGGTTGGGATATAGTGGTCATGTGTGTTATCAAAAACAAATCTTATTTTATAAAATCATAGAAACCTAGATAAAAATCAATAAACCTTGCATCTTGTCATTTCAAAAAAAATCCAAACATCTTTCATCTCTACATCTTTCATCACTAGCTTTAATACTTTTTCCAATAGATTTTCATTCATGAATTCCATAATAAAACTAGGAAACAAAGAGGATATCTTTATTATTTCATTTATGTTGTATACATCAATTTAATGGTAGCTAATTTTTGAAGTGTGTGACCCCAATTCAAATATATCCGTGAATCTATGCACTAATATTCCATTCTATTTTTTCATCTTCCATATGGTATTAATGTTTTTCCTCTATATTGTATAATTTTTAAATAACTCGGTGTGTTTGTCCCCTTTAATAACCATAATGATAAACTCTTCATTCTCTATTTGGAGCCCTCCCACTCCTATAGTTTTATTTTTTTCCCGCAAAACCTTTATATGTACTTTTTATTCATTTGTGAGACCTATCACCATTAGAATTTTGAACATACAATAATGAAATTTTCGATTCCTCTTCTCTCAAATATTCTTTCGAAGACCAAATTTATCCTTGTCCCAACATAAGGTTGATTTCTTGACCTTTTTTATAATCTCTTCAAACTAAAACATTACAAACTCTTAAACAAAAGGGGTATAATGTCTCCATTCACCTTTGACAATTATGAGAAATTCCTATAGCAATATCATATTAAATTTGAAAGGACATGATAGCTTATCCCATTCCTTTCCCACTTGAATAAAAATTGTATAATGGTAAGAGAAACCTCTAAACCAAACCCAATACCTCATTCTATTAAAAGTTGATATCAAAGTCCAAAATTGTGAATTTGTCCAACCTTTTAGAAATTCCCTCATTTCCTACTCTAAAATTTTTCCATGTTGGAATCAACCTTAATATAGGTTGTACATCACACAACATTGAGACTTCAATACTGTGAAGAAAGAAATCTATTAGGGGACCCATTTGAGTAATGCCACCCCAAATATCCACTACATGGGTGACAAATTTTAGGCCACCGACCGCAATAGTGTATTGCTTTTTTAGGAAGTCATGTGTGAAGAACAATTCCCATTATTGCTTCCTCTTAGAATAAAGGCCATAGATTTTAGGGCCATAGATTTTAAATAGAGAGGCGTCCTTTCAGGTTTCCAAAGAATACAATTTTGTCAAGATGTTTCTAGGAAAAAAGGATAAGTTTAGTAACTATGAGGATTTATTCAATCAAGTTACAATGCCTTTTGATTTTCCATCAAGGACTAAACCTACAACTTTCCATTTGTTCAAGAAGGATGTTAATATGCTTTTGGATATTTATTTTTCTAACATAGATTATTGGACCATGATGATGTTAAGTTTGTGTAGTTTAAAAAGATGCTTTTGGGATAATTTATCCTGTGAATATCCCAACCCCCTAATCTTAATTAAGAGAAGTAATATTATTTACTATAAGGGCCCCAATAATCTAGAGTTTTTTTCTAATCATGATCGTATGCCCAGCTTTCTCCTACTCTAACTTTAACATATATTTCGTGCTATATGTGTCCAAACTAACCTTCATCACACCCCAAACCCCCAGCAACTTCTCCAAATGAAAAGTATTAAATAGATGAAATTGAGGACCAGAAGTAGCATCTTAGAGGATGCTTAGGCATATGGCCTTCCTCTCTCCTCTTCAAAACTTGTGACACCTACCTAAAATAATGGATGTTTTCACTATAAAGTGATGAACTAGGACCATCCTATGGGCCAATTGGATTTGATGGGTGAAGGGAGGAATTGCATTGGATAGTGTTGACCTCCTCAAAGAATCTTAGATTCCACATATTCCTTAATAATTTCACTTATTGGATGCAAGTTTTGAAATAATCTCATAGGTTTTGGATTCAAATAAATAGATAGGTACACCCTTCCCACCATCGAAGAAATTTTGTTCCCAAAGTTGACTCAACTCTTGAGCTACCTAGACTAGGGAGTGGTTGGGAAATAAATAGAGAAGGGGCAATTTTATCTACATATATAATCTTACTACTCATGACCCCTATATCTTCAACTAGGTCAATCTAAATTTCATTATTAAAGAGTGAGGATAAACTATGGAAAGGGGCAAATGGGACTTATCAAGATCTAAAGGGAAGGGTCAAGAATACTTTACCACTCCTTCCTTCCCATGAGTAAGTACTTCCACTTCTAATGCTCCCCTTGACATTTTGGGAGAATCATACAAACTTTCCTTTGAGGGTGATAAGCCCATCAAAGTAGTGTTTTCTTTCTCAACTTCTATTTTCTCTAAAATCTAACTCTAGCTTGGATTCAAATCCCATATTCCCCACCTTCTCTTCTATTTTTTAATCTTTGTTAATGTTATCAACCTCCTTGGATCTAGAATATCCATAATTATTTCCTCACTATCTATAATATTTCCAAACATGGCATTCATAATTCAAATGTCGATATCTATGATAAAAGTTACACTGAAATGGAATTTCATAATCAAGAATATAAGTATACCTCTAAGTTCCTACTATTGTTTCTACTTTTCTAGGATGCCCAAGGCCTAGGTCCATATCCACAGGGATATATGCTATGATCATTTCATAATTCCAAGGGTAGGGTTGACAACTTCACCCATATTGGGTGTAATATGGCTCTTTATGTATTTGAATCAAAGAAGTGTGTCTAATGTTTGATTTTAAAGATTAAAACCAAAAATCAATGGATCTTTTTTACCATATTATTATCTTTCCTTATTTTTTAAAACAAAATCCATACACCCTTTAACCAAAATGTAAAATATTGGTATGTAACCTAAAACAAAATCCTAGACCTTGCCCACCAATTACTCAAGGGATTTCCCCACAACACCCTACCAAAATCTCCTCACCAGTTTTTTTTCTTGTATAGGGATTATTTGTCTTAACATAATGTCTTTGCAATAACCAATCGAACCTTTCCCATCCACATAATAACACACTTTTTCCTTCGTCTTGGCCTTCGTCTCTTCTCAAGTTGCTTATAACTATTATTCCATGGGTTACCTTTAATCTCCTCTAAATAGAGGTCCTTTCTACCTTAATCATGGAATTGATCTTCCTCTCTATCTCCCTTAAGTCAAAAATTATATGAAAACCCTACAACAATGTCCATGGGAATTACAAAATCAACCTTATCGAACCCTAAAGAACCATTAACAATAGAAGAGCATCTAGCTTCAACCAACCTCTTCACCTAATCTTGTGTTTCCTCCAAATGAAGTTTCTCCATTTCTTCCATGCTAATATTTACTTGACATACCGCTTCACCTAAACTCATATTGACAAAGGGGGTCCTCCAAGCGAAGTTTCATTCATGCTAATATTTGCTTGACATGCCTCTTCACCTAAACTCATGTTGACAAGACACACCATTATAATCAAGGTGTACGTTATGACCTTTTCCAAAGTTTGGTGTTAAAAAAATATTTGTGCTTGAAAACTTATGGATTTTTATACCAACCCCCTATAATTTGAAATTCCAACCCTATCATACCACTAGTTTCCACTGATTGTCATCATAATATTAACTATCTTAAGATTTATCTCGAAGATAATAGCCAAAAGTTATTTTTTTGGTCCTTAATCCAATGGTTGCAAAGTTCCTCAAGATGAAATCCTTAATCATATCTATATATATGACCCTCTCCATAATCCACCAATTCCTATATTGCATATGTCATGTCCTTACACACTTGAATAAACTAAAGCATGTTTTGTTTTCTCTTAAGAAAAAATAATATTATATATTTCTCGCGATAATATATCATAAACATTCTCATGAAACAAAGAAAAAACACAGATTGAATTTATTTGAAGTAAATTATAAATTTATACACTAAATTAGTTATATTTAAAATATGTTTTTAATAATGTTGCATCTAACTCAGAGATACAGCACAAATTATTTAGTTAATAATTACTTGATACTTGTTTTCTCTTTATTTTAGTTAAATGGGTTGTCTACCACGAATTGCTAGCTATGCATGCATCATCAACCAATTATTTTTTATAATCTTTTTTTATATAATTGTTTATTTTTAATTTGGAATGACTGCCATAAAATCAATATGAACATTACACTTATCTCATCCTAGTGCAATATAGGAAAAACATAAGTGCTAATCCACCCCAAATTCTAAAATATAAACACCTATCGATCTAATTATAACTTTAATAAACCATATCCAAATTAACACACTGTAAGTTTCAACGCTTAAATAGAATCAAAAATATATATTAAGGGACCAAGTGCCCAATTTATACTAATCGTCCCCCTTGCAAGTTTAAACATTAAACATCTATTTTAAATCCTATTTATAAACAAATCAATGAAAGATTAAACATTAACATCTAGGTTATCTACGGAAGCTAGCATATATCCAAGAAAGGTTGGAATTTGATGGGCATATGCCCATCATGAGGTATTTTACCCATCAAAATACTATTAAAAATTTTAACAAACCGTCTCAAAGAACGTGAAAACAACTTGCTAGGATGTATTTTTTACAGTTAATTATTTTTTCAAAATGTCATTAATTTTTATTAATATGCTTACTAATATATTTGTATGCCTAGATAAGTGGTCTGCATTATGTGGCATGCTATTATATATTAATAATGGAAATTGAAACTTCCTCACTTGATTGAAAATTTCCCATTTGATTGAAGAGTAGGTTGTTGATGTATTTGTAACTTTAGAAGATATTCTTCTATGTATTACATTTGTACTTTATTGTATATCCAACAGAGATGTTATATTCCTCTTGTTGGAAGTGTCATCATTTGTATTTGCAAGTGTCGCAAGTTATATTACAAGTGTCGTCATTTGTATTGATGGGTTATTAGACCACCAGTGTGGGGTTGGCCCTAGTTAGGTCATGTTGTTGGGTTATTAGACCTCATTGAGAGGTTGGCCCTGATTGGTTTATTGCCAGGTCAAGTCAAGTATAAATAAGAGGTGTGCCTCTCTCATTGTATTCATTCACTCACTTCTCAAGCTTGCATTAGTTGTGAGAGAGAGTGGTGCACATGTGGAGGAGGAGGAACATCTGCTATAGACATCTTGTTGGGTTTGATCCCTGTGATCTTGTATTGGGGATTATTCTATCTCTGAGGAAGTTGTAGGGTTTTTCACCTTCTTGGTACTCCCCGGTGAAACTTTGTGTCTCTTGTGTGATTGTTATTGTGTCTATGATTGATATGTTGTAGATATGTTGTACATGTTATTCTCTTAGAGATCCTAATGATAATGGAATGAAATTATCGAAAAATTAACATGGTATCAGAGCTTACCTAAGAAGAAGGCACTGTGCAGCTGCGGAAGCTAGGGATTCTTAATTTTTGGGTTTCTCTCCATGGATCATCAAAGGCAGGAGGCTAGATTTACTCTCCTAGTAAGGGCACATCTTTCTGTTGAGACAAAATTCAATTCTGAGCATTTTCAGTTTTGACCTAAACATTAGGGTTTTTGCAAAAATTGGAATTTCTGAAATTTGAGACCACAGCTGGAAGATCCTCTGAAAATCGAAGTTTAGAGATTTGGATCGAACTTTTTGGTTTGGTGAAGCTCCAGGAAAATCAAACCCTAATTCAGGGTCATGTCGAGTGAATCCGGAAGATTCAAAAGCAATTTTGAGGGGTGAAACTTTGCACTTTTCAAATTCCGAGTATACCAGCTTGACCAGTTCAGTAAGGTGCATCTTTCTATCCTTTCAGAAGTTTGAAATTCAAATTTTGAATTTTTAGGGTTTCTCTGACAAACCCTAATCCAGCTCCAGATCCAGTTTTCAGCAAATCAAGTGGTAAGACCTAAATCTTTTCTAATTCCATTTGAAGTACTCTTTAAAATGTCTCACCACACCAAGCTTGAGGATAAGCTTGAAGGGGATGATAACTTCTGAGCCTGGAAGTATAGGATTGGGTTAATCCTAGAAGAGAATGAGTTGGACACTTACATAAGTGAAGAGGTTCATGTCCCAGAGGGAGAAGAAGCTAAAGCCTTACACAAGAAGAACCTGGTCAATGCTAAGAGAATCATTGTTGATTCTATCAAAGACCATCTCATACCCCATGTGTCTTCCCCAAAGACACCTAAGGATATGTTTGACTCTTTGACCAAGTTGTTTGAAGGAAAGAACATAAATCGGAAGATGACTCTGCGGAACCAATTGAAAGGGGTAAAGCTTCATAATGGAGAGACCATTCAATCCTACTTTTCTAAGGTTTTTTAAATCAAGGAACAACTTGAAGCTGTGGATCAAGTGGTGGAAAATGGAGAAATTGTAATGACCACATTGAATGGCCTACCTAGGTCATGGGACTCCTTCATCCAAGAAATATGTGTAAGAAGAAAATTGATCTCTTTCAGTAGACTGTGGGAGGAATGCTCACAAGAAGAAGCTAGGCTTGTGGCCCAAGAAGAAAAGATGGGAAATGAAATCAATCTCTCACAGCACACACCAAAGGAAATTCCAAGAGGGAGCATTCTCATCCCAAGAAAACTTCACCATCATCATAGAGATAAGAAATATCTAAGATGTTTTACATGCAATGAGAAGGGACACTTTGCCTCAGATTGTCCTAAGAACAAAAATAACAACAACCACAACTTCAACAAGAAGAAGAAGAGTAGCAAGAAGAGATATCATTCTCATGTTGCTGAGGATGATGAACCTCCCAAGAAGAAGACTAGAGCAGAAAGTGATGACTCATCAAGTGAAGATGAATATGTTCTAATCTCTGCTCTCACAGGTACTATCTCTCATGGATGTGATGATTGGCTTATTGATAGTGGGGCTTCCAAACACATGATTGGGTTTAAATAATCTTTTTTATATCTATTTGAACATGAGTCACCTCATAAAGTGAAACTTGGGGATGACTATCAATATCCCATAAAAGGATGTGGGGAAGCTTCCTACAAACTAGACTCTCGGAAGTCTTTGAAAATGAAATATGTTCTATATGTACCTGGGCTCAAGAAGAATCTCCTATCCATATCATATTTGGATGCAAAAGGGATTAGAGTTTCCTTTGTTGATGGCCAAGTACTCATGTGGCCAAAGGGTAAGACCATAGATGATGCAGTAGTGATTGGAGAGCAAGAGGGAGGATTGTACAAATTGAAGGGACAACCTCAACATGTCATGGTACATGAATCCATGGAGCCAAGTGAACTTTGGCATAGAAGGCTTGCATGTGTGCACTATAGAGAACTACCAATTGCAAGCAAAGCAATAGAAGGTCTTCCTGAAATCCAGTCAAAGCATGAAGGTGTTTTCAAAGGATGTGCAAAAGGAAAGAACACAAAGAAGGAATTTCCAAGTAGTGAAAGCAAAGCAAAAGGAATCTTGTAGATTATCCACTCCGATGTATGCAGTCTGATGTCTTCCAGTTCTCTAAGTGGGT
Source organism: Larix kaempferi (assembly GCA_027924585.1). Classification (NCBI taxonomy): domain Eukaryota; kingdom Viridiplantae; phylum Streptophyta; class Pinopsida; order Pinales; family Pinaceae; genus Larix; species Larix kaempferi. The sequence goes on along the minus strand of BSBM01000318.1, from coordinate 23,892,266 downwards.
ATGTATACTTTGTTTCTTTCATTGATGATTTCTCTAGGAAGACTTGGGTTTATTTCTTGAAGAATAAAGATGAATTGTTTGATAAGTTCAATGAATTCAGAAAATCAAACTGATAATAAGATCAAGACATTCAAATCCGACAATGGTGGAGAATTCACTTCAGGTGATTTCAAGAAACTATGCAGTGATTCAGGGATTAAGAGGGAGTTGATTGCTCCCTACAATCCACAACAAAATGGAGTTGCATAAAGGAAGAACAGAACTATTATGGAAGCAGCACGGGCAATGCTGCATGATCAAGATCTGCCTATGCATCTATGGGCAGAAGCAGCTAGGACAGCTGTATATGTGCAGAACAGAACACCTCACAAGATACTTGACAACAAGACACCAGAAGAATTCTTCTCTGGTAAGAAACCTAAAGTTAGCCATCTCGAAATATTTGGTTGTCCAGTATATACACGCATTCCGAAGGAAAAGAGAACAAAGCTAGATCCTTCAGGAAAGAAGGGCATTTTTGTGGGTTACAGTGAAAGCTCGAAGGCTTATAGAATATAGTTTCCAGGGTTCAAGAAGATTGATATCAGCAGGGATGTAACATTTGATGAAGACACCTATTGAAGACCATGAAGAACCAAAGGTAAACAGATTTCAAAACACCACTATGAATGAAGCAATTCCAAAAGCAAATCGTGAAATTGAATATCCACAAGAACCTATAGATCCACCCCGTGAGAGGAACTCTCACAAGAGGAAACCTGCATGGGCTAGAGAGCTCATCCAAGATGCAGAAAGGTATGGCATTCCAGAAGAAGAACACAAAGAACGGAAGAGGACTAGATCACATACCAGTTATGTTTCCTTACTCTGTGACATTATGAACAAAGAACCTTCCAGTTATGAAGAAGCAGCGGAAAAGAAAGAATGGAAGGATGCCATGGTCGAGGAGTACCAGTCGATCATGAAGAATGATGTTTGGGATGTAGTCCCAAGACCTGAAGGGAAGTCTGTTGTGACTTCCAAGTGGATCTATAAGATCAAGCATGATGCAGATGGTAGCATAGAGAAATACAAAGCGAGGTTTGTAGCTCGTGCCTTCTCTCAAAAAGAGGGAATAGACTATGAAGAGACTTTTTCTCCTGTAGCCAGATACACTTCCATCAGAACGGTACTTGCTTTGGATGCAGTGATGAAATGGAAGATACACCAGATGGATGTTAAGACAACTTTCTTGAATGGTGTAGTCGAAGAGGAAGTGTATGTGGAGAAGCCACTCGGGTTTGAGACACATGACAGGGAGTCATGTGTGTGCAGGTTCAAGAAAGCCTTGTATGGCTTGAAGCAAGCTCCTAGGACGTGGTATGGTAGGATAGACAACTTTCTATCTAGTTTGTGCTTTACCAAGAGTAAAGCGGATTCCAACCCTTACTACAAGGTTGAGGAAGGCAATCCAGTGATACTGCTATTGTATGTGGATGACCTATTTGTTACAGGTGAGGATAGTTTGATTGCCAACACGAAGAGGAAGCTTGCTGCCGAGTTCGAGATGAAGGACTTGGGGATGATGCATTAATTTCTAGGCATAGAGGTGTGGCAGAGTGCAGATGGAATCTTCCTTGGGAAAGGGAAGTATGCAGTAGAGATCCTGAAGCGGTTCGGGATGATGGACTACAAGGCCATGGCCACACCTATGGCATCGAACCTGAAGCTTCTGTGTGATGCTTCATTTGATCTGATTGATGTCATGGTGTATCATCAGATGATTGGGTCCTTAATGTACCTGACGAACACGAGACCAGATATTTTCTTTGCGGTGAACACATTGAGCCAGTTCCTAATGGATCCCAGAGGTGTTCACCTGGTTGTTGTAAAGCATATTCTGAGGTACTTGAAGGGTACAATTGATTATGGGCTCAAGTATGATGCGAATCAAAAGTTTAACCTGCAGGGTTATGTTGATTCAGATTGGGAAGGAAGTGTTGCAGATAGGAAGAGCACTTCTGGGTGCTACTTTAACATGGGATCAGGTGTGATCTCTTGGTTTAGCAGGAATCAGTCCTGCGTAGCACTGAGTACAGCCGAAGCAGAGTATGTTGCAGCTTGTTTGGCTAGTTGTGAGGCAGTATGGCTTAGGAAGCTACCGTTTGTGTTATTTTATCTCCCGTTGGATGCTACTGGTATCTTTTGTGACAACCAGAGTTGTGTGAAGCTGTCTGAGAACCCGTTGTTCCATGACAGGTCGAAGCACATTGAGATCAAATATCACTATATCAAGGATATGGTGCAGAGAGGAGCAATGAAGCTCCTGTATGTTGCGACGGATGAGCAGATTGCAGATGTGTTGACGAAACCACTAGCCAGAGTGAAGTTTGAGTACTTCAGAGAGAGGCTTGGTGTTCTTCAGATTGAAGATACTTTGAGGAAGAAGTGATGGGACACATTTGCAAGAACCATTCCAAGCATGGTGAGAGGAGGATTCTTCCCCATGGTTGTGGATGTAAGCGATGTGTGATGAGCATCAGGACGATGCTCCAGTTACTGCTCTGGATGATATGCATCAGGACGATGCAATGACAATGATTAGGATGATCATGTGTGATGAGTATCAAGATGATAATCTGGATGATATGCATCAGGATGATGTAGTGACGATGATCAGGATGATCATGTGTGATGAGTATCAGGATGATACTCTGGATGATATGCATCAGGACGATGTACTGACGATGATCAGGATGATCATGTGTGATCAGTATCAGGATGATACTCTGGATGATATGCATCAGGACAATGTTATGATGATGATCAGGATGATCATGTGATGATGTACATCAGGATGATGTATGGTGAGTATCAGGTTGATACTCTGTGGCCGTGGACAGGTTGTGCAGATGAGCATGTAACTAGACCTGGGAGATCTTGCCAGTTGTGCTGCGGCAGATAAAGGATCCTGGGATACTCTTTCGAGGCTTTGATCTGGGAGGACATGTAACTAGACCTGGGAGATCTTGTAGGTCGTGCTGCGGCGCATAAAGGATCCTGGGATACTCTTTCGAGGCTTTGTCCTATGGCATGTAACTAGACCTAGGAGATCCGATAGGTTGACTAGTACACTTGTAATCAGTCCTGGGATTCTCTTTTGAGGCTTTGCCATGACCACATGTAACTAGACCTGGGAGATCCGATAGGTTGAGCAGTACGCTCGTAATCAGTCCTAGGATGCTCTTTCGAGGCTTTGTGGTGACCACATGTAACTAGACCTGGGATATCCGATAGGTTGAGCAGTACGCTCTTAATGAGTCTTGGGATACTCTTTCGAGGCATTGTGGTGGGAGTCACATGTAAGTGGACCTGGGAGATCTTGACGATCGTACTTCGGCACATAAAGGATCTTGGGATACTCTTTCGAGGCATTGTGGTGGGAGTCACATGTAGGTGGACCTAGGAGATCTTGTCGGTCATGCTTCGGCACATAAAGGATCCTAGGATACTCTTTCGAGACATTGTGACGCACATAATAAGTCCTGAGGATTCCACAGTATGGACAGTGATGATGAATACCTATAGGTGGTGGGCCTACATCCAGCATGAAAAAGGGCTAGCTCTGTAGAACTTCCTATGACGAGCAGAAAAAGGACTAGCTCTGTAGAACTTCCTATGACGAGCATGAAAAAGGGCTAGCTCTGTAGAACTTCCTATGACGAGCAGAATTCAGAGATAGCCCAGTGATCGAGATGTCGAGTACAGCAGCAGTGATGATGATGATGTTTCGTGATCCAATGATGATGATCTAGCTCCAGAATTGAAGACTTGCGCCAATATGTATTGATGACCTGTGTTCAGAATACCTTCGTAGTTAAGAGGGAGTGTTGATGTATTTGTAACTTCGGAAGATATTCTTCTATGTATTACATTTGTACTTTATTGTATATCCAACGGAGATGTTATATTCCTCTAATTGGAAGTGTCGTCATTTGTATTTGCAAGTGTCGCAAGTTATATTACAAGTGTCGTCATTTGTATTTATGGGTTATTAGACCACCAGTGTGGGGTCGTCCCTAGTCAGGTCATGTGGTTGGGTTATTAGAACTCATTGAGAGGTCGGCCTTGATTGTTTTATTGGAAGGTCAAGTCAACTATAAATAATAGGTCACTGTGCCTCTCTCATTGTATTCATTCACTCACTTCTCAAGCTCTCATTAGTTATGAGAGAGAGTGGTGCACATGTGGAGGAGGAGGAGCATCTGCTAGAGACATCTTGTTGGGTTTGATCCTTGTGATCTTTTATTGGGGCTTATTCTATCTCTGAGGAAGTTGCGGGGTTTTTCACCTTCTTGGTTTTCCCCGGTGAAACTCTATGTCTCTTGTGTGATTGCTATTGTGTCTACGATTGATATGTTGTACATGTTATTCTCTTAGAGATCCTAATGATAATGGAATGAAATTATCGAAAAATTAACATAGGTGGGTGAGTTTGCCTTCAATGTGGATGTCTTTGCTTTCATTCCATTTGTTCTTTCTTTCTTATATTGGCCTAGCATTGTCCCAATACGGGTTCGCGCCCTTCCTTCAGGGGATAAGTCAGTTTTCAAGTCCAAAAGTGCAACTCTGAGAGAGAGGTGGGTACCATTTTAGAAAAAGAAGTTACTTTTAAACTATGTTAATGAAGGAATTAATCGAGCCACCCACCAAGCATCAACAATTTATCAGCTACCAAATTTACCAACCATCAACAATTTATTAGCTACCGAATTTACCAAGCACCAACTATGGAATTTCAGACACCTTTCTTTTTGTTTATGGGCCTCAAAAGTTAGAAGCACCGACTAAATTTAGATACTTGTTACTCTAGGAAATTTGAAATTTCTCTCCTCTAGCTACCACCAGACTTGGAGCTAGTAATTATGGCAAGCTATTATTTTAATTTTTTTTTTAAATTTCATAATAATCTAAAAAAAAAAAATTAATAAAACTATTTTATTTTTTTTCTTAAACCTGAAATTGCCTTTGTTATTTTGATATTGAGCTAATCTAACACTTTGTGACTGGACAAAGGCATGGAAATAGGGTTTTGTTTTCAGAGGCTTCTAATCCCACATTGTACACTTCCAATACTTCCAAGTTACAATTTATAGGTTTTGTTGCTAATATGGTTGCTAAACGTTTTTCACATATCTATTCACATTTTTTAAATGATTTATTTGATATATGTTAAAACTTAGTAACATTTTATTATTCTTGTAGTCTTAGTAATTGGTTGAAACGGTTACTTTTACTCATGGGAAATAAAGCTTCTAGACAAGTTTGAAGTTGAAAGTGGTTTCTTCTTATCCATTTATAGCTAAGGGAAAGTGATTGGCCCAAAGAATAAATCATGAACCATGAACTCATTGGTACAAATTTTGACCATCCCCTAGAAAAAAAATTGAGAATTATATTGAACCCCATTGTTGTCAATTTGAATAGAAAAATGTATCACATCACTGACTCTATATTAGTAAAACTTGTGCCCAAAAAATAGTTTTTACCAGAATATTTGCATCATGAATATTACATAGACAACTCCACTTCCGTGAAAGATTTTTTGTAGCTTGGTATGTGCAAGTTCACATGCAATAATAGTTGAGGAATCCAAAACAATCCATACCTTGGAAAAACAACCTTATTAAACTTCTTTTGACAAAGGAAGTAGAGAACATCATAGTACAATCTCAATTGCAAAGTGTTTTTTAATGAATCACCTCTACAAAGGACATATTATATTTATATGGCCTTTTAACTCAAGTCCTTTGGAATAAAATGTCACAATTTCAATTACACCATTGATGCAACATGTTAACCTTGAAAAATTGGTATGTTGCATTACATGTGGCCTAACATTAACCTCTGGAAAGGATTCTAGGTTCCGCCTTTTGTTTGTTTCCTAAGTTTATCACTTAATGTACTTCAGATGCATAATGCTGACACATGTTACTTTTTAGTTGTCTCTATCATTGTTAGTAGTTTTTTTGTTCCACCCTGGATTTTTAGAGTACATGATTTAATGGAAAACATGGGTAAATGGATATTTTGTAATCTCTTACTTGGAAATTAAAATCCTTAATAAAAACATATCTTTCAATTGAAAAATAAAATTTCACAATTTCAATTACACCATTGACACAACATGTTAACCTTGCAAAATTTTGTATGTTGCATTACATGTGGCTTGACATTAAACTTTGGAAAGGATTCTAGGTTGGATCCACGTTTTGTTTGTTTCTTCATTTTATCACTTAATGTACTTAAGATGCATAGTGTTGGCACATGTTACTTTCAAGTTGTCTGGGTTGTTTTGTTCCACCCTCGATTTTCAAAGCACGTGATCAATGAAAAGCATGGGTAAATGAGTTTATTGTTATATTTTAATTGGAAATTAAACTCCTTAATAAAAGCATATATTTTAATTGAAAATTAAATTCTTTAATAAAAATGTTATTATTAAAGGGTATTTATTTTAATAAAACTTCATTGTTGAAGGGTTATTTTTTTACTAAAACGTTGTGTGATGGACAAGTTAAAAGTTCAAAATGTCAAAAAAAATTAGTTAGAAGGGCATAGATGAAATGAATTCCACCCATGTATCCAAGTAGTGGGAAACAATTAGTTAGGTAGTTGCTTACCATTTATGGCACAGGGGGTTCTCAAGATGACACTTGGAAACAAAGGATTTGATTCCACACACCGCACACCTCTCCCTAGTGGATAAACACAACCCCCTCATTTTTAGTTGCTTCCATAGCTAGCTCTTAGACATAATATTTGTATTATAAATATTTACATGATGTTACATTTTTCCCATGGCCAACTAGCTCATGTCCACAAAATATAAAATACTTTCCTTTATAAGTTGAGTATTCACTAGCAGTGCCTTGGCCTTGAGCTCCACGCTAGGAATCATAGACCGCATATTTACAATGTTTACATATTAAGCCAATAATTCCAAGGGTCAAAATGGGGATATTACACGGACATTCTCAGAAAAGGAATAAGTGAGATAGTTCATTTTAAACCATATTTTGAATAATGAGAAATCTCACAACTAAAGCGCACAGAAGCCCCAGATATATTGATGTTGATCAGCTTGAGGAAGATGTTGTTCAGGACGAGCAAGAAGGAATTTCTATTAAGACATATGTTCAGGATGGAGTAGGCGCCACTAAATATCCAACTTTTTTTCAAACAGAGAGAGATGTAGGTTTGGATCAGGAAGATGCCACTGAAGATCAAGGAGTTGTTCAGATAGGTAGAGATGCCACTGAAGATCATGGAGTTGTTCAGATGCACCTCCTTAGTACTTGCTAGTTTAGAAAACAACTTTGGGACCTTGGAACGACTACCTTTCTCCAAATTGACCATCATCGAGGTAGTATCCAAGATACTATCGCCAACTGGAGGGACCAACTCCCATCCAATAGCATTGTAAACAGGGTCTAGCAACTCTTCCCAGGGTTCCTTCTCTGGGAAATATGGAAAGAAAGAAACCGTCAGATATTCCAGAACATTGATTTCTGAGTTCAGCAAGTTTGGTAAAAAATCCAGAAGCAAATTCAAGAAACTATCGATGCTACACATTGGGACTCCTCTGATTGGGAAGGTTCACCACAAGATCAAGCCATCCTACAAGCATGGCAATTGAAACCATCACACAATGCAGGCACTTCGCCCCCTAAAGATACTTGTCCCGATAGCCCGAATTCCAGGTCCCCACCAAAATTTGGCTAAGTCAAAATGAACTTTGATGGTGCAAGCATAGGAAATCCAGGACCAGCGGAATATGGTGGGGTCTTTCGTGACCACAAAGGTAATATTTTTCGACTATATGCATGATCCTTGGGAACGGACAACAACAATGATGCGGAGTTATTCATTATGATAAAGGGCATTCTAATTTCCAAACAAGCTAGAGATTGAACGTGACTCCAATCTAATGATCAACATTCTGGTCAGGCTAATGTCTTTGTATAATTGCAAAGTGGCAATGTCTTTGTATAATTGGAAAGTTTCGGATGGTTTGAATTTTTCGTCTCGATAAATTCCGTATGGTTCAAGTTTTTGTCTCGATAAATTCTGTATGGTCCATGTCTTAAGAAAATCATATTAATTAATGTTGTTGAATACACATGAGGAAAAATGATAATAAAAGAAATTCTAAGTAAAATATATACTGCCTTTGTCAATAGTAATAACATTTAACACTTGAAAAAGACACATTTTGGGTTCAATTTTAATTTAGAGTTTAAATAACCTTATTTTGATGGACAGAAGTTTAGGTGTTTGTGTTTTGATTGGTTTATAAGCCAAGATAAAAAATTATGATAAACAGAATATATATATATACACACACGGCTACACGATATGGTGGACAAAATAAGTTATAATTTTAAAAAGCTGTTGAATACATAGTTTTTATGAAGATAATTGATTTTAAAAAATCTAGTAGTTATGAAGACAAATGATTAAAAAAAATCTACTAAAATATAAATTGTTTTTGTTAGTAGGAAGAACATTTGAAAAGACACATTTTATGTTCAGTTTTAATTTAGGGTTTAAATAGTCTTATTTTGTTATATAGAAGTCTAGGTGTTTATGTTTCTATTGGTCTATAAGCCACCAACATATGATAAAGAGAAAAAAAGGTATGAAGATACAGAAGGCTATACAATAATGGTGGACGAACTAATTTACTTCAAAAAGTTTATGCAAAGAGCTGTAAATTTTACAGCTTTATTTTCTCAATATATGAAACATGTTGCAAATTTTCACATAGAAACAATTTTGTTGTTGGACTTTGATCTGAATAGACATAATGTTTGATGTAAAAGCACAAGAATATTATTTCAAAAAACGCTCTATGACAATAAAGAGACTTTGTAGATTGTCTTGAACATACATAAGACATAAAGAATCAAAAGCGGTGCAGAAACTCAGCGGGAAAGTTTATGGTACTTGATAAGCTTGATTGTGAATGAAGTAAACTGCGAAGACAATAGTTGTTCTAACAAGCAAACAAAGCCATGAAAATATGGGTTATGAACTCTTATAGTCTATTGCAAAAGATGTAGAGTATCAAATAGTATTGAATAGCTTAGAAAAAAAAATATTGTTTGGTTGTAGAGGATTGCAAGAGCAACAACAATCATTTGTAGATTATTGGAATAAGATGAGTTTTCTTTGCCTTGTTGCCTATCAACATACGATTTCTTGAACCAATTTCACTTGGATATAATTATATGAAAGCAACAAAAGAAAGCATTGTATAATGTACAAAATATATCAGGTAATTTTAGACTTCAAAGGTGAGATCCATATAGCTAAGAACAGTTGCCCATTTATAACCAACACCCAAAAAAATAGGAGATTAGTTGTTGAAAAGTATAGTGATTGTTGAAAGGAAATATGTCCTATTATGTAACTTTCAACATTTCAATCCATGTTGGCTTATGACTTGAGTCTTTAACTGGACTATTGAAAAGTAAATTTTATTTTGCAAAGTCATGGTTGAAAATGTCCACAAATATCAGTGTGATTTCTTTTTGGATCACAATATTTTTGAACAAGTACATTGGTGTGATATTGCTTGCTAGTTGTTGTTGTATTGTAGGAAGAGATCTTTGCAGTTTTCATTGATTTGGACCTATAAAAAAAATTGATAAATATCATTAGCTTTTGTGCAAGAATTCAAAGGTAAGAGACATATTTTCATTTTAAACATCAATTGGAAAACGAAACTGGCGATGCATTAAAAAAAAGTAATATGTGTGCAGGAAAATGAGACATACAATTGCATGATCATGTAGTCTTTCTCTATCTTTGATACATAGTTCATATTGTTAATAATTTTTCCAGCATGCAATGACAATTGCTGCAACAGAACCAATGGAATAAGCATGGTTTGATGTCAGCAATTCATATATAGTTGTATCTCGTGGAAGTTTGCGAGTTTTGAAAACTTGCTCTATAGTTTTAACTGTGGGTTTTTCTAATAGCGGGATGCAATGTATGCTTATTTTTATTAGTGCAAAGTATATGATTTTAACACTATTTGCAGGGAAACATTTACCAATGAAACGAGGTATCAAATTTTTGTTTGTGTTCATTGTTATTGCTATTTGGTTTTCTTTCTCCACCAAGTACATGCCTAAACCAATTGTGCTTTAGGAAAATTTGGTTTTTTTCTTTGGATGGGTCCATACAATACCATGACGTATCCTTCAAAGATGTCATTGTATGTCATTGAAAATAATGGAATAATAAAGGATGGATGTAATGATGATTGTTTAAATCTCCAATTGTCAATCGATAGAAAACATTGACAAAGTGAAAAAAATAGTACTAGAAAATGTGTTCAATGTATAAATTCCTTTTAGATAGAAGGTCTAATATCTCTTTTGATGAGCCAAAGTCTTTCGGGGACTTTCGGCCTATATCCCTTTGTAATGCTTTATATAAGATTATCTCAAAACTGATAGCAGAAAGAATTAAACCAATTCTTGCTAGGCATGTTACTTCTGAGCAGTTTGGCTTCCTTCCGGGTCAGAGTATCCATGAAGCAATTGGGAGCGCTCAAGAATGTATACATACGATCAAAACATCGAAGAAGTCGGCTAAGGTGCTGAAGATTGATCTCTCGAAAGCATATGACCAAACCAGCTGGCTTTATATCAGATTAGTGCTCCTTCAAACTGGGTTTGGTGTACCCTTTGTCAATTGGATCTAGTCATGTATGTCTTCGGTCAGATTTGCAATTTTAATTAACGGAGCTACTTCTGGTTTTTTTACTCCTGCTCGTGGGCTGAGGCAGGGTTGCCCGCTCTCTTCATACTTGTTCTTGCTAGTCATGGATGGATTGAGCAGACTCCTTCTTGGTGCTGCGGATGAAGGGCTGATCTTTGGTCTTCTTTTTGGGGCCATCCGTTTTACTCATATCTTCTTCATTGATGATGCTTTGATGTTCCTTGGCAATTCTGTCGATGAGGATAGGGTGATTAAAGATTTATTTTGGTTGTTTAGTGGAGCCACATGGGAGCCACGGGGATGCAGGTGAACCTGGATAAATCGGCTTGTTATTATTATAATCTAGAAGCTATGGAACTATTGTAGTTTTTTAACACAATTTCGATGGCAGATTATCTGCTTGATGAGGGCTTTAAATATTTGGGGTTTCATTTGAAACCAAACTGTTATGGCATTACAGACTGGAAGTGGTTAATAGACAAAGTGGAATGCCGTGTTTTCTTCTGGTGCAATAGATTTTTATCTAAGGGTGGCAAAGCGGTATTAATCTTGAGTATACTAAATGCAATCCCAGACTATTGGATGATTAACGCGAAAATCCCGCAGGGGGTTCTGCATTTCCTTTGTAAGATTTTTTTCAAATTTCTATGGACGGGTAAGAAGGATCAGGGTCTTCATTGGACTTCTTGGACTTCTATTTCTAAACCTTTGGAGGCCGGAGGATGGGGTTTTAAGGATCTACCTTTGTTCGAGAAAGCTTTGGCTTCTAAGTCGGTTTGGCACTTTGTTTCCAAGTAGGGAAAATGGCAATCCTTACTGCAATTTAAATATTGTGGTTCTATGTCTGTGGTAGAATGGATTCGGGCTCCCATTAAATCCTGCAGGGGTGGGTCTATTTTTTGGAAGGCCATTATTAATGCTTTTCCTGTTATTGGGGACCGGTTGGTGTGGGCTGTGGGCGATGGACGGGTGGCTCGTATAGGCTCGGATCGGTATTTAGGTGTAAAGGGTGAAAACGTGAAGGTGGGTAACACTTTCGTGAGAAACTAGTGCAAAATCGTCTTAGCGGAATTTATTCGGCCGAATAATAAATATTATTCGGCCGAATAATATTTATTATTCGGCCGAATAATTTACATTCTTCGGCCGAATAATGTAGAGGTTATTCGGCCGAATAACCACGAACAGTTCTCCGTTTAGTTTAACGGGGATCCTTGAAATGTGTGCAAACAGCAGCCGGACGGAAAAAAAAATTTGGGCAATAGTTTATTCGGTCGAACAATTATTCGGCCGAATAATTGTTCGGCCGAAGAATTGTTCGGCCGAACAATTATTCGGCCGAATAATTGTCCGGCCGAACAATTCTTCGGCCGAACTATATTTCTGCATAAAAACCTAGCATCGGCCGCCATTTGGCAGTCTCTGCTGGAAATATTTGGACCCCGCAACCGGGCCCGCAATCGATATTTCGCCACCCTGTGTCTATGCTGTTGCTCCACGATCCGTTTTGCTCGACGATCCGCCTCCGCTCCACGATCGGCTGCTGCTACTTTCTGTTGCTCCATGGCTGTTGCTCCATGACCCGCTGCCGATAATTCCTGTTGCGTTCAACCTGTTAAGGGACGTTGTTGCGCCGCCGCGTTCGCTGCTTGCTTTGCAGATGTTGTAACTTCCTGTGGCAGCTGTGGAAGCTGTGTTCGTCGACGAGGTTGCCAGGCGAATCTAGAAGTTAGAAATATTTGTTTGGGTGCTGATCGGTGTTACGACGTGGAGTTAAGCGCTGCGAGGGTAAGTAACGTTTGTCATTGGATTTTGGTTTTCGAGTTTTAAAGTTGATGTATATACATTTCTTTGTGTTGTAATGCTCCGGTGAAATGTGTTTGGTTGGCAGGTTTGTTCGATTGTATTGCTGCGTCGTCGGTGTTGCGGTTTTGTGTGCAGGGTGGATAGCTCGTCATTGGAAGGTACATTTTCCGGTCAGTTGTGTCGTTCTGATTCTGTTGTCGTATGTTAAAGGTTTTAGCCGCTAACATTATTTGTTGCTTTGTGAAGGATCTACTTGGTGGTTGGGGAGCTGGTGGATTGAAGCGTCGCGGCGTCGTGGATTGACGATCTCTTCACTGCTTGTTTGGATACAGGTATGTAACGTTTCGCAAACTTCTGCTTTGATAAAAAAATGTTGTAATTTGAATGAAATTAAAAGAAATATTTGACGAGGATTAAAATTTGAATGTTTATCTTTTTACAATTATTTTTATGCTCTTGAGAAGAGGTCTGGAACTCTGCTCTTGAGCAGAGGTCTGGAACTCTGGTCAAGAGTTGTTGGTAATAGGAGAAAATAAAAGAAAAAATTTGGTATAGGGATTAAAATTAGATGGTGTAAATTTTTTATATTTAATTTTAACTTATAGGATGTCGGTTTTTATGCGGAGTCCATGAACTATGTTCATGAACATAGTCCATGGACTCAGTTCATGAACAGAGTCCATGGACTTTGTTCTGTTCATTAACAGAGTCCATGGACTCTGTTCATGAACAGAGTTCATGAACTCTGTTCATGAACATATGTACAAGCTTATACCTGCTGTTTCAGATTCCCTTATGATTGGTGTTACCTGTACTAGTATTCCCATTAATACTTAGGTTCCATAACACTATTGAGATAACAAGAGTCTGTGCAAGTACTGTGCTTGAACATGATGATTACTCTTATTTTTAAGGTTGTTGAACACCTTTTTGTGCATTGTCCTACTACTATCCAACTCTGGGATATGATCTCACAACAAAGAATGAACATGTTCTGTTCATGAACAGGACATGTTCATGAACTCTGTTCATGAGCACTGTTCATGAGCTCTGTTCATGAGCAGAGTTCATGAAGAAAGTCACTTAAAAATTAGCAGTTGTAAGTTCTGAGCTATTTTTTTTTATAAATATTAAGATATGTTTGTTTATTGAGATATAGAATGAAAACATAAGTGAACATTGAAAATTTTGGAAGGTTACTATACTATTACAATTAACTGATTATGAGATGATTATTAATGTTATATTTATGGTGCAATAGTGTTCTTAGAGTTAGTAGAGGAACATAAAAAAAAAATTAAGTTATACTATTTTAGGCAGCTCTACATTTTGTATTCAGATGTTTAAGAGATATGTTTTAAGTTTGTAGAATTAACGTGTACAACTTAAATGTGTAAATATTTTTATCATAAATATAAACTAGAAATCTTTTAATAAGGGTGTATATATATATTTAGTGGGATGTTTGTTTATTGAGATATATAATTCAACCATATTTGTTGGATTAAAAATTTTTAAGGTTACTATACTACTACAATTGACCGTGTTATAACTTATATTTGATAATGAAATGATTATTAAGTATATCTTTATGTTGCAAAAGGAGTGATGGTAAGGAATTTTAGTTAATTAATTAGAGTTAGGAGAGGGATTGACATTTTGTTGTAGTTTTTTTTATCAAATATAGCTTTATTCTTGTAAAATAGTCATGTACAATTTCAATATGTTAACGTTTGTGTAAATTTAGAAATTATATCAAATGGAAAGAGTGGAGTCTTCGAAGGGAAAGCGTAGGAGGTCATCACATTCATCAGGAATTGGTGTTCCAATTGGTAGTCAGAGGTTGTCGAATTCGCCGCGGGGTTCGAGTTTATTGTATGGGTCACAGTCATATGATCACCAACGAGTTGAAAGGAGTACAAATGATTCTCCTTCGTCTTATATGGGAGAGCGTCGATCTCAACCTTCTGTTGGTATGAACATTAATGTTTAATAATGTATAATTTGTATTTTTCTGTGTTTCGAATTTATGGACAAGGTTAATTCTTGACTACGGTTATATTTGAAGCAGAACGAGGTTCAGAAGATGTGCGTAATTTGACAGAGCGAGAGGAAGATCAAGATAGGATTGTAGATGATGGAATAGGTGTGGGTGGAGAGCAAGGTCCCGAAGATCCTCCTAGAGCTAGGACGACATATGTTCCACTAGCTGAGGGGTGTACACCCATATCAACTTATCCATCTGATTTACCTGATGAGCTTCCATGGGAAGGTGTTGTGCAACAAACTATTCTTGAAAGTTGTAGATCCCACTATGACAGGTTGAACAATGATCTTTGTTCTTTGGATCTCCCTCCAGAGAGTCGACAAAGTCTAGAGATTCTTTTGGGGTCTTTGCAAAAATTCATTGATGCATACGAGGAACTTGGACCAACTACGAATGGTTTTGTTCATTTTATGCGGATGCGAAGGGACCAAGTTATGGGTCCAGACAAGTGGGAGGTTGTGAAGGAGAGAGTCACCAAAGAACAAGCCAATTCAATGTTCAATTTCAAAGAAGGCCTTAAGCGAAAAATGTTGAAAATGCAATATTTCAAGCATCCCTAAATTGCACATTTAATATATGATCGATTTCTTGCAGCTTATGGTCGATTGCCTTGGAACGATGAGGTTCCTAATTATTTTGCTAGATTTTTTTATGCGGAGTTTTTTTTAGGTATGAAGCCTAACTATACTGATGTTCCTTCTGACTTTTATGGAGTTGGAAAGGGTCGAATTTATAATCGAAAAGGTGCTCTCAGAGACCCTACGACTATACAACCTCCACTTGAGATACCTCGTCCACCGAGGGTTGTGGCTTTAAGATCAGAGATGGAGACCACATCCCAACTAGGGACAGTTGCAAGGGAAACGGTAGGTGATGGTTTAGCATCAGCTCTTGTTGGAGTAGAAGTTGGTTTGGGTCGAGAGAGGGCTCGTGCTATTGTTCGTCAAAGTTTTGTTTACAAGACGAATGACGAGGTAGATGCATTGAGCATTGATGATCTCAGAGCTTATGCTAAGTCTTGTCGAGATATAGCTTCAAATGTGTTATCCAATGACACATCGAGCATGGGAGAGGTTTGTTGATTATGCTATGACAATCTATTTGATTTTTTATTATTCATTTTGAATTGAATTTTTTGCTACATAGTAATAGATATATTAAGCAAATGTATTTTGTTTGCAGTTTTCTAGAATGTTAAATGCACATAATTTTCGAGTCTCCAGTAGTCAAAACCAAGAGCAACCTAGTCAAAATGAAGAGCGCTTTGGAGAGGTATTTTAATTATAATGTTTATGATTGAACTTGATATTTTTTTTGTTTGTTTGAATTTTAATAAATATCAATGTATCTTATTGTTAATTTGACTTATCTATGCAGGTTTCTTTAGATTCCAACTTTTTAGATGATTTACCATCTCTTGTGAGCTAATGATTTTAATTTTTTTGTTTTGGTTTTAAGTTAATTGCTTAATTTATTATTTGTATCTACTATGTTTTATTTATTAACAAAATTTAAATTTTAGGGAAGAGACCATTTGGAAATTGGGGGTGAAGATGTGGGGTCTTTAATGAATGCATATATTGGCACCGAGGTAATTTTGTTGAACTAGAAATGATCTCAGATATAAGTTTAATGTTTTATATTTTTTGGATTTATTTGAAAATTGTTTTTGTACATGTTGCAGCTTGGCTCTTTGAGATCCTTTGGAGCCAAAGGGAAGGCTCTAGTGGAAAAAAGTGGTGGACATGCATTCAAAGAATTTGATGTACAATTTTTTTAATAATTGAATTGTTTTTTAGATGAGTTTAATATCTTAATATCTTGAATTTAATTTAAAATTGTTTAAATAATTTATGATCTAAATTTGTAATTTGTTTTTTTGGTGTATTGTAGGTTGAGTTGAGTCCCAGGGAAGGTCCTAGTGGAAAATAGTGGAAAGATATTGGTCCAGATGGATAGTGGTTCAGAGTTTATTGTTTTTGTTGATATATATATAGTGTAGTTGTTTTGAACATGGAGGGTATTTATTTTTTGATTATATATATATGTACATTGAACTCACATGTTCATTGACTTTTTTTTGGATTATATACGTGAGTACATGTTAATTATTTCTCATTTGGTAAAATGTTTATAATATGTTTTGCATGAATGTTTAAAATGTTTTGATAATGTTTATAATATATTTTGCATGAATGTTTAAAATGTCTTGATAGGTGCAACCCAAGGTTAGGAAATGTTGAATGATGAGAATGAATGTTATGAAGTTAGGAAATGTTGAATGATGAGAATGAATGTTATGGAAGAATGAATGTTGAGAAAGAATGAATGGGAGGTGTTAGGAATGTTTAAAATGTTAATCTAAGTTAGGAAATGTTCAACGTTGAGAATGAATGTTATGGTAAGGATCAATGTTGGAAAAAAATGAATGGGAGGTGTTACAGAAAAATGAATGTTGGGAAAGAACGAATGGGAGATGTTATGGAAAAAGGAATGTTTTCAATTTGTTATGTTGAGAATAAATGTTATTAAAATGTTGTTATGATGAAACATTGAGACATTTGATAGGTGCAATTTAAAGTTAGGAAATGTTGAATTTGTAAAAAAATTTCATTCTGTTATGTTAAGAAATGTTATGAAAAGAATGAATGTTGAGAAAGTATTGAACCATAAGAATGAAGGTTTAAAATGAACTAAGAAATGAAATGATAGGAATTTTTGATAGAAAATGTATGAATTGTTTGATAAAAGTTTCAAGTTTTTGGTAGTTTGATTCATATATAAATTTTAAATTTTAATTAATGTTGTTTATATGTTTATTGTTTGATATGCATATGTAATTTTTTTAAAATTTAACTAATGTTTTTCATATGTTCATTGTTCAGGTGCTTTGTAGTTCGTAAATTTCTAAATGTTGAAATCATGGCAAATGAGGATAATGATTTTTTGTTTTTTAATCACAAGCGAGGATTTCCGGATTGTGAAGCTTATGCTAAGTTAGCACAATGAATTTTAGACAACAATTCGATGAATTTTTATCGATTTGTTGTAAATAATCATTGCTCTAATTTAGCATAAGCTTCACAATCCAGAAATTCTTGTTTGTGATTAAAAATCAAATGATTGTTATCTTCATTTGCCATGATTTCAGTTATGTGAACTTACATGTGAAAGATATATTATTAACAACTTGTTTTAAAAAATTCATTCAGATCATATTTATGGTGAAGTATATTAAAGAAACATGTTCGATGGATTAAAAGAATAAAAAATTTAATAGGTTTTTTTGTGATTTTTCGTTGGCATCAATCAATCAAAAGTAAAAATTCAGGGCGGAGTGGGGATAGCCACATCCGTTATCTCATCCCTTAGTGGTTTAATAGACATATGGGGACCCGAATAAAGTACTTTTGAATCCTCAAATTATATTTGAATTCATTTTTAAGCATGTTAAAGTACAACAATGTAAGTTCTTATATTCAGAAAATATTCATAAAAACTCAATGAAAAAATATACTGTGCACAACAATTTTGATACATGGACAAAAATATACATGAACAAAAATATATCTGATCAATTTATTTTTGATATGTAGTTAAAAACATCGCAATGGAATGCCATCTTCAACTATCTGTTCATGGTCACATATGGATAGTTTCCATTTTTTGGTTTTTAACTGTTTTTTTTATGGAACTTGTACCAACTTTATTCGAGATGCACATACTAAATGACTATACTGACAACATATAACATCGGGCTCATAATCTTGGAAGTAGACATAATTTTTAGTCATATGCATCTGCTGAAAAAAGTAGCCTTTTAAAATGATGGATCCTCTTTCGTATGTAAATCCGTTGTCGTTGTAGTCCTCCAATAACTTCATTTTTCCTTCAGTGCATCGCATCAAATAATATTTGACATTTTCTTCGTTGTCTACAGGTGCAATCACAGTGAAAACATCTCCTGCGCAAGTTATAATTGGTGTTAGTGTATTTAAATGAATTAAATTGACTATACTTATGGCGATGGACTAGAATGAACAATTAACTTAAAAGTCAGGAACAAGTTTATTACCTTCTCTGACGAGATCTGAAATTCTATCGCCATCAGACGATATTGCTATTTCTTTTGATTCTAATTCTTCTACACTTGCCAGTGGCATTTTTCCTTTTGGATTAATCTCTGTGTGACTCCAAGCTTTTACGTAGTTGTTTGTTATGTTTTCACAAACTTCTATAGACTCAACATTTTCAATGCAAATATGACAAAAGCATGATTGCTTTCTACTGTCAAATGCAAACACGTTGTGAAATGATTTTGTTTGAATAGAGTGAAGATCTCTAGTCCCATGTATGGTGCTAGCGTCATATGGTATTGATCTATTTATATCTTGGATCCCAACAAGCCAAAAAAACCTACACAATAAATGATGAATCATTTTCAAAGAACAACTTTTAATGAACTAGTGTACATGTACTTATGTTAGTACATACATTTTTTTAAATTTCAAGAAATAATATAAATTAAAAAAATAGTGGACATACCTGCGCACATCTTTTGATTGTTGATTATAATCATGGATTAGATTTAATTGACACCATTGGACAACCTCTGTAGCTGAATGAAACCGTGCAGAAGAATAGTTCATTTGCCATCTTTGAAATGCTCTTTTCACGCATGCTCCTGCACCATCATGCTCACCTTTTCCATGCCCAGTTTCAAAGAAATTCCAGCGATGTTTAATGTTTAGCGCTTTGTGAAGTCGACATAACCAAAAAAATGATTGTGAAGATTTAAATTGACCCGCACATCCATCAGACCATATCCAATGCTCATTGAATTTGACTTCGTGATTTTTCAGTGAGTCGTAGAAAATATTTTCTATACAATGTTGAACAAAATGTGTATCGTGTGTACGATCATCACTGATATAGAAGTGATATTCTTTAATCACATCTCGATTGTCACATGTGCTTTCAATGCCATCAACATCCTATTGAGAATGTCTATATACAACATGGACAAATATCGAAACTTGGTCAGAGTGATAGTATTCACTCTGTATCTCTTTTTGTGTAGCAAATGTATAGTTTTCAGCAAAATCAACCACCGACAAAATTGTTCCATGTGGAAAAATTTCACGAGACTGTTTGAATTGAAGATCTTTCCATCGTGCTCTATGTGAATGCTGGGTGTATTTATAAATTTCGCTTTCAAATTTTTTGAGAAAATCTGTGACGCATATCTTGTCTTCTAGCAAATCAATTCTTTTGGAATGTGAATCACTAGAACTTGTACTATAGTTGATGTATTCGTATCTCCTCCAATCAACATTTACATTTGACAACGATTGATCATTATCGATAGGATATTTATTGTGGAATAGCACCAAATTTCCACAATGATGACAATGTTTTCCATTGACACATTTCTTTGAATAAAATACTTCATCGTGATTTCTCTCACATAAAATTTGAGATATGAATTCACGTATCGTCGGCGGAGGTGATGAATTTGTCCAAAACATTTTACCAAATTCAAGAAACGTGTCATAATATAACTGAAATTGCACATGATAATGGCAACAACATGTATCACGTATAGTTATAGGTTGAACATACCATGGTTTTTGTTGCACAAATGTAGTGATTGATATATTAATTCCACGATGATCTTCCTTGAATTTATTGAACAATTGTACTTGTGTCATGTCCATTATATGTTTTGGCTGGCTTTCATATACATTTCGTGATATTCTTTTGTGTATCACATCTCTTGAATTTGGTGAAACTCGAGCATGTTCCAACCAATATTCTCGTACAATATCTTTAACACCTGCTCCTAATCTATCTTTGTAAGGTTGTCTACAAATAATTGCCCAACAAGCAAGTTCATTATTTTCATCTATTTGCATTCTGAATTTGCTATGTTTGTATAATGTCTTTCTTGATGTTCTAACTGCTTTTGCTAGTTCTGTTGTCAAACGCTTTTGTTTAGTACTAGCTGAAAGAATTGCTATATGAATTGCTTTACGTGCAGCACTGATATCTTTCTTCCTAGATTTTCCAAAAAAATTTATTGCATCACCTATATTTTCCATCACATTTTGTTTCAATTTAGACTCTTTTGTCATTTTGTGAATACCCAATAATGATGTAGCACCTTCTAACTTCTTGGACACTAATATACATCTCAAAATTTGTGCTTGTCCTGCTATTGAGTAATCCTTGAGAACTTCATCATAAATTTTTGTAGCACGATATCGTGCGACATGTATTGGTAGTTTTTCTCCATATTTGTCACAATCAATGTCTTCTAACATTTCATCATCAATAGTAAAAGTACCTATACATCAAGTTAAATTTAATTTAACATATATATCAAAAAATAAAATTCATTATAAAAAAATTAATTTGGAAAATATATGATATATACATACTAGGTCCAATTTCTGGATCTTGAACTTGATCTTCAATATTGACTTCATCGACATTAGCATGTAAATCACTATTTACATCTTCTACAATGTTCTTTTCAACTTCAATTTGTTATTCTTGTACTCTATTTTCAATTTCCATCTCTTCAACATTATCATGTAAATCTGTGTTTATATCTTCAATAGTTCTCTCTTCTGTTTCTGCAACCCTTTGTTTTTTGGCAATATATCTGAGTTTTTGTTTCTCTCTATTATCATCATCATCACGTTTACGATCAGCTTTTCTTTGACGTTTTCTCTTATTGCCCATGGTTGTTTAATCTATAGATGATAAATTAAAGAATCATGTTACTTTATAGTAAAAATAAATAAATTAAGATTGAAAAACATTTACGGAATTTATAAAAACATGAATTGAAATTTACTTTACCTTATAAAAATTTTGTAAGAGTCTTTTGAAGAAGATTTATTTGGAATTAACTTTCCTTTGAAAAAACTCTCTGAACAAAAATCTTTTTTGAAAAAAACCTTCTTGGAAAGAAATAAGAAACTCCTCGACAATAAATTACCTACCCATTGGAAAATAATAAAAACCCCTTCTAAATAAATCTTTGTTGTAAAAATCATTGCAAAAAACCCTCTTTGAAAAAATATCTACGAAAAAAGCCACTAGGAAAAAGTACTTTGAATAAAAACTTATTTGTAAACATATCTGGGAAAAAACCATTGTAAAGAAATAACTCTTTGAAAAAATCCATTTCAAATAAATAAGAAGTACAAAACTACCTTGCAAAAAATCCTTTTCAAAATACCTTAGCAACATAACTATTTGAAAAAACTCCTTTCAAATAAATAAGAAGTGCAAAACTACTTTGGAAAAAAATCCTTTGCAAAATACCTTAGCAAAACAACTATTTGAAAAAACCTCTTTCAATTAAATAAGAAGTGCAAAACTACTTTGGAAAAAAACCATTTGTAAATTATCTTACCAAAACAACTCTTTGAAAAAATCCTTTTCAAAGAAATAAGAAGGAAAAATACATTTTTTGGCAAAAATACTTTCGAATATACACTTTTTAGATACAATCCTTGCAAACATGTCTAAGAAAAGAAATATTTTGAAAATCTCCTTGCAAATATGCCTTAAAAAAAACACTTTCAATGTGTCTTTTGGAAAAAAAGAAGAAGAAACATACTTTGTAAAAACCTCTTTTTGCAAAAAATGTCTTCTTTGCAAATATGCAATAAGAAAAGAAATATTTTATAAAACCTCCTTGCAAATATGCTTTAGAAAAAAAATCACCTTCAATGTGCCTTTTGGAAAAAAGAAGAAGAAACATACTTTGTAAAAATCTCCTTTTGCAAAAAATGTCTTCTTTGCAAATATGCAATAAGAAAAAAAATATTTTGGAAAAACTCCTTGCAACTATGCCTTAGAAAAAAAAACTCCTTCAATGTGCCTTTTGTAAAAAAGAAGAAGAAACATACCTTGTAAAAACCTCCTTTTGCAAAAAATATCTCCTCCTTTCAAAATTAGTTTGACAAAAAAATGCAAAGTTAAAATATGCGAAAATAATGAATTAACTTTAGGTTTATTTATATGAGTATAAAAAACATTTTTTTTTTTTTCCGGTCGACGTGATTTTTTTCCGTTTCATTATTCGGCCGAATAATTATTTCGGCCGAATAATCTCTGAAACATGAAAAATTCAGATCTCTGCAGAATTTTCAGATTTCTCCATTTTCGGAAGGGAACAACCACCTCTTACACAACAAAACGAATGTCGAACTTCATACCAGTAGATTCATCATTGAATCTAGTTTACGAGGGTATAAATTTTGTTGTATATAGATAAGAACTGATATTTTTTAAGTTTTATTTTTGTAACATGTGTCGAGTTATGATTCAACTCTTTAACAAAACAGCCAAAAGAAAAATCCATAACTTTAAAAATACAATACCAAAAAAATCGAAAAAAATGTGGGACTCTTCATTGGCGTGTCTACTTCAAAAGGGTGTTCGTAGATTTTTTGCTTTTATAGCGGATTGAGAGAAAAGTGGTGCAACAAAAAAGTTGTTGAAAATCGACTGAGTTTCCCCATTGATCGACTTTAAAAAAATATAATAATTAGTATATAGATCCACTGGATGCAAACTTATAGTCAGGCACTAGTACATTGTGTGTAGATTGTCGTAGCATTTTCTGTTTTTGCAAAACACAAGTATAACAACGATTTTAGTGGTGCAACAAATCATAACTCTTTTGTAGTCTTTTCATTTTATAAGAACACACTATCAAACATTTGCGAAATCGACATATCAAATCTTAATAAAAAAAATCGAAAAATTATGAGTAGAAAGCTAACATAATTCTACAAAAGTTTTCTTTTTACGGCAAAGTGAAATTTTAAACAAAAATATCACTTTTGTTCGCCCGAAGTTGAAAAACATGAAAAAACCAGAATTATTTTCTCACGAGACCCCCCAAAATAGACACCCATCTTCATTTTTTCACCCTAAAGCATACTGTTGTTCTTCCTCCAGATCTTCTTAGTTTTTTGGAAGATGTAGGTTACAAGGTACTAGCAGATGTAGCATCGGCAGGGACTGGATGGTTGTCTACAGTAGATTTGGCATTACCTACGAGATGGAAGGTTTTTTGGGATAATTGGGTGATGGAACTAAGAAGGGGTTTTATCAGATTAAAGCAAGCACAGGATAGCTTAGTATGGCAAGGTAAATCAGCTAGTGGTCATTTTTCTGTCAAAGAAGCATATCATACTTTTTGGCAGCATCAATTCAGTGCATCTCCTTGGTGGGGAACTAAGATATGGAAGGTTTCTGAGCCTTTTAAAAGTAAAATCCTTTTATGGTTAATCCTGAAAGGCAGGGTCCTCACATGGGACAAACTTAAAAGAATGTTTATGGTTGGACCGGGTCGTTGTAGTCTGTGCAGAGTTGAGGAAGAAGATGTTGATCATCTTTTTTTGAAGTGCCCCTTTATTCAACAAGTCTAGAATGAATTGAGCTTTAAAATAGGATTGCAATTTGTTGGAGAACACGAGTCATATGAAGTTTTCCTGAAAGAGTGGTTTGATGAATCACGGCTGAAAAGGTGGCGGTGTTTACCCTATTTGGTTGCTTGGAATACTTGGGGAGCCAGAAATTTGGCAATTTTTTAGGACATATTTTTGCCCAATTTTCAGGTATGCTTATAGGTCCTCTCAACTTATAAGTTCTTTTTTAGTCTAGTGGGGATTACAAAGAACCGTGTGCTTAAAGTTATGAATCATAAGAAGGGGGACACTTTAGGTTTCTTTGATGGGGCATGCAATGTTAACAGATGTGGATTGGGAGGTATTTTGCATTTTGATGGGATGGTGGTGCGATTTCAAGATAATGGAGGGGAGGGCACAAATAATTGGGCAGAGGGCCTTGCTTTGAAATTTCTCTTGTAGCAGGCTCTCGAGCAGAGAGT
This sequence comes from Larix kaempferi, assembly GCA_027924585.1. Lineage (NCBI taxonomy): Eukaryota > Viridiplantae > Streptophyta > Pinopsida > Pinales > Pinaceae > Larix > Larix kaempferi. Next base: position 23,867,721 of record BSBM01000318.1, on the reverse strand, counting down.
GTCAAGCTTAAGAATATATGGAGATTATGAACTATGGATTAGAAGAATGAACAATAAGATTACTAAAAATCATTTATTGCAGAATCTGAGTAGCTGTATGGACTTTCTTGTGGCACAATTCAGACGGGTGGAATTTATACATATTTTTCGGGAACAAAATGAAGAGGCCGATGGGCTCTCTAAAGAAGGACTGCTGGAAGTAGAAGACTATTGCAGAATTATGTTTAAAAGAGGAGATTTCCAGGAGAGTAGATTGGTTAATATGACCAGTTTACTTTAGTTTTAATGATCTATTTTTGGATGTTATGATACTTTCTATTATCTAGTATTTTGGAATGCAACAATACTCTATCATTGTTTATATCATGTGAACAACACCTGTGGAATGTATTCGTGGTTCAGTTATGATCAATGAATATGCTTTTTTCTTTGGAAAGATCTCTAGTTTTTTTTTTGTGTTATTATTTTAACAAATGATACCTGGTAAAGGAATATTCAAGAACAGTGGAAATGATTTTTACCTCTTTTGGGTACCATCATGTGATACTTTGTCCATTGTAATTTGCAATTGGTTGGCAGCTGGATTATCTAAATATCTTTCAATATTTTATTCAAAATTTTCTACGAGATATTCAATGATTTAAAGAAGATGGTACCTGTGCAATAAAGCTACGAGATATTCTACAAAAGGGGATGATTTAAAGAAGACGGTACCTGTGAACATAGGAATTCTAAAATTGCAAGATAGAAATGGTTGCCTAAGGAATGCTTTTTACGTAGTTTTCTATGCTTTCAGTTCTTGCACAATGTGTCGAAGCATCTTTGTTGCCATTTTATGTGATGGCTCAAGTCTATTTCAATTGCAAGATAGCTATGACATAGTATGTATAATGAAAAAATTAAAAGGCATGGCATAAACAAGCATAATTGGGATTTCTTGCAAAATATATATATATATATATATATTGTAAAGTTTGAATTATGTTTGACTATTAAAAGTCTATTTTGAATAATAGTGGGAAAGCAAAAGAACTTTGACCTATTGTACTATGATATATTTGTTATATTTGTTAAAGGAACATAGATATATTATTGTATTGAATTAAAATAAAAATAAAAAAAGTATAATGTTTGCATGATGGTCAGACCAATAGGCATCAAAGACATTGAAAATAATATCATTATTTTCTAGAATTGTCCAAAAATGATCAAGCATAGAGCCAGTCTTGGTTGTATGCAATTTGAAACCATTGGTTTACATAAATGATTCTACCTTTTTTATGCATTCTTTTCTAAGATGTCAATATTGAAATCGTTAGTAATTAAAATTTGGCTACCATGTCGAATGTCTAGGAATATAGAGTTCAAAAATCCAAAAAAACTATCAAGTCGTGCATGAGGTGTGTTGTAGATATTCAGTAGACTAAAATATTTGTTGTTGATCTGGAATTGAGTAGCGATTTGTTTCATTGTACTTTGTTGCATTATTTTTTGAGTTGTTAATCACTATGCTTTTTTTAAGAATGTTAAAATGCTATGGATGGAGAATGTTGTTAGACAATTGTATTATTTTGCAAAGATGGCTTCTTTAGGAACTAAATGTTCATAGATTTCTTGGAGGAATAGAATATCTACCTACATTAATTCATTATCGTTAATGATATTTTCCATATGCAATGGCAATATTGTGTGTTTAATGAACATATGAGAAAAGATTCCGTGGGGTGGAGCTCAAGTGGTAAAGATGAGAAGTTGTAATCGGTTGTAACTTGAAGGTTGTGTGTTCAAATCCCCCCAAACTTACTCATGCTCCATGGTTTGGGCCCTATGGGTGCACCTATGGGTATAGTGGTAACGAGATTAGATCCATGGTCCCCATGTCATGCGAGTACTATCCCAACCCCAGTTGTTGATTCCCCTAGTACAAAAATAAACATATGAGCAAAGAATTATGTTTCATTGATTATTGAAATCCTACTCAAATTTCCAAAGTGCATGGTTTTCAAGTATACCTATTTCAATAGCAACATTTTTACAAATTGAAAAAAAAATTGTTCTAATTTATTTATGAGATAAAGAGACTGGATATTTTTACCATGAGAAAGTGCAGTATAGACAAATCCATGTTGCCTTATTCGCTTAGAATCGAATGCAATTTTTCCCATTGTCAAGCCCTGTGCCCTATGAATTATTCTTGTACATGCCAATCTAATAGGGAATTATTCTCAAATGCAGGAATCTATATTTCCAACTGTTGTTTGTATAAATATCCTTTTGACAAGTGTCCAATTTTGCATGATGTCACATGTATAAAGATATTTCCTTCTAGATCTTTGTGTAAACCCAATTGTTGGATTTGCAAATTCTATCCACACAATATCAGTTGTTCATTTTGCATAATATTTGAAGATGCCTTCTATGACATTTACTAGACCATCTTCAAGTGCATAATTCCTTCCAAATAATTTAATAAGCATATATTTTTTCATCACAATTGTAGAAAGCAAATGGATTGTCTTGTATTCAAATGTATTTTTTTCAATTAACTCAAAAACAATTATCAGTGTATATGCCTTTGTTTACAAAAGTCACATCATTTTATTATTATGTTCTTGAACATCCTTGTTACTATGGAAAAGATAGAGAAATGTTGGATCCTCTAGTGGGTGCACTAGTATAAAATGAGAGATAAATGACCAGGCAACCAAAAAATTTGATAATCACAGTTTTTTCAATGGATAAATGGCCAAAATTGAGTGAGCGAACTAGAAATGACCAGAGGAATCACCAAGTGGGTCACGGGATAAAATATATGACCAGATAAAAAGTAACTAAACTAAAAATGACCACATAACAATAACATTAAGAATATGAATTGGTCATTTATTTGGTCATTTTTAGTTGTGCCATTCCAACAAAGGAAAATTACAATTTTGACAATGAAGTTGTACAATTTACTAAATGTTAACACTGCAAATAGATTCTCTAAATCAAGGTATCTGAATCCATCTACAGTGTTAAAATTTAGCTATTAATGATTATGATAATGACAATGGCATGGATGAGGATGGTGATGAATTGATGATCATGATGACGACGATGACAATGATGATAGGTATGGAAACTTGGGAAACCCTGGTTTTTGTGAAAATAAAATGTTAAAAGGGGAGGCACATGGATCATTTGAGGCCTCCCCTTAGACATGATGTTTGTCACTCCTGAAATATTCCAATGACTTATGGGATTTCTCAAGAACTAAACAGAGGAAACACCTTCCCAGCTTCCATTTAGACTAAACCAAGGAATAGATTGATGGTTATGGATTCAAAAAATATTTCCTTTCTTCAGTGCTCTATCCATACTACCCTAATGATTAGGGAAAGTTCTTGTACTAGCGGTAGTGACCATCCTAATGAACAACTTGTCATTTGGGTTATACACACTTGGCTAGGAATGTTGGAGCAGGGATGAATAATGGAAAGGATGGAGAGAGTTCAAGTGAATCCCCTACTGTACATCTTGACGGAAGATGTTGTAAGCATAGAAATTGAAAGCTCGTAAGGTGGCGTGCCTGGTTTTGCAAGGGTTTACTGAGTTTTTTGCAAGGGATTTGCTTCCAGCTTTTTTCCCAGTTTTGCAACTAGTTTTTTGTGCCCCAATTTTTTGTCCAATTTTTTAAGTTCAATAAAGTCAATTATTAGTTTGATGATGAAAACCCCTTTGAGCATGTTCCTACGTATTTTTTGGTGCTTCCTTTGGTCCATGACAAACACCAAACCGACCAAATCCACTGCATTCCATCCCCATACTAATGGAGAGACAATTTAAAAAACAAGATGATTGTACATATCCTCAGAATGTACGACCCAAGCATGTGGGATTAAATCCTTCCTTATGTTCAACACAACTACAACAAAACTCTTCATTGTTCTGTTGTCCAAATTCCATTTTAGGTGTGCATGGGGTTCCATCCATTGGCCCCAATCAATGCAACTTTTCCCATTGCATCAACATAGTGAGAATCCTCCCATTCTCATAAGAAGGTATACAAAGCATCAAAATCCAATGAATGGTTCTAGAACATTGAACAAGAAGTTCATGATATTCTACATAAACAAGTACAAGTAGCAACATTAATAATGTTGAATTCCACACAAGTTTCAAGTTGGTGAAAAGGTATGGTTGCACTTGCAAAGAGAGTGACTTAGAATCCAATACAAGAATCTTAAGCCACGTCGATAAGAGCCTTATACTATCACCAATGCTATGGGTGGAAATGCTTCTGAATTGAATCTTTCACTCCTCCTTGGCTTAAACTTTGTCTTTAATGTGGAGCTCACTTCAACCATACTCTTCGCCTTTGTTGGACGCCTCAGAGGTGGTAAAGAACTTGGCCCTGATAGAGCTTAACCGTGATTGCATTGAGAAATCTAGTATGGATAATATCATGGACACTAATATGAAGAGCTTCCAACAACATAACATACAAAATTATCGGGTTGTGAAAGCACAAAAGCTTCATCACTAGGGAAAGTGATCCACCAAGAATTAGGTAAAACAAAAGTTTCCCCAACTAATTCAAGAATTTGACACAATGGGGACAATTGCTTCCCAAGGAGGGATCACTAATAGTCATGATTATGAACTTTTTGGGGTCTTGAACTTCCAATGCAATTTTCAAGTCCTTCAAATTAAGAAATCATAGTTTGTAAATGTGAAAGTTATGGACCCAAGAAAATGACATTCCAACTTGGATTTAAATGGCCCGCCTTTTATTTGCCACCTTCACTCCTAGTTTTAGGGTTTTTGAATCATATTGTAATAAAATTAGTTTTCCTCCTTATTATGGGATTTCTAAAAATAAACATAGTGATCACATATTTTGTTAGAGATAATAATACCACCATTCCAACCACCATATATTGTGTGTACAATGCAATGTTTTTTACCATTCAATTCATTAATAGAATTTGGTTTTCACTATGATACTCTCATTTCAACATTGTATCTTGTATTCTCTACAATATCATATACATTTTCATTTCGTTCTAAATTTAATACAAATCCATTTACGTGTGAGGCTATTATCATCCCATTCATTCAAACTCCAAATCCATACAATATCATATACCTTTTCATTTCGTTCTCAATATAATCCAAATCCATTTATGTGTGAGGTTATCCCCCTCCCATTCCTTCAACTCCAAATCCATTTATGTGTGAGGTTTGTACCCATCCCAGTCCTTAAACGTCGTTGAGGAGAGGCAATACCTCCCCTTCATTGGTACAAATCATATTCAAGCTCAGTCTCAACATCAAACCCATAAACTTATTTCAAAGACAATATCAAGGTTATTGAGTAAGGTTAAAATTTCTAGGACTGTGTTTTCTACTATGGTTAGACTAAGAGATGCGGTAGAGATTCCATGAGATTACTCTCACAAATTTATTTTGGGAATTGTTAGGGATGATCTTTTAAAACTCTTTAGTGGTTCATTGATTTAGGAGTTCTTATTGATGAGAACCAGTTATCCAAGGTCATGGCTATCATGCCCTCAATCGTTTCATCCGCAAAATGGTTGAGTTGGGGGTGTTGGTGATATGGTCGCTATCTCAAAATGAATGCATCGAGCTAGGGTGAGAAACTAAGTTTTCAACATGAGTGGTTGGAGGTGCACTGGAACTCTCTGTATTGAGGCTTTATTTGAAATAACCTTCAAAGTGCCATTTTTTGTATTGGGGCTTTGTTAGAAAAAACCTTCAAAGTACAAATTGTATAATTGTACTGGGTCTTGTTACGATCCACTTGGATCTATTTTCCATTAGAGTCATTGTTGGACTAAGAACTGGTTTGAACTTGATTACCCTGAGTGATTCGTTTGATATTTAATGTTTTCGGCAACCGGCAGATAGTCACAAATTTTGTGAGTCATAATTTGGTAGTGGAAATGTGTATTTACAAAGTTGATATGAATGACAAGTTGCTCCAACATTTTTCCCCAATTCGAAGGGAAACAATTTTGTTCAAGTCTTAAAAATAATTTTACTCGAATTAATACTCTCTTTTGGGGTCGAGGGTTGGAAAACCACAAAATCTTGTGACATGTGAACTCGCCAATCAATTTAGAGAGGCACTTGAGGTCAAAATTGCAGGATAAGGTTGTGGAACTCTACCCACAATCGGTAGAACAATTGAGTCATTTGGTCAACCAAGAAACCTTCATGTAACAAAAATTACCAAGCTATTCTTGCAAAGCTAATGGCTATAAATAATAACCTCGTAGACATTGCTTTTTCAACAAACGAAGTAGTTAAAATTCTTTGGTCAATTGGTTATTTAGAGGTATTTCCATCCATGTGGCTCCCAAACCTTCTTGAAATTCCATACTACATAGTACCGAACAAGTTTTGTTCCTTAAAAGCAACACCTTCTTTATCATATTCAAAAAGGGAAATATTCGTTAACGCTATTAGGCAGGGGGGCACTTAAATTTCTCAGAAAGCCTTGTGACAAAGTCGAAAATTAGTCAAGGCTAGCTCAAGCTCAATTCAGTGAGAAAGGACGGGGATTAAATGTGACAAAGACAAAGGAATACCAGTTCAAACCCTAAAATCCCCCTTGCTACCCCTCGCACCATTTTTTCCATTGTTTCTTGAATCTTTACACTTGCAACAAGGAAACAATTACAGGGTGGTGGTGTTTTTTTTCCTTTGCTTCTTTATACTTCCAACAATATAAGAATTATAGGATGGTCATGCTCCTTTACAAATTGTATTTTTCGTGTTATGCAGCATGAACATTTAAATGCACTTGAAACTAGCAAAGTTGATGGGTGACCTTTCAGAATTTTAAGCATATTGAACTCCTAGGTCGTAGTGGAAAGATGTTGTGGGAAGGACATGTTTATGGTGTTTGAGATTTTATTTCAAGTGTTGTGGAAGGATATTTTTTTTCATATTTTTTTCTGCATTAGGAATATAAGCCTTCCAAAACCCTTAAAACCATAGAGTTTGATGGAATATTAAATAACTGCAAATTAGGTGCTATATAAGGGATCAGACATATAACATGGTTCATGGAATGGCTCAAATTTCAGTGTATTTGGTAGGTTCTAGTATGATGTAATTGGGATTTTGTGGCTGACAAATATATGTTGCCCTTAAAAGTCACTTCTTTCAAGTTTTTTCATGTTCCTGGTAAGGACAATGGCCTCAAGTAGTGGATTGGGATGTAGCTACAAATGTTTAGTATCTTGCACAAAATGTTCATTGTCACTGAGCTAATTTCATATATATATATATATATATAGATATAATTGTTTATTTTGATTTCGGAATGACTGTCATAAAATACAGCTTGGCAATACATTTGTGTCATCTTCTTGCAATTTAGGAAGAGAACACTTCCTCGTCTACCCCAAATTGTACAATATAAAGACCTGTCGATATAAACACAGCCACCATATATACTTCTTTCATTTGAAAAAAGAGAATTAATTAAAGAACTTAATGTTTTTTTTATTTAGATTGGAATTTTAAATAAAAAATTATGACAAACAATGGAGGATTAATATAATTCATTCTCATATCAACTTATTCCATTTGAAACAAGAGAATTGGAAAGTATGCATTTGATTTTTTTGCAAAGAGAAGTAGAATTTTCAATATCTAAAACTATTGGCAAACCTGATTGTTATCCCTTTGTGTTTTGTCATCGTTATAGGTAATAATTCACTGCTACATACTTAACTATCGAAATCTGTATGGGAATAATGTAATCCACATTTAGCTATCATCCATATTCTCGGTTGTTTGGTCATCAATAAAATGCAATGTCCTACTCTTGTCAACCTTTGGATACATTTCATTGTGGGTCTTCCTAATGATTAATACTTGACCATGACAAATTGGGATATGTGGCTACGATGTATTGTCATTTCTATTGGAGTCTTTTTAATCTCTTTTGTACCTTGAAAATTCAAACAAAGTCTTGGTTGAATCCAATCAAGGGAAAAGCACACCGCGCAGTCAAAAGATTGAACTGCTCAGTAAATAAATATTTTTCTTTTTCTTTGCTTTAGGACTTCGCTTCTCCTAGCAATATACTATGTGAAGTAAACTTCTAATTTTTCGAACACTTTACTTCACAAATTAACTGCGTGGAGATTAGTTGTGCATTTCAACTTTTTACTGCGCAATTGAACTTCACATGAATGCCCAGTTCACTTCGCATGAATGTGCAGTTCACTTCGCGAAATACTTTACTTCGCAGACTTCTCAATTACTTCATGAAGATTAAATTTGCACAAATTAACTTCGCATACTTATTTAACTTTGCATAACCCAATCTTAAACAAGCTTTATCTTAAAACATTTCTTGTTAGGACATAAGAACCAAAACATTTACGCGTAGTTACTGTTTGTTAAAATAGAACTTTCACCACGGTGAACTATTTGGAAATCTTGATTTCTTTTTCAGACAATAAATGTAAATAACATTTACAAGGTAAATATGAAGAAGATGTGCAGCATGCAACAAACAACATTCTTGAGAATGAATATATAAAACTATAGACTTATATATTACCGCAGTAAAACAAAGCAACTTTGCCACACTACAGAGAGATGAGATTTTACTTGATCTTTCACTTCTTACACAGCTTGGGCTCGTAATACATTTCACAATCAATTTCTTCTTCTCCTTTCACTCCTACATCTCTATTTGATTTTATGTGCTTGATTTTCATTTGTACACAAACTTGGTTTTGCTTCACCTTGAAGTTACTGGGTTACATTAAACACTACAATTAATTTCTACCTAAGAATTTATTGACTTGCGGAATATAGACGCGTTTAAATAAATACAAACTTCACATGCGCCGGATTGGCTGCAAATTTACTGACTGACTCAAATTGCATACTGACAAAGGACTGACAGAGTGACTGACTGGGCTAGCACAATTAGATACACTATCAGCTCATAAATACATATTTCCAACACCCAATACCTCCCCCCTCACCTTCGGTCATAAAGAATAATAGGCCTTGAGATCATCTCCATCTCTATCTTTCACTCAACACAGAGATCTCCAGTATCGGGTCCTTCTATTGTATCAATGCACTTATAACACTTACATATTTTGGTTAGAGTTAGTGATTTGCTTAACTAGACACTTAATTATGCTGCAATCTTTTCATTTTCTTTCTTTTGCTTTTAGTTTTGATGTAGGAATTGCTTTTATACTTCCACACTATAACACTTACATATTTTGGTTAGACTTAGTGATTTGCTTAACTAGACACTTAATTATGTTGCAATCTTTTCATTTTCGTTCTTTTGCTTTCAATTTTGATGTAGGAGTTGTTTTTATACTTCCACACTATTTATTTACAATAGATGTACCTTTTAGTCTCATTGATGTACTTTTGTGGTCATTTGTTGAACATGAATAAAATTATCTCATCTCATAGGCATAAAGTCTATTGTTTGGAGCTGTTTTGTTGCTTTGGAGGCCGATGTTTGGTTGCATGTACAGTTTTGTGTTACATCTATTGGAGGGAGTGGGAGTGATGTTTGGTGGCAGAAAAGAGTGTTGTTTGGTTGTGTATTTTTGGGTTGGAGATTCAAGTGACTAGCAAAACATTCTTTGAGAGTAAAATTATGTTTATGTTTAGTCATTCATATTTAATTTAATAATTCTTAAATCCCTATGAACGGGTTCTTTAGATTTTCGTAGAAATTTAACTTCATTTTAAATATTGTTTTTCCTTATCCCCATCCCTGGAAATTTGGGTACCTTTTAGTCATCCTTGTCATCCATTCCCCATTCTGTGAAAATTGGTTAATTCACCTAGGCTATTCTGATTTTTCCGATAAGTGCAATGCAAAAAAATGTCTCATGAAATGAGAGATTTTTTGCATGTGTGGGGGATGACTCGATGCAACTCTCAAAATCTAACTTAAAAATTGAAGTAAAAAAAATGAAATGACTAAAACCTAAATTATAAAACCTAAGTTGCCTAACTTTATCAAAATTTTCAAATGGTAATTAATGAAATACACTTAGATGTATCAATTTTCTTTTCATATATTTATCTTTTATTTTATGATTTTGAAGATGGGGTCCTCTATGCAATGGATCACAACATCTCGTAGTGATGCTTCCTAAAATTTAGGGGTGTCTCCATAGGTTCCTTGGATGTGTATTGCCTCCCTACATTCCAAAAACTTGGTGGGCCATTGCTAAGTAGTGTTCATTGTACATGTTCTATTTACGTATCATGCATGCATTTCTCCCTTAGGATTTGGGTGTTGATGAATGAGATAAAAAAAATGCAGCTTTTATTATTTGATGTGCTATGTACTGTCTTTTTGTATTCTTCTATGTGCTAGCAGCTTGGTGATCAATTCTGGAAGTTGATGGTAGTGAAATTGTCATAAAAAATCTTTAAATTTCAATTATGGGCATCTAAAAGGTCATAGGACATCAGCCTGGGAATGTGATAGCACAAGGAGGCCTGTAGGTATTCCTTGTTGGGAGGAACAGTCTTCATGTAGTAGCAAGTTATGTAAAACAACAATACCTCTTTTCAACAGTAGCAGTGGTAATAAGGTCAACTCTAGGTTTTGTATAGGATTTAAACAATGATATTAATCATTTTAAAATGTCACCTACAAATGTAGTAACCCTCACCAATGAGATCTAGGTTGTCTCAAGGATAAATTGGTGCCTTGTGGCCTATAACAACATCTGGTTAATATTTGTAGAGAGGCTTGAACTCCCATCTCAGTAGAAACCTTCATATTTTGAAGACTGGCCTACGTGTACCTACCGTCAACCTCAGAAAAGGAGTTGACTGCATCTCTTTTTGTACGTCTATCTCATCATTTGGAAGATACAAAATGGCACCAAGTGATCTACATAGTATATATCTCAGATTCTGAAACAAAATACAATATCAATGAGGCTCTATTATCTAAATAGCATCCACAATCCAAAAAATATTATCAAGGATGAATGATCAATCATCAAAACTCATCACCACTACTGGAAATGGGATGCTTGACATTAACATCCGGCTCGGAGTCCTTAGGGACATCTACGAGTTTCTTTTAACTTTTAGGAGTTTATTTGGCACTCCTACAGTTTGTCACTATTGATTTACTTTTATGCTCTATTGACCTACCTTATTGGTCATTTTGGGACATTAATAAAATTACCTTATTTTATCTTGTCTCATCTTAATAGAGTCCACATTTTCCCCTCCAGTGGAAGTAGAAACACTCAGTGACAAGTTAGGATTTTAGGGTGAGTGGATCACTACAAAATTTTATCTCTCTGGTTCTCTCCCCTATATTTTCCATGGAAACGTATGTTGCTCAAATCTGCTAAGTGATCCCTCTTTCCTCACCTTCATGCGCATTTGTGTAGTGAATACAATTGAGCAATTTAAAATTTCTAACATCAACATGACTAATAATACACTATATAGGTAACTGTAAATCTTATGAAATCCTTTTTAACGGCGCCTTTGCTTTCCTTGCCTCTCATTTCATTGTTGCTTCTCCTCTGCTTTTTATTTTTTTATTTTTTTCATGCATCCTCATGTTCACTATCAATCTCTTCACTTTCAAGTTGAACTTGTTGATCCTTTTTGGTTGTTGGAGTGTGTTTAATGTGAGGTTAATCCTTTGCTACATTCATAATTGTTGGCATTCAAGTAGCCATAGGTGTTGTTTAGGCTAAAGTGAGTTCAATCCCTTTTAGTCAATAGCTCAATGCCTTTCTTTTTTTTAAGAATGCCTATAGAAATGGGGCCAAGCCTGTGTAACCATTGTTCAATGATGAAATGTCTCTAAGTTTTTCTTCAAACATAGGTTGCATTATGTTGATATTTAGAGACTATTGGAGATTGAAAATATTCAACAATATGTCACTGATAAGCCTCACTCACTACCAAGGACCAACTTTCACAGGTCAGTAGCAATCTTGAGAGATAACAGGGTGTGCAAACATGGACTGTCATGATTCAAAGCATTCCAAATGTCTCCCTATGTAGAAATCCATGTAAATCTTCTTATGTCTATATTAGATAAGAAAACTAACATAAGACAACTTGAATATTCTGGAAACTTATAAGTGTGTGCAATCATCAAATCTGTAACTGTATCTTTTACTCTTCCAAGACCACTAATATATTCATCTTCATCTGATTTTTATGGAAAATATTGTTCAAGGAACCTATTTGATAATTCTCTGCTTTTATGTCTCTTTTTGCTCGATGAAGAATTCTTATGTTTAGCTTTACCATTTGTATTTTCTTCACTTTTTTCAAGGCACAAACCTATCTTTGCAGGCATTACTTTAGCGGCCCTTGAGTCTAGCAAGCACTAGTCCAAAGTGAGAGAGATTGTCTTAGGTGATATTGGAACTTTCTCTAAATCTCCATTTGATTCCTTCCATTTCAAGTGATAACACTTCCAAGTTTCCAACCATGTTTTTGCCGCTATTTATTTTTCAAAAGGGTCATTCCTCTAGGTTTCAATTCTTTTTTTTTTAAGGTTATGATACAATAAATGTTTTTTTTCATGTTGGATACTACTTGTTCCATTAGATTGTTGAGAATGAGTTTCTACATTTTTAATCTATATTGAAATTTTAAAGTAGGCATTGTTTTGATGTTCCTTATATTTTTTGTTAAGCAATGTAGCACAGGAATTTCTCCTGGCCATTGGGGAACTCTTACCCATGATTCCCCTTTTTGTTTAACTTGGGGACAGGAGCAAAATGTCTTGGATTTGGCAGGAATGCCATTGGAAATATTCTTGATGTTCCTATTCAGATCTGGGCCCATTTCGAAATGTATCCCAAGATGTTCTCAATTGTTGAAGAGCATTCCCACTTAAACAGGGTAGGTAAAGGTGAACATTGCAGCCTCTGCTACTCAAAGAATAATCTTGTGCTCTGATTGTGAAATTTATTCTCCTCTACTTGTTCAAATATGTGGGCTGCTATCAAATTTAATGAAGGGATCCATGAGATTGCATATAGCTTCCTTTGTTTGTTGAAGGGCCATAAACAACTCTCACTAGAATGATGATCAAATTATTGGTTTAGTCAAGAGATTTGGCAAGGTAATCAAGATTCAAGACACAGAATGGGACCTACATTTGTGCTAAAATTGGCATGTGATATCTCTTGCATGAGGGTGAATGGTGAAATACGTGAGTTCTTTGCAAACTGAATCAAATCAATATCAATTGAATTGATTGTAAAGGAATGAATACCGCATCTTGTTCTTTGCGTAGTGCATATTACCATCCAAATTTCATCAATGTAATATATGTTGATAGTGTTTGAACTATTATTGTGATTGTTCCAATTATTTTTCACCCATCTTTTAGGCATCATTGTATTTGTAGAAGTTTATTTTAAATCAAATATTTTGTTCAAATAAAGGAGGAATTTATTTTCTATGAATGGTTCACCAAGGTGACTTGGCCAACAACTATGACAGTAAATTTTGTTCACCTACTGGAAGTGGAATTGAATTTTTTATTGAGGTGTATGTGCATGTTCCTTTCCAAATAATATAACTTATGTTAAAAAAAAAGTAAAAAACAATCAAATTCAAGAAAAAATAGTTATTCTACCTTATATCTGTCATTTAAACCCCCTCTAAGACAATCTACACTTTCTTCCTTAACCCTATCATGTATTTATTATCCTTATATTAATTTTTAAATTTCCTAGGTTTTTAAAATTATTGTTTATTTTGTTGGATAATATTTATATTTTTCAAAATTTTGAATATATATTTTTGTCGTTCCTTGGAAATTTGGGGTGAGTTGCAAACTATTCTAGACACATGTTCCCACATTTCCTCTTTCACCTTGTTCCAGAAAGTCATGAAACAAAGATGTTAAACCATTATCAAGGTCAAAACATGAGAAATATTTACAGGCTTTCAGCTTTTGTGCTTAAATCATTTGATCATTGGATCAATAATATCCAAATAATTCATACCAATTTTTTGGCTTTTACCGATATCTTAAAATCTAGCATCAAGTTTTTAAATGTATTAAGACACTTCAGAGCTTGTTACGACCATAGTAGTCCTTATTGAATTATGAACTCATAAGTGAAGGTAGCATTATTTTTGTTACCTTTAAGAGGATGTATAAGGCTGTTAATAATCCGCAATCCTTATTTATGACTGCAGACGGGATGGTTGAATGTACTACATTAAAAAGAGAAATTGAAGTTGTTTTCTCTACCATCTTACCAAGGGCATCAAACCCTTTTATATATATGTCTATATTGCTACCACCTGAACATGTGGATGTGAATTTTTGTAATGTCCCCATCCAAATAAATCACATGAAGGGAAATTTCCACCAATCTACTAGTTCCCTAGGTTGGGGTGGAAACATTTAGACTTGGAATAAGGGAGATATAAGACCCCAAATGGACATTAGATTGAAAAATATAAATTAAAGGGGATAAATAAATAAGAAGAAGAAGAAAATAAGGTGGCACATGTTCATGAGGGCACATAGGTGGTGTGGGACCCACACAAGGAAAGATTCTCCATGTCACATGGCATCCTATTCTCACCCATTCGAATCCAAGGTGGAGTCTAATGTTCTTGGGGGAGTTGGAGAGGCACTATTCATGGCATGAATAAAGAAGGTTTGAATTAGAGTGGAAGAGTAACTCCCATGGAAGAGGAAGAGGCATATTAGAAGTATTGTGACACTTGGAGCTAGATTCCCTAACCTCTATGACAACAATGATGAAGATTCTATGACACTTATGACAAAGATCAGACCTGATTGATGAAATCTGAACTATATGACATGTCAGGGATAAAAATATCCTCCAAGAGGGCGCACCAGGGGAGTTATGGAAGCCAAGATTCCCTCCATTCTAATTGATGGAAGAGGAAGGCTATAAAGTGTTGGACAAGTGGAACTCATGGGAATCTCTCCCTAATTCAAGTTGGGATGAATCTCTTGGAGGGAATTCGAGCCATGGAATCCTTGGGAGTTTAATAAATACAATAAGAAATAAGGAGACCAGCTTTTGATCATTTCTCATTTGGAAAAATTTGGAGAGCTTAGCTTGTCCTTGCACGATGGATGTTCATCCTCCCTGCCTTAGAACCAATTTCGAGGGTGAAAGATTCCCATCCAAGTTGTTTTATGGAGAGGAAATTAATACCTCTCAAAAGAGCTTCATGGATATGTTTGGATGCAAGTTCAAACCCCAACTGAGTCTGAATTCATCTTCTCTCAATCTTCTCTATACCTATTCTACTATCTTTCTCTCAATGTCATGTAAATGTGCAAGGGCGCACTTCTTGTTGCATATAGTTAGTGGAGGATTTTTATTTAGACTTCATGGACATGTTAGTTTCTGCATATATCTGTAATAGTTATATAATGGGATCCGCAGCTCGAAACACCATTTATTTCAAGTGATATTTCCAATCAAGGAAGAGATTCGAGCCATTTTCCCCATAGCAGTTGCATAATGATTTTGGAATGATGTTGTACCTGTTTTATATCATAGTTTTATGATATATTTATCCATGTTATGAGATTTATATTAATTTACTTTGATGGCCCAAATGATTTTTGCATTCCCATGAAGTGTCACTATGGTTTATGACTAAATTCAAGACTCATTGTCCACCATTTTCACCACAAAATCTAGACTCTAGAAGTTGTTGTTCATTGGGATACATATTTGACCCTAAAACCAAATATAATAATTCAAACATATTTTCCTTAATTTCCTCTAATAGATCTAAGTCTCAAACCAAAAATTATTGAATTTCGTACAGTGTTTGGAAGAGAATTTAATGGAAGACCTAGGGGGGAGTTCCATTTATCAAATTAACTAGTCTTTCCTTGAAATTTATTTCCTTGCAAATTGCAGACAATGGATGGGTATATCATTTATTGGGTGTCTTATAGATGTTTCAATGTGTCCTATGCCCCATCAAGACCTTCCTCCCCAAATTCGAAATAATTTGGAGGTGTTTGGAACCAGTTGTAAACTACACCCCTAGAGTCAAAACAAGGTGAACTTGAGCACTTTCCTTTGGAGGGATATTACAGTGGTATCAGAGCATGGTCCTTGCACCTGATTTGGGTGACCATTTATGAGTTCAAGAAGTCATCCCCCACCCTTAGAAACTGAAACTAAAAGTACCTTTGGTGAAGAGGAAGAAGCAGGAGAAGAGGTGCACTCTATTGAGACTATGGCTAAGGATGAGGAAGGAACCTCAGAGATGGAGGAGAAAGAGTAGTTTAGGAAATTCATTAAATCTATTTTTTGATAACATGAAAAGGAAGATAATTCAAGGGTTTGAATTGATGGCTATTCAAATTGGAAGCAAATTGGTAATAGGAGGCAGCAGTAGTTCCCTTTTCGAGGAGAAGAAGGCATTTGGTGAAAATATTTTCTCAAAGACAAGGCCTCACAACTGACCCAATGAATTACATAACTCAACAAGGTCCGCCACACCCAAGTTTCTTGAGAACAAAAAGTATCTTAACACCCAATATGGAATGCGAGAATTTCTAGCAGAATGGCAGCAGTTGAGTGAAGATTGTAGGAGGACCTAACCATTTGATCAATTCTTTACTGTCTCAAACAAGATCAAAACGAGGGGAGGTAAAATAACTCCTTTCCAAAACAAAGACTTGAATTATGCCATAGGTAAAATTCCCCTTCCTACCTTTTATATCTCATCCCAAATTTCTGCAAATACTTGTGTACAAAAGTTAGATGTATATTTTCAGCTAAATCCAATGGTTGAAGAGGATGCTTTAAAAATGTTTATTCCGCATCTTGAGGGAGAAGCAAATGATTGGTGGTTCCATGGAATCAAAACCTTGGGACATGATCAGGTCACATCATATGAATATTTTGTTAATAGTTTATTGGAAATATTTGAGCAAAAAGACCCTGAGATGCTTTTCAAGGAACTAGCACAGTTGAAGTAAACTGGAACCCTGAGGAGTACATGTTGCAATTCCAAAAACTATCAGTTATGGTGGCTGATGTATCTATGGTTCAATTGGTATTTCTCTTTACTGAAGGATTGGCTAAACCTTTGAAAGGTTTATTTAAATCTCACAAACCTACTTCATTAAAAAATGCCATGAATTTGGCAAGAGATCTGCAAAATGTGCTACAAGTATCCTCCCAAGCCCAATTTTCCTCCTAAGTCCAGATTTGACAAGAGACCATGGAAAAAATATTCATTTGGGAAGGAAAAGAAAGAGGGACCAAGCAAGGAAGAACTCAGAAGAAATAAATGATGTTACACATGTTTTCAACCATGGGTACCAGGGCATAAATGTGCTAAGGAGAAAGCACAATTCACTGAAGTATTTGCTGATGATGAAAGGGACATGGAGGAAGAAGAACAAATTTCAGCCCAAGAAGATGGATATGACACAACAAAAGAAAATCATCCATCACCCAAAAAAGGGAGAATGGCAATGCTTTCAGGAGTGCCTCGTTTTCACACCATCCGATGCAAGGGAGTGGTACAAGGGAAGAGAGTTTCGGTATTGGTAGATGGAGGAGCAACTCATAAATTCATTGATGCATCCTTGGTGGAGAGGATAAATTTACCTACTAAATCATTCGAAGGGTTCATAGTCATCATCCCAGGTAGCAATTCTATGGAATGCAACACATGGATTCCAAAGCTACAACTTACCATAGGAAATTACACATTTTCAAATAGCTTCTATGTGGTGGATGTTTCTGATACAAATGTGGTTTTGGGAGTACAATGGTTGTACTCTATAGGAGAACATATAGTGAACTAGCAAATACCTGAAATGAAGTTCAAGGATTCGGAAGGAAAACAAAGGTTAGTGATAGGAATGCACACCTATCCTAACCAAGTGGTGTCTTCCCACAGTATGAGGTCCATATTGAGACATGGGGACATTGAATGGGATGCATAATGTTTCATCACTTCCCCCAAACCAAACATAAATATTGCAGAACACCCAAGGGAGATAAGGTAGCTACTACACAAGTATGAAAGGATTTTTGGAGACCTTCCCCCCGGAAGGCCACTTGACAAAGGAGTTGATCATACCATTTTTTTGGAGTTAGGTACTTCACCTATCAAAATACCCCCATATAGACACCTAAAAAGGTTCAGGGATGAGATTGAGAAGGCTATTAAAGAACTATTGGAATTGGGACTCATCAGACCAATCTCAAGTCCCTATGCTTCTTCAGTTGTCTTGGTGAAGAAAAAGGATGGAACCTTAAGGATGTGCATTGATTTTAGAGCTTTAAACAAGAAGACAATAAAGAATAGATATCACATCCCTCGGATAGATGAGCTCATGGATGAGCTATTTGGAGAAAAATTCTTTTCCAAAATTGATCTTATATCTGGTTACCATCAGATTTGAATGAAGGAGGAGGATGTGCAGAAAACTACTTTCATATGTCACTATGGCCACTTCGAATTTCTTGCCATGCCTTTTGGTTTGACCAATGCTCTAGAAACCTTCCAATCATGCATGAACAAAATATTTTGCAAGCAACTCCGTAAGTTTGTTTTGGTTTTCTTTGATTATATTTTGATTTACAGTAAGACATGGGAGGAACACTTGCATCATTTAGAAGTTGTATTGAAAATCTTGCATGAACATAAATTTTGTATCTTGGGCACATCATTGGGAAAGATGGGGTCGAGGTGCACTTGGAGAAAATAAAGGCTATCCTTGAATGGCCATCACCCAAGAACATCACTAAATTGAGGGGATTTATTGGGATCTGCACTTACTATAGGAAGTTTGTGAAGGGGTTCTCTAAACTAACTGCTCCCCTTACTGATTTGACCAAGAAGGATGCTTTCAAATGGGATGAAGAGGCTAAAAAGGATTTCCAAAGAATGAAAGAGGTAATGAGTAGTTGTCCAGTACTTGCATTACCATATTTTTCGAAACCAATTGTTTTGGAATGTGATGCATCAGGGGAAGGCATAGGGGCAGTCCTAAAGCAAAATCAACACCGTATAGATTTTGAGAGAAGAATATTCTAGCCACGTGAGAGGCTCTACTCCATATATGAGAAGGAAATGTTATCCATCATGCATTTCTTGGCCAATTTTAGACAATATCTGGTGGGGAACAAGTTTGTGATCAAAATTGATCATAACAGTTTAAAGCATTTCCTTACACAAAAAGATCTCAATGAAAGGAAACAAAAATGGGTAAGAAGGTTCAAGCTTCTGATTTTGATATTGAATATGTAAAGCGAAGAATAATATTGTAGCAGATGCATTGTCTAGGAGACCTTCATTTTCCATTATAGACATTTCAAAATATTGGAAAGATGTGCTAATCGTAAAGTATGCCAAAGATAGATTTGCTTGTGAATTCTTAGATGGGGTCAAGGGAGATGATAGGTACAAGATATTGAATGGACTAATCTACTATAAAGACCAAATATACTTAGTTCATGGTTCGAACTTAAAGCATAAGATCTTGAAGGAAGCTCATGATTCTCCTTTAGCATGCCATCCTGGTTTCTTTAAAACATATAGGCAGTTAAGACAAAGGTTCTCTTGGAAAGGGTTGAAGGAAGATGTTTAAAGTAGGTGAATGAATGAAATATATGTTAGCAAAACAAATTTGAACACACCCATCCTTCTGGTCTCTTACAACCATTTCCTATTCTAGAACAAAAGTGGGAAAGCATCTCCATGGATTTCATCACAGGTTTTCCCAAGGATTTTTGTAAGGATTGTATTTATGTTGTGGTGGATAAACTCACCAAATTTGTTCATTTATTTTCTATTACATCATATTTTACTGTTGCACAAGTAGCTGAGCTATTCTTTAGAGATATTTTCATATTGCATGGACTTCCCAAAAACATTGTGAGTGATAGGGATAGCAGATTTATGAGTGATTTTTGGAAAGAACTCTTCAAATTGGTGGGAACTCAATTGACTTCTAGCACAGGCTATCATCCTCAAACTGATGGCCAAACAGAAAGGGTGAACCAATGGTTGGAGGGGTACTTGAGAAACTATGTTGGTGAGCAGCAAAAAGCATGGGTTAAATGGCTATATTTGAGTATTTTTGCTGCAATGCTACTTTCCATATGTCCATTGCCATGTCTCATTTCAAAGAAATTTATGGTTATGAAGCACCCACCTTTTTTTATCACATTTTTGGTGATAGTAGAGCTCCAAAATCTAAATATTGGGTTGAGGAAAGTCAAGAGATTTTGAAGCTTTTAAAAGACAATTTGCAAGTTGCCCAAAATCAACAAAAACAGTATGTGGATCAACATAGGAAGGAAATAACTTTTCAAGTGAATGAATTGGTTTATTTGAGGCTGCATCCATATAATCAAACCATCTTAAAATGGAAAGGATCATAAAATCTTAAACCAATGTTTTATGGTCCATATATGATAATTCGAAAGGTTGGGGAGGTAGCTTATGAGATAGAACTTCCGAAAGGTAGAAAAATCCACAATGTGTTTCATGTTTGAGGCCTTAAGAAGGCTATTGGTCAACAAAATTCTATTTCAAAAACACTTCCTCCATTATATTATGAAGGGAAACTCATACTCATTCCAGAAAAAATTTGGAAAACAAGAGAAATAAAATTGAGGAGCAAAACCATAAGAGAATATTTTGTACAATGGAAATATTTTCCAAGTGAGGATGCCACATGGGAAGAGGAAGAAATTTTGCATCATCCCAATTTGGAATCGATTGAGGACAGGAAATATTGGGTGGGGAGGACTGTAATGTCTCCATCCAAATAAATCACATGAAGGGAAATTTCCACCAATCTACTAGTTCCCTAGGTTGGGGTGGAAACATTTAGACTTGGAATAAGGGATCTATAAGACCCCAAATGGACATTAGATTGACAAATATACATTAAAGGGGATAAATAAATAATAATAAGAAAAAAATAAGGTGGCACTGTAAACATCCCAAAAAATATCATAAAAATTTAAAAAAATTCAACGTAGCTTTTAATGCATATATTAATTGTGCGGAATTATAATAAATGCTTCTATAACGTCTTGTTGTACTAAATGTTTGAATTGATCATAAATGTATTGATTTGCGTCTTGAAAAGAAAAGAAATTATAGTCTACACTAAGATGCTTTTGGATGTTCAATTATATTTTTATAATACTTATGTCAATGTTCTGTCAATTATAATTGTTTACAAGTGCTAACTGTTGTTCTTCTTTTGATGATGAAAGGGGGTCCTAAGGGTACCCCGAGGCTTACTTCGCATTTATGCGAAAGCAATTGAAACGTCCCTTTCACAGATTACAGGTAAGGGTGCCTCATCGGATCGAGTTGTACAAGTGTAAATAATATAGTCTGCACTTTCAGTTAGTCGTCAAGGGTTTTGAATAAATTTTACAATGTACTTTTAAAATGACTTGTTTTAAGTTTGCATTTGTGAACTATTTAATGCATATGTTCCTTTGTTTAGCATTCAAATGGTGAAGTAGAGTCTTATAGCATTGTTTTAGGAATAAGAGCGATGCAAATATTTGAAACCAAGTTAATGCTCTATATGAGACATAGGCTAATAGCATTACATCTTATATTCTTACCACATGTAAATTACATGCAAAATGCTCGGTGATCTCCTATAACAATTAACCTTTATATCACTTCAATGCTCTACCTATAGTCTAAACTATATGAATTTTTACAATATAATTCCTATATCACGTGCACTACATGCATATTCTATGAAATATCTAAGGCATATAAATATGTGTGAGTTTTATTTAATTTTTATAGTATATAACTATAAGCAAATTCTCAGCGCACAATAATATAACACGACATGAGCATTGTCGTGACCCTTGTTGATGTATATGTAACTTCGGAATGTATTTCATCAGTATATTATATGTATATTTATTGTACCCTTATAAGAGATGTGTTATTCCTCTATAAGGAAGTGTCGTCATGTGGATTGACAAGTGTCGCAAGTGTGTGTACTTGTCGATGGGTTATTAGACCACCTTATGGGGTCGGCCCTAATTAATATATAATATAATGTGGATGTACTCAAGTAGACAAGTCGGCCCCAGTAGGTCACTGGGAAAAAAGGTGAGTATAAATAGAGATAGGAGATCTCTATTTTACTCACTCGGAAAAGTATCTATCTCTCTCTCTGGAAAGTGGCGCACTAGGGAAGAGGAGGAGGATCATCTGCTAGGAGACTATCTCTGTATTATTTGGTTGTATTTTGGTTGAGCCATTGCTCTCTCTATCTCTGAGGAAGTTTGTGGGGTTTTTCACCTTAGGGTTTTCCCCACGGAAACTCTGTGTCTCTTGTCTCTATGCTTTTGATTCTTGTGATGCTTGTGATGCTTGTCATATTATGATTGTCATGCATTGATATACTGTAGATGTTATTCTCTCAGCAAAGATCCTATAGTATTGTGATTTAATACTGAAAATTTAACATGGTATCAGAGCTTAACTGAGAAGAAGACATTTTGCAGTGACGGAAGCTTGTATTGCTTGTTTATTGGGTTTCTCTCCACAGATTTTGGAAATTCAGTATAGTAGATTGGATCTACTCATCAAGGCGCATCTTTCTGTCCAATCAGATTTCAGTTCCGAGCATTTTCAGTTTTGGCCCTAAAATTTAGGGTTTCCACAAAAATAGGAATTTCTGGAAACTGAAGGTACAGCTGGAAGCTCCTTGCAAAAATCGAAGGTTTGAGCTTTGGATCGAGATTTTTGGCTGGGTATATCTCCGGGAAACTCAAACCCTAATTCAGGGCTCTCCCCAGTGAACCCGGGAGGACAAAAAGGCAATTTTGAAGGACAAGACTTTGCTGATCTCAAATTCTGAATGTACTAGGCTGATCAGCTCTCCAAGGCGCATCTTTCTATCCTTTCAGAATTTTGAAATTCACATTTTGAAATTTTAGGGTTTCTCTGACAAACCCTAATCCGGGTCCAGATCCAGTTTTCAGCACTTCAAGTGGTAAGTTCTAAATCTTTTCTATTTCCATTTGAAGTACTCTTAAAGATGTCTCTTCACACCAAGCTTGAGGATAAGCTTGAAGGGGCTGATAACTTCCGAGCCTGGAAGTATAGGATTGGGCTAATCCTGGAAGAGAATGAGTTGGACTCATATGTGAAAGAAGACATCCCTATCCCAGAGGATGAAGAGGCCAAGGCATTGCACAAGAAGAACTTGGTCAAGGCAAAGAGAATCATTGCTGATTCTATCAAAGACCATCTCATACCCCATGTGTCTTCTCTCAAGACACCCAAAGAGATGTTTGAATCTTTGACCAAGCTATTTGAAGGAAAGAACATAAATCGGAAGATGACCCTGCGGAACCAATTGAAAGCAGTGAAGTTTCAGAATGGAGAAACCATTCAATCCTACTTTTCAAGGGTCTCTCAGATCAAGGAACAATTAGAAGCAGTAGATGAAATGGTGGAGAATGGTGAAGTGGTGATGACCACTCTAAATGGCCTACCCAGGTCATGGGATTCCTTTATTCAAGGAATTTGTGCAAGGAAGAAGTTGATCTCCTTCAGTAGACTTCGAGAAGAATGTTCTCAAGAAGAAGCTAGGCTTATAGCTCGTGAAGAAAAGATGGGAGGAGAAGATCAAGCTCTTGCAGCTCACACTAAAAGAAGTAAATCCAAGAAGGAATCATCTCATAATAGAAGATTCTCTCACCATCATCATTATCATAAAGATAAGAAAGAACTCAGATGCTTCACTTGCAATGAGAAGGGACACTTTGCTTCAGATTGTCCCAAGAAGAAGAAAGACAACAACAGCTTCAGTAAGAAGAAGAAGGGCAGCAAAAGAAGATTCCATGCTCATGCTGCCGAAGATGATGAACCCCCAAAGAAGAAGGCTAAGGCAGAAAGCAGTAGTGATGATGACTCATCAAGTGAAGAAGAATATGTTTTAATCTCTGCACTCACTGGTACCATCTCTCATGGATGTAATGATTGGTTGATTGATAGTGGGGCTTCCAAACACATGACTGGATTTAAAGAATCCTTTGTGAACCTATCTGAACATGAGTCACCCCATAAGGTGAAACTTGGGGATGATTATCAATACCCAATCAAAGGAAGTGGTGAAGCTTCTTACAACCTAGATTCTGGAAAATCTCTGAAGATGAAGGAAGTCCTCTATGTACCTGGGCTCAAGAAGAACTTACTTTCCATCTCTGCTTTAGATGCAAAAGGTATGAGGGTTGCATTTGTTGATGGCCAAGTACTAATGTGGCCTAAGGGAAAGACCATGGATGATGCAGTAGTGATTGGAGAGCAAGAGGGAGGCTTGTATAAATTGAAGGGACAACCTGAACATGCCATGGTACATGAATCCATGGAGCCAAGTGAACTTTGGCACAGAAGACTTGCTCACATGCACTATAGGGCACTTCCAATTGCAAGCAAGGCAGTAGAAGGTCTTCCTGAAATCAAGACCAAACATGAAGGTGTTTGCAAAGGATGTGCAAAAGGAAAGAACACTAAGAAGGCTTTCCCAAGCAGTGAAAGCAAGGCAAAAGACATTCTGGAAATCATCCACTCAGATGTATGTGGTCCTATGTCATCTAGCTCCCTGAGTGGGTATGTTTACTATGTATCATTTATTGATGACTTCTCTAGGAAGACTTGGGTATACTTCTTGAAGGGCAAAGATGAAGTGTTTGATAAATTCAAGGAATTCAAAAACTTGATGGAGAATCAAACTGACAAGAAAATCAAAACATTCAGATCTGACAATGGTGGAGAATTCACCTCAAATGACTTCAAGAAGCTTTGCAGTGATTCAGGGATTAAGAGGGAGTTGACTGCTCCATATAATCCCCAACAGAATGGAGTTGCAGAAAGGAAGAACAGAACTATCATGGAAGCAGCAAGAGCAATGTTGCATGACCAGGATCTTCCTATGCATCTTTGGGCAGAAGCAGCTAGAACAGCTGTATATGTGCAGAATAGAACACCCCACAAGATATTGGTCAACAAGACACCAGAAGAAGTCTTTTCTGGTAAGAAACCTGAAGTCAGCCATTTCAGAATATTTGGTTGTCCAGTATACACTCATGTCCCAAAGGAGAAGAGGACTAAACTAGATCCTTCAGAAAAAAAGGGCATCTTCGTGGGTTATAGTGAAAGCTCGAAGGCTTACAGAATATATTTTCCAGGGTTCAAGAAGATTGATGTCAGCAGGGATGTAACATTTGATGAGAATTCAGCATTCATCAAATCAAGAAAGGCACCTATTGAAGTGTATGAAGAACCTAAGGAAACAAGATTTCAAGACACTACGATAACTGATGCAGTTCCAGAAATTGCTCGTGAGTTTGAAGATCCACAAGAACCTGTAGATCCACCCCGTGAGGATAACTCTCACAAGAGGAAACCTGTATGGGCTAGAGAGCTCATTCATGATGCAGAAAGATTTGGCATTCCAGAAGAAGAACACAGAGCAAAGAAGAGAACCAGATCACACACCAGTTATGTTGCTTTACTCTGTGACATCATGAACAAAGAGCCTTCCAGTTATGAAGAGGCAGCAGAAAAGAAAGAATGGAAGGATGCTATGGTTGAGGAATACCAATCAATTATGAAGAATGATGTTTGGGATGTTGTCCCAAGGCCTAAAGGGAATTCTGTTGTGACTTCCAAGTGGATCTACAAAATCAAGCATGCTGCAGATGGCAGTGTGGAAAAATATAAAGCAAGATTCGTAGCTCGTGGTTTCTCTCAGAAGGAAGGAATAGACTATGAAGAAACCTTTGCACCTGTATCCAGATATACTTCCATCAGAACAGTACTTTCCCTGGCTGCAGCAATGAAATGGAAGATACACCAGATGGATGTCAAGACTGCTTTCCTGAACGGTGTAGTAGAAGAGGAAGTATATGTGGAACAGCCACTCGGCTTTGAAATACATGACAGGGAATCTTATGTATGCAGATTAAAGAAAGCCTTGTATGGCTTGAAGCAAGCTCCCAGAACCTGGTATGGTAGGATGGACAGTTTCCTATCTAGTTTGGGCTTTACCAAGAGTAAAGCGGATTCCAACCTTTACTACAAGGTTGAGGAAGGGAATCCTGTGATTCTACTTCTATACGTGGATGACCTATTTGTGACAGGAGATGACAGAATGATTGCAGATACCAAGAGGAAGCTTGCAGCTGAATTTGATATGAAAGATTTGGGAATGATGCACTATTTCCTAGGTATGGAGGTGTGGCAGAATGCAGGTGGGATCTTCCTTGGTCAAGGGAAGTACACAGTAGATATCCTGAAGAGATTTGGGATGATGGATTGCAAGGCCATGGCCACACCTATGGCATCGAATCTGAAGCTTCTTTGTGATGCTTCATCTGAGCCAGTTGATGTTTCTATGTATCGTCAGATGATTGGGTCCTTGATGTACCTGACGAACACGAGACCAGACATTTGCTTTGCTGTGAACACATTGAGCCAGTTTCTGACGGATCCGAGGAGTGTTCACCTAGTTGCTGTAAAGCATGTTCTGAGGTACCTGAAGGGTACAGTGGATTATGGGCTCATATTTGAGGCGAATCAAAAGTTCAACCTGCATGGTTATGTTGATTCGGATTGGGCTGGCAGTGCTGCAGATAGGAAGAGCACATCAGGGTGTTGCTTCAGTATGGGATCAGGTGTGATCTCTTGGTTTAGCAGGAAGCAGTCCTGCATAGCACTGAGTACAGCTGAGGCAGAGTATGTTGCAGCCTGTTCAGCTAGTTGTGAGGCAGTATGGCTACGGAAGCTACTGTCTGAGTTATTTGATCTCCCGTTGGAGGCTACTGTTATCTTCTGTGATAACCAGAGTTGTGTGAAGCTGTCCGAGAACCCAGTGTTTCATGACAGGTCGAAACACATAGAGATCAAA
This sequence comes from Larix kaempferi, assembly GCA_027924585.1. Classification (NCBI taxonomy): domain Eukaryota; kingdom Viridiplantae; phylum Streptophyta; class Pinopsida; order Pinales; family Pinaceae; genus Larix; species Larix kaempferi. Next base: position 23,840,753 of record BSBM01000318.1, on the reverse strand, counting down.
TATCACTATATCAGGGATATGGTGCAGAGAGGAGCTGTGAAGCTCCTGTATGTTGCGACGGACGAGCAGATTGCAGATGTGTTGACGAAGCCACTAGCCAGGGTGAAGTTCGAGTACTTCAGAGAGAGGCTTGGCGTTCTTCAGATCGAGGACACTTCGAGGAAGAAGTGATGGACACATTTGCTGAAGCCATTCCAAGCATGTTGGAAGGAGGATCCTTCACATGGCTGTGGATGTAAGCGCTGGATGATGAGCATCAGGATGATGTTCTAGTTTCTGCTGGATATGATCAGTTGGATCATTTTATGTATGTATGTATGCATCATGTTGGATGCTGGATATGATCAGTTGGATCATTTTATGTATGTATGTATGCATCATGTTGGATGCTGGATATGATCAGTTGGATCATTTTATGTATGTATGTATGCATCATGTTGGATGCTGGATATGATCAGTTGGATCATTTTATGTATGTATGTACGCATCATGTTGGATGCTGGATATGATCAGTTGGATCATGTGTATGTATTGTTTATGCATCATGTTGGATGCTTGGACCATGTATCTGTATATGTATCAGGTGGATGCATTGTATGATCAGGTAGATCATGTATGGTGATATGTATCATGTATTTGTATTTGTATCAGGTGGATACATTGATGATCAGGAGGATCATGTATGATGATATGTATCAGGTAGATACTTGGTATGCATCAGGTAGATGCATTGATGATCAGGATGATCATAGATGACGAGCTTCAGGATGTTGCTCCAGATGACATGCAGCAGGATGTTGCAGTGATGATCAGGATGATCATAGATGACGAGCTTCAGGATGTTGCTCCAGATGACATGCAGCAGGATGTTGCAGTGATGATCAGGATGATCATAGATGACGAGCTTCAGGATGTTGCTCCAGATGACATGCAGCAGGACGTTGCAGTGATGATGATCAGGATGATCATGGATACATCAGGATGATGTATGATGAGTATCAGGATGATACTCTGTGGCCGTGGATCAGGTTGTGCAGATAAGCATGTAATTTGTGCCCTGGGAGATTTGCAGATGGTCTTGCGAGGTTTTGCCTATGGCATGTAATTTGTGCCCTGGGACATCTGGCAAATGCTCTTTCGAGGTTTTGCTTGGGAGGACATATAATTTGTGCCCTGGGAGATCTGCAGATAGTCTTTCGAGGTTTTTCCTATGGCATGTAATTTGTGCCCTGGGATATCTGGCAGATGCTCTTTCGAGGTTTTGTCCTATGGCATGTAATTTGTGCCCTGGGAGATCCGATAGGTTGAGCTGTGTGCTCGTAATCAGTCCTGGGATGCTCTTGCGAGGTTTTGCCATGACCACATGTAATTTGTGCCCTGGGAGATCCGATAGGTTGAGCTGTGTGCTCGTAATCAGTCCTGGGATGCTCTTGCGAGGTTTTGTGGTGACCACATATAATTTGTGCCCTGGGAGATCTGCAGATAGTCTTTCGAGGTTTTGCCTATGGCATGTAATTTGTGCCCTGGGATATCTGGCAGATGCTCTTTCGAGGTTTTGTGGTGAGGTCACATATAATTTGTGCCCTGGGAGATTTGCAGATGGTCTTTCGAGGTTTTGCCTATGGCATGTAATCTGTGCCCTGGGACATCTGGCAAATGCTCTTTCGAGGTTTTGTGACGCACGTAAAAGTCCTGAGGATTCCACAGTATGGCCAGTGATGATGAAGACCTGCAGGTGGTGGGCCTACATCCAGTATGAAAAAGGACTGGCTCTGTAGAACTTCCTATGACGAGTAGAGACAGAGATTGGATGAGATAGTAGCAGCAGTGACGATGATGATGACGATGCATCGATGACGATGATCCAGAGAAGAAGACTTGTCTAGCAGATCTGTGTCGAGAAATACCTTCCTTGTTAAGAGGGAGTGTTGATGTATATGTAACTTCGGAATGTATTTCATCAGTATATTATATGTATATTTATTGTACCCTTATAAGAGATGTGTTATTCCTCTATAAGGAAGTGTCGTCATGTGGATTGACAAGTGTCGCAAGTGTGTGTACTTGTCGATGGGTTATTAGACCACCTTATGGGGTCGGCCCTAATTAATATATAATATAATGTGGATGTACTCAAGTAGACAAGTCGGCCCCAGTAGGTCACTGGGCAAAAAGGTGAGTATAAATAGAGATAGGAGATCTCTATTTTACTCACTCGGAAAAGTATCTATCTCTCTCTCTGGAAAGTGGCGCACTAGGGAAGAGGAGGAGGATCATCTGCTAGGAGACTATCTCTGTATTATTTGGTTGTATTTTGGTTGAGCCATTGCTCTCTCTATCTCTGAGGAAGTTTGTGGGGTTTTTCACCTTAGGGTTTTCCCCACGGAAACTCTGTGTCTCTTGTCTCTATGCTTTTGATTCTTGTGATGCTTGTGATGCTTGTCATATTATGATTGTCATGCATTGATATACTGTAGATGTTATTCTCTCAGCAAAGATCCTATAGTATTGTGATTTAATACTGAAAATTTAACAACCCTTTATAAAAACAATAGGAAGATGTCATGTTGAATCGAATATCATACCATATACTAAGACATACGTTTAAGAGATATGTTATGGAAGGGTTGCAAATATAACCAAAGTAACAACGTGTGCTAAGGAATGGGTAATAAATGATGTAGTGGAAACTATGTTGGCAGGCATTCGTATCCATCCTTGACATTTATTAAATCCATCTACCAACTCAGTGGAAAGTCTACGTGGCTACCATCGTGGTACTTAGCATGTGAAGGCATAGTGTGCAAATATTTGACATGGTATAGCTAAGCCTGACTTTGTTTGGAGGTTATCTGAGTTGGTCTCCACAGTGGCAATGGTGATTAATACCCGTCATAAATATGGTAGTTGCTTGGGGATACGAAGTGTTGTGATATGTCATCTACATAGTTGATCTTTCGTGAATCTCGGGATTGGGAACTTAACCCTAATCTCCACTAATTGTTGATGTTTTCATTTCTTTGGCAATCAATGTGTTAAGGAGTAGTTCCCAGGAGAGGCCGACAAGCCGAGAAACTCCAGGGTTTCGCTAGCAGGTTTTTGTGAGCTTCTTCACGAATTGAACCCATGACCTGTTGCTATTTCCTGCTACTAGATGATAGTTTAGAGAGCTAAGCTTACTATGAGATTTTACAGCACTTGAAATGATAATGGAAGAGCTCCGAGGCTCATGGTAATCTTGTGTGTAGGTTGAATCCAGGGTAAGTCTTCTCATATGTTATAATGTAGAATTGCTGAGTTGTATTCGACCTCTGCTGCATTCAAAAGTGAAGTGGTGGCTAGGTTTTAACAATGGTTGCGATGTCTCGACTCCAGAAATAGCTAATAAGGTAATGTATCGGGTCTTGAAACCTATGTCCCTCTAATCTGCTTTAAAAGTTATTGTAGTGGTTATTTCGATTTACTGAAACTCCTATCATGATGCTCGTTTGACCATAACTTAAATGTTTTGGTAGGTTCCTTCGACATTCGGTTCCCAAGCTCGAGTTTGGTTAACTAGAAGCTGCATAAGAAATGGAAAGCTTCGGTGCTTACCTTGTTGCTTCGATTAGGTGACTGTTGGATCTTCTTCATGTTTATCCTTGGCTATGGGAAGTGACCACCATCGAAATATTATGAGCTGTCTGACATCCTGGGGAGGATGAAATCCTCAACCCATTTGGTGTTAACCTGTGGTGTTGTTTTTCAGCGTAGATAATTGTAAAAGAATGTAACTGCTGAGAAGGTTTTATCCCTGGCTCGGCTAAACTGGATATGCAAAGAAATTGGGTTCTTGTAACTTGATGACGTTTACTTGTATTGAAACTGTGAGCCATGCTCCAGGTTTGTGATAATTTAATGTTTGAACTGTTGTGCATTTATAATGGCTACGTACCAAAGGTTTCGACCTTGTTCCTTGCAGTCAAAACCCTACTCTGTAGGTTTCGATGGTAGACTCATGTTTAACTAAAAACTATGTTGTCGTTTCGATAATGGCCCAGAGTCAAACTCAATGTTTTTGATTTGAAAACTTTGAAATAAAATCTAGCGTTCATGTATTTATATGGTTTGTTTCAATTAATGTTTATGTACGTATTCAATGATGTTTGAACATGAAATATTGATCTATTAGGAAACTGATAATATCTGAGTTACTATTTCGAATATAAGGGTTTGACCGTCAAACCAGTTATGAACCTATCACGATATTGTAAATGATTTGTTTCTCTGTTAAGGGTCGTATTGTAAGAGAATGCTATATAATAAATAGTGAAAAAGAGTTGGGTTTCTTCCTATGATGAAAGTGTTTGAATTTAATAATTGTAGTTGAAAACAAAATCAAAATATGATATATGGATACTGAATCAAATAGTAATATACAGTGATGCTATTATTTGCGAATGATAAATATCTATTTAGCGTTATATGTATTGAGTAGCAACTCTGTGTAAAAAGAATATTTAAATTTCAGCTGTTAAATTTCTAGGAATGATGATGCCTGAAATAAGTGGAATTATAACACCTTACTGTTGGAAAGAATAATAATAGAATGCATAGCATTAGCTTTCAAAAAGGAAATTAGATAGTGATAATTGAAAACCTAGTTCTATGCAAAGATGAAATGTTTTACTTTTGTTACTAAGTAAAGAAAATGCTACAGTATCTGTTTTATGATATGTTGTTCTATATTCTGAGTTTAGACATATATAATTGATATTGTAGATTTAAAATAAACACCACAGTGTTAGTCTAATCATTGAATTGGAATTCTTCCCATCATTCATCTATATTAATTCTACTTCTCTGTACTAGAGTACTATACAGAAAACAGTATGGGGAAAAATGCAGAGAAGATATTTAATCAATCATCTCATTTACTTAACCATCATTAAACAAAATCATACCTAGGTCAGAAGTTGAAACAGTTGCTTCTATATGCCATTAATTGTAATTACTAAATCTACAAATGCAGAAAATCATTTAACTGAAAATAAACAAGACAGAACAGTAGAACTTGATGAATGTAGGAGAAACAAACAACCCAATGAGCCTGTTCCACTCAACCTAGTCCTGAAGACAGCCAAATTACTTGCCTTAGGACCCCCAAGCTTGTTCATTGAACCACTAGGAAGAAGAATCAGTAGAAGCTTTAGGTCATCAACTTGTAGCAACAATGTAGATCGTCTAGTCATATAGACTTAGCAGTCAAAGAGACCTGCACCAACACCTCTGGTTTCCTTCTCAGAATGATTTTAGCAGACTCACAATGCACTTCCACTTAGCCTCCCTATTCGAATCTCTCAGTGATCACCTGATACACTTAAGGAATTATTTCTGCAGAAAATAATTATGGAGCTCCCTGATCAATTCGAATTGTCTTCTCTAGGTTTCCTAGGCCTTTTTAGTGGTTAACCTGGTCATTAATGAGCTAACATCTCTGTTGCACCCACCTGGGGGATAATGCCACAATTTTAGGGGTAGTTGTCCCATAACCAACAGCTAGTGGTGGAGTGCAAACACTGACACCTGTCCCATGCCTTCTAACAACTTCCATTCCTCCTAGTGGGTCAGTGAACACTCATTTAATAGTTCCCTTGTTGTTTGTCTCATGTTTTAATTTATTAAATAATAATAATATGTCATTACAATCATCCTTGACCATATTTGGTCATAATTACAAAACTTTGTAATTATAATTTAACATAATGTTTTTGCAATAAAATAAATAGTCTCAAAATTTGGGTAGGTGACATACACCCCCCCTTAAGTCTCAACATCGTCCTCAATTTTGTTTATTCATTTTATGAGTGTTCCTGAAACAGAGCTGGGTATGCTACCCGCATATTACTCTCCAACTCCCAGGTTGCCTCTTATGGGCTAAGTTGCTTCCATTGCACCTTTACCTGCCCAATGGTACGATTTCAGAGTAGAGTTTCCCTCCTTTCGAGGATACAATCCGGTTCCACCTGAAAATCATCGTCTCGTTCCACTTGTTCATCATTCCAATTTATAACATGAGTAGCATCGTGTACATATTTCTTTAAAATTGAAATATGAAAAACATTATGTATTCTTAGATTTGGTGGCAAAGCTAATTTGTATGCCATGAGTCCAAGCCTTGACAAAATTTCGAAAGGACCACAATACCTGGGTGCCAGCTTGGCACAGCTTCCCAATTTTAATGAGCTCGTTTTTGGTCTTACCTTAATGAAAACACGCTCACCAACCTGGAACTCTTTATGAGTCCTCTTAAGATCTACTTGACTCTTTTTCCTATCTTGGGAAACTTTAAGATTTCTTTGCACTTGTTTCAGGGTTAGTTCTATTTCCTTCAACAATTCAGGTCCTAAAATAACTCTATTGACTGGGTCATTCCAAGAAACTGGTGTATTACATTTCCTACCATAAAGAATTTCAAAAGGGCTAAGCTTGGCTGATGCATATTAATGGTTGTTATATGCAAATTCTGCTAAATGCAAGTAGTCCTCCCACTTACCAGGCTGATCCTTAACATACATCCTTAGCATGTCTTCCAATATATGATTTACTCTTTTCGTCTGTCCATTCATTTGTGGATGAAATGTTGTGCTGAAGTTTAAGGTTGTATTCAACCCTTTAAACAAAGATCTCCAGAAGTTTCCAGTAAACTTAGAATCACAGTCTGAAACTATCACTTTTGGTACTCCATGTAATCGAAAAATCTGTTTCATGAAAATTTCTGCAATATCTGAAGCCTTATAAGTAGTTTTTACAGGTATAAAATGTGTTGCCTTGCTAAGTTTATCCACTACCACCATGATGGAATCATTTTGTTTCTAATTCTTGGGTAGTCCGGTAATAAAACCTATGCTTATGATCTCCCATTTCCAACTAGGTATAGGTAATGGCTGTAACAGTCTAGCTGGATGTTGATGTTCAACCTTTACTCTTTGACAGTCAATGCATTTAGCTATATATTATGCTACTTCATCCTTCATCCAGGGCGGCCAATAATAATCTTTCTGTAACATAGTTATGGTTTTATGGTAACCTGGATGACCAGAATAATGACTTTTGTGCATCTCATCTAAAATCAAAATTTTTATCTTTCGTACGTTGGGCACATATAATCTGTCCTTGTACAGCAACAATCCATTTTCTTTTAACCTGAAATCTACCATAGAATTTTCAGAATTACTTTATGTTGTCTTTTCATGTAAATTTCTGTACTCTTCATCCGTTTTAATCCCTTCGAAAATCTGATTTTCTAAATCTGTCATTACATGTACTGATGGCTGAAATAAAATTTAACTTTGCATTACGACTTAAAGCATCAGCAACCTTGTTCTCTTTACCCTTTATATGCTGAATTTCAAAATCATATTCACTTAGAAAGGTTATCCCACCTAGCTTGTCTAGCATTTAAATTCGTTTGATCTAGTAAATACTTCAGCCCCATGTTATCTGTCATCAAAGTAAATTTTCTACCAACAAGATGGTGACGCCACATTTTTAAGGCGTGTATTATTGCTAATAATTCCAGATCATATGTAGAATAATTTTTCTCATGTATTTTCAGCTTTCGAGACTCATATGCAACAGCATGTCCCTCTTGTGTTAGGACTCCACTGAGTCTGTCATTACATGTATCAGTGCATACTATAAAATCTTTATTAGGATCTGCAATTCTCAGAATAGGTGTTGTAGTTAGTAATTCCTTCAACTTCTTAAAACTGTCTGCACACTTTTGATCCCATACAAACCGCTTCCCATTCTTCTGTAAGGAGGTTATGGGGTTTGCAATCTTCGAAAAACCTTCTATGAATTTTCTATAATATCCTATAATCCCCATAAACGATCGTACGTCCGACATATCCTTAGGAACCAGCCATTCATTAATGGCTTTTATCTTATCGAGATCAACTGAAATTCCTTCCTTAGAGATTATGTGACCTAAATACTGAATCTTATCCTTGTAAAAGTCACACTTACTAAACTTAGCATATAACTGATGATCTCTTAGAACTTATAAAATAATACGCAGATGTTCGTCATGTTCTTCCTTACTTTTAGAATATACTAGAATGTCATCTATGAATACAATGACGAACTTATCCAAATACGTGTGCAGAATATTATTCATTAAGCACATAAATACTGTCGGGGCATTAGTCAACCCAAATGGCATGACCACGAACTCATAATGTCCATAACGAGTTCTAAAGTCTATTTTAAAAATATCCTCATCCTTCACACGAACTTGATGATATCCTGACCTTAAATCAATCTTCGAAAATGTCGTTCCCCCACGCAGCTGATCAAATAGATCGTCGATGTGGGGCAACAGATATCGATTCTTGATTGTCATCTTGTCCAGTTGGCGATAATCTATGCAAAGCCTTAAAGTGCCATCCTTCTTCTTAACAAAAATAACAAGTGCTCCCCAAGGAGACACGCTGCGTCTTATATAGTTTTTATCAATCATTTCCTTCAATTATGATTTTAACTCATTTAATTCCAATATGTTCATCCTATATGGAGCTTTGGAGTTTGGTACTGCACCCGGTATCAGCTCAATGGTAAAATCTAGATCCCTCTTCGAGGGTAATCCTGGAATCTCTTCTGGAAAAACATCCAGGACTTCTTTTAGGACAAGTATATCTTCTAGTTTCAGTTTGTCCTCTTTTGTAATTGACTCCTCATGTACTACATTCACTACGAACATCTTACATCCTTTTCTAACTGCTCTTTTTACTTGCATAGCTGAAATCTGTCTAAGTGATGTCTTTCTAGGAATACCCTTCACTTCTACTGTTTCTCCTTCATTATTTAGACAGGTAAAACGTTTCTCGTAGCAATTCAAAATAACATGATGTGCTTCTAACCAGTCCATTCCAATTAAAATGTCATAGGATCCTAAAGGTAAAACATTTAGCTTGGTTCGTGTCTTTAACTGATTCATAGATAAAACACAACTTTCAACAAAATCAGACACTTTTATTTTTGTTCCTGTCGCTAGTCTAACTAACCAAGATTTATTAAATTTTTATGTTTTCAAATTAAAATTTTCTACAATATTTGGAGATATGGAACTCAGGCTAGCACCTGGATCAATCAAAATAGAAACATGGTGGTTTTGTAGCATACCTTCAATCTCTACCATAGATACTTGATGCTCCGCTTGCCTATTGTCTAGAGCTGCAATTAATTCTGGGCATCTCTCTTGTCAAATCTCCCACAGTAGGTTCAACTTGTATGGAGTGAATATTATTGGTTGTCTGCTTCTTATTGGGACAGTTTGAAGCATAATGAGGACCTTGACACTCAAAACATTTTATAGGTGTCCTCCAGTCATTAGTTCTGGTAACATTGGGTGTATTTCTAGGAGCTGTAAAATTCTGCTATTGATTATTTCTGGGACTGTTTCCTTGGAAATTTCGATTTGGAAAGTTTTTCTTTTGAAAACCAGAATTTCCATTGAACCTGAAATTCTTCTTCTTCAGCTCAATGTTGTTGGCTTTATTATTTCTCCAGTTAGATATCCCTTCTCTTTTTCAGTTCTGATCATAGCAAAAATTTGTTGTCCTCATGGCTTCTTCTAAGGTCTTTGGATTGTCATACTCTATTGTGTCCTTGATGTTGAAAGGTAGACAACTCAGATACCTCAGAATCTTTGGTTTCTCCTCCACAAGGTATGGCACATACCTTAGCAAATTCAGAAATTTGTTGTTTAGCTCTTTCATGTTCATGGTTCCCAGTCGTAAATCATAAAATTCCTTGGAATTTTCTTTGTAATATTGTTCAGATAGGAACTTCTTCTTGAAGTGTCGTTTAAAAGTGCTCCAGTTCAAATCCTTGTCCTTGATGCCCTTCACTCTTTTGATGTCCTGCCACCAAATGTATGCCTTCCTGATCAGGTTGTATATGGCCATCTTTTCTTTCAATGATTCTGAATAATCATAAATTTGAAATTATTTCTTCATGCCAGACAGCCACGCTTTAGTTGTCTCTCCTTTCTCAATTTCACCATTGAAGGTTGGGGGTTTGATCTTCTTGAACTCCCCAAAAATCTGTTCATACTGTTTATGGCTTTTTCTTTTTGGTTTGTAATCCCCTTCGCTGCTATCACTTGAATAATTACGTTTCTTTTTACGTATCTCAATGGCAGCTCCTGATGATGTTGAATTGTTATTCTCATCATCAGTTTTCACTTTCTTACCCTTGTTCCCATGAGGTAAGTCTTCAATCTTGGAGTTATTTTCAACCCTTCTATCATGTTCATCAGTTGGGCACTGATCGAACAGTACTTGGTTCAGTTCCTCTTGTGCCTTCAGAATTCTCTCATTATCCTGTTTAACAGATCTTATTTCTGCTTTCAACTCCTGAAATGCACGTAACAATTCTGATGAATTTTCATTCAATTCACCATGGAATTCTTCTTCATAATGTTGTCCAGTGCTATTGTTGGTATGACTGTTCGGTTGAAATATGTCCTCCATGTGTTCATCTGATCCTTCCATACCTATAATTTAGAAAACAATTTTATGTATAACAAAATAATTTAACTTGAATTAGTAAAGATTTATGCTGTCATAAAAATTTTATGTTGCGTGTTCTTTGGACCTTTTAGGCCGAGAGTTCGAACATGAGCTCTGATACCACATGTAACATCCCAAAAATTTTCAGAAAAATTTAAAATTTTTCAACGTAGCTTTTAATGCATATATTAACTATGCAGAATTATAATAAATGCTTCTATGTCGTCTTGTTGTACTAAATGTTTGAATTGATCATAAATGTATTGATTTGCATCTTGAAAAGAAAAGAAATTATAGTCTACACTAAGATGCTATTGGATGTTCAGTTATATTTTTATAATACTTATGTCAATGTTCTGTCAATTATAATTGTTTACAACTGTTGACTGTTGTTCTTCTTTTGATGATGAAAGGGGGTCCTAAGGGTACCCCGAGGTTTACTTAGCATTTATGCTAAAGCAATAGAAACGTCCCTTTTCTAGATTACAGGTAAGGGTGCCTCATTGGATCGAGTTGTACAAGTGTAAATAATATAGTCTGCACTTTCAGTTAGTCGTCAAGGGTTTTGAATAAAGTTTCTAATGTACTTTTAAAATGACTTGTTTTAAGTTTGCATTTGTGAACTATTTAACACAAATGTTCCTTTGTTTAGCATTCAAATGGTGAAGTAGAGTCTTATAGCATTGTTTTAGGAATAAGAGAGAAAAATATTTGAAACCAAGTTAATGGTCTTTATGAGACATAGGCTAATAGCATTACATCTTATATTCTTACCTCATGTGAATGACATGCAAAATGCTCGGTGATCTCCTATAACAATTAACCTTTATATCACTTCAATGCTCTACCTATAGTCTAAACTATATGAATTTTTACAATATAATTCCTATACCATGTGCACTACATGCAAATTCTATGAAATATCTATAGCATATAACTATGTGTGAGTTTTATTTATTTTTTATAGTATATAGCTATAAGCAAATTCTAAGCACACAATAATATAACATGACACGAGCATTGTCGTGACCCTTTATAAAAACAACAGGACGATGTCATGTTGAATCGAATATCATACCATATACTAAGACTTACGTTTAACAGATATGTTATGGCAGGGTTGCAAATATAACCAAAGTAACCAGTGTGCTAAGGATTGGGTAATAAATGATGTAGTGGAAACTATGCTGGCAGGCTTTCGTATCCATCCTTGGCATTTATTAAATCCATCTACCAGCTCAGTGGAAAGTCTACGTGGCTGCCATCAGGGTACTTAGCATGTGAAGGCATAGTGTGAAAATAGTTGACGTGGTCTAGCTAAGCCTGACTTTGTTTGGAGATTATCTGAGCTGGTCTCCACGGTGGCAATGGTGATTAATACCCATCATAAATATGGTAGTTGCTTGGGGATACAAAGTGCTATGATATGTGATCTACACCATTGATCTTTCATGACTCTCGGGCTTGGGAAATTAACCCTAATCTCCACTAAGTGTTGATGTTCTTGTTTCATTGGCAATCAATGTGTTAGGGAGTGGTTCCCGGGAGAGGCCGACAGGCCGAGAAACTCTAGGGTTTCGCTAGCATGTTTTTGTGATCTTCTTCACGAATTGAACCCGTGACCTGTTGGTATTTCCTACTACTAGATGATATTTTAGAGATCCGAGCTTACTATGAGAGTTTACAACACTTGAAATGATAATGGAAGAGCTCCGGGGCTCATGGTAATCTTGTGTGTAGGTTGAATCCAGGGTCAATCTTCTTGTATGTTATAATGTAGAATTGTTGAGTTGTCTTCGACCTCTGATGCGTTCAGAAGTGAAGTGGTGGCTAGGTTTTAACAATGGCTGCGATGTCTCTGCTCCAGAAATAGCTATCAAGGTAATGTATCGGGTCTTGAAACCTGTCTCCCTCTAATCTGCTTTAAAAGTTATAGTAGTGGTTATTTCGATTTACTGAAACTCCTATCGTGATGCTCGTTTGACCATAACTTAAATGTTTTGGCAGGTTCCTTCGACATTCGATTCGCAAGCTGGAGTTTGGTTAACTGGCAGCTGCATAAGAAATGGAAAGCTTTGGTGGTTACCCTGTTTCTTCGGTTAGGTGACTATTGGATATTCTTCATGTTTATCCTTGGCTATGGGAAGTGACCACCATCGAAATATTATGAGTTGTCTGACAGCATGGGGAGGATGAAATCCTCAACCCATTCGGCGTTAACCTGTGGTGTTGTTTTTCAACGTAGATAATTGTAAAAGAATGTAACTGCTGAGAGGGTTTTATCCCTCGGCTTGTTCAGATATCCACATCATCATTGTTAGGGTTTTGCATGCAATTAGGGTTTGCATGCAAATTCTAGGGTTTGCATGCAACTTCTAGGGTTTGAATGCATTTTGCATGCATCCCAGTCACCAGGTTGATGCCTCCAGCACCTTATCCACTTCTTTCTAGCACCCAGGAGCTTCTATCCTCAGAGTTTTATCCCTCCTAGTCATGAAGGTGCCCACATCTCACCTACTGCCAAAGAAGGGGGCACTTCCTCACCTACCCACTCCATTTACACTCAATTAGCTCCGATTCTCCTTGATTTGAGGCTAGTTTCACTCCTGACTGACTGTTTCACTCCGTTGGACCCCCAGATTGACTAGATGACTTGTTCTGAATTCAGTTAAGCCTCTCATGCTCCCTCCACTGAGCCTCCTTCCCTATATCAATGCTACACACTTCAATTACACTCAGTTAGACTCAGATTGACACTTGGATGACTGGTTCTTGTGCATTAATGATCACCCCCGATTGATGATGAGGACTCCTAGTTGGAGCCAAGCTATGCCATTCAGTTAATTCGAATGACCTCCTTAGGCAATTCGAATTGCTCACTCATTTTGACATTATTGTATTGTATTTTCACCCTTACTGGGATATTGAGCACTAATGCAAGTTTATGCACAGTTTACACCATATTTTCTGAGTTTCATCTATTGTGATTGATTTACTTATTCATTAGATCTGCTGTGACTAATTTTACATGGTTTCAAAGCCATTGTAGGGACAAGATCTCTTTTCTACAGGTGTTCTACAAAAATATTTGAGTGAATTTGCTCAAAATTATAGAAGTTTTGGCATGAAAGATCTCATGTGTATTCGCTCACGTGCATGCAAAGCAGAAAAATACACTTCCAATCCACTCCAGAAGCTTGAGTTTTCCACATAATTCCTGGATTTGATACATTGGACCCATTCAACTTGTTTGATCTCCAATCCCAGGTGTGATGCAACTCTAAAAGGGTGGATTGTTCGACCTTATTGTTCTTGTCTTCATTGTGATTTGCAGGTTATTGTCTCCATCAATTGCATTCGCTACCTTGCTTTTGCAAGCTTTTCTACATCAAAGTGCACTCACTCCTAGCAATGGAATACTCTTCTTCAAAGCATATCCTCGCTCCCTTCAACTATTTTGATTGGAAAGATGATATGGAGATCATATTACGTTCAAAAGGATTCTATAGAGTTACAGTTGGCCTCGAATTGGAGCCAAGCACATTGTCGAAAAGAACCAAACACTACAATAAGCTTTATGAAGCTTAGGGTCTTCTTTGCCTCTCTATTTCCAAATATCTCCACTTCCATCTCAGCGGATTGAAAACTCCAAAAGCAATATGGGAGCAACTTGACACACTTTTTGGCAAGCAGGACGAGCTTAGGGATTTTCAATTAGAGAATGAATTGATTGCTCTTAGTCCTGAGAATTTCGAGACCATCAATGAGTTTTTCACAAGATTCAAGCACTTGGCCATGCAGTTGAAGAATAGTGGAGTTATCAAAGAGGATAAGCAATTGATCCTCTCCATTCTCACCAAACTTGGTAAAGATTATTCGGTATTTGTCTCTACTTTCAATTCCTGTCGGCTAACTACCCCGAATTGGAAGATGCCTACCTTGAATGCCTTCATTGAATCTGTTACAAAAGAGCATGACAAGTTGATTCAAATGGGGTCCATAAACTCCAAAGATTCAGCCCTATTTGTTCAAGGATCTAAAAATTCGAATGGAAAAGGAAAGCAAAAGAAAGAGAAGCCCAAATTCAAATCTCACAAGCAAAGAGAGAAAGGCAAGCAGACAGATGCACCATCTAGTTCAAGAAACAAGAAAAAGGGTAAAGAGAACAAAGAAAAATCTAAGTGTTCTTATTGCAACCATGGCTTTCATCCCGAAATTTCATGCATGAAGAAAACAATAGATCAAATGGCTCTCCTTTTGGAAAAGAACAACATATGTCTTCCCGGCGGTGCAAGGAAGAAGGATAGGAATGATGATCATGAAAGAGGTCAAGCACTCATGGCAACTGTTTCGAAGCCCACCACTCTTTTGATAGATTCTGGTGCCTCGAATCATATGGATGCAAATATTGATTATTTTTCTTCATTCGATCCAAACAGCTCCATCCCCATCCATTTGGGAGATGACTCAAAAATTCCTTCAAAGGGCAAAGATACCATCCATGTAGAACATGGAAGCTTCCAGAATGTTCTCTATGTGCCTTCTTTGGCTTCAAATCAAATTTTTGTGTATCAAATGACACACACTGGTGAACCAAAGCAAGTTACATTCAGCCCTAATACAGTTGAAATTTCTAATATCAAAAGTGGAAGACTTATTGCAGTCAGAAAGGCAAACCACACTACAAAATACTATGAGTTTTCTCACTTTGTGCCGCTTGAAAAGCCCACTGCTCTCCTCACTCATGGAAACGAGGTTAGTAGGATTTGGAATGAAAGGTTTGGACACCTTAATTACAAGTATTTTCTACTGCTACAACAAAAATCCATGTTAGATGGTCTTCCATAGCTCTGTTCCTTGAAGGGAATTTGCACCGGTTGCATTATTGGGAAGCACCCCGAGCACAAGTTCGACCGCGGAAAAGCTAGCAGAGCTTCCACCATTTTGGGCCTCATACATTCTGATATCAGTGGTCCGTTGTAAAATAATTCATTAAATATTTCAAGGTATGTTTTGACATTTATTGATGACCTTTCCCACTTTACTTGGGTATTTTTTCTCAAAAACAAGTCAGAAGGGCTTGGAAAATTCAAGGATTTTAAGGCTTCTGTTGAGACCGCCACTGAGAGCAATATCAAATCTCTTAGATCTGATAATGGTGGAGAATATATCTAGGCCAAGTTTTTGCAACTTTGTGCCAAAAGTGGAATTCAGATCCAACATACAGTTCCCTACACACCCCAGCAGAAAGGTGTAGCGGAAAGGAAAAATTGATCACTGAAAGAGATGGCTACTTGCATGATTGAGTCAAAAGGTTTGGTTGCAAATATTTGGGCTGAAGAAATTAATGTTGTTGCATATTTGCAGAACCGAGTTCCACATTCCTCCGTGAAAGGTATGACTCCTTTCGAAGCATTTTTTGGTCACAAACCGAATGTGTCAAATTTGAGGGTTTTTGGCTCCACTGCATGGCCTAGAATTCCTTCCAAGAAGAGACGAGCTTTGGATCCACAAAGTATTGAGTGCATACTGATAAGATATGGAGAATAATCAAAGGCATATAAACTCATGGATATCATATCCAAAAAAAATATTCATAGAGCGCGGTGTGCAATTTGAAGAACCGCTTCAAGAATTGCAACTAGTCGAGGAAGAAACTGTCGTTTCACTGCCTCTACCAGAAGAAGATTTGAGCAGCGATAATGAAAGTATTGGTTCTGATATTTTAGAAGCACATGATGGTCATGACATATCAGTTTCAGAATCCGACCATTATGATCCTCCTCAGTTACCAAAGTGGGCCCAAAACACTCTTCAATCTGTTGGTTCGAACATTGGAAATCCTGCTGATCCAAGACAAACAAGAGCAGACTTTCAAAGAGCAGGTATGGCTCTTTCTATTTCTGATCCATTATTATCTAAGATTTTTTATTTGATGATTGGTTCAGATCCCAAAACATACTACCATTCCCACCGAGATCCTAGATGGCAAAGTGCCATGGATGAAGAGTACAGTTCTCTTCAAAAGAACAATACATGGGAGCTAGTTTCTCTTCCACCTAGAAGAAAATTAGTCCAATGTAAATGGGTCTACCGCACGAAAGTTGTTGTTGATGGCTCTATCAGCAAATACAAAGCTAGGTTGGTGGAAAAAGGTTTCTCCCAAGTCCAAGGAGTGGACTACATTGAGACTTTTGCACCGGTTGCAAACATGGATTCCATCCGCCTAGTTTTGGCAATTTCCGCATCCGAGCACTGGGAAGTGCACCACATGGATGTGAAGAGTGCTTTTCTACATGGAGATCTTTTTGAAGAGGTATATATGAAGAATACATAAGTTTACACATCAGATCCATCATTAGTTTACAAATTGAAGAAATCTTTGTATAGTTTAAAACAGGCCCCAAGAGCTTGGTATGCAAAGATGGACTCCTTCCTTCTTTCTCAGAATTTCAAAAGATGCAAATCTAATCTGAATGTGTACCTACAGCAAGTTAAAAGTAATTTGTTGATTATTTTTATTTATGTTGATGATCTTCTCATTACTGGTAGCACTCTTACTTCAATAAACAAGCTAAAAATTGCCTTAAATCTAGCTTTTGGCATGAGCAATTTGGGCTTGCTGAGTCACTTTTTGGGCTTGGAGATAGCTCAAAATTTTCATGGGATCACTATATCTCAGCAAAATTATGCTTCCAACCTATTATTGAAGTTTAATATGGCTGAATGTAAGTCATCCCCATTCCCATTCCTCTCAGGAATCAGTCTTGAGGAGGGAAATTCTACACCGCTTGCAGATTGCACTATGTATCGACAGTTGATTGGTTCACTACTATTCTTGACACACTATAGGCCTGATATATATTATGCCATGAGTGCTATATCAAGGTATATGCAGCAGCCCCATGAGCTTCATTGGCGGGCAGCCAAGCGGATCTTGCAGTATGTGCAAGGTATGAAACATTTTGGCATACATTATGCTGCAAATTCTGAGCTAGATTTCATTGGTTTTACTGATTCAGATTGGGAAGGTGATAGCATAGATCAAAAGTCCACTTCCGGATATGTTTTCATGATTGGACATGGGACTATTTGTTGGTCAAGCAAAAAGTAGGCATCCATTGCACTTTTTTCAGCAGAGGCAGAATATCGAGGGGTAGTCAATGCCTGCATTCAGGCTGTTTGGTTGCAGGGTATTCTTTCTGAGTTTGGTTTTGGTGGCACTACTTTGACTATCCTCTTTTGTGACAATCAAAGTGCTATTAAGATCTCCATATATCCAGTTCAGTGGCAGAGGACCAAACACATTGAGATTCACATCCACTACATCCGAGAGCTTGTGCATGATCGCATTATCATTCTACAATATTGCCCTACCGACAAGCAAATTGCAGACATCTTCACCAAGAGCTTCATTGAGAAGAAGTTATCTTACCTCCGTTCACTGTTGGGGGTGAGTTCCATCATGGTGGAGACAGATTGATCCATTATTATGTTTTTAGCTTGAGGGGGGGCTTTCTTCCCATTGGGTTTTCCCTCTTTCCTCACTTAGCTTATTTTCAGCATTTTTTAGATTATTGTATTGGGGTGACCTTTGGTATTAGTAACCAGGGCCCTACATTATTATTTTTTACATCTTAGTCTAGCTTGAGGGGGGGTGTTCGGATATCCACATCATCATTTTTAGGGTTTAGGGTTTGCATGCATCACAGTCACTAGGTTGATGCCTCCAGCACCTTATCCACTTCTTTCTAGCACCCGGGAGATTCTATCCTTAGAGTTTTATCCCTCCTAGTCATGAAGGCGCTCACATCTCACCTACTACCTGTTGATGTATATGTAACTTCGGAATGTATTTCACATATATGTATATTGTATTCCTATAGAGATGGTATTATTCCTCTATAAGGAAGTGTCGTCATTTATATTGTAAGTGTCGTAACTTATACTTGATGGGTTATTAGACCACCTTGTTTGGGGTCGGCCCTGTATAAGTCATGTGGGTCAAAGGGTTATTAGGCCACCCTATTGGGGGTCGGCCATGTGGGTCAAAGGGCTATTAGACCACCCTATTGGTGGTCGGCCCACTCAGCATTATGTTATGTGGTTAAGTTCGAGCCTACATGAGTTAGGTAAAAAGGCAAGTCAAGTCAAGTATAAATAGAGTGCGGGAGGCACTCTATTTACTCACTCACTTCTCACTCATGCACTCAAGGAGGAGTGGCACACTTATGGAGGAGGAGGATCTGCTGCTAGGTTATGTCTATCTCTCATGGTTGGTTGTATCATTGCTCTATCTATCTCTGAGGAAGTTATTGGGGTTTTTCACCTTTATGGTTTTCCCCAAGTAAATCTTTGTGTCTCTTGTGTGCTTGCATTATTGTCTCCATGATTGATATGCTGTAGATATGTTGTACATGTTGTTCTCTCAGTTAAGATCCTAGATCAGATTGAAGTAAATTCTGAAAATTTAACATGGTATCAAATCTAGCCTGAAAGAAGGCATGATATGGCATGTATGACACTTGTTGCACTTACGATGCTAGGGCTTGATATAGCAAAAACCAGTCATCGTAGAACTTTCGCTATAAATCCGTTTTGGCAAAGTTTTCGGATCTAAAATTGTTACAGGACGAAGATTAAATCTCCAGGTACCTTGTGTCCAAAGTAAAACCTCTAATTCATTTTACTTTGTGATTTATGATCTGTACAATATAGGGTTTCTGCCTCTTCCAGATCTGAGTCAAAATCAGGTGACCTTGGGAAAAAGCTCATATCTTGGGCTAGGAAGCTCCAAATTAAATTTTGTAAAAAATGACAGGTAGTACACAGTCTGTACTATCTCAGAAAACGTTTTTAGAGACTGAAGTTGAACCAGTGACACGTGGCACGCCGTACAAGTTCGCTCTCCTGTATTATCCCATAAACATGTCATGTTGAGACACTTGGCATAACTCTCTCTCAGAGAGTCCAATTGAGGTCAGACCTGTCAGGATGGAAAGATAACAGGCCAAGCTATCTCAGGAAATGTTTTTAGAGGCCGAAGTTCAAACAATGACATGTGGCATGTTGTACAAGTTCGCTCTTCTGTTTTATCCCAAAACAGGTCACGTTGCGACATTTGACATAACTCTCTCTCAGAGAATGCAATTGAGGTCAGACCTGTCAGGATGGAAAGATAACAGGTCAGGCTATCTCAAAAAACTTTTTCAGACCCTGTGGATTGAAAAGTTTGGAGTTACACCAGAAACAATCAGGTACATATTTCTGTCAAAACAGAATTATTTTTGAGTACCTTCATTCATGGCTTCCGGAATTTAGGGCTTTGAAGAAAGTTGGAATTTTTGTAATCGGAGACCACGGCTGAATGCTACTCATCAAAATAGAAATTTAGAGACCAAGATCAGAATTTTTGGTTGGGAAAAAGGCCAGGCTTGATCAAACCCTAGTTCGGGACTTTGATCAGAAAAGTGGAAAACTAGGGCTTTTGTAAAAATGAGAATTTTTGCAATCTGTGACCACGGCTGGAAGCTCCTCAAAAAAATAGAAGCTTAGAGCTTTGGATCAAACCTTTTGATGGGGCAAAAGAGTGGGCTTCATCAAACCCCAGTTCAGGGTCACGTCCAGTGAATCCGGAAGTTTCAAAGGCAAAATTGAGGAGTGAAACTTTGCAGTTTTCAAATTCTGAATATACCAGTTTGATCAGCTCATCAAGGCGCATATTTCTATCCTTTCAGAAGTTTGAAATTCAAAGTTTGAATTTTTGGGGTTTCTCTAACAAACCCATATCCAGCTCCAGGTCCAGTTCTTGCAAATCAAGTGGATTGGGTTAATCCTAGAAGAAGATGGATTGATCATCTGCATGAGTGAAGAAGTTCCTGTTTCAGAGGGAGATGAGGCTAAGGCCTTACATAAGAAGATTACAAGCGATCTCGACAGGTATGACTCATCGAGGTATGTTTCGATATTTATCCATGATTAAGTTTATGGTATGTTTGTCTTCATGTTATTACGGTTAGTACAATTTTGATTTTAGATTTGTCGTATCACCTTAACAAAATTATGAATGCATGATAGAAGATATTCATTGGTTAGGGTGTTGACACTTATGATTGTACTAATGCATTATGGTGTTGTATGAGGTTTATGTTGTCTACTAACATGAAAGGTACACCAAGAAAGACAAATCATGTTCTGGTCCAAGAACATATGATCATGATAACATGAAGACAAAGATTCATCCATTGTCATGGATCTCATAGAAGATCCATTTACGAGGTATGTATAACTTGGTTTTGTAATAGTTAACCTATGAGATATACAGGTTACTAGCACAAGTCATTGAAGAAGAACAAGAAGACATCATGTGAGTATGTTAGACATAAATAGCTAGCATGCTAATCCAGGTATGTTTTTCCTATATCAAGATAGAATCCTACCTTGTGTTAGGATCTTATACTGTTGTTGATAATGATTATTCATGAAGTCATAGGTTTGAATAATCATGATTGTATGCATATTATGTTTCTTACCATAATTGATGATATGACTAACCAGAAGAATCATGATGGTATAGGTTTGAATAATCACAGGTTTTATGCATTTTATATCTCTTATCTTGATTGATGATTCAACTAACCTGAAGAGTCATAGGTTTGAGTAATTACAGGTTTAGACATGTTATGGTTCTTATGATTTGACTAACCATAAGAATCCTTGAATGCTAATGCTTATTATTTCTGTTTGAAATGATCATGACTATACATGCTTGAGATTATTGTGTTTTAATAGTATACTAATGAATGTATGATTTTATATGAGATCACAAGGATAACACATTCATGATACTAATAAGCATGCATAGGGACCAAGGATGAATATGAGATTCAAGAACAGGTAATCCAGGAAGCAAAGATCAAGAGGGAGTACACTCCAGTGGTTTATGCAAGGATGCAGATATTCAGAGGGATTTGACCATCTCTCTACATCCCACAACAGAAAGGTGTAGAAGAAGCTACTTCAGATTAGGACTCCAGCAGCTCCTGCAAGGAAGCGAAGACTCAGAGGGAGTCCACCCAACGAACAAACAAAGATAAGTATTTGAATTGTCATTTCTTAAATAATACTATTCAATAATGTATATACTGATGTTCCTAGAATTAGGTTGTGTATTATGCATATTAGAATAATTTCATTGATGAACAGTATACTCCTAATATGCATGGGTAAGTGGCCTATGGCACTGTACAACATTCCATTGCTACTTATCTAGAATGAAACCTCTTTGCTGACATGTTGGGAGTTGTGCACACTCTTAACAATGTTCTGGTAGAGATTGGAAGGCATCTAGAAAGTTACGGAATATGGATAAATGTTGTATTGAAGCATTGGCTAAGATAATTGCATGACTGTATGGCATATTTCTTTAAGTGTAAGAATTTGTTCTGAAAACTATGAGATGTTTTCTAATCATGCAATTTAACTTGTTGTGTAGGAAAGATCGTATGCCATCTCCTACAAAAGAAGAACTACAACATTTTGTTCCAGCAACAAAGATATCTATTGAAGATATTGAAGATATTGAAGTTCCCAGGATCTGGGATGAAGAAATGAAATGCCATGATCCGTCGATCATGAAGAATGATGTTTGCTATGACTTCCAATTGGAACTATCAGATCAAGCACGTTGCCGATGGCAGCATTGAGAAATATAAAAGTGATGAAATAGAAGATACACCAGATGGATTCAAGACAGCTTCCTTGAATGGTGTAGTTGAAGAAGAAGTGTATGTAGAGCAGCCACTTGGTTCTGAGACACATGATAGGAAATCATATATGTGCAGAACTTGGTATGGTGAAGATAGATTGATTGCCGACACGCAGCGGAAGCTTACTACCAAGTTCGAGATGAAGAACTTGGGGATGATGCACTATTTGTTTTTGGCATGGAGGTGTGGCAGAGTGCAGATAGAATCTTCCTTGGACAAGGGAAGTATGCAGTAGAGATCCCAAAGAGGATCGGGATGATGGATTGCAAGGCCATGGCCACACCTATGGCATCAAATCTGAAGCTTCTATGTGATGCTTCATCTGAGCCGATTGATGTCTCTATGTATAGTCAAATGATTGGGTCCTTGATGTACCTGACGAACACGAGACCAGACATTTTCTTTGCTGCGAACACATTGAGCCAGTTCCTGACAGATCTGAGGAGTGTTCACCTGGTTGATGTAAAGCATGTTCTGAGGTACCTGAAGGGTACAGTGGATTATGGGCTCAGGTATGAGGTGAATCAAAAGTTTAACCTACAGGGTTATGTTGATTCAGATTGGGCTGGCAGTGCTGAAGATAGGAAGAGCACATATGGGTGTTGCGTCAGTATGGGATCAGGTGTGATCTCTTGGTTTAGCAGGAAGAAGTCCTGTGTAGCACTGAGTACAGCTGGGGCAAAGTATGTTGCAGCCTGTTCAGCTAGTTGTGAGACAATATGGCTACGGAAGCTACTGTCTAGGTTATTTGATCTCCCATTGGAGGCTACTAGTATCTTCTGTGATAACTAGAGTTGTGTGAAGCTGTCCGAGAACCCAGTGTTTCATGACAGGTCGAAACACATAGAGATCAAATATCACTATATCAGGGATATGGTGCAGAGAGGAGCTGTGAAGCTCCTATATGTTGCGACAGACGAGCAGATTGCAGATGTGCTGACAAAGCCGCTAGCCAGAGTGAAGTTCGAGTACTTCAGAGAGAGGCTTGGCGTTCTTCAGATCGAGGACACTTCGAGGAAGAAGTGATGGACACATTTGTTGAAGCCATTCCAAGCATGTTGGAAGGAGGATCCTTCACATGGCTGTGGATGTAAGCGCTGGATAATGGGCATCAGGATGATGTTTTGGTTTCTGCTTGGATATGATCAGTTGGATCATTTATGTATGTATGCATCACGTTGGATACTGGATATGATCAGGTGGATCATTTATGTATGTGCATCATGTTGGATGCTTGGACCATGTATCTGTATATGTATCAGGTGGATACATTGTATGATCAGGTGGATCATGTATGGTGATATGTATCAGGTAGATACTTGGTATGCATCAGGTGGATGCATTGATGATCAGGTGGATCATGTATGATGATATGTATCAGGTAGATACTTGGTATGCATCAGGTGGATGCATTGATGATCAGGATGATCATGGATGATGAGCTTCAGGATGTTGCTCTAGATGACATGCAGCAGGATGTTGCAGTGATGATCAGGATGATCATGGATGATGAGCTTCAGGATGTTGCTCCAGATGACATGCAGCAGGATGTTGCAGTGATGATCAGGATGATCATGGATGATGAGCTTCAGGATGTTGCTCCAGATGACATGCAGCAGGACGTTGCAGTGATGATGATCAGGACGATCATGAGTACATCAGGATGATGTATGGTGAGTATCAGGTTGATACTCTGTGGCCGTGGATCAGGTTGTGCAGATGAGCATGTCTGGGAGATCCTATGGGTCGGAGTTGTGTACCCATAATAGCCTGGGATGCTCTTTCGAGACATTGCTCTGGGAGGACATGTAATTTGTGCCCTGGGAGATTTCAGGTCGGAGTTGTGTACCCGTAACATCCTGAGATGCTCTTGCGAGGTTTTGTCCTATGGCATGTAATTTGGGCCCTGGGAGATTTCAGGTCGGAGTTGTGTACCCGTAACATCCTGAGATGCTCTTTCGCGGTTTTTCCATGACCACATGTAATTTGTGCCCTGGGAGATTTCAGGTCGGAGTTGTGTAGCCGTAACATCCTGAGATGCTCTTTCGAGGTTTTGTGGTGGGGTCACATGTAATAGCGCCCTGGGAGATCCTACAGGTCGGAGTTGTGTACCCGTAACATCCTGGGATGCTCTTTCGAGGTTTTGTGACGCACATAATAAGTCCTGAGGATTCCACAGTATGGCCAGTGATGATGAAGACCTGCAGGTGGTGGGCCTACATCCAGTATGAAAAAGGACTGGCTTTGTAGAACTTCCTATGACGAGTAGATTCAGAGATTGATTGAGATAGCAGCAGCAGTGACGATGATGATGACTTGATGATGATTATCCAGTGACAATGATCCAGAGAAGATGACTTGTGCTAGAAGAACTGTGCTGAGAAATACCTTCCTAGTTAAGAGGGAGTGTTGATGTATATGTAACTTCGGAATGTATTTCACATATATGTATATTGTATTCCTATAGAGATGGTATTATTCCTCTATAAGGAAGTGTCGTCATTTATATTGTAAGTGTCGTAACTTATACTTGATGGGTTATTAGACCACCTTGTTTGGGGTCGGCCCTGTATAAGTCATGTGGTTCAAAGGGTTATTAGACCACCCTATTGGGGGTCGGCCATGTGGGTCAAAGGGTTATTAGACCACCCTATTGGGGGTCGGCCCACTCAGCGTTATGTTATGTGGTTAAGTTCGAGCCTACATGAGTTAGGTAAAAAGGCAAGTCAAGTCAAGTATAAATAGAGTGCGGGAGGCACTCTATTTACTCACTCACTTCTCACTCATGCACTCAAGGAGGAGTGGCGCACTTATGGAGGAGGAGGATCTGCTGCTAGGTTATGTCTATCTCTCATGGTTGGTTGTATCATTGCTCTATCTATCTCTGAGGAAGTTATTGGGGTTTTTCACCTTTATGGTTTTCCCCAAGTAAATCTTTGTGTCTCTTGTGTGCTTGCATTATTGTCTCCATGATTGATATGCTGTAGATATGTTGTACATGTTGTTCTCTCAGTTAAGATCCTAGATCAGATTGAAGTAAATTCTGAAAATTCAACACTACCAGAGAAGGGCACACTTCCTCACCTACCCACTCAGTTTACACTTAGTTAGCTCCGATTCTCCTTAATTTGAGGCTAGTTTCACTCCTGATGAACTGTTTCACTCTGTTGGACTTCCAGATTGACCAGATGACTTGTTCTGACTTCAGTTAAGCCTCCCATGCACCCTCCACTGAGCCTCCTTCCCTATATCAGTGCTACACACTTCAATTACACTAGTTACACTCAGCTAGACTCAAATTGACACCTCGATGACTGGTTCTTGTGCATTGATGACCACCACTGATTGATGATGAGGACTCCTAGTTGGAGCCAAGCTATGCCATTTAGTTAATTCGAATGACCTCCTTACGCAATTCGAATTGCTCACTCATTGTGACATTATTGTATTGTATTTTCACCCTTACTGGGATATTGAGCACTGATGCAAGTTTATGCACATTTTACACCATATTTTCTGAGTTTCATCTATTGTGATTGATTTACTTGTTCATTAGATCTGCTATGACTAATTTTACATGGCTAAACTAGATATGCAAAGAAATTGGGTTCCTGTAACTTGATGACGTTTACTTGTATTGAAACTATGAGCCATGCTCCAGGTTTGTGATAATTTAATGTTTAAATTGTTGTGTGTTTATAATGGCTACGTGCCAAAGGTTTCGACCTTGTTCCTTGCAGTCAAAACCCTACTATGTAGGTTTCGATGGTAGACTTGTGTTTAACTAAAAACTATGTTGTCGTTTCAATAATGGCCGAGAGCCAAACTCAATGTTTTTTATTTGAAAGCTTTGAAATAAAATCTAGCGTTCATGTATTTATATGGTTTGTTTCAATTAATGTTTATGTACGTATTCAATGATGTTTGAACATGAAATCTTGATCTACTAGGAAACTAATAATATATGAGTTACTATTTCGAATATAAGGGTTTGACCGCCGAACCAGTTATGAACC
Source organism: Larix kaempferi (assembly GCA_027924585.1). Lineage (NCBI taxonomy): Eukaryota > Viridiplantae > Streptophyta > Pinopsida > Pinales > Pinaceae > Larix > Larix kaempferi. The sequence goes on along the minus strand of BSBM01000318.1, from coordinate 23,814,413 downwards.
TGTCACGATATTGTAAATGATTTGTTTCTCTGTTAAGGGTCGTATTGCAAGAGAATGCTATATAATAAATAGTGAAAAAGAGCTGGGGTTATGCCTATGATGAAAGTGTTTGAATTTAATAACTATAGTTCAAAACTAAATCAAAATATGAGATATGGATACTGAATGAAATAGTAATATACAGTCATGTTATTATTTGCGAATGATAAATAGCTATTTAGCGTTATATGTACTGAGTAGCAACTCTATGTAAAAAGAATATTTAAATTGCAGTTGTTAAATTTCTAGGAATGATGATTCCTGAAATAAGTGAAATTATAACACCTTGCTGTTGGAAAGAATAATAATAGAATGCATGGCATTAGCTTTCAAAAAGGAAATTAGATAGTGATAATTGAAAACCTAGTTCTGTGCAGAGATGAAATGTTTTACTTTTGTTACTAAGTAAAGAAAATGCTACAATATTTGTTTTATGATATGTTGTTCTATATTCTGAGTTTAGACATATATAATTGATATTGCATATTTAAAAGAAACACCACAGTGTTAGTCTAATCATTCAATTGGCATTATGCGCATCATTCATCTATATTAATTCTATTTATTTGTACTAGAGTACTATACAGAAAACAGTATGGGGAAAAATGCAGAGAAGATATTTAATCAATCATCTCATTTACTTAACCATCATTAAACAAAATCATACCTAGGTCAGAAATTGAAACAGTTACTTTTGTATGCCATTAACTGTAATTACTAAATCTACAAATGCAAAAAATCATTTAACTGAAAATAAACAAGACAGAACAGTAGAACCTGATGAATGTAGGAGAAACAAACAACCCAAGGAGCCTCTTCCACCCAACCTACTTCTGAAGACAGCCAAATTACTTGCCTTAGGACCCCGAGCTTGTTCACTGAACCACTAGGAAGAAGAATTTGTAGAAGCTTTAGGTCATTAACTTGCAGCAACAATGTAGATCATTCAGTCATATAGACTTAGCAGTCAAAGAGACTTGCACCAGCACCTCTGGTTTCCTTTTCAGAATAATTTCGGCAGACTCACGATGCACTTCCACTTAGCCTCCCTATTCGAATCTCTCAGTGATCACCTGATACACTTGAGGAATTATTTCTGCAGAAAATAATTATGGAGCTCCCTGCTCAATTCGAATTGCCTTCTCTAGGCTTCCTAGGCCTTTTTAGTGGTTAACCTGGTCATTAATGAGCTAACAACTCTATTCCACCCACCTGGGGGATAATGCCACAATTTTAGGGGTAGTTATCCCATAACCAACAACTAGTGGTGGAGTGCAAATGCTGACACCTATCCCATGCCTTATAACAGCTTTCATTCCTCCTAGTGGGTCAGTGAACACTCATTTAATAGTTCCCTTGGTGTTTGTCTCATGTTTTAATTTATTCAATAATAAAAATATGTCATTACAATCATCCTTGACTAGATTTGGTCATAATTACAAAACTTTGTAATTATAATTTAACATAATGCTTTTGCAATAAAATAAATAGTCTCAAAATTTGTGTAGGTGATAGGCACTTGGTCATGAGGGCGCATAGGTGGTGCGGGACCCACACAAGGAAATATTCTCCATGCCACATGGAATCCTATTCTCACCCATTCAAATCGAAGGTGTATTCTAACATTCTTGGGGGATTTTGAGAGGCATTATTCATGGAATGAATCAAGGAGGGTCGAATTAGAGTGGAAGAGTAACTCCCATGGAATAGGAAGAGGCATCTTAGAAGTATTGTGACACTTGGAGCTAGATTCCCTAACCTCTTTGACAACAATGATGAAGATTCTATGACCCTTATGACAAAGATCATACCTGATTGCTAACATTTGACCTATATGACATGTTAGGGATAAAAATAGCCTCCAAGAGGTCGCACAATGGAAGTTATGGCAGCCAAGATTCCCCCCATTTGAATTGATGGAAGAGGAAGGCTAGGAAGGGTTGGACAAGTGGCACTCATGGGAATCTCTCCCTAATTCGAGTTGGGATGAAGCTCTTGGATGGAATTAGAGCCATGGAGACATTTGGAGGTTAATAAAAGACAATAAGAAAGAATGATACCGGATTTTGATCATTTCTCATTTGGAAAAATTTGGAGAGCTTTGCTTGTCCTTGCATGGTGGATGTTCATCCTCCCTGCCTTAGAACCAATTTCGAGGGTGCAAGATTCCCATAAAAGTTGGTTGATGGAGAGGCAATTTAGACCTCTCAACAGAGATTCATGGAGATGTTTTTATACAGTTTCAAACTCCAACTGAGTTCGAGTTCATCTTCTCTTATTTTTCTATATGCCTATTCTACTACATTTCTCTCAATGTCATGTAAATGTGCAAGGGCGCACTTCTTGTTGCATATAGTTAGTGTAGGATTTTTATTTAGACTTCATGGACATGTTAGTTGCTGCATATCTCTGTAATAGTTATATCATGAGAGCCACAGCTCTAAACACCATGTATTTCAAGTGATATTTCCAATCAAGGAAGAGTCTCGAGCCATTTTCATCCTAGCATTTGCATAGTGATTTTGGAATGATGTTGTACCTGTTTTATATCAGAGTTTGATGAGATATTTATCCATGTTATGAGCTGTATATGAATTTAATTTGATGTCCCAAATGATTTTTTCAGACCCCTGAAGTGTCACTATGGTTTATAACTAAATTCGAGACTCCTTGTCCACCATTTTCACCACAAAATCTAGACTCTAGAAGTTGTTGTTCATTAGGATACATAATCGACCCTAAAAAAATATAATGTTGCACAAATATTTTCCTTAATGTCCTATAACATATACAATTCTCATACCAAGAATTATTGAAGGCCGTACAGTGTTTGGAAGAGCATTTGATGGAAGGCCTAGGGGGGATTTCCACTTCTCAAATTAACTAGTCTTGTCTTGAAACTTCTTTCCTTGCAAATTGCAGACCATGTATGGGTATATAATTTGTTTGGGTGTATGATAGATGTATTAATGTGTCCTATTCCCCATCAAGACATTCCTCCCCAAATTCGAAAGCATTTGGAGGTGTTTGGAACCAGTTGTAAACTACACCTCAACAGTCAAAACAAGGTGAACCCAAGCACTTTCCTTTGGAGGGATATTACAATGTCCATCCTACAAAAAGGGAGATATTGTTCATGTATATACCAATAGTCTTTTAGTTTCAATTCTCTTGATATTTATGTATGCATACATTTGTTGGTTTTATGTGGTTACGCTACAACACATTACAAGCTACATTTTCATGCTAAAGAATGAACGATGCTATTATTATTATTTGTTATGTTAGTATCTTGATTACTTTTTTAGCTTCATATGATATTTGAAAAAATCAATTGTTTAGAACATGTTGTACCAAATAGAAAATATTTGAATTGTTTTCTAATGCATGTAGTGGTGTCCTAGTTTGAAGTTGATTATATAATACATTTCAATTTTAACCTGTGTTCTTTTAGGTCAACCTTTTGAATCAGGAGAGTGTTGTCAAAAACATACAAAAAGATGTTGAGGCAAAGTTGTTGCAATCCAACACAATAAGGACATGTTACACACAGGTAATCACAATGGGAAACAGTAACTGGCGTTTAGAAGATATTAAGTGTGTGTAAGCCCTCTGCATGCTTTTCTTGTATGGTGAAGGTAAAAAAATCAGTTTTACTTCAATGTTTCTTATTCACAACTACATAAAATGTTCTTCTGGTCACAACTATCAATATTTTTTTTTTGGTAAGCAGCAAAAGGAAATTATATTAGAGTACAAAAAATATTACAATCACATGAGAATCAATAGATTCAAGAGATTTCTGAAGCTTCTCATGGAGCAAAAAGAACCAGAAAGAACCTTTGTAGACCTGCCCATCTATGGGCTGAGTAATAGTGACATAATTACAGCCGACTGGTAAAAACATAGACTGAACTAGACCAAAGAGATGAGCTAGAGTCTGGCAGTAAACCATTATCTAACACAAAGAAAACAAGTAAATTCTAACCGCAAAAAGAGAAGAGCTGGGCTCACTCAGAGTGGCTCTAGGTGATGGATTATGCATTCTAGGAACAAGGTTTGTCTTCAATGATTGGGAAGCTACCAAAGAAAACTTCATCCCAATTCTAGGTTGAGAGTTTGATAGGCAGAGGCTCTATCTTGCGTGGAGTGACTACTTCGTCCTCGGTCTTCCTTACACGTTTGTAGTGCATGGAATCAATCGTCGAGGGTATGGGGAAGGATGTACCAGCGAGAGGATCCCCCTTTAACACAACCGCAGCGGGAGAACTAGGGCCTGATTTGGGGCCCCAAACCGGATCCAAACCATCTGCAGCAGTGACACCGAAGGATTCATGCAGGGAACTGTCAGTAGCTTGGGATTCAGCTGCAGTAACGGAACCATCCACCTGTACATTCATATTCCCATCCATTCCTTCAGCAAGGCCAAAATTATGGGGAGGAGAGGAATAGAGAAAGAGAGAGTATCTTCGACCAGTCAAATTGGCTTCTGTTAGGATATTTAGACACTTAGGAGTTAGTTAAGATCAACTTGTGTAATATATCCGTTAGGGATAGTGTGTTTCTTTAGTATGCATTAGTATGCATTTGTATATACTTAATCCGACGGTCACGATATGTTTCCGACATAGAGTGATCCGACGGCTCAACTTCTCTTAGATCAAACCTAACCTTGATCCGTGGCTTAACACCCGATTGGTCCATGATCTCTATTTAAAGAGCATGGAGGGTCATTGTTTAGTTGATCGATTATGAGAAGCTCATTTGTAACTTTCTTTCTTTGCATAATAAATTGTCCCGTAGAAGCTATTTGGCCGGGGCCGTGGAGTGTTTCCCTCAAGAGGGTTTAAACCACGTCAAAACATCGGTGTGTTGATCTGTGATCTGTTTATGTGAAGTGGTTGCTCTTGGTGTTCGGTCCTTTGGTAGTACCCTGTGTACCCGAACAGCTTCCAGAGCATCCAGAATGTCATCCAAATGGGCCATTTTATCCCTGGTATACATTATCGCCCCCTTGGCCATGTTCCAGTTGGTTAATGTTTCTTCAACCAATGTTCCCAGCATATTCTTCACTAACCAATAGTAATTGACATGGTTTCCATGGTTTCTAAAGGCCAAAATATCAGCCACGTTGCGCAATTCCCAGTCGTCCACCAATCTGCGAACATGGATAGGACATTGTCCTCATAGCCACTATTGGATTTCTTCTCCTTCTCGGCAGGAGTTTCATACTTTCCGGCACCATGTCTATCTCCATGCTTGGAAGTGGCTCGTGTATGAGTCATGGTGTTGTCACAGGAGAATGGAGAAGGAGCAGAGCTTTCTGCAGTTGAAGCAGACATAGAATAGCAGAGGCTGGTGATGACCGCAGGGGCGTGGAGGGGGAGCCTCATATCAATGAATTCGCAACTGGTGCATCCAGACTTCGCATGGGAGAACATAAAGCCTCGACTGAACCCATTAAGGAGATGGGACATAGATGCCCGCGCCAACTTGAGTGCCAACCACCGGGCCATGGGGGTAGTAAATTCAGACTCGCGCAAGGAGGGCAACTGGTCCTGTACAGGACAATCCATTAATGTCGGAGCCATGGGGGAGGCACTAGCAAAGGACAGTCTCCAGGTGGGGGATCCTCATTGCTAGGTGGGAAGGTGGCATCTCTTGCCTCGGTAATGTCACTCGTGGCACCCGCATCTGGGGAGTCACAACTATCGATCTTGCCTTTGCAATGAATGTGTTTTTTAAAGGGGAATTTGATTGCAAGTTGTAATGGCTTACATTATTAATATATGTTCGTGATAATTTTGTAAATCATAAAACTCTTACAATGAATTTTAGAATATAGTAGTTGTTATTGCTCATAGCCTACATTGGTGTTCTTTGAATAAACTTGCTTGTCACAGAATCTGTTACTAGAATATGAAATTCAGACACTGTGTTGGGTTGGAATGGAAAATGGAGCATATATCCATGTCATTAAGTAGATAATATGCAGTCGTGATGTTTGTGTTCTTATTGCATTTTTTTTTAAAGGTACTTCCGCTATAATAAGCAAATTATTTTAGAATATATTTATATTATAGGGCTATGTTCTTTTCAAAGTAAGGGAGCAATGGTAGAATTGGCATCCCATTTATGATGTAAACATTTAATTTAATTTTAGTAACCATCCAATTATAAAAAATATTAATTGCATGTAGTGCATGCTATATGAAGCCCCATAAATGAGTTCTACCACGTTTTCAAGACAATATGCTTTATTTTTTAACTGTACTCTTCAAAAATCGAATATGTATCATTATGAAATAGGTGCTATTCTATTTGTTAAAATTGATGTAATCAAATTCTTTTAGACTATACTTAGATTGTAGGGCTGTGTTCCCTTCAAAGTAAGGGAGCAATGGCAGAATTGGTATCCCATTTATGATGTAAACATTTCATTTGATTTTAGTAACCGTCCAATTGTAAAGAAGGATGATTGCATTTATTGCATGCTATATGAAGCCCCATAAATGGGTTATACCACATTTTCAAGACAATACATAAAATAAAGAATGGAATTTGGAGTTAAAGAGCCACCACTTTTGAAGACATTACATAAAATAAAGAATGGAAGCAAGTAGTGCAATGTCATCAAAATTGGAATAACGAGTTTTTTCCAGTACCAGGTTTCTCAATTTATTTGTACCTCTACACCATGTTTTTAATAAAGCATACATTCACATCAAATTACCTAGAGTTAAAATTCCTGTCATTTTTTGCCCCTCGCCTTCTTTTCACAGATTTTTAGATCATGAACTCAGACTGTGACTTAGACCTCTTTATCATAGGTACCAAGATATGTTTGAGAAGCTAAATATTTGAAATCTCTGGTATTCGAAAAATCATGGTGCAAGCCAACAATAAGAAGTATGATGGATGTTTATGAGAATCCGTTGAGCAGTCTCACCTTCTCCTAGTTGTCCTTTTCCTAAATTTTGATAACATAGAGATGGAATAAGTTGTGGGTGAATTTGCACATAATGTTCTTCTACATTAGCAACATACTTTTGTACCTTGGCCAATTGTGCCACTATGTTATCACATACTTGCACATTACCCTACTTTTTTCTATTGAAAATAGTCAAACTCACACTGTAACTTAGTATTGAGTACAATGTAGGTCGCAGCAGGACATAAAATTATGCTATGCTGTAATATCTTTGTGGACATGTAATCTTTTGTCAAGGTTGGGAAACACTTTTCCTCAGAGATGAGACAGTACCCTTGCTTCCCTCAAAGGTATGCTACCATCAAAGGTAATTAGAGAATGAATCTAGAAATCCTAATTCATATTTGAATTGTATACAAATACCTTACACTTATCTTGACTCACAAAGACAGTAGGAGCTGCATCACAACTAGAATTTGCAGGATGCAGGCCATAAAGAAGTCGAATAATGAAAAAATCAACAATTTTATGGTTTGGGACATATCCTACAGCCAACCTTAGTTGTTTTTAGTAACCTCTGTATCAAGCCCAAACATAAAAATGGAACCATCAAGTTTTCCATTTATACAATGCACATGATATTTCTGATTTTTTGATGACATGCCTGAGCAAGATAATGCAATTTGATAAACCTCCTCAGGACCACACACTGTATGACAGTCATTCCCTTACTCTATCTCCTAGAACGTATACGCATTGCCTTAACAGCTGGAAATCCAAATCTCTTATGGTCCATCATAGGAGAGAGATTCAAAGGGCGGACAGACAAAATCAAACCTCCTAGTTTTGCATTATTAAAACTGATGCACTGTTGTCTTAGCTGCTTCTGGATAGAAAAATAATATTGCACCCCTTTTTTCCAACAACTTCTCCTTGTCTTTTCATTGAGTATGGAAATCAGCTCTGCTACTGATGCAATATTTAAGCATTAACAATATCTCTTTATCATCAAGTGATTGTACATCTGGATGACAAACCTCAATCTGTAAATATTTACTCTCTAGTTTTTAATTTCTCCACCAGAGACTACAATAGATGTAACTATTGCATCAAGATAAGCAAACCTTGATTTAGAATCATAACTAGAGACTATTTGCATTAAAACTTAATGTTGGTCAAAGAAAGGGATATATCCAAAGAATGCTATTATGCTGGGTTTCCCCCTAGCCTCCATTCAAAATAGAGCCCAATTTCGTTACCCATCCAAACCTCTAGAGAATCATGGGAGGAGTAAGAAGAGAATGGAAAGGTAAATCTAGTCCACCCTATTTGAAAAAGTGAATGCTCATTAGCTTTATTTGAGAGCCAGTTTGATGTTTCAAATACCTTTTGCATAATGAAGAAAGTAAATATAGTTTCTAAACTAGGAAATGCTTTCAATCTGAAGAATGCTAGGGTTCAAATTGAAAGCATTTCCTACATTATATACTAATGTTCATAGAGACTAAAAACAGGCATAACTTAGAGAAGGTTTGGGCCATCACAATATCAGATAAATATTTTGTGAATGCTACAATTGAAGCATCTCATCCTCCTTTACCAAGTTGGCCTGGGCATAAATGTCATCAGAACACAATAAGAATCATCATAAGGTACAAATAAGCCTCCTTTACCAAGTTGGCCTGGGCATAAATGTCATCAGAACACAATAAGAATCATCATAAGGTACAAATAAGGATGGTTCTCATTTAGGTTGATAACACAGATCATTCAAATCAATTTTATGATGTTTATGACAAAATTCGAGTGGATGACTATGAAATATGAGAATACAAATAAGGATGATTCTCGTTTAGGCTGATAACACAGATCATTCAAATCAATTTTACGATGTTTATGACAAAATTTAAGTGGATGACTATGAAATCTGAGAATACATACAAAATGGTAACTAAAGCATTTACGAATACTAGAATGCACAATGGTTAAGAATAATTAAGTGTTGTTGGTTGTGGTTTCTATGGTTGACTTATCTTTAAAACGATTGACTTAATTTTACTATGGCTAGTTGTTCTGTACTTGAAATTATTGCATATTTTTGCAGCTAAATAATTTTCATGCAAAGTGAAATTATTGCATATTTCATATTGGTTGTGAATTTCATAGTTTTTATAAATTATTGTATTTTTGTGTTGTGTGAATGTTGGTCAGTGAAGAGTCGTTATTCATGAAATCACTCAATGTATTTTTAAATATTAGAATAGTTCAATGACTCTATGTAGTTTTAAATATTAGAACAGTTCATTGACTCTATGTAGTTTTATTAGAACAATTCAGTGACTATGTAGGATTATATGTTAGAGTAGTTTTATAAGATATTGTTATCTAATTTTGTAGTGATCTTTATGTTTCTTTGTAGACTCTGTGTAACTTGTCAAGTGGAAATTAATTTGAGTAGGCTATAAAGATGGCTGGGACACTAGCAACTCAAGTAAAATATTTGAGCAACTCAGGTATCCCAAAAGTTATTTAACATTTCCATTCACATATGTTCATTAAAGGTCAGTTTGGTTTTATGTGATAGTACATTTATAATCTTTGTTCTCTTTGTACAGAATAAATGCAATTTTGGTTATGCATTTATAAATAGTCCAGCTCATATCATTCCTTTATACTAGGTTTGTTCTCTCCTGTAAATTTTAATAATTGTGAATGAAGGAATAGATGGTATGATGTATCATCATGGGATTATCTAATTCTCCTTATTTCATGTCATGAGGATTACTTCCAAAAGTATTTTCCCTAGAAAATTACCAATAATAGCATGTTTACAAAGCATTTGCAACATTACAGTGCTCAAACTTAATAGTGGTCCACATGACTACGATAGTGATGATGATTATGTACCTTCCAGACTTGATTTAAGGAAGTTTTGAAGTGTTATATTCCTCATACAACAGCCCCACCCGAATCTCGACTATCCCAAAATGATGGCCAGAGCAGAAGGTTGTGAGAAAAAAATTCCTTATCAAGGGAGTTATGTATTCAATTCGACAGTTCAAGACAATATTATTTAGAATGGAAAGATGCCTAGTGTCCTCTTGTTTCTGTTGTCTCTGTGTGATGCTGAAACTGAAAATCATGTATATTTTAGCAAGATTTATTTGGAAAATAATTCTATGTGCAAAGGAATAGAGTCTAGACTCTTTGGCTTATACGTAATAAGATGTAAGTCCCCATTACCGTTACAGATAAACAGATAGCAGTATCAAGACAAACTTTGCGAGTTCATGTTCATGAAAGGTGGAGCTCTATATTTCTACCAACACGGGATATTGAATAGTTTATGTTCATATTTAGTAGGGAATATTTTTCTTTGTTCTGGGTGCACCGCACGCTGCGAGCAGGACATTTTGATCAAGATTTTATAGTAGCATATAATCATGTATATATTTGGTCAGTATTTGAGTCTGAAACCTAACATATAATCATGTATATTGTCGCAAGATTTTTTGAAAAGTAATTATATATGCAAAGGAACGGATTCTAGACACTCTGGCTTATTCATATAAAGATTTAAATTCCCATTACTATTATAGATAAACATATAGCAATATCGTGACAAATATTCTGAGCTCATTTTGTGAAAGCAGAGCTCTATCGTTCTACCAACACAAGATCTTGAATAGTTTATGTTTGTGAAGAGGTGTTCTTCAAATAAATGGAATAATACTTTATCAATGAAGTGGGAAACCTGGTAAAGTTACAAAATACAATAGAATATATATCTCTTAATTTTTTAGTTCCATAGTTTTTTAGATTTTTTGTGTGAAAATGAATTGAAAGAGCAATTCTTCTTGTGAGGCCATAAGTGTATGATTGTTAAAGTATCACTTAGGACACAAGCATGTGGTCAATCTGCAACAACAACGTACTTGAAAGTGCCTTCATGACATTCCCATAAGTCTAAGTTTGGAGGGCCTTGATATTTTTTGTTTAAGGCAGGCATTAAATTGAAAAAATTACATCCATATTAAAATTTCAAATGAAAGTAGATTGCATGATGGCACAGCTCAAGCAAGAATATATACTCATAACCCTTCAAAAATGGAGCATGATCTTTCATGAGGGAATAAAACATAAGGTTGTATAAAAATTGAGTCCAGCAAGACAGAAAGCAATGCCAAAACACAAGAAAAAACTTAGTAGTGTTGAGCTACAAGTTTGAGGAAAATGCTTGTGCTCATCATTCTTCCTTGTCCAATGGTGGGAGGATTTTCTTTCAAAGTGGGGATAGGCCTTTGATAGATAATGGGTATTGTTTAAGATGTTGAAAAAATCTTGATTAGCAATAGCATTGTATTTTTCTTATTATCTTTTGTTCTTTCATAGAACCAAGGTTACACAATTTGTGGGCATGGTTCTTTACTAGCTGTTTTATTCAGCATAGTATTTTCCTTTTTATGATTTACTTATGAACATTTTGTATCAATTGTAGGAGGAAATTGATATTCATACTTTTTGGGGAACTACACAATTGTTTTTGCATCCTCGTTACATGCATGGCGCTGCTACAAGGTTCTGATATTAAGATTCATATGACTGGTTATCATGATCATATGGCAATTGTTCATACTATTGAATTTATTTAGTTGATACATATGCATTTGAATCTTGATATCATGTTCAAGTTTTCTCATGCTTGTGTTCATCATTCTTCCTTGTCCAATGGTAGGAGGATTTTCTTTCAAAGTGGGGATAGGCCTTTGATAGATAATGGGTATTGTTTAAGATGTTGAAAAAATCTTGATTAGCAATAGCATTGTATTTTTCTTATTATCTTTTGTTCTTTCATAGAACCAAGGTTACACAATTTGTGGGCATGGTTCTTTACTAGCTGTCTTATTGAGTGTAGTATTTTCCTTTTTATCATTTACTTATGAACATTTTGTATCAATTGTAGGAGGAAACTGATATTCATACTTTTTGGGGAACTACACAGTTGTTTTTGCATCCTCGTTACATGCATGGCAGTGCTACAAGGTTCTGATATTAAGATTCATATGACTGGTTATCATGATCATATGGAAATTGTTCATACTATTGAATTTATTTAGTTGATACATATGCATTTGAATCTTGATATCATGTTCAAGTTTTCTCATATAGTATTCATGTTGCTCATGTTATTTTTTAGTGGCGGATTATTTTGAATATTGCTTGTTGTTTGATGATACAGTCTAGATTAACGTGTTTATGCTTATGCTGCAGCTCAAGTAAAGAAATCCATGGAGGTATGATCTATGAAGTCAATTGTATAGCTAAAATAGTCTAGTTCTTTTATGGATTTTGTACACTAACAGATTTGCAGCTGTGTAATAGCTATACTTAGTATTAATTTCCTGGTTAATTTAAAATTTTATTTAGATCTATACTTTCACTTCTATGTAGGGTCAAAGTAAGATTATTTCCCTGAATGCACTTCTTCTTATGTGATAGAGTGATTTTTAGTCTATTCTTTCTTTGTTCCAAAAGAAAAAGAAAACCTTATATTAACTTATACAATATGACTTTTTTTCCTGCGATTTTCTCTTTGAATTAGGTTCCATACTTGGTCAAGTAGAGTGCTCCCTTTCCTTTATTGTGACCATAGAACATTTTGAAAGAGACCATGCTTATGTCTTAGATCACTGATGTAAAATTATACAATATATTATATTTAAGGGTTCTAGCTCAATGGAAGAGCACCTTCCTTATAGGTAGGAGGTTGGTGGTGTGATTCCTTTGTGCCCTATATATATATATATTCTGAATCCACTAAAAAGAGATAAATGACCACTACAAAAATAAAGATAAATGACCAAAATATACATATAAATTACCACTTTTGATTTGGCAACCAGTGGTGGCAAATTAGCGATCATTTATCACACGACCAAAAATGTGGTCATATTTAGCTTGGTTGTTTATAGCTTATCTTGTGGTCATATATTTGGTCGTATATTTGGTCCTTAATTGTCACAATTAAGGACCAAATATACAACCAAATTAATGACCAAATATATGACCACAAGATAAGCTATAAATGACCAAGTTAAATATGACCACTTTTTTGGTCGCGTGATCAATGACCACTAATTTTCCACCAGTGTTTGCCAAATCAAAAGTGGTCATTTATATGCAAATTTTAGTCTTTTTTTTGTCATTTTGTATCTCATTTTGTATCTCATTTGTATCTCATTTTTATCTCATTTATGGAAATGTTTGTTTAGAAATTTAATCATGTTCTGTTTGGGAGCATGTTCTAATTCTTTTTAGAATAAAGACAAATACTTCATCTTTTTCCCCATCACCTTGTTAAGATCAAAACATTTGATGTTATCTGGCCAAAAGCTATATGGGATTTTTTTTTCTTGAAACATTGGATATTCATAAATCCAAGAATCACGACATATAAGGTCACCACAGAAAATGATATCTAGATTTCCAAATGGTTTTGTTGGAGTGTGCATAATTTCTTGTAGTCTCATGTCCATGTTGTATAACATTCGAGATCCAATCAATGCTACTTCAGCTATGAGCAGTAATCGAAGTTGTTGGTATTCCTTTATTAATAAATCTAATGTATTTGAATTCAATGGAACCATGCTTGATGAATTTAGAGGGAGTCATAGAGTTGAATGGATTGTGATTCCATTTGCATTGTATGCATCTTTCCCAGTAATGCAACTATAGTACATTTTTTCAAATGATCACTTTGGGGATCTTTGTCGTAGAAATGCAATAATCCATCGTAAATTGCTTCTGAGGTAAATGTTTTTCATGTACTTGCACCTCCACTCAAAAACAAATAGATCGGAGTGGTTGGATTGTTCTTTTATCTCATTGTGATTTCTTTTGTTATGATTGTTGTTCTTCATTTAGTTTTTTCTAATGGCATAGTACTCAACTATGCTTAGAAAAAATGGTTTTTTAGTGAATTTTCTAGGGGTGTTATGTTGTATTTGTTTGAATGGAACTTTATGCATCAGTTCATGTTGAATTTCATAGTTTTAAAAGACAATAGCATTTTATTATTTTTCTAGAGTTGTACTAGATGCGAATATTTCTTGATATTTAGAGGCAATTGTTTCGGATGAAATGTCAATTTTGCCACACTTTGTTTCTATTTGTGCTACAAACATTTGTTCAATAGGATATATTTGTTCTTTTGGGGACATATATCATTCTTTTGTTTCTATTTGACATATATCATTCTTTTAAAGGAGTCAAAATTGACATAGATCGAAATCCATTGTTATAATGAATTTGCATTGTCGATGCAAAGGCGGGCAATTGTTCATTAGATATTGATTTTTTGCAAAATTTTCAAATTTGATCATTATGTCCAATGAATTTTGTGTCCTATGGAGTTGCAAAAGACCTAAAATCCAATATGGTGGTATTGTAAATAGTATCAATGTCTTTTTGGAATTGCAAATGTTCACACCTAGAACTTGCATGGATTGGCATGTCTTGAATAGATTGTAGGTATGCGTGAATTTATGTGGTTTTCTTTTCATAGTCCTTTTGTCTTTGACGAGCATTATTTCTCTGTTTTCATATTTCTTGTTTTATCCCATGCAATTTTTTAGCATATTGCTAGGAATGTTGCATTGAATATCGTGTATTATTGAACAATTAAATTCTTGTAATTGTATAGGATTTGTATCTCTAGTTGAAATTTCTTTTACTCTTTGTCTTTAGCATATTTCATTTTTTTGTGTTTGTGTTGATTGCATCTACATTTTTTAATTTCTCAAGTGTATTATTGCAAACATTTTTCTTTATCGTGTTCTCTTGTACTTTAACTCTTGTTTTTTTTTTTGCAATTGTCCAATATGCTATTAGAACTAGTGTTTGTTGTATTGGAAAGCATATTTGAGGTGGTCTTTTTACAATGGTTTGTTAGAAATGGTTGAAAGTGTGATGTGAGGAATTCAAAACATTTTGCATTAGATATAAAACTTTCATTAAAGTATCTATTGAATGGAATCTTAGAGTAATTCTTGTAATCCTAGTACTCCATTTGTATATGTCAATGTTTAGCAATTCGAATAACAAAATAATTGAAAATTTGTCTCCTTCTATGTTACTATGACTATATCACCTTCACAAATTTACAATATATGCTTGCTAATTAGAAACTAGGCGCTTCTGTCTAATAGTATCTTCATCAAGATATCTATTTAAACATTCAGTTGTTGTACTATGATTTGCAACAATGCAATTGTAAAAGGTTTGTACAATTGCTTTTCTCAGTTCATGCACATCAAAAAATGACATTAATTTGAATTAAATATATTCAAATAATGAATCATTGAAATCAGTAGTAATGGAACTAGCAATAAATAGGTCTTGTTCTAATAGTGCTTGTTCAATAACGAATAGTTATATTTCACTATTCAATCACTCTTTTGCACAAATGATTTCAACAAATTGTCGACATGTATGTTCAATAAAGTCTAATGAACTATATTATAGAAGTGGTTGAAACTGACCAAATGATGGGTTTTAGTCATGGACAAAAAGGTTGTGGGTACACTCTATAACTTTAGCATTAAAATAGAGGTAATTTTTTGTTTGGTCAATGACTAAACAACCACTAGAAAATTTATCCATTTAGAGAACCATTAGATGTATAAAATATCACCATACAAGCCGTCCTCATCATGCCCTTGTGATTGTGAAGCTGATAGTGACATTCGATCCAAGTATGTAATAATATATGTTACATTGTGCAATTGCCATAGGAATTCACTACTCAATTATGTCCGCATAGACAATAGAGAAACATGTTTTTTTATCTAAACAACAATGAAAATGGTTCACAATTCCTTCTCTTATTTCTATTGTCATATAACAAAAATGTAGAAGAAAAGCTAGTGCATCAAATAAGCAATCTCTCAGTTCATAGTAGAAATTATTCAGGTGAAATAGATGAAATATAGCTAATGTGTGATCAATTTGCTCACTCTTTGAACCATGGATTGCAAAACCATTTAGTTCCATTAGATAGATATATTCATTAAATGTTTGTTACATTTCATATAGAGAGATAATGGCATCGACAATGAAATATTTAGCAAAAGAATCCAATTGCACAGAATAGATAATTGCACCTGCAATATTTTTCATGAGCTTCAAATCAAGAAACAAAAACAAATGACCTTGAACAAAACAAAACAATTGTCCATCAAATCCTAGATTTTTTGTCTTTCTTCCTATTGCTATATCTTTGATTTAAGTTTTTAAACCAACTGTCAATTTCCAAAATAAGGATAGCTCTTGAAAAATACAAAATATAGTTTTTTTTAACAAAAAAAAGAAAAATAGTATCCCAAAACAAATTCTATGATAAGACTAACAAATAGATCAATATTGTTATTTTTCTTCCTTCTCTCTTGAGGAAGGATTTAGTTGTTTTAAAGTTGTTAGGAAGTATGGATTTGAAGTATATGGAACAATATTTTCATGAAACCATTTTTGTATATCAATTGACCCATAGGTGAATAGAAGAGAAAAAAGTGAAAAGAATGCAAATATTTAATCAATTTTGGATAGCTTTAATGCTAGAATTTTCTACATATTAATCAATGGACAATAAATTCTACATATTAATCAATGGACAATAGAATAGGTAGGGGAGTAGTGAAAAAAGGTTCAAAACTCTACATCACTACAAATGATAAAATTGCAATGGTTTGAATTAGAAAATTGTATTTTTAATGTATCTATGGAAAACATCTCCTAGTTTTATCACATGAGTTGCAAGCCTATTTTTTTTCCAAATGCAAAAAAAAGAAATTTGATTATATTGTAATAAAGAAATTTATGCTTCTTGTTATGTTGTATGATGAGGCTGATATTTAAAAATTACAATCTACCACTAGAAAACCCTTCCAAGTGAAATAGAATCAGTAGAAAAAAGATGAGCATATATAGTATCCACCATATACTAAAGATCATGAAATGCATGGGAAGCATTTATTCTATGATTCTTTCCATTGACGGCTAGGAATACGATGACAAATGATTGTTTATTATAAACTCCATGACATTATTCCTCCCCAATAACACCTTTTTTCACAAGTATTTCTAATTGAAAACCTAAGGATTTAATGAAACAATACTTTCTTATTACTTTATTTGTTTGAATATATTTGTAAGTATCCTATCAAGTATAGGATCCATCATAGCTTGTTGATAGCAACTACTTATACCTTTCACTTACTAGCAGCTAACATCAAGAAAAGATTGAAGTAATAGCTTATCACAGTCCCGCATAGGATCTTCTAGTTATACGTTCTATTTAAACTTTAAGGATGAGAAAATATTTGGACATGTAGCCATGGGTAGAAGGAAGCCTAAATTTCATATTTTGACATTATTACAATTTTATTGTTTTTGTTGATTGGAATGTACTATAGTTGGGATGCAATTGGATTCTAATGACATTGATTAAAAATTTATTATGAATATCAATGATTCTAGTATTCTTATCGTCCTTTGGATTAGCATATTCACACGCAGTTTTGTTGATTTGCTACTCTACAATGTCAAACTCGTAGTTTTATTGACTTCCTTGCATAGAATGTCAAATTGGAATATATGGCAGCCTATGTACCATGATTTTCTTAGGTATAGAAGTACATTAATGTATCTTTTGTCTAGTAACAAACCTATGCTATAATAGTTTTTTTGTGCCATCCATAAATATGAGATTCTAATTTCAATTGCTTCAAAATAAAACCACAAAGAGAAAGAATATGTAACCAGAGAAAGCTAATCATTACATAGACATCCAAAGAACATTGAAAGATTCCATAGCTTGATAAGAGAAATGATTAGATAGACATTCAAATAACACTATGCTATGGTAAAAGCATATACACCTCATCCAAGAAGCACGGCTTAATATCTTAGAAATTTAATATAACAAGAAAATTAGTATCCTATACAATGTTAAGCAAACAAAGCAAGAAATATTTCAAAGTTAATGTGAGTACACTTTGATGATGCATCCACGCAGACAACTATTATATTAAAATCAACAAATTAACATAAAATGAAATATGTTATAAACAATAATATTCAAGCAAAAGAGGAGAGTAAATGGAATGTTGCAAACCACCCACTATGCCAACCACCAAATATACAAACAAATGCCTCTAAGTGTAAAGCCATAAACATAAGTCCAAACTAAAATATACATATAAAATCTTAAAAATGGATATGCTACAAGCTATAAAATTTGGCCCAACCACATGAACTTCCATTGTTTGTAAGTATGGTATGTACAAAATGTTAATCTTCAAACAACTACACAATCAGGCACTTTCACATACATATTTTGAATTAGCATATTGCATGTATAGCCTGTCTCACACACATATTTTGAATTTGCTTATTGCATGTGTATCCCATCATATACTGACCATGAATATGATCTTACAAAGATCTCATATCCATATACTCATATACAAAAAACAGTCAATTACCATCAACACAATAAAAAAAATTAAGTAGATTAAACTAGGATGGTGTAGAACACAAAGCATGAGGACTCTAATAGCAAACTCCTTGTTTCCTTGGAGTCTATATTTATTTAGTTTCTTAACCCCAAGAAGCTGCAACTATAAATCCTAGAAAAAATTCAATGTTTCGATCCATTGTATCCATTGAAAACACAAAAAGAAAACTAGAAGGTACATGCAGGTTATGCAAATAGCAATTAGCCACCCTATCCACATGCAAATGCCAACATTTTTTTTGCATTGTGTAGTATTTTAATCCTCGGTGGTCAATTTCTATTCACCTTAATTCAATAGAGTTCCTAAAGTCAAGGATTTCACTAGTTGGCTATATGTCTCATAAAATTAAAAAAATTAATTTCAGTATAGGAACACCTAGGAAGTCAAGAAACTAATTTTATGACAAAGCCAAGTTTCAAAAAATATCTAAAGACAAAACTCGGCCAGGCTTCAATTCACCCAACTGGAAAGAACATATCCTGCAGCTAGAAATGTGTGGGTATATATTATTCCGTTTTCCTCCATAGTCTCAGCCCTAGCTCTCTAGCATTTGCCTCTGGAAGTTGTGACCAGTCGTTCACAACCCTTCCGCAATTTGGGGTTATTGCATAGGATGACAATTACAATACAAGTATATATAACAAATTCTGAAATAATTTAGATAAATTACACTACTTTATGTGCAAATAGAACTTCAAAGAATGCAACAACAACAACAACAAAAAATGGCCACTTTCCAACCTGTGAAAATATGATTTAGGGAAGCAAAATGGAATTGGAAATAGTCAAGAAACCTATATTTAACTCAAATTCGAAGTGGATAGCACACTAAAATACAACATCATTCTTGGCATAACTAAACAGACATCATTAAAAGACAACAACGTTCTCGGAACAATTAAAACAGTGTAGCATTAAAGCCCATGGTATAGGGTATCTGAACATATTCACAACATATACATTTCAACATACTCTGAACATATATATGCCTATCTCCACATTAAATTCTTCGTAGAAAAATTAAATTATACTTCTTGAAATGCAAACAGAACCTCAATGTGGGTGAAAAAAACAATTTGGTCCCTTTCCAAGCTACAAAAATATGATTTAGGGGACCAAAATGGAAATGGGAAATGGCCAAGAGGCCTAGCATTAACTCAAGGTCGAAGTGGATAGCACAGCATTAAAACCCATGTTATAGGGTATCTGAACATATTCAGTAATATCTATATTTCAACATATTCTCAACATATATATAGCAATCTCCGCGGTGAATTAATGCCTATTTAATTAAATTTGGACTTTTTAGGCAAAATGTAGACTAAAAAGTGTGAATTTATCATTTCAAAGTGTCAATATCAACCTTTCTAAAGTGAAAAAATGGGTTCTGAAAGTGGCAATATTAGGTTTGAAAAATGGGTTTTTTCATTCCAATAGTGTGTTTTTTTGCTACTTCTGAACATTAAAAGTGCACTTTTTTATTATGAAAGTGTGAATTTCAATTCAAAAGTGCATGAACAGTGCGATGTTTATGATATTGAATTTCTATAAATGATTCAATATCGATATTATACTTAACAGCATTTATAATATTGTCTATAATAGTGTGCCTCCTAGATCATTTTTTCAAGGATTCTTAGGTAGCATGTTCACATTGATAAAATAACTTGTACTCCCAAACTGTCATGTCCCAAATTTTGCATTGGGTCACAATGACCTAAGCCCATTGGCCATATTCATGCGAGTTTGTCAAATTAAAGGTTAAGGGTCAAATAATTGCCAAGGAGGAAAATTACTAGTTTCCTAGGTTGTGGGTGGGAGCATTGGGGTTTAAAATAAGAAGGATAATAAATTATGTGTGGACATTAGAATAGCATAAATATTTAATAAAGGATCTAAATAAATATATACAAGGGAAAATCAAAGTGGCATTTGACCATGAAGACACATGGAGGAAGTGGGACCCACACAAGCTAGATTTTCTATGCCACATGGCATCCTCCTCTTGTCATTTCGAATCCATAAGAAGCCAAAGGATCTTGGGATAAGTTGGAAGGTCAATATACTTGGCATGAATCAATTAAGGTCGAATTGGAGTGGAAGAGTAACTCCCATGGAAGAGGAAGAGGCATTTTGGAGCTAGTGAGACTCTTGGACTAGATTCCCTAACTCTATGACAACAATGATGAAGATGCTATGACACTTATGACACAAATCAGACCTGAAGGATAACATCTGACATATATGACATGTCAGGGCTAAAAATAGCCTCCAAGAGGGCACTCAAGGGATTTAGGGCAGCTAAGATGCTTCCACATGTGATTTGGTGGAAGTGGGAGACTAGGAATTGTTGTACAAGTGGCATCCGTTGGAATCTCTTCCCAACTTGAGTTGGAATGCATCTATTGGAAGGAATTCAACCCATAGAGAGCTTGGAAACTTTATAAATGTCAATAACAAAGAATGAAGGCATATTTTGACCATTTTTAGAATTTTCTATTGCATTTGTGAGAGAGGAGCTAGTGGATGACTAGTTTCTTGCCTTAGCCAATTTCGAGGGTGAAAGATTCCCATCCAAGTTGGTGTTTGGAAAGTCCATTCAGGTATTTCATGGAGATTTAATGGATTTTTTATTTGTAGGTGTAAGATACAGGGCAGCTCGTGGTTTATTCTATTGCATCTCACTCACTCAACCAATTCCAATTTTCATTGCATATTCTTGCTCCTTGAGGGAGGGCATTTTTGGTGAGCTATTGTACTCTTTGGGGGAGATTATAATGGCCCATTTATTTTTTAATGTGAATTAAATACTCTGTTCTTCATCTGTAGAAATTTTTCAGGTCGAAATTGTAAGTGGAAATGTATAAATCTTATTTTTAATGAAGAAACAGTGCCATTTCCCCACTACCTTGTTGTGAACGAATGTAATGTTGATGGATTCGAATGGATAAGAAAAATACTGATGGTTTATTGATGAATGGACTGTTATTGATGTATTATATTGGTTTCATGTTCATTACTTAAGCATTTTGAGTCATTTTTATCAGTTTAATACCATTTGAAGAAGATTTAATGCCATTTCCCCCAAGGTTGAAACTAGTCTTTTTGCATCTGATTTAAGGGAGTTATAACAGACATTAAAAGTTGAATGGTGATGCATATGAGTTAATTTTTATTTAATTTATATTTCCCCTTATTCCATTCATAAATTCGAGTTGGATTGAGTTCCTTTGGAAAGTCATTTTCATCATCTACCCCTAGGGGATTTGAACCACAATTTACTAGTAAAAATCCCTATCTTTACCAGATTTGAAAGAGGAGTTTTAGAAGTTATATGAACACTCCATATAATCCATAAAAATTATAAATATGTATTAATATCATACAAGTACCTCCTGTAGCAATTTGGGATAATTTGGAGTCATTTGGAGACTGAGGGACCAATACTAGTCAAAGAGAAATTGCTAGTCAAACTCCCTACTTTGGCCAGAATCTTAAAGGGGTTTTCAAAAGTATTTTTTTGGTACTATATCATCCCTGAACATCATAATCAAGTCCTAATATCATTCATATACCCTCTCAGAATATCTGGGAGCATTTGGAGCAAATTGGAGACCTAGACATCAAAACTAGTCAAAGGTCGAACTAGGGAAAAAAGTGAAAAATTTGTCATTTTAATAAAATTCTTAAAAAGGGACATTACAGTGGTATCAGAGCATGATATTGGCACCTGATGTGGTCTAATATTAATGATGAAAAGAATTCATGGAACACCATTAGATATTGAAACCAAAAGTGCTTTTGTTGAAAACGAAAATGTAGGAAAAGAAGAGCAATTGTTTTTGAGGAAACTATGACTAGGGATAAAAAGGGAACCTCAAAGGAGATTGGGGAGATTAGGAAACTCATTAGACCTTTCTTTGAATACATGAAAAAAAATATGATGAAGGGATTCAAATTAATGGCTAGTCAACTAGCAGGCCTTAAAGGAGAAATAGGAGGTAGTAGTAGTTCACAATCAGAAGAAAAGAAGACTATGGGTGAGCATATTTTCTCAAGCACAGGACCTCATAATAGAGAAAATGAATTTCATAGAACACCAAGGCCTATTGCACCAAAAAAATTTGAGTCCAATGATGTGAAAGAAACTCTAATCGAATGGGAAAATTTGAGTGAAGATTGCAGAAACATTCTACCATTTGATCAATTCCTCATTGTCTCAAACAAGCTCAAGATGAAGGAAGGTAATAAGAATCCATTTCAAAATAGAGATTCCAAATATATTGATCTTAAGGAAACCAAGGGGAAAGATGAATCATCTTTCTTGAAGGAGCAAAAAGAGGAGACCCGTGAACCACTTAGTTCTGAAATAGGTGAAGTAGAAGAAGCAGTACATGAAGAGGATAGAAAGTCACTCCCAAGTGACTTGGAAAAATATGAAGAAACATCACATGATCATGAAGAAGACTAGATTGAAAATATTGAATACCATTTCGAGACACATACTACCTTGGAATTGAATCAAAGAGCATCTATTGATGGATGCTTGAATTGTGAAGTAGTAGATACTGATGGGTGCTCACACCTCTATGTTGGTGACATAGAGATCACTTTTGAAAGTGTTGTTGCAAGCCAAAGTTCCATTAAGCATGAAAATGAAGTCCTTGTAGCAATTGAAGAAGAACCAAGATCAACTTCTCTATCACCACTTGAGCTTCATGAAGTTGGTCCAAGCAAGGAGGAAGAAGAGGAGGTTCATTTGCAAGAGCCTACTTTTCTTGAAGGGTCCTTAAAGATTAATGAAAAGAAGATCCAAGAGTCCCTTAGAATGCTCCATGACACTCAAGCATTAGTGGCAAATTCTTATTGGAAAGTTTCTTCATTGAAGGATCCATCCTTCCTTGAAGACATGGAGAAGATTCAAAGAGCAAGGTGCAACGTCAAAGGTAATTTCATGTCTTTTCTTTTTGATAGGAAAAATTTCGTTGAGTTTAATGAATTATTACCTGATGCATACTTGAAGAATAATGAGGATAATCATAAGCTCACAATTCAAAATGAGCAACTTCTTGAAAAGTTGCAAGATACTTGTTTTTCCTCCTATGTTTCAGATTGTCAAATGGTAGATTGTTTGGAGGATTCTCATGACATGGTGGATCATGAGAAATGTGGAAATTTGAATGTTCTTGATGTGTTTGAAGATGAACTTGAAGAGATACAAACACTTCATGTGGTGGAAGAGGAACTTCAATTGTCTATTGATGAAGGTTATGCAATTTTTAAAGAAAAGCATGATTCATCTACATTGGAACCAATCTATGACAAAGGTTTCACACTTTTTAAGGAGGTGCATGATACTACCCATATGGATCCTTCCCATGATGAAAATTCTGCACTTTTTTATCATTTGGATGAGTTATTTCATTCTCCTACATCCTACAATTCCATGTTTTGCAGCATTAGTCTCAATGAAGTATGGATGAAAGGGTTCTTTTTCATGGTACCACATGAGGAGTATGAACTCCTAGATTTACCTTTTATGATGACATGGTTGGAGCACATTCTTATCCACATTTGCAGCAGAATCCTTTTTTACTTTATGATGATTCACATCTACATGGATGCACCTATGATATGCATTTGATTCACTTGAAGACTCATGGTTTTTCTTGCTCAACACTTGGTTCATTTGATGTTGGAGGAACTTCATCCAACACTGGGGTCAATAGATTTATGATTGGAGAACATTTTTATTGGAAGACACATACTTTGTTATGTATTTATGATTCCCACATTCATGGATGTATGGGTGAGACTTCTTTGAGTCATTTGAAGTCTCCTTGTTTTTCTTGCTCATCATTCGGTTCAGATTTTAGTGGAGATTCTTCATTCACTTATTGGATGAAAGAATACATGGTTGAATATTTTGATGCATATCACATCCTTTTGGAGCAGCATTATAGGACATGGGATCCTCACCTATGTCATTGGAGCAGATTTGATTGGTTACTTGTTGATTGTATGCACTTGGAAAATGGTGGTCTACTTGCTTGGAGGTATAAGCACTTTCATGATTCTTTAATGAAGCATCTTCTTGATGTTCATTTTCATTATGTTGTTATGTACTTTGATGATATATATTTTGTACTCATGACATTTGGAAGAATGCATACAAGAAAATGGGATCCAAGAACTATGAATTGGAGAGCACTTCTAATTGTTGGAGTGCAATACAAGCAATGGGACCCTGAGATAATTCTTAGTCACATTGGTTTCAATT
Source organism: Larix kaempferi (assembly GCA_027924585.1). Lineage (NCBI taxonomy): Eukaryota > Viridiplantae > Streptophyta > Pinopsida > Pinales > Pinaceae > Larix > Larix kaempferi. The sequence goes on along the minus strand of BSBM01000318.1, from coordinate 23,789,590 downwards.
TTTTTGGGAAACAAGTAGTATGGGGGATGGATTCCCCACTTAATAAAGTGATTTTAATCAGAGTAGTGCAGCAGCAAGCATGGTGGTTCCTCTCTAAAATCTTCATGGAAGCTCGAAGACTCAAAGTTGGGCAACTCAGTGGCAACTTCAAAGAATTATACAGAAAGCAGGTTCTTCAACACCCATGTTTGAAATTGCTTGAGGACAAGCAATATTGGGAAGGGAGTATTTTTCATGTCCCAAATTTTTCATTTGGTCACAATGACCTAAGCCCATTGGCCATATTCATGAGGGTTTGTCAAATTAAATGTTAAGGGTCAAATAATTGCCAAGGAGGAAAATTACTAGTTTTCTAGGTTGTGGGTGGAAGCATTGGGATTTAAAATAAGAAGGATAATAAATGATGTGTGTAAATTAGAATAGAATAAATATTTAATAAAGGAGCTAAATAAATATATAAAATGGAAAATCAAAGTGCCATTTGACCATGAAGACACATGGAGGAAGTGGGACCCACACAAGCTAGATTTTCTATGCCACATGGCAACCTCCTCTTGTCATTTCGAATCCATAAGAAGCCAAAGGGTCTTGGGATGAGTTGGAAGGTCAATATACTTGGCATGAATCAATAAGTTCGAATTGGAGTGGAATATTAACTCCCATGTAAGAGGCCTTTTGGAGCTAGTGAGACACTTGGACTAGATTCCCTAACTCTATGACAACAATGATGAAGATGCTATGACACCTATGACACAAATCAGACCTTAAGGCTGACATCTGACATATATGACATGTCAGGGATAAAAATATCCTCCAAGAGGGAACTCAAGGGAGTTAGGGCAGCTAAGATGATTCCACATGTGATTTGGTGGAAGTGGGAGACTAGGAATTGTTGTACAAGTGGCATCCTTTGGAATCTCTTCCCAACTTGAGTTGGAATGCATCTCTTGGAAGGAATTTAACCCATAGAGAGCTTGGAAAATTTATAAATGTCAAGAACAAAGAATGATGGCATATTTTGATCATTTTTATAATTTTTTATTGCATTTGTGAGAGAGGAGCTAGTGGATGACTAGTTTCTTACCTTAGCCAATTTCGAGGGTGAAAGATTCCCATCCAAGTTGGTGTTTGGAAAGGCCATTCAAGTATTTCATGGAGATTTAATGGAGTAATTATTTGTAGGTTTAAGCCATAGGGAATCTCGTGGCTTATTATATTTCATATCACTCTCTCAACCAATTCCAGTTTTCATTGCATATTATTGCTCCTTGAGGGAGGGAATTTTTGGTGAGCTATTGTACTCTTTGGGGGATATTATAATGCCCCATTTATGTTTTAATATGAATTAAATACTCTTTTCTTCATCTTCATAAAGTTTCATGTCTAAATTCTAAGTGGAAATCTATAAATCTGATTTTTAATGAAGAAACAGTGCCATTTCCCCACTACCTTGTTGTGAACGAATGTAATGATGATGGATTCAAATGGATAAGTAAACTAATGATGGTTTATTGATTAATGTAATTTTATTTATGTATTATATGAGTTTCATGTTCAATACTTAAGCATTTGGAGTCATTTTGATTAGTTTAATACCATTTGAAGAAGATTTAATGCCATTTCCCCCAAGGTTGAAACTAGTCTTTTTGCATATGATTTGAGGGAGTTATAGAAGACATTAAAAGTTGAATGGTAATGCATATGAGTTCATTTTGATTTCATTTATATGTTCCCTCCTTCCATTCAGAAATTTGAGTTGGATTGAGTGCCTTTGGAAAGTCATTTTCATCATCTACCCCTAGGGGATTTGAACCACAATTTACTAGTAAAAATCCCTATCTTGACCAGATTTGAAAGAGGAGTTGAAGAAGTCATATGAGCACTCCATAGAATCCATAAACATTATAAATATGTATTGATATCATCCAAGTACCTCCTGTAGAAATTTGGGAGAATTTGGAGTCATTTGGAGACCAAGGGACCAATACTAGTCAAAGAGAAATTGCTAGTCAACTCCCTACTTTGGCCAGAATCTTAAAGGGGTTTGCATAAGTCTTTTGTTGGTCCTATATCATCCCTGAACATCATAATCAAGTCCTAATATCATTCATATAACCTCTTAGAATATTTGGTAGCATTTTGAGCAAATTGGAGACCTAGACATCAAAACTAGTCAAAGGTTGAACTAGGGAAAAAAGTGAAAAATTGTCATTTTAATAAAATTCTTAAAAAGGGACATTACACAAACCCTACATTAATAGGAATCCAAATCCTACATTAATATACATTAATATGAAAATGATAAAATATGTAGTTTGAAGAAGAAGAAACAATGTATACACTAAAACTCAACACTTCATTTATTACACACATATTTTTTTGTAAGTAAGAGTAACTATATTATGGAAAAATGTACATAGGTGGCAGAAACCATTTAAACAATCATCCATAGTCCTCCATAGTTATGAGAATCAAAAAAATATGCCTGCCTCATTGGGAAACCAAGTCAAATAGCCACTAAAACTGTTTAAAATACCATCTTTCAAAGTTTGAACTACGAAGCTAGATATAAAAGAAACTAAAATATCTTGAAACTGAAACATCAAAAAACAGGTTTATAAGGATATGCTAGTCCCAGGTTGAGGAACCTAGGCAATAGGTCGATCCGCAATGTTCTGGAAAGTATCTTCTGAGGGTGCAACCTGAGGAAGCATATCAGCAATATTGATCAGCAGCACTTAGAACAGATGAGTTCCTTGCACTCTAGACCTTTGTGTCCTTATGCTTTATGAATTCTAAAATTTAAATATGCTAATTCTATGGTGGTTTATGCATCTAATTTTGCATTGGACGTGATGGATTACCTAGATGAACAAATATGGTATACACATTATTTCTATTTGGATTTATGTAATAATTGATTATCTAAGTAATACTTTGTTGAATGGAAGATCTGAAAAATGTGATATGGTCCTACGTAAATATGTGATGAAAGAAGAAATCAAAATAGTAGCCTGAGATATATTTTCAGTAAATCCTATAGAATGAGTATTGTTCTATGCAGATTTGAAAATATGTAATTCTTGAGTTGATATAAATTATGTTCCAGTTCTTACATGAATCTTGAATGTTTATAGTATATTGTTATGTTTTGTGGTTAATCTAACTACTACATTAGGTAGCCGAATATAGTACAATTGTATTAGGGTTATGTGGTTAACCTAACTGCTGCATCGATGGTAGAATCTAGTACAATTATATTGTTGTTTGTTAATGCCCTAACAACTGCATTGGGAAGCCGATCTAGAATTGATTTGTTAAAGAGTTGTATATACATAATTGTGGCATTGGGCCAAAGACTCTACAAAAAAATAGAATAGAAAACAAAACTCAAGTAGTATTAATAATGATATATATGTATATATACATATTCTACTATAGTAAAGAGAATGTTGATTGTACAAGCAGTTAGTTATATATCACATCTATGACAAGATAGCTTAATGGTACAAGATGAAAAACAGAAATATCCATCAGGACTGCATGTATACTATCTACAACTGAAACAAATAAAGAACTAGATCCTAAGCTACATTCCTAAGTTCCCAACCCACTCAACTACCTGAGGGTGGGTAAACTGTTGGACCCCCTTGACTCACATTAGACTAGACGATATAGGCCTCATTTCCCCCCCTAGGAAATTGAGAATCGCAAGTGGATTGAGACCCAACATATAACCCCAGCAAGGGTTTAAGAAAAGAAAATAGCATCCTAGCATGTGATATCTACCCGGATCCAAGTAGTGATGAATTGCAACTAACTAAGTTATTCTAGACATTATCAACATTAAGAAATAAATGTTGGTCCTAGATCTATGGATGCCATATGGGAAACATAGCCTATTATAAAAATAATAATTATAGTTCGGGTGAACATTACATTGGAAGTCTATGTATAGACATGTTAAATAACATCTCTTAATATAAATCAAGGCTCCCTATAAGCTAATTGTTCTGGTAAAATAACTAGGGGCTTATACTACTAGCCTGTATATTTACTTACATGAGGAGGTAAGCGGAGATGGAGAAGCCAAAATTCTCAAACAGCTCTCAGAAGAGTAGACCCCACCTACAAAAGTGAAATACCATCAGTTTGTGTGATGGGATCTTTTAAGTCATAATGTACATAACAGTGACAATATATTAAAACACACCATTACCTGGGTATCGAGGAGACACCCTTCGAAGGATACTTACATGCAACATGCAGATCTGGGTCAATACTAAATATAAATAATGAGTAAATATTATCAAGGAAAATTTAATTAAATGTATGTATATAACTTGAAAATATCAATGCAATGCCTCAGAAAAAGCATAATGGTAATAGAATCCAACTAGCTTATGTATATGAGACAAGCTATCAATGTTATCATACAGAATGACCAAATCAGAAAAGGATATTCTTAATTTATAGAGAGATTTCCTCCTGGCCTTAAAGAAACATGAAGGAAGATTGAATTTTCTTGGATATATAAATACATATATATCCATAATGGCCAAACTGGAGAACGATGTTAAGAGTATCTATATGCATTGGTTTATAACCAAAGTTTGCCCTTTCCTATCTAAGTGGTTATGTAAATGTAGGCACATATGTGTATGTGGGTGTGTGTGAATTTTTATGTGTTGGCATATTCATTCTTGTATGTGTAAATATATAAGTTGTATGTAAATCGGCTTACCCTATCTTACGATGGGAAGCTTCTACCTATATGTTTACACTACCAACTAGTATGCAGAGAGGATTGAACCTTAGATAGTTCAAGGAAGATCATAAAGGCAAGATGAGTTCTTGTATATCATAGTAACCCTATCAAAAATATGGATCTCGAGTAAAAGTTAGTCGTTCTCATAACCAGATCACATAGATATAATTGTATCAAGGGAATCAATCCATTCAATCCAATTATCAATGGGAAAGAGGGTTAGAACACCCACTATGAGCTTGATAGCGGGAAGGAGGATCTAATTCACACTATGAGAATAGACCATGCATGTGTGCTCAAGGACAAACCTTGGAATGCCAAATCTACTTTTAAATATACACTTGTAATTGATTAAAGAGACCCTTCAAGGATCTGTCGAGAGTTACCTTGAGAATCATGGTGAATGGTATGACTAGGTTGAGGAAGTCGTAGAGAGGGACGACCCATCATGTCGGAAGAGGCGATGTATACCTTTCCTCTATTGTTAACTTGCAATGTAGAAAACCCCCTTGTGGTTGAGTGTGCTTGCAGCAGTTGGTTACAGGATTGGGTCGTGGCTTGGCTACTCCATGTCACTGCCCAAACAATAACATATATATAGTTAATAAATAGCATAGGTCATTTCTACCATAGGAATGAACACATATAATGAAATAGATTATGAAAATGGAACCTTACCAGATGCAACGGGAGATCGTGCCACTTGAAGGATCCCTCCCTCTATATTTTTATCACCACGTTGAACCATCTCGAAGAGCCCGTGAACAAATGAGAGTTGTGAGGAGGAGATAGTCTCCTCTTATCATGAGATAGAAGGGATGGTCACATTGTTTACTTATAGCGTGAGCATGAATTAAGGGAGTGACATAGTGTGAGCATGAATTAAGGGAGTGACAGGAAAAAGCAAGGCAAGAAAGAGAGAGAGGAATTCCTTAGCAGGCACATCTACTCTCACCATAAAAGGCAGTGACTCCCCTCCCCATGTAGAAAATCTATCCCATGAAGGATATATGGCGTTATGCATGGTGAACTATTTTAGTATAGTATAATGGGATGGTGTAAATAAAGTGTAGGGTATCCTACTTTATGATTATTGGATAAGAGGGATGAAATGTGCAAATATAATTAAATATATAGATGACAGTTTGTAAGTAAACAAATAAATATTAGGTGATTCAATGATACGGTGGTCCGTTGGTGGGGTTAGATGGATTTCATTCCATCCACCCGGGTTCAATTCCGTTGAGACATCTTCTGGCTTGGATTACCGGCTGACGGTTTTCTCAACCTACCATCCACGATATGTGAGGAAGTTTGTTGAGATTTCCCATGCGTTGTTAGCTTTCCTTGATTCCTTCGGAATAGCAGGAAGGTGAATTTTCCACTGAAAAAAAAGTAAGTATTAGGTGAGAAAAAGAAGAGTGAATCCTTCTTAAATTTAAAAGAATTGACAGTTAGATTAACAGTAAGATTAGCACCTCAATTGGTTGACTTGATAACTTATGAGTGTGGTTGAGGCATGTCCAATAGCCCGACTTGCAATTAGAGCAGGTACGGGGAAAAATCATCCAAGATGATATATATATATATATGTATATGTATATAAGCTATGTATGGTATTTATAGTTGTGACCAAGATAGTGGAAGTTGCAGCCATAACAACACTCTGCCAGTTGAAGGTAAGTATTCATCTAGAAAGCTCTCACCAAGAATGTAACATGTAATCTTGGACGTAGCCAAGTAATTTTCTCATTGAGTGAAGGTAATCACTTTCCCTTTTACTTCTCTACCAACTATTGTATATCATGACTTAGTGATATATAAAAAATTTTAAAAATGAGTATAATGGGCTCATGAAAAATGGTATCAAAACCGAGGTTACAGCACTTGGACCTTATGGACTCAACTACACCATTGGTATTTTTTACTTGCAACTATTAAACTATATGGATTTCTGGAAACCAGAAGAAAATAGATTGAAAAGTGAAAAGGTAACTTGAAAAACTAGAAGCACCTAAAAATAATGAGTGAAGTACCCAATCAAATTTGCGTGGGATAAGGACCCCCGCCTAATGAAAATGTATGGGTCAATTTGAACTCGGATCATAGAATAACCACTCCTATAGTGATGTTGGAGACAGTAAAAAGGTTGAAAAAAGAACTACGAAATTTCAAGGCTAACAATGTAAATGCCTTGGAAGAACAACGCAAGATCAATGCCATCTTATTACAGAAACTATATGAAATAAGAAATATTGTACAACCTTCTCCTACCTTCAGCAATGGAGGCAAAAAGGAGTCACAATAGAAAGGTTCTCGGAGTAAGGAACCAAGATCAAAGCCTCCATCGGAGGAGAATGACAAGGTAATAAATAGAAAAGAGGCTATCTCAAACAACTCATACAATGAAATCACAGTAAGATCACCTCCCAAGAAAAACTAGAAACATAAAATCTCTAACAAACTTTAGGGGTTTGTTCAAAAAGATCAAACCACCTACCTTCAATGGCATGGTGAAGACAAGTGAAGAAGTTGGGGCTTGTCTATTGGGAATGAAAAATTACTTCCAAATCTACAATTTCGATGGAAACATGAAAGCTCGGTTGGATGTGTATAACCTCACCACCAAGGTATCTATTTGGTGGTAGGATTTGAAAACCACTAAGCAGCTCAAACAAAACGATCTTGAGTGGAAATAATTCAAAGAATGTTTTCGAAAGAAATATCTATCAGAAATATTTTACGACAGGAAAATAAAAGAGTTCCATGAACTCAAGATGGGATATGTTAACACTCAAATTTGCAGTAGTCCCTGAAAGATGAATAATTTCTCAAAAGGGACAAAATAGTTCATTTTCTAAGCCCCCGAGATCTTGACATGAGGTTCCATAAGCAATAGAAGCACCCAGAAGAAGCTAAAGAAGAGTGGTAGGTGACCTCAGGATAAAACCAAGGGCTAAAGGATAGGCGATCGGGTCGCTAAAAGAAAAGGGGCATAAAACCAAGATCAAAACTAAGGGCTAGAGCTATTAAAGGGGTCGTAGCATGATTGAGAAAATAACGAGAGAGGCTCAAAAGATCAATGGTGGAGGAACCTAGCGCATCGTCGAGATGAAAGGAAGTTCGGGAAGGTGATTGAGCAAATCAAAAGATGGGATTGATAGATCTACGGCTGACATGAACATTGCGTCGTCAAGATGCGGGAGGGTTAACTACACCCCGAGGATCTGTTGGCCTTACCAGGCCTTGGATTTGGAATTTTTTAATCATCATTTTACCTTATTTATAAACCCTCTTGCTTATCCATAATCCTGTACTAATCCCTTTTGATGCTCATATGCAGGTTTTTATGCTTGAGGTGTTTTTCCATTGCATGACTTAGTATTTCATTTGATTTTTTACTAACATTAGGGGGATTAGTGTACTATGTATTTTCTTTGTATATTGACTCAGATGTTAGAAATCAACTATAGAATCTTTGAGGGAGTTCCATAGTAGCTACGGAAACTCTACAAAAAGTTATAGAACCTTTATAGGTAGTTGTGAAACCTTCTACAGGCTACAGAACCTACAAGCTGTGGAACCTCCTACAAAACCTATGAGATATGGATCCTCTATAGAACCCATGAGCTATGGAACCGCCTACAAAACCTGTGAGCTACAGAACCTCCTACATAACCTACAAGTTGTGGATCCTTTACAGAACTTGCGATATGCAAACCTCCTACAGAACCTGCGAGCTACGATACCCCCTCTGGAACCTATCAAAGTTGTGAATCCTCTACAGAAGCTGCAGAAAGTCTAATTTACCTTCATCCACCAACTTTGCAGAAATATATTCATTAGGGATAATGGATTTTTTTCCATTATTTATACCCTTCTTACATGCTTCAAATCGTGATGTTAAATTATTTGAAAATTAAAGGTGGTAAATGGAGGTGGATATAAGTGCATATTTGGATTATCCACAAATATTTGAAGACTTCCATCAAATATATGATGGACCTAAGGATTCAAAATCTATTAGGATATATTTGGGATGAGTTTTGACTATTTTATTATAGCCTCTATGTTAGGAACCCATGTATTTACTTTGTTAGTATATTGTTGTTGGACGCATATGCTTTGTAAGACGTCCCATAGTATTTGTTGATCCATAGTTTGTGTTATTGTTGTTAGGCGCATATGATTTGTAAGTCGCCCATAGTATTTGTTGACCAATAGTTTGTATTGGCCCATGGTTTTGACCCATAGTATTGGTGCCTAGACTTAGTATATAAGTGTGTGTTGAGGCCAATGAAGGCACCGTGAATTTATTTGTATTGAGCTTGTTGGAAAAAGGTTGCCCCCTTGAAGTGGCCTGCGATCAATAAAAGCGATTCTGAGTTCTATTATTTCTGCTATCTCGTGTATTTTCATTAATTAATTGTTGCAGGTTCTTCACATCTAGTAGTATCAAAGCACTTTCTTGGGCTCGCTGGGTGAAATTTCTGTCAAAAATTTGTTTCGCATATGTTGCAGGTTCAGATCTGGGAATAATCCCTATCCGCTTAATTGTGGGAAGTACTTGGGCATAATCCCTAAAACTCATTGTAAGGAGTACCACAAGAACCCCAAAGTAGCTAACCCATTGAGAGGACCTGCCAGCGAAAAGGGCACTGGCCCATACCTGATTGACTAGTTCCCACCTGTGAGGTAAACCAAGAGCTGTCATTTGTGGCAAAGCGGTTATCAGTTTTACCTGAGACATGGAGTGAGGGGTATTGTCCCAATACACAAGCCGTCAGACAGCATTGGTGGCCGAGTGAATCCCCTGAACCATTAGGAAGTCAAGCATACAAGGTCCATATCTATTTTCAGCTAATAAATCGCAGATTTCCTCTATCCAGAATTGTTGCCGATCACTTCCGCGTCGTTTCAAATCTATCTGTTTTCGATCCCTTCCGTGCCATTTCAAATCCATCTATTGCTGACCCCTTCTGTGTCGTTGCAGATCCATCTATTTCCGATCCCTTCTGCGCCGTAGCAGATCCATTCTAGAAAAAAGAAAAAAGAAAGTATAAAATTATGTTTTTTCACCATATCTCCCTTGTTTTCACTCTGTTTCCCTTGAAACTTCCCTGTCATCCCATTCTGTATATTTCATTCCTGAGGACCCTATCCCAAATTCCACTTCCCAAAGCGAGAAATCTCACATTTGTCTATTTTTAGGGTTTGCCATAACTTCTTTAATTTTCACCCAAACGCCTTCAAATTTTGCCACCGTGTTCATTCCCTATTTCTGCTTCTTTGTCCCTCTTTGACAAATTTTCCCATTCTTTCACCCCGCTTCCAAAATATTCATTTTTTGCTTCCCTGTCCATTCGAAAGTGTCCAAAACCTAGTCCAACCCCAATTACCCATTAGAGTTTTTCCCAAATCAAAATTTCCCTTTACTAAATGAGCTTTTGTTTGTGTTTTTCTACCCATTCAAAAAAAAAAAACTCCTGGTTATGGTTGTCACCCGTGCAGGAGCAACAACCATGGAGGAAGCACTTGCAGCCATCCAAACCAAACTCCAAGATCTAGATGAAAAATTTATCAGCCTCCACCTTCAGCATTCATCCATGAACAATAACCGACAGCCATAATCTTTTGCAGCCACTGGGTTCTCTTCTTCCAGCAATTTCCGTGGGCCGAAATTTGATTTTCCTCGCTTCAATGGTACTGATCCGACTAGATGGATATACTAGCCAGAACAATATTTCAGTGTGCATAATAATTTTGATGTCCAGAAAGTTCCACTTGCATCCTTTCATTTGGAACAGGAAGCTCTTTAATGGTACCGTTGCTACATGAAAGCTCATCATGAGCCAAACTGGACATATTTTTGCCAACTCCTTTTGCAACGATTTGTTCCTAGTGCTTTTGATGACTTCACAGGAGCACTCACTAAACTTCACCAAACTGGCACAGTGAGAGAGTATCAGACAGAATTCGAGAAACTGGCCAATCACACATAAGGATTGTCTGATGAATTCTACAGGAGTTGTTTTATGAGTGGTCTCAAGGATGAAATCCGCTCAGAGGTCAAAATGTTCTGTCCCAACACAACGCTCCAAACCCACCTTTGTTCTCTTCATACATATGGGTTCCCAACAACCTCCCATCGCGCCATCTCCTCGACCAACTCCTATCAAGCATTTGTCTGAACCAGAGATGCGGGCATGCCGAGAAAAAGGGCTTTGTTATAATTGTGATGAGAAATTCACTCGAGGACATAGATGTGTTGAGAAAAATCTCTATCTCTTGGATGTGGATTCTCCACCTGCCTCTGAACTTGGTGAAGAAGCTCCAGATACAATAGATGATCAGGTCGACATTCATCACCCTCCTATTGACCCCCCATCTCAGGACAACCCACCAGAGATCTCTCTCCATGCTGTAACTGGCGTCACCACCCCACAAAAAATGTGGGTCGGGGGTTACTTCAAGAAGCTCCCTCTTACCATACTCATTGATTCTGGTAGCACTCATAACTTTATTGACCCTCGGATTGCCAAATAGGCTGATTGTTTTGTCCATCCTTGCTCCAACTTTGAAGTCATGGTTGTCAATGGGGGCACCTTACCTTGCAAGGGGAAGTGTCACAATGTGTGTATCTCTCTGGAAGATTATAACCTGCGCTCTAAAGAATTCACATGGTGTCAAACAATCTATGGTTAGTAAAGAATTCACATGGTGTCATCGCTCAGCTCCATTCCATTCAGATGCACCCATCAACGGTCTCCACTACTTCCTTATATAGATATGTAGGTGTCTTTGCTAAACTAGTGGGATTTCCTCCTTCAAGAGACCTTTCCGGTCATAATTTAGCCGCATCTACATATCAGAAGGAACTGATGGCTATTTTGCATGCAGTACAGAAGTGGCAGCCATCCCTATTAGGGCATAATTTCTTCATCAAGACTGATCTCCAGAGTCTGGCAAATTTCCTGGCACAACGGGTCTCCTCACCCGCACAACTGAAATGGATTCGCCAACTCCTGGGTTATGCCAATGAGATCACTTACATGAAGGGTCAAGACAATTTGGTGGCAAATGCTCCTTCTCGCACAATTGATGCCCCAGTTTCTCTTTCATTTATTTATCTGCTTGTTCCAAATTGGTTCCAATATGTTCAACAGGGCTATGTCTTCTCTGAACTCCATGCATCTCCATTGGTCAGGCACTCTGGGTTCCTCCAAACATATGAGCAGGCACAACATACCTTCTTTTGGCAGGTAATGAAAAGGACAATTCAACAGATGGTGACCGAATATGATACCTTCCAGCTCCTTCTAGGATTGCTCGAACCCGTACCCATCCTTCCATGGATCTGGACAAATATGTCTCTGGAATTCATTGAAGGGCTCTCTAAATCTGGAGGGCAAGCTGACCTTACCAATAAATGTTTGGAAACTTATCTTCATTGCTTCACCTCCGAACAACAACCTCCATGGGCAAAGTGGCTTCCTCTTGCTGAATGGTGGTACCCTACTGCATCTAAAATTACTCCATATGACACAATCTATGGTCAGGCACTGCCATTTCTTCTTCCATACACCCTCAACAATGCACCAATTCAGGCAATTGACACGGTTCTTCGAAACCGTGATTAGGTTCTTCACATTTTGCAGGACACTCTTCACATGGCCCGAATTCGAATGAAACAACAAGCCGATCAGCACCATTCTGAGCGCACTTTTCAAGCAGTTGATATGGTTTTTCTTTGTCTACAGCCTTCCAAGCAATCCTCCCTGCCACTCAAAGGGCGTCCGCTTATATCTCACTCTATCATTGAGGTATTCATTCAGTGGCACGACATGCAACCAGAGGCTACTACATGGGCACCACTCCTTCAAATTCAGCATCAATTTCCACATCTAAAGCTTTGAGGTCAAAGATTTTTCTAAGGGAGAGGGGATGTTAGGAACCCATGTCTTTACTTTGTTAGTATATTGTTGTTGGACGCATATGCTTTGTAAGACGTCCCGTAGTATTTGTTGATCCATAGTTTGTGTTATTGTTGTTGGGTGCATATGCTTTGTAAGTCACCCATTGTATTTGTTGACCCATAGTTTGTATTGGCCCATGGCTTTGACCCATAGTATTGGCGCCTAGACTTAGTATATAAGTGTGTGTTGAGGCCAATGAAGGCACCGTGAAGTTATTTGTATTGAGCTTGCTCAAAGGAGGTTGCCCCCTTGAAGTGGCCTGCGATCAATAAAAGCGATTCTGAGCTCTATTATTTATGTTATCTCGTGTATTTTCATTAATTAATTGTTGCAGGTTCTTCACACTCTACCCCTAACTTCAAATTTGACTTCAAATGCATCCTAAATTGCATGTAGTTAGAAAATATCTTGAAATTAGTTTTGAGATCCAAATTATTAGCAATTTGATGAGGATATTTTGGATCTTCATTTATTATTTTTTATAAAAAAATCATGTATAAATAAGAGCTCATTCTCTATTCAAGGGGGGGGACTCTTAGATCAATAGTCCAAATAATGATGGAAAAGAATACAATTTCATCTTGATTCAATAGAGAACTTATTTTTTGATTTTATGTAGTGTGATTTTATTTATTTTATGATCATGTAGTTTTAGTTTTCTTTTTTGTTTCAATTAAATAATTTTTCATTTCTCGGTATGTAGTTTATTTCTACAATGTAATTTTAATATGTAGATTAGTGATTGAGAAGTTTATTTTACAATTCATGAATGCAATGAATATGCTTCATGCAATAATGTTATTTACTACCTTGGATCATAAATAGCAACTCATATTTGGAAAGGATAGTGTTATCCCTAAAGTTGAACCTGACTGCTAGGGTTCAAGCTTAACGAAATCTTAGATGGTAGATATCAGACATCTACTCAGTAATGTTTATGATATTCTGGTGGTAAATGAAGTTATGACTTAGGTTGGATAATCAGAAATAGAAGACAGGGATAATATAAAATTTCAATATCAAATCAGAAACAGAAAAATGACTGTGATCATAAACATACAAATGTAAGAGCATCGAATTTTATTTTATAATTGGGGCATAGTTGTATACTAGTCAAGAGAATCACAACATGAAATTGAGACCATGAATTGACAAAATAATGACAGTATATACTTCATAGATTAAAATAAAACAGGCTCAAAGATTACAGTTTACTTCAAAAACAGCGATTTCTACAAAAGATAACATCAAAAACTGTATACATGCCTGTACATTTTTGTATCAGACTTACCCCTGCCTCAGCCCTCTCGGTTGGAACTCTACCTCCTATTACATTACAAACTAATGAAATATATAGCAATTACATGATCATATCTGTTACTAATAATTAGGCATGAAATTCTATCAATGAACTCAAAATAAAACAAATCTTCAGAGTTGTTGAGATCGAATGCCACTGAATCTCTCTGCTTTTTCGATGAAATGCTTGACTGCCACATAATCTTTATTAACTGATCAATGTCTTAAAATACCCTGCCACATATAATTGGTTGCCTTCATTATGCCTGGAAATCTGGATAAGTTTAACACTAAATATGGAAAAGTTTAATTGAGTGTTGATCCTCTGCCCCAGAATCTGGATACATAATCAATTTTCTTGGCAATTAGCATTAGAAAATGATTGTGATCTTGATTATGAGATTTCGGAGTCGATTTTTGCCACATGGAATTCCTATGGTACCACCTGGACATAATGAATGTTTTTGAGCAATCTCCTTTAAACACCTATCCATAGATGTTGAGCATTTATATACAGAAAGAAAAGTATCCCTGAGGTTCCCATGATTTTGAAACGCTTTTACTTTCTCTGTTGTTTTTAATGGTTTTCCTTTTAGCTTCAATTTCACATTTGAAACACTTGTTCTATTGTTTGGCTACCTTTCTCCTTTATGGCTTCTTTGGCATATGGTTGCAAGACCACTTCTGTGGATCAAGAAGCTTGCAATGGTTCATCCATAGATGTTAAAGCTAGACTCAATTCATACCTAACCCAACAACTTCAATCTTGCGCAATAGAATGTAACCTTGCAATGAACCTCTGAATCATAAATCTTCCTCTATTTCTGTATGTTGTCCATCTGGAAGCAGAACACAATCCTTCCATCTAAAACAGTAAGTGTGATGATCATTTGGCATCCCTGCTACCTGCATGAATGAATATATGACAATAGGACCAACACATCAAAAATCCCTTTTCTGCAAATCCTCACTGATAACTTCTGCCTTGGGTGTCTTCACTAGAACTCGTCTGGGATATAAAAATCTATTTATGATGTACGTGTACCCAACAAACCCCATATATACTTATCCGGGGATTCAAATTTCTCCACAATCTGAAGGATGCGTTTTGCATTGTTCACAATGTCACGAAGCTTCCCCTGGTGCAAGATGATATTTTTCATGTACATGAGAGATACAATTTTAATATCATCAAAACCAACAACCACTACAGGATTAAACACAGCAAATGCCTCTCTGAAAGGAACCAGTTATACCCAATTCAATCATTCGATATTTTCCTTCTGCTTCCCAATTTTCGGCATGAACTTGAGCCATTTTATTTAACTTCAACATGTTGAGTAATACATGACCAGCGAGCTCTTGCATGGACACTTGGGCTCGGTTCACAATGGAGCGAGTGTTTTGAGAATGGCGGTGGGTAGAATCTTGACGCTTCCATGTTTATGAAATAGTAAGTGTGAATTATGCTTAAGAGAAGGAGTTCAACTTCCAAAGGAGACAAAAGGATAAAAGAGAAAACCTTTTACATAACCAAAATCTTGACTTTATCTCCTTTCATGATTTTAAAATAACT
Source organism: Larix kaempferi (assembly GCA_027924585.1). NCBI lineage: Eukaryota > Viridiplantae > Streptophyta > Pinopsida > Pinales > Pinaceae > Larix > Larix kaempferi. The sequence goes on along the minus strand of BSBM01000318.1, from coordinate 23,773,971 downwards.
AGTAGACAACAAGTTGAAGAGTTATGGGTAAAACAATAATGAATTTGTTTTGTTTTTTTTTAATATTTTGTATAAAACTATTATTTTAATTAAAAGATTTTTAAAAAAATCCTTTACTAAAATAATAATAATTATAAAATTCATGATACATATAGGATGGATGGGCTGGATTCAAGGGTAATGTAGCAATGGAAAGCTAGCAATAGAAAGCTGACTAGGCTCATTAGAACATTCATGGCTTTTCCAGCAACGAAAAATAAGTTTCTTTCTTTTATATGCACACTACCAGAAACTAAAATTTGTTGGAGCAGACCTGGTGACAACAAATAGCTTTTAGATTTCATTTTTGCAATTTACCTTTCTGTAAAGCGTGATTTAGTTTTAGAATTTTCTTTTCCCGCATAGTGTGATTTAGTTTTGAGAATTTGCCTTTCCCACGCAATGTAAATTAGTTTTAGCATTTACTTTCTAGTGTAGTGTGAATTTCAATTTATGCAAGAGTGATTTAGGATTTCAATTCTACAATTAGTATTACTACACATCGATGGGGTTACTTTGGGAGACAGTTGAATCATACTCCTGATACCTGCAGCTAGTGTGAATTTAATTTCCTGTCATGTGTTTTAATTTCATGTCATGTGATTTAATTTCCTTGCAACTTAGTTTCAGTAGTTGTTTAGTTGGCTAGTTCATTGTCAATACTTTGTAGCTGTTCATACCACTTTTTGTAATTAAGGTTATTGAACTACAACTTCATGGTATATAAACCAATGTAATAGGACATTGTGGCTTGAACATATAGTGCACGATAACTCGCAAGTTTCCAACAAAACCCATGTTGACAATTAATGTACAAACTTCTTAGTTATCCTCTAAGAAATTAGAAGGTAATTAAAAATCCCATTAGGCTCGAAACCACCAAGGACGTGTGGGTGTTTATGACTGGTAATGGCTCCCTATATCCTTCTTTAAAACCACTTCGCTCTTGATCTATTACCACCATGGTATACCAGAGTGGTTTCTTCCCAAGAGCACGAAGCGCCAACAAAGATGCCACGCGACAAAAGGGAGGGTGAACTAAAAACAATGTGAACTACTCACATATGGACATGTTCTAGGTGGGATCCATCAACATCAAGTGATGTCACCTAGACTCTCCAAATAAAGGTGCACCAGTTGTGAAAAATTTGAATCATATTTCAACTGTTAAAGGGTAGAAATACTCAAATATTATTTCCATTTTACCCCATCAAGAAGGAGTGAGATCCACCTATGCAGTCGCTACAACCTAGTCAGTACCAGAGCACAGAATACAAATACAAACACGGGATTTACCCTCCAGGTAATTCTCATACTATTCCTTTTTCCCATTCTTTCTACCTTCATGTGAAATTTGTAAAAAAAAATTACACACACACTAATTCTGCAACCTCTCCCTTTTACCCACCTGTCCTTTTCAAATCTTCCACCATGATCTTTGCATCCAAAAGTAAACCTCCAAAACCCTGAAGTACAAGAGATGAGAATATATATGACCAATATGCCAACATTTTCGACACCGTGGTGATTGTCTCAAACCTCATCCAAACTATCCATGAGGCCCAATCCAACAGCGTTTTCGGACGATACCCTTTCCATCTCTGGGAAACCAATTTGGCCAGAGCCATTTGTCCCCACACCGTATACTTTCTGGAATTTTCCACCTTATGTGCCAACCAATACTCCACAAATGACCAAATCATCCTATATGTTGATTATTCCAAAACCTTATTCCTTTTAACCATTGAAGCCCTAGAAAAAATGTTGTGTTTCCTGGACCTTCCTGCTTTACAAATCCTGGACGAAGAATCCATTTTCGCGTCCTATCGAGCCATGAAACCCTTGGAAATAAATTAGGTCTTATCTCTGCACTTAAAAGAGGAATTTGCAATCCCTTCCTCATTGCCTCTGTATGAAATTGCCAATTTCTCAAACAACTCAAAGAAGTCCATTACCGTAATATATAGCATATTGGGGTATAATGATGACAGAACAGTGGATGAGACTGTTATTTTTTTGCTAAGCCTACTAACCCCTTATCGATGGGGTCATGCCCCCTAGGTTTGAATTATGTATCTATTTTTCTGAGGCCATCCACAATCAATTGGAAAAAGTTCCTATAATCGAGCGATTCAAATATCCTTGTTATATGTTTTATAATTTTTTGTATCAAAATTTTGAACACTTTAAAGGTATGAACTTGAGAGAGATAAAAAAAGGTAACCAATTGCTTGTATACGCCTAGAATGATATCATCCTAAGGCATCTTGACAATAGTAATTATAAAGAATTTGCCAACAAATTCATGACAATTACCTACTCTCTTATGCATGATGCTTCTCCTCCAAGAATGTTTCCAGAAAATCAAAAGGTCCTGCAATTGAGCCCAGATGTGAAGGTAGGGAACTAATTCCTCTATGAAGATTACACTATATTAAGAATGATATGGCTTTGAATATGAACCATACAAATTGTCATCTTTCCTCACACCAAGGGTCTTTGCAATGGAGTATGTGAGACAGAATTTGATCACTAATCAGCTACATTGTGTAAAATACAAGCACCACATTACATTTCTACTCCTCAAGGATTTGGTACCTTTACTAATAAAAACCAGAAATTCCCTCTAGGATATGGAAGATCTCTTGAGTAAGCTTAATCTAGGAAAGGTATAAAAAGGGCCTTATGACCCTCACCATGTAATATCTAAGCTCAGGATTAAGAATAGAAATTATGCTTATAGTTGTGTGCCTAGGCCTAATTGGGAGAAAATAGCTAACCTACAGACTTGGGAGCAATTCTTGGAAGTACAATGCAATGAGATGAGTCAAGGCACCATAGGGTCACAAATAGGGTAGAAAAGAGGAGTTGAAGAAATGTATACATATATGGATATTGATGATGATATTGAGTAGAAACCCCAAAGTAAAAAGGAAAGAAATGAAGGGGTCAAGAGATAAAGTAGACATTGGTTGAGAAAGTAGAGAGTGATGATCTTTCAAAAGTACTAGTCGATATTTTGGATAAACCAACAATAAGGAGGGATGTGCCACCTATTACATTAACATAGTATCCCTCCCTAGAGTTTCAATTTCCTCATATGTAGCAAGCCTCCCCCTCTGCAGGACTAGCATAGGTAAAACCAAATATTCATACTAGATACATGAACATAAGACAGAGAAATGTAAACATGGTCAAATATATCATAGGAGAGGTAGGCACAAAAGAGAAGAGGATAATAACTATGGCATATCACAAGTATGATACCCTCAAGGTGGCAGTTCTAGAGCCCGAGGTTCCATTTCCTACCTCATTCAGTGACTGGAGAGCAAAGGAATATAGAGTGGACTTCAAGCATTTTAGTAAGATGGATAAACTAGACTTGTACAAGTTGACAAGTGACATGATGTGGAAGGATGTATTTCACTTTGTTTCCAATGAAAGGAAATCGAGGTCATCATTGCAAATTTTGGAGAAACTTTTAAAAGTAGAAAGGGTAACTTTCAAAGGAAACCAATTTATGATTAGAGAGCTAGGGAGAAAGATTGTAGCTCTGGGAGTGGATCCAACAGAAATATCCCACTCCAAGTCTCTCCTCCAACAAAAGGATAATGATATTTCTCACATCATAAATAAGTTGAAAATGACTAGGGCATATCCATTCCAAACCCCAAAGTTTTTAAAGGCACGGGGAGAGAAGGAAAAAATATATGAAAGCATGAAACAATATAAGCATCAAGCAAAGGAGAATGAGAAAAGAGTGACTGAGTTGGAGCTTCAAATCTCTTCCATGAAGTTAAAGCATCTCTCTATGTCAAATCAACATGTTCCCCAAGTAGAGCCCTCAAAAACTAAAGCAGTTACTCATCTTGCAAGGGAAACAAAACAGCCTCTAAAAGAGCCAGAAGAGAAAACCCTAGCAGATCAATCAGTACAACATATGGAAGAATATGTCCCCTCTCAGCAAGCAGATTAGAGGGATGGAAGAATTAAGGAGTTGCAGGATGAACTACATGAGAGAGATGAGATGATTGAAGACTTGGGTCAAAGTGAGAGCGATAAATTAAAAATCCAAGTATCCAAGTTACAAATAGATATGCAGGGAGATCAATAACTCTTGAGAGGATCCAAAAGAGTGTTGTGGGATAAAATAGCTCAAGAAATCATCAACATATGGGATCATTGTGATGTGATCTAGGATGAAATATATATGGTCAAGATGAATCAGGAAGAAACAAAGAGAGTAGAAAAGGATCTTGGGGATAAATCCAAAGAAGCAGCAGAAATAATTGATTATTTGAATAGCAGGACCAAAAGACAATTGGAGGAGTTGTAGATTTCAAACAGAATTCATTTGATAAAGTTGGCAAACCAGATGATAGTCAAGTAGCCCTTGATGAAGAGGACCCTAAAGAAAGTAAAATCCCTAACCTCGGCGATTTTATCTTTCAAAAGTATTTTTAATGATGTCATAAAAATAGGCCTACCACATTTGTGGGAAGGTAATGGGGAAATGTACAAGAGAGAGGAACAGCATACCATATTGATGCCAAAAAAAGAGAAAGTAGACTTAGAAGTAGCATTAGGTGGAGATGTGGTGATTGATGAATTGAAAGTTGAGTTTGAGATATGGATCAATCTGAAGAGTTAAGAAGGTTAAATGCTATATCACACGATAAAACTACTAATGTTGAGATAGCATTAGATCATCTAAAAATGCACCATTATCATATAGGAAAGGAATGGCACTCAGTATCCAAATATCACAAGCTCATATTGCCACCCCATGGGTAGACACCTCAATAGTCATTAGGGTAGGTTTCAGGGAAAACATCAGGGAAAACATCAGGGAAACCAGCAGGGCAACCAAGTCAGCTAATTGAGCAAGTGACAATGCATCCAACTTAGCAAGTTTCCATGTTACCAACAGGTTGATTAACTGGGAAGACATCTATTCAAGCAATGCATCAGATATCGGCATAGACAGTTGGTCATCCAGCAAGGAAGCCAACTGTAAAAACAAGTGGACATCCAAGTGGTAAAGTAGTCACTTTTACAACTCAAAAAGGGGTTGAGTAAGAAAAACTGAAAAGGATAGGTTGTCACTTAGTTGTAACATAATACTGACATAAAGTGAAAGTGATAGAATTAAATATAGATAGAAATTTGTTGAAGGTAAAAAAAAGAGCTAATTGCATGCCCTACTGTATAAAGACTATCCGGGCTCCTATATAACAAAAAGAGGTTACTGCATCCCCTACAATATAAAGACTATTTGGGCTCATAATTAAAGGGATGGTAGTTAGCGTAGGGTTAATGTGGTTATAGTGCATAATACATAATACATATATGTATATGGTCAATGTTGATATAGTTTGTATCATGTATATATATTAATTAATAATATAACACTTAACTAAGAAGATGTGAATTTGGATATATATGTGTGTGTGTGTGTGTGGACATATATGGACAAGAAGCTGATATATGAGTTGGCTAAGAATTTGAAAAGAGTGCAGTTACTATGTGTAGTTGCTTAAGTGCCTTTTTTCCATGAGCATATAAAGGAGAATGTGTAAGTTAACTATAAGGGAATGAGGATGGTAACGTAATAACAAGTACATCTCTCCTCGGCTGAATTGAAGAGATGAACTCCAAGCAGGGTTGAGGTAGGATAAGCAGTCTCATTCGTGGCGAGAACGGAACTGGTGGCATCTAATCAGAGAATGAGTATGTATAAGAATTATAGGTTCAGTATCAGGTTGCAACTAGATTGGATGATGGAATCTATGAAGAGGTATGTAGCTAACTAGATCAAATATGTAGTCACAACATTCTAAGTGTCCTATCGAGTGAAGGAAAGCGTTGGTTTGCGTATCCCTTTATCAGTTAATATGTATCATGACTCGGTGTTTAAAAAAAAATTAAGTGTGTTGGGTACATGGCATGAATATTCCTTCATGCTCATCTTTACTTTACATACCTCTTCACCTAAATTCATATTAACAAGACTTGCACCATTTCCATCAAGGTGTAAGTTAAATTTCCTTTTCTAAAGTTCGGTGCTGACAAAAGATTTATGCTTAAAGGCCAAGGATTTCTACACCAACCCCTTATCATTTGAATTTCAACCTTATCATACCACTAATTTCCATTGATTATTGTTATAAAAATAACTAGCTTAAGATTTCTTTAGAAGATATTTACAAAAGGCTAATTTGTTTGGTCCTTAATCCAATAGTTGCATATTTCCTCATAAAATCTAAAGATTGAAATTTTAGTCATATCTATAAGATCCTCTTCATACTCCACCAATTCCTCCATTGCATATGTTATATCCTATATCCTTACACAATTCAATTAACTAAAACATGTTTTGTTTTCTCTTAAGAAAAAATATTTGATAAATTTATCATGGTGATATATTATAAAAACAGTTTCTTCACATCAAAAAACACTCATTGACTTTATTTGAATTAATGGATAATTTCATACACTAAATTATGTATATTTAAAATATGTTTTTAATAATGTTCTATCTAAATGAGACATACACTAAAAATTTAATATATTTTTTTATAATATTGTGTCTTACTTATAATTCTTTTAACTTGTGATATTGTAATTGGCTTTTAGTCCAAATGGGATCCACTATTTAAAGTTTCAATACAACATAATATTTTTTTAACTATAATTATATTAATTTAATAAACAATATCCATATTCATACATTGTAAGTTTCAACATTTAGACAAACTTGCAACTCTTAAATAAAATCAAAAATATGTATCAAATTCTTTTGTTATGTTCTACGGTTATGAAGTTTGGGGTTCTTTATAGAATTTTGGAGAAAGATTGAGCAAATCGAGAAATGTTTTATAACTTATAACATCAACAGTAAAAGAAATACATCCTATGTTATTTTCCTCATAGAATTGAGTCTTTCCCCCATTGAGAACATGACTATGACTAGGTACCTAATGTACAAGCACAAGATAAATAAGAGGGGAGACCATAGACAGCCTAAAATTGCTTTAAAAACTAGTCAAAACCATATATGGCTAAAGCAGGGTTAGCATAATGATGTCATATATCGATAACATTAAAATATTATTACATTTAAGTTTAAAGAGAAAATGTGGTGCAAGAAATATTTAGAAGTTAAAAGAAAATTAAGATATTATAAGGAGGTCATTAGCCCTAATCTAGAAGATCAAAAATATATCTCTATATTAGCTAGTTTAAAGAAGAAAATTAATATTGCCAAGATAAGAACGAACTCTCATGAACTCCATAGTTAAACAGGGAGTTGGATAGTTCCTAAAACTATGTGGATGAAAATCACTTTCTCTTAGAGTACCCTACATACACCCACATTATCTCTGTTTCAAAATATGTGTTACAATACAAATCTTTCTAACCTTCTAACTTGTCAAAACTATGTTGAGTTAGGAACCCTTATCTTTAAGATTATTGAGCATAGGAATAAATTTTAAAGAAAACTAAATAATTCCTTTATTTTCTTGTTTAATAGAACAAAACATCAACGTCTAGGTTACCTAAGGAATCCACAATATATCCAAGTAGTTGGTTGACAAACTTCAGAGTAAGAACAAGAAGAAGAAAAATATATAAGTAGTTGGTAGAGAGTATGGTTCATGAAATGTTGGAAATCTATTCCTTTAAGATTAAGGTTATGATAAACTGTAATTTAATATTAGTGTTATTATTCACATATGGTGAATATCAAGAGACATAAAAAAATCCAATGATGAATATGAAGAGTCATAAACTTCTTGGAAATGTGAAACCAAGAGTTAGTGCATTTCATGTTTATGTTCATTATGTTGGTTGCATTGTTGCTCCATTAATCTAGGTAATCGTGCTCATTATGTTGGTTGCATTGTTGCTCCATTAATCTAGGTAACCCAACACAGGCATTCTTGGAAAAATAACAAGTGAGATAGTTTATTCATACATTCTTGGAAAAAGCCAAAAGTGAGATAATTTATTATGAACCAGTTTTGAATAATAAGAAATCACACAAATAGAGCATGCATAACCCCCATAGGTGTTAATGTTGATCAACGTGAGGAAGATGTTGTTCAAGAAAAGAAAGAAGGAATCTCTATCGAGGAAGAGAGAGAGAGAGAGAGAGAGATGTTCTAGATGGAGCAGGCGCCACTGAAGATCCAGGACTTTTTCAGACAAAGAGAGGTGTCGGGTTTGGATTAGGAAAATGCCACTGAAGATCAAGGATCTATTTAGATAGATAGATATGTAGTTTAGGATCAAGCAAGTGCCACTGAAGATCAAGAATTTGGTCCAGACCTTATAACTAGCACAGTTTATCTAAATTCCAGGCCATATTTGGAGAGAGGGGATCATTTATTGAAAATGTATGGCAATTCCTTGTATTGGTTTTATGTAAGTTTTATTGGGGATGATTGAGAGTGGAAATTCTTCTATGATTTTGAGGTATGTGATCTAAGTTATGTGCCTCTCTACATATGTTGAGCGTCATTCTAAACTTTGCCACTATTGTTTTGGATAAAATATTGTATGTCATCAGTGGAGAATGCGATGGAGAATATATATATATATCACTCTTAGTGTTTTTCATGATAGGAATACTAACTTTTAGTGATTTATACATTTATGGTGTATATGAAGTGTAATATAATCGTATAGGCCCCACGATAATTGACCTATAAATTCTTATGGATATTCTATTTTAGAACTCATTTAAATTACAATGATATTATGTTCCACTATGTAATGATTACATGTTTCTATGATTTTAAAATAATAAAGCATAGAGGAATTTCACAATCCAACATAACCCTTAAGGAATGCCAAAATGTGACATGGCCCAAAAAGTAGCAGTTTGACATGGGTAAACTAAGATGAATGTCATAATGTGACAAAATCATAGAGAAATTTACCAATTTGACATAAGTCAACCAACATGAATGTCGCAATGTGACATAACCATTGAGGAATATCATAACCCAACCTAGTACTTTAGTAATGTCACAATGTGACATAATCCAACCTAATTAAGGAACGTACCAACACAAAAAAACACTTGGTGAGCATTTCAGTGGATCATAACCATTGAGGAATATATTAATTCATCATAAGTAAACCAATATGAATGTCACAATGTGGCATAACAATTAAGAAATTTATCAAAATCCCATATAACCCTTAAGGAACCTCAAAATGTGGTATAACCTCTTAACTTCACAACATGACATATTATAGAAGTCCACCATAACATCACATGTGACATAATATTGATTTCAATCTCTTCATGCCATGATGTTAACCTTGGTCAACAATAGTCAACCATGATCAATAATAGTCAACTTGGTTCATTGTGGTCCATTATAGTCAACCATGATCAATAATAGTCAACTTGGTTCATTGTGGTCCATTATAGTCAACCATGATCAATAATAGTCAACTTGGTTCATTGTGGTCCATTATAGTCAACCACTGAAGTCACAAACAAGCATATCACTTCATTAACATCGCAATGTAACATAACCCATGATGAACATTGCAACTCGACAGAAGTCCACCAAGATGAATGTCACATGTGACATAATAATTAAGGAACATCACAGGAAATAAATCTTAATTAACATCGCAGTGCAACCTAACCAATGAGGAATGTAACAGTTCCATGTAAGTTGATCATGATGAATATCGCAATGCAGCACAACCATTCAAGAGGATATCAATGAAACATAACCCTTAATGAATGTCACAAGGTGGCATAACCCTTAATAAATGTCACAATGTGACATAACTGTTGAAAAACATAAAAATTTGGCATAAGTCGATGAAGATGAACATCACAATGTGACATAACCACCAGGGAATGTTGGAATCTATTAAAACCCTTGAGTTATAATGTAACAAAACCCTTAATGGATATCAAAATGCGACATTAAAAATATCAAAAATTTGATATAAACCTTAACAAATGTCACAATGCGACATAACCATTAAGGAATGTAGCAACTAAAACATAAGTCAACCAACATGAATATCACAATATATTATAACCATTTAGGAGCATTGCAATCAACGTAACCATTAACAAGCATTGCAATGAAACACAACCCTTTAGGTACATCGTAAGGTGACATAAACCTTTATGAATGTTAGGAACATAAGAAATAGCATAAGTCAACTAAAAATGAATGTCACAGTCTGACAAAACCATTGAGGAATGTCATAGTCCAACGTAATGTTGCACAAATTATTGTATATTATTTATTATGTAATTTTATTGAATATTGATTATTTTATTAATATTATTAAATATTTATATTATTATTTATTTATATATACGTATTTTAATATTATTTATTTTTCTCTTTTGTCAATAAGAATATATTCTTGTATTAACAAAACAAAACTAGATTTACATAGCAAAAGATTGTCTCACTCCTTAGGGAAGTCTTCTGACCATCATAGTCCATATTGTTCTTAGCATAAAAGAAAATCCTAACAACTATTGGAGAATACCAGCGTAGATCCATCTCAAACCCGGATCTATCAAGCACCAAGAGGGATCCAATTTCTTGAGGTGTAATTTTTTTTGTTTTATCTTAAATTTTTTACACATTAAGAAAAAAATTACCCCTCGAAATTGGATCCCTCTCTTTTAATTTTTTAATTATTTTTATTTTTATTTTTGATAAGTTATGAGCGAACATGAAATTTTTAATTACTTTTGATTTTTTATAAGTTATGAGCCGACATGGAAACGTAAAAAATGTGACAAACGTTACAACATATCCCCCATACTGGGTTGTAACGTAACGTGACAAATGTGATAAACGTTACAACATCTCCCCCATACTGGGTTGTAACGTAACGTGACAAATGTGACATGTGACATGTGATATGTGACATGTGACATGTGACATGTGACATCCGTTCCAGGATCTCCCCCATACTATTACTTTTTACATTTTATTACTTTTGAAAACGTTACATGTGACATGTAACATGTGACATCCGTTACAGGATCTCCCCCATACTGGGTTGTAAGCACCTCGTTTACACTCGGTGCAATGAAACCAAGCAAGAGCAGTCTAACAATGACAAGAGACATATGCATACCCATTGAAACCTAATCCTTCCCATGAATGGAAACCAGGCATACAGCCGATGTAGTTGCTCAAACAACCCAACCATGAAAACTAGAAAAGGAGATCCATAGGGCCTTGGAGATAGTTGAACTTAATTGCATTGCATACTATGATAGTGAGAATTAGTAAGCTAATAACTCGCATTATCATTTTTTACTAGGTCATGCATCCTTTGGTGAACGCTATGCAAATCCTCATGAATGCAACTAACTATTTACAAAGTGGATTCCTTGTCAACCTCTTGTTGTTGTAGCACTCGACTTGATAGTCCAATATAGACTATTTTCCTCTTGTTGCTCCAAGTTGTTCACCTGAGCCTAAAGCTAAACAATCTCTATCTCCTCAACCACCAATTAAATGTGGGGGGATGTCTTATGCAAAAGTATATTTGAGGTTGGAAAAGTTATGTTGTTACCCAAAGCACCCCTTCCACCTATTTGTATTCTATCCCATTTTCAAGGGGCCATGGTGATCACGACCATGAGGTGGTTCTTCCGGTCTTCACTTCCCCTTTGTTGGATAAAATTGTTGAGATACCAGATTTGAACATCCACAATTTCCTGGGTTTGGAGAATGTCATACCCTTTTCCCATATTATGCCTCTTAAAAGGCCACTCGCCAATGAGGATTTGAGCAAAGATGCACCCCATCTAATCATTCTCAACTTGGCGTACATCAGGATCGAGTATAATCTCCTTCACCATGAATGCAACCTGACTTAACCAAACAAGTTATGGGATCCGTTCCCTCCACTTATCCCAAACGCTGGCATCCCCTTCTGGATTCATTCCTTTCGCATTTAAGCCCTGACATCCTATGACATGTCCGCATGTGGAATTAAATTGTTGGAGGGTGGAGGAGAATACAAGTATGGCCTTATGCATGCCACTGATATAGAGCTCAATACTCATCATTAACTAATCGTCGAGGTTCAGAAGCAACACGCGCATCCATGTAGTATTATTTATATTATTAATTATTGGTATTTTATTATTTATTATTCAATATTATTCAATATGAAATTGTATTGAATATTGATTATTTATATGTATTTTTTAATAGGAACAAATGAATATATTATCTTAAAAAGTGGGTGAGGAAATCCTTAACAGCCAAAAATATAGAATAAGAGTTTAGATAAGTTTTTTGTTATTTGAAAAGCAAATCGTTCGCTCAACATATATAGTCAGATTGAGTACAAAATGTTCAAAAAAATCCTAAAATTGCACTACTTAATGAACTTTCCATGGATAATTATGCAAGTATAAAACATAGATCTAAACCAATATCGGAGAATACATGGCTACTACGGCCTTTGTCCATCAACTACTCATTCTATGCAATCCCCTAAGCACTTGGTTCTTCAATTTACTAATGGAATCTAATGTACAATCTCCTCTTTTGTTTCCTTCAAACCCACACACTATCTAACTTGGGATTTATTTCAGGCTTGAGAGAACCCCAAAATCATATCAAAATGCATCTTAGATTCAATGATAAGCTTCTTCATTTTTCCCCCTTGCTCCTTGACCCTATTCTCTAGCTCATCTTGTCTAATGTCATGTTGCTCCATATGAGAGGTAATGTGGTCAATGGATTTCTTCATGCCATCCATTTGAGAATTAATCCTTCAAAGATCAATATCCCTTATTGCATTAAGGGATACCCTCCAGCCACGTCCTTATTCAATGAGTTGGCCATATCACTAACTATCCATTGATAAGTAGAAAAAAAAATATATAGACCCAACAACTCCATAACAACCCCTAGTAAAAATAAGGACAGAGGAAAGAAGGAACTACCATAGGCTTAAAGCCTCCAGCTTAAACAAAAACAAATCACTATCATCATTATCTAAAACCAAAGCGAATTCAAGCACTAATCTCTTGAGACCTAATACTTAACTCTCTCTACAACCCGAAGGTTCTTGCAAAGAACTTTTATGTTGGCTTGAGCACTAGCAACTTCCCTTGGTACATTTAAATTCTAGCTTGAGACATGCCAAGAAATCCCATCAGCATTAATGGAGCATGGATTGTTGGCCATATTACTCAATACTTTCATGGATAGAGTAAAAGTGGGAAGCAAGTTGAAGGCATTCGAAAGAGGAAGAGCTCCCTCACTCAAGATAAATGTGGCAAGACCCTTTGCACAGTAGAGATAAATTCTCCGCCAATTAATGTGCATGCCAAGCATGCCTCCAAAACCCATAATATTAACCATTTTCTTATGGATTAAACTCATTCCAGTGATTTTGAAATTTCCTAGGGCATACATCTTCACCCCTGAGGCCCTTCATTTTGCACCAAAACTCTTTAATCAAGCTTGACTGCTTTGTTGGTTAGTTGTTCTACAACACGATTATTATGGTGCCTAATATGCATAAATTTTTCATCCTTGAGGCCTTATAGGTTTCGGGAAATTTTATCATGGATCTTGCCTTATAGTTCTTCTCCTTACCTATTTTATGACATGGAGCGAGTCACCAAAAATTGTTACCTGTTGTAATCAGAGGCCCTTCACAATTTATGTTCCTAAAAGTAAAGCATACATTTCGACTTGATTGTTTGTTGTGAATCCCATACCCCAAGAAAACTTCATTTTTTTTTTCCATCGGGGTCATAAAGAACCGAGAGGAGAGAGCTACTCTACAACCCAATATGGAGGAGATGTTGTAACGTAACGTAACGTTACCATAATTAAAAAAATTCATGTCGGCTCATAAAATAAAAAATTAAGAAAAGTAATTTAAAAATCTGTGTCGGCTCATAAAATTAAAAAATTCCATGTCCAAAATAGAAAATTAAAACCTAAGCCTGGGTCTATCAAGCAAGAGAGGAATCAAATATATTGATTTTAAGATCAACAAAAAAAACTGCACATCAATAAATTGGATACCTCTCGGTGCTTGATAGATCTAGGCGTAATATGGATCTGTGTTGGTTTATATTATTAATTAATTATTATTTATTTATTTTATTATTTAATATTGATTTTTTAGTGTAACTAGGGGAATCGACAACTAGTGTCAAGATCATACTCACGTGACACGAGGTCAATTACATTCCACTACCATTATACCCCTAGGCATACTAATGCTACCCCATTCACAACACATAGTGTTAATCGTGGTTTGAACCCACGACATCACGAGTGCATTACCAATGCACCCTATTTTAAACTGATATACACCTTGGGGGCTATTTAATATTGAATATTATTTATTCCTATATTATTGAATATTATTTATTGTGAAATTTTATTGAATATTTATTATATATCAATTATTTATTGTTTATTTATTATTGAATATATTTATTATCTATTTATTATTATTATTATTATTATTAAACATTAATTATTATTATTATTTTATTTTGTCATTTTATTGAATATTGATTATTTTAGTTATTATTTATATTTTTTCTTCATTCCCCCTACAGCGGGTGATGAATGAGGACAACCCAACTGACAAGACCGTTGGACAGGCAGATGGACACGCACCCACCGAGGATGGCCACAAGGCATGGCACGCGCCAACCCATGACTCCCATGCGACTTCAGTTATGTAAACAGTACAACGCACATGGACCCTTAAATCATCTCTCGAGTTGGGAAACTGACCCCCAGGGAGCTCCTTCGTGCGCACAGTCTCTTCCAATGGAAAGTTATGAGTGCAATGGTATGCCGGTGTTCAGGGTTAAAGATGACATTGGGGGCAAATAGCATAACAGGAAAAGGAACAGACGTGTTTATGCTTGGTACTGGGAAGACGCTCGAATCTTTGCCTTGAGCCTCCCGATTTGTGGAACTAGGTCCGCTGGAAACTAGTATGTTGGTCTGATAGTCGTTGCTACCGAGATGTCACCTGCAAAATGCGCTTACATCTGGTGTAAATCGAAACCGACCAGTCCCTCTCCTAGCCCGCCGGTGAGATTTATGAAGGGAGTGGTAGGGAGAGCCTGCCACTTCAAGGAGGAAATCCTGACGAAAATTCAAGAAGAAATAAAGGAGGTTGAGGATGATGCTCAGGTTTTGCAGGGTTTCTTTTCTGACAGTGAAATCAGAGAGGAATTTGAATTCTTGATCCCAAACCCTGGGAATACAAGGGGCCGCACCACCTTATATCAACAAACCTTGGAGTCTACAAAAGTCGGTGCTCGAGAAGGCGTTGGCTGACAAAGGGGAAGCAGAAGAGGAGATTCTATTGCAGCAGGACGAGATGGCTCCGATGCTCAAACAAATTCTCCAGAATCAAAAGTTGATTGCTCACCGGCTCGGCATAGAGCTTACTAAGGAAACCGGTCTCCATATTGACCCAACGGGTTTGGACTCGTAGACTAGTTTTAAGATTTGTTTTTTGAGCACTATGAGAACGAAGCATTATGATGTTTAGTTCCAGTTTTTGTTTCTTAAATGACTGATGAAAAACTCTGTTATTTTTTACGATGAGTCTGTTTTCTCAATTCTGAGAGGGCCCTTTAAACTCCTTAAACCTTGGTCTGGGTTTGTTTTCTCTACCATGAGAGGACCTTGTTTTCTGTACATTTGGATAATAGCAATATAAGGACCTATCTAACTTACAAACAAACAAAAAAAAATCTTCATTATTACATATTATTTTTATTATTATTTTATATTAAAAATTCTAGTATTTATTTTATTAATATTATTAGATAGATATTTTCTTTTTATAATAATATAATAATTCATTAATTATGCTTTGTGCACTATTGTCAACTTCCACAACCATATTATCATAAGAATTTGATAAATGTATATCGATGTCATTAAATGTATACAATGAGATCGACGTATATCAAACGTTTAATAATATGATTATGCTAATCATAAATATATGAATAAACAAATACAATTGATTCTCGTCCATTGGATGTAGCTAGGGTGGTTGGGAGGAACGATTGTTACCTCCTTACCAAGGTTCAATTCTTGTAAGCAACATGATGCTCTTGTTGAGCCCCTTTGTAAAGATTGAGTGGATTATGTAATCTGGCCATACCTTGATTCTCCATAATAGGAGATGTTGCCTATTTTCAAGTGAAACAAAAAAATACAATTAATTATCAACCTCAAAAGTTGAATGTCATTTAAGAGCTAACAATTTCATGTAAATGTTTAAGAATATATCCACCTATAATAAAATCTTATTAGGAAGGAGAAGCATGTGATTTTAATAAAGGTTATATCATTGATGATGATGATGATGATTGGTGGTTAACGTCCACTGAGACCAACTTTAATTTATCTTGTATAAAAATCATTAATTTAAAAATAATATTCTTTAATGAGAAATGTTTTTTATAATATGTTGTATATAAATGTAACAAGGGATTATTTTGTCCTTTATATTTTTTATATTGAATTATATATTTTTAATTCATAATATTTAAGTTAGAATTAAAAATATAAAATACATATAATTTAGATTAATAATTTGTTTAATTTATATTAATTATTTATATTTCAATTATTCCGTATATCTTGGTATCTTAATGAATCAACACCCTTACTTTGCTTGATACCTAAAATCTCATAGGACAACAACATTTTTACCTATATAACTTATTTCATAGCATTTTTCATTTGAAATCAATGTATATTTTTATTATAGTTGTTTTGAATATTTAATTTTTACTTCACTTTTAAAAATATCACGAAAATGTTTTTTATAACAATTATTTTAGTTATAAAATTTGGTTATGATATCATTGCTTATTATAAAAAATAAAATAAAATAAAGGATATGCACATTTCATAATTTGGTTTACATTAGAGTGTGAATGGGAAAATAAAATAATAGCCTTTGTATTTGTGCTTGTGTATTTGATTTGCAAAATTAAAGTTCTATGACAAAATATCATAAATTATGTTAAATGATTAAGTATATATATATTTAATGTAAATATCTTTGTCTTGGTATTTTTTAACTCAATTTTATTTATTTTAGTTGTTTATAATTGACTATAGTTGAATGCATTTGAATTTGGTCAAGTATACTTGAATTTGGTTAATTCTGGTTGATTATAGTGAACTATGGTTACATATAGTTGGCTCTAGTGGGTTGTTGTTGGTTATGGTTAACTATACTTGGCTTTGACTAATTTTGGTTTACTATGGTTCACTCTAGTTACCTTAGGTTGATTATGGTTGACTATGGTTCATTTTGGTCACCTTTCCTTCACTTTGATTGACTATAGGTGACTATGGTTGATTTGGTTCACTCTGGTCGCCTTTCTTTCACTTTAGTTGCTTATCATTTACCTTGGTTGACTACGGTTTATCTTGGTTGATTATCATTGACTATGGATAATATGTATTGGCTGCAATTTATTAAAGTTATTAATGGTTAACTATGAGTTGATGTTGGATCTTAACAAACCCCGATATTTATAATAAATGTCACATGTATATTAAACATATTACTAATCAAATGATGTTTTTTTTAGCATGCGAGCAAACTAGCCTTCTTAGGAGACTAATCAAAGTTAAAGATGCCAATTGTCCATGATATTAAATATATCATAACTACAAGAATTGCTTGTACTTTAACCAATTTTGTAGTAAACCCAAGAGTTCCCAATTTTCTATGAAATTTTGAGTTTTCATTAAATTTGCATAAGAATTTTTTTATTAAACTTTATGACTTAATTTTTGTAAAAAGTATTTAGATTGAGAAGTTTTTTATTCAACTCGATTTAATTTTTATTGCTGGTACTTTAAACCAATTTTGTATTAAACCATAGAGTTCCTAATTTTTTTATGAAATTTTGAAGTTTTATTAAATTTGCGTAAGAAATTTGTATTAAACTCTATGACTTAATTCTTGTAAAAAGTATTTAGATCAAAAAGTTTTTTATTCAACTATGATTTAATTTTTGTAGAAAATATAGATGGAAATTTAGGTTAATGTTTAGGTTAGAATAAGGTTTTGGTTGAAATTTCAATATTTAGGTCAAAAGCATGGCTTTGCTGGCAATTTAGGTTGACAATTATACTTAAATATGAATTTAATTCTTAAAGGTAATTTTGATATTTACTTTACATTATAGTTTACTTTCATCAACTTAAATTTTAGTATTAAAAGTTAAAGTTAAGTTTTTGGGTTAGTGGTTAAGGGTTAATTCAAGTTAGGGGCCAATCGGTTATTTGTTATTATTTTTGGAGTTGGGGGTTAGTGGATTAGTTGTTAGCCTCTAGTTGGATAAGGGTTAAGGGGATTAGGTTTTAGTGGGTTATTGGCTAAGATATCAAGAGAAGTGATCTAGTCTTAAGAGTTTGGGGTCAAAAGGATCTCTATTGTGTATCTATGTACATCATTGGTAACACTAATTAAAATAAACCAATAAGATTTTGGTAATGGAAGCATCATATCAAATTTAATCACCTAATCCATTAATTCCCTAACACACAAAGCTTATACCCTAGTAAGACACAAACCATATTTACCACGCTTAATTATAATTAACACATAAACACCTAAACCTCATAACACTCCTACCTCACTAACCCCTAATCCCCTATTCAACAAATTCCCTAGCCCATGAGTAATCAAAAAACCCTAGTAAATTAATATTACTTAGCCCGCATTGACCATAGTTAACCACCATTTATCATATTAACCATCATTAACTATATTTGACATGTGAATCCCCGAGCCTCCTAACCTACTAACTCTGAACTCTCTAACCCACTAACCCCCTAGCCACATACCCACTAACCCACTAACCAAATTATACGTTAAACCCTAAACGTATAAACCCCCATGAAGCCTAGTGAACCACTAAACCTTTTCATCCTTACACCATGTCAAGGGCCCAATACCCATCCCTCATGCCTAAAAACTTTGAATGAAGCTTACATTACATCTATGAGATAATAACTCGCTTTATGGTGCATTTAGATTTTGTGTGGTTCATTATCCCTAAAACTATCTTATAGGACCTAATATGATCATATTCATCCTAAAACCAATATGGACAAGGCCACAAGACCCATCCATGGTGTGAAAAACCTCTTAATCTCATATTACAATTGTGGTACAAATATTCCCTTCACAAGTCCTGTGTGGTGGTTTCAAACTGTGCATGATTGGGGCATGCAAAAACCCTAACCCTAATGGTTGTCAAGACATGGTGAAAAGTTGAACCATAAGGAAAGAAGGGGTTTTGCTCCTATGGTAATGATTCATTGTTCTTAGTTGAGCAAAGGAAAGGAGTGGGATATTGAAGCAAAGCAAAGAAAAAAAGTAAACTTGTAATAACCTATCCAAGCCACAATGTCCATCTACTCCATAGTATCTTCTTTGTGATTTGCATTGTAAATCTGAGAAATAAAGAGTAAGGTACAACCCTTATTTCTTGTTGGAGGTTTTCAAAATAAATTTTCTCTAGTACATCATGTGTTCAATCTACTAAAAACATATTATTTTTACTATTATAATAATTCTTATTTTCTTAGTGAGTTCCCATATTAAAAGTGATATACTTTGATATTACCTATTTAGCATAAGTGATCACTACACGATAGAGGATAGCTTTACTATAATTTGCGATAGCATCTTAAAATATATTGTGACAAATTATCAAAGTGGAATGTCCATAGTGGTCTACAAATCACTTCCATTTATGAAATACCAAGAATAGGACACCCACAAGATTAAAGAAAAAGATAACTTGTTCAACGAGACACTAAAAATGTCCCATTGGTTCAAGGCAATGTAAAACAATGTGTGGAATTGACACTGTGAAAAGGGCAAATGAGGATTTTTATGTTGTTCAACACACTTAACAACCCAAGAATAATCTCATCTACTTAGAAATTTACAAGCTTCAACAACTTCATAGTTCAAAAATGTGTTGAAAGGAACGGGTAGCATGACATCACATCAATGAGAAATGGCTTAAATGAAACAATGGCTTTGACAATTTAAAGGATCATTTAAGTCCATGTGCTCTAGAGTTAGCACCCTTTTTATGGGATTGATGTTGTTTAGGCATGTTGCCAACCATTTTACAAAAAAATTGAGTTCGACTAAATTATCTCGCACTCTTCAACCACATAACAATGCTAAGCCAACCATGGAAACCTCTCTCACATGGTAAGGGTTCTCCAACTCCTCATTCACTATTAATTGATGAGCCTCTAGTCTTGTTTGTGCCCCTCCTCACATCCTATGTCTTTCCATTATCCCTAGTCTCAATGGTCTTCTTATATTTTTCTTCCATTCCTTAAAAGTTGTACACTTCTATTTTGGTTGCACCTATATGTTTTTGTGTTATGCTCTAAATAACATTCTTTGGTAGGATCCCACAACAATGGTTTGATGATGCAACCTTAATCTTTATTTTGGACAAATAAAATCTCTTTGACAATGGATTGCATTCATGATCTTTCCTTCCCAATTTTAGTAAAAAATCCATTATTTGATTCCTTTTTATTTAGTTACATTCTTCTTAAGGTGGATTGCACTTATGTCCATTACAATATTTATATTAATTTTATATTATGATTGGCACACAAAATAAACTCTCAAATAGCACCTTTAAATGCACCTTTACATACATATACACTTAGATTTCAAATTTTATATATCTACATCATGCAATGGCGTTCAATGTACATGTTGAATCAGCATACTGGAGTCCAAGTACACATAATACATCCAACTTGCAGAGTCTAAGTGAATTGAAAATCACATGGTAGGTGATCTAGATTCTTGTGAGGGCTTTATCAAATTTGCCTCCTATTAGAACTCCATAGGCCTCTCTCAATATATTTCTCTGAGTAACTTGTTCTCTTGTCACAGTATTTGTAGTTATCCATCATTATGACATGTAAAGAGTTGAGACCATCATCTCACATTTAGAAGACATCCATTCTCTCATAGACTCAAATCTCTCGCATAAATCCTAGAGCACCCAAGTTACCACCTCCTCAATAAACACATATCTTTCAAAGCTCAGTTTCTTCTTTTGGTTAAGGATCTATGTCCATATGCAAGAAGCTTTGAATTCCCCATTCATGTGTTGACTTGAACCAAAACCATAGAAATTGTGGGGCCATGCCTCTTGGATGCATCTAGCATGCTCACTCCTCCCTCTGAAATTGGATCAATGCATCACCATTTCCCTATCCAGTTGCTCCCTATCTTCCTACTCTCCATTGATAAGGTTTCCCAAAACAACTACCCCTCACCACTCGCCCACTCAATCCATGCAAAGGACTCATCTGCTCTCTCGTAACCAATTTGCCAATGTTGACTTGTTTGATTACTCTTCACCTGTAGCCTGCTGTATCAAATGGTTCTCTAAGTCACCTCCATCTCATGGTCCTAGGTAAATTTGTAGCAATGTCAATTGTCCTACCATCAAGGTCATTCTAGGTAGATGCTCAAATACCCAATACATACCAGAGTCATGTAAGTCAATTATCCAGCATCATCCACAAGTAGACTCCTCAAAGTCGATTAGCATTAGTCATGTCTGTTCCATACTTGCTACGATAACCAATATGATCAATTTCTAGTAGTTGCGACTTCTCATGGGTGAATATACTAGAGAGGTGACTGCCAAATAAACTATGCACAAAATTGGCAAACATCATAGTGAAATCTATACGTCTAAACAAGTAACTAATTTACATTATTAAACCATCATCTCTATGCCTTTGGTATAGCACAAAAAAAATATTCCAACCAACATTTGTGTCCAACCTCAGCACTTATTTTGATCATTTCTATCATATATGAAATGAATTTATCGTTTCTAGAGCATTGTGAACCCTTGAAGTGAACAGTGAGTTATTGGTGAGGAATCCAACCAATAACCTTTCAGAAGAAGAAAAAACTCTCACCATCTTGCATAGGCTGACTGTTAAGTGTTAACCCAGTTCAGACACAGCCACAGCTATTCAATATCAAAACATGTGGTGCTCATGAAATATCATAATTCAAATTAAAAATATGCAATGTGTATGCTTTGAGGAACAACAGAGACCAAACCAGACAGAAGACTGTTATTTTCATTGGCAGAGCATTGAGGTAAATGAACATAAATTGTAATTGCGAGCTACCAAAGAGATAGAACTAATGAACGGTGACCTCCAAAGAGAAAGCCACTGAATACAAGGTGAAGAGAAACCATTACTAAGAACTATGATATAATCTCTTTGATTAGATGTATTTCCATATGATGTGCATATCCCCTACGTTTCAATGTGTATTATTTTGGACTAACATAGACCTAATCGATCCCACCAGACTTAAAGAAAACTGACCCTTTTACTTTTCAATGTGTATTATTTTGGACTAACATAGACCTAATCGATCCCACCAGAGTTAAAGAAAACTGACCCTTTGCAACTCCATTAAGCTTATGTTACAGCCATTCTGATTAGATATATTTCCTTACAATGTCCATATTCTATGCTTTTCAGTGTATTAGCATTCTTTGAACAGAGGTAGACCCCCGTAGATCCCAATATACCTGCAGGACAAAATCAACCTTCAACTTATATGCACAATCCCTGGTTACTTAAAATGTGCGGAACAATAAATAATATTCAGAATTCTAGATCTCTCCAAAGAGATTAGCCCTGTACTTAAATTAGATTTTCAATTATAAATAGCTGCATGGAAGTTCATATTCCAAAAGCTTAACCCGATCAAAGAACCACCATTAGAAAAGCAAACACTGAATATAACAACTGTAATTTAAAGTAGACATCGATGTCTGTCATCAGAGTGTTCTGAAATTTTATGTATGTATAAAGCCCTGACAGATGGTTTTTTTATTACAATTCTTGTTAAAACTCAAAATTTTCAAACTAATCTAGCAGCAGTAAGTACAAACTTGGCAATCAAATTTGTCAGTATGTTCCTCTTCTATACTATAAATTCAATCAGTGTCTACAATGAAAGAAAAATAATAACCCAATCCTACAGGAAACTCATTGCCCAAACCCTTACAAATAAAAAGGTTAAGCCAAACAATTCTTAAGTAATCACTAAAATCTCAGCTGGCAAATCTTCAAGACACTGTATGCCAAGCAACTAGCATTGCAAATCAATTCCACAATGGCCAGTAAAAACCTTAAACACAAAGAACCCTACTAATTGAAGAATTACATGGTGTTTCATGATTGAAAAACTAGACACTGGAAAGAAATTCTTGAAGGTGTTTTAGGTGTTCTTTTTTCCAAGAATATGCATTGTAGATGGTGGAAATCGAGCTGGCAATTATCCAATGAGATGAAAAATATGACAATGAAATCAGAAAGTTATCATGGACATCAGACATGGTCACACGTAAATATAATAAAATAGCTCTTAATCATTTAATCTCAGAGGAAATTTCAGGCATTCTCCACCTTTGTCAGCAAAGACTGAATGCCAAACACAACAAAAAGAATTCCACCACAAAGTGCAACCTGTTCACCAAATAACAAACAAGAAAGTAATCAGCGATTCAGCATAATCTGATATACTAGTTCACATTTCAGAAATTCTCAATTTTTGACAGCAAACACTGAATACCAAATACACCAAAACAATTCTACCAGAGTAAAACCTACTTGGCAAAAAAGCGAACAACAAAATAATCAGTACAATCTGAAATACATTTTAAACAGCAGAACAATTTACCATTCTTTCAGATATCCGAGATGCTAAACTCTTGCCTCCTAACACAGCGGCAATTGTACAAAGAGTCTGCCCTCTACAATTAGGAAATGTGCCATTAATTTCTAAAATAGTTTAATGAGAAAAACCTCCTACAAATAATAGTTTTTTGTTCATATGTGTCACACAGTATTATTACACTAGCATGAGATCGTTGACTAACAAATGTTTGGAAAGATTAATCTTTTGTATCTAACAGAACAATCTAGCTATATAACTCTATTAATGGTCCATTTAAATAATTATTTCAGAGACAGAAAGACTATCTTTCATAGCCAAAATATTCTTAAAGGAACATACAAAAAAGCCCCGAGAAGTACACCAACTAGATTCTCATCTGCAGCCAGTCCTATTGTAGCAATCTGCATAAAGTGTCACATTATAATGGAGTATTAACTCCAAATAGAAGAAAATGTGCATTGATGCCACATAGTTCATTCACAATTTTCCTTACAAAACCCATTTTCATGAGAAACATTCAATACCTGACTCTTATCACCCCATTCTCCAAAAAATGTCAATGAGAACGCCTGCAAATGTGGACTGAAAAATATTAAACCACAAAAGAAGAAATTATCTTCAGAAACCTGATGTAAATCTCATTGAAAGATCCAACTTTGTTACTTTACACTGTTTAGATTTGGCGTTAGTTAAAGGAGATTGCTTGCCTGTAGAAGAATGGGTGAGAAAAACTCACAAAGGAATGGTCTCTTTTGTTTTTTCATATCGCCATTCACCTACCAACATCAATAACTGTTAACTATAAACAAACAAATATGTATACTGAAAGCCAAAAATACTTTAAGGCTCCAACTCCTTGCAAACACTGTGCATACTACCATCATAATGAAGCAAACAGCTTAACCACCAATATTTATCATAAGCTCAAAAATGTAAACAAAAGCTAGGATAACAATTTCCCAAACAACAAACATCGGAATGGAATAAAATCGCATTCAGTGTTCATCAATTCATAAAAAGGCTTTTGCGGTTACTCCCATACCTTACCTTAGGTGCTTTTACTGTTGCCTTAGTTGAACTTCCATTATCTTTCAAGTCAGCAGACTGCATCCATTCACCCAACAAATATTCCAGTCTTCAAGAAATTTTTAAAAATTCCACAGTTGCATTGTGCATGAATTGAAAATAAAATGGTTGTTTAATAATCATCCATTGGCTGACTGAAAACCATGTGACTTTGTTGTAAGTATACTAAATCTATAACTGACCAGCTTAGCTTCCACCTCAGCCAACTCTTCCAACTCTCTGCAGGAAAAAATGTCACTACTTGTAAACTTTAAGAGGCATAGAACAGCGAAAATCATATCAAAAATTTCATCAGATTTGACAACACAATTTGAGTGTAAGATGAGAAATAGGTGTAGGACAAATGCACCCTTCCTCTGTGAGCCCTTCCCATAATGACCAAAACCCAAATGCAAAGAACAAGACTGTCATAATAAGATGAGTCCACTTCCGAGATAACTGCATCATTTTAACTAAGTGTTAGATAATCGGTTAGAGTTTGAATCAAAATAGCATCTCAAGAAATGGCTATCTTACAAAGGTGTGAGGATGAGGGCAAGAGGTGATGGAACTAAGGGAGGAAAATACCCCCCCACATTTCAGAGTATGCCAGAGGGTCAGGGAATATGAAACTTTAAGTCAAAAAATATAGAAATTAAATATCAGAGACAATAACCATTCATTTTCTATGTAACAATGATCAATGAATAACCCAAATAAACAAGCAAACATTAAACTTGATATTTATTATTTACTACACTGAACAAGTCAATGATTTTCTTGTTAGTAGTGAAAATAAAAATACAATGATACTCGAAGATTCCATATCATCTATAGGAATTATAAAGACATCCAGAATCAAAAATACAATATAGACCTACTGAACAATTACAACTAAAAGCCTGAATTCAAACAAAATGGACAAATATAAATCATCATCCATTGTTGAACAGCATTTTCAGTTATCCTATATGAACCTACTTATTGAGACACCTCTGAAGTGAAAACATCATCACTTCTCTGGTAGGGTTGGCCTACTTCTTGAGAACCCTCTGAAGTGTGCAAGCACCAAGCAGAGCTCGAAAATTCTGGCGTGTGACACTAAGTAAACATACCTTGACCTTCAGATCTGTTGAAACTTGATAGCCACTGACAATGCTTCTAGTTCTAACTATCTGTTTGCCAAGTAAATTATTGATGGATGGATACCGCACTCTTTTTAGACTCCTTGTGTAACCCAATCTTTATACATGATGCTGGAGGACATTGAAAATTTTGACTAGGCTACCTCTACCATGGACATCGTAGAATGCATAACAAAAGACATTTTGATTTTACACATACATGGATCTGCAGATTAAGGAGAAAATACATTGGAAAGAAAGAGCTTGTTTGCCTTGTGATACCCAATATACAACCAGATTTCGCTCTATAGTAAATTTGTGCACAAAAGATGAATCCTAGGAGAATGCTTGTGAGTGAGGATTGGTGAAATGGGTACAGTTAGACAATAATGCAAGTACAAAAGGAGATTGTTGCAACTGTACCTGCTATACTTTCTAGAGTACAAAATTGACAATACCGGTAGGTGGAGGTAGGTGGATTGTGAAATGAGATTTCAAGTATCTCCTATAATAGGAGTTTAAAAAAATCAAAATACAAATATAAAAACATTGTTGACTAAATCAACTATAACTCTCATCATTTTCTCCCTGCTGAGAGGAAAATGTCCCCAATTTCTGTTGATGGTACACATTTTACAATGAAGGACATACTAGTCTGCAGGAGCTACGTAAGCATGTTTGCTAGATTGACCCATGTGAATGCTGGGAGAAGGAAAGAAAGCACATCTCTTTGAATTGAAAGTGGATGCACCAAAGGTGAAACATGTTCGGCAGCAATGGTTGCAAGAAGAAAATTTTCAAATATCCTCCCTGCCGAAGAACCAAGCAACCATCAGCTGTTGAAGCACATGTGCAAAATATATCACCTCCATATCCTTGAGTTGAGTCCAACCACAAATAGGGTTGCTCTTAGAAGGATGTTACTCAATATACTTTGTCATTGGGTAATTGAAGCATTGTCTGAAACAAGATAAAGATTGGAATTTGGACTTGGTGATTGGAATGGCAACTCCCTTTTGAAGTGTGAGTCTTGTGAATTAGGTTGTTGTAGGTTGAGGGGTGTGAACTCTGGAGAACAAAGAGTCTTGAACTTATGGAGATTCACTAACCTGACAGATGCCCTTGTAGATAATAAGACATTAAGAGAACATGATGTAAGTTTTGTTGACTTCACCATCTGTGTGCAGTCAATAGTTCTTGTGGAAGCCATTGTAAATTGCCTTGCAATCATATTAATAGGGACTGCAAAGAAGTTGATTTGTAAACTGCTTTGGATATTCCACAATAAAGCATGTCATGTTGGAAATAGTGCAACTTCAGAAGCTATTCTTATTTATTTTATTATTATACCTCCTAAGGGAGATGATATTGATGTATTTGATCATGTAAACCCTTGAAAGAATCAATGTAAACCTTGGGGTGAAAGCACATAAAGAAAAGAATTATTAAATGTTATTTTATATTCCCCCAAGATAAGTCGGCCCAGTGGGTAAACTGCACCAAAACAGTGGGCAGTCTGCCCCAAACAATGGGCAGAACTGCCCCAGTCAGGTCGTCCCAGTTTGGGAAAGTCAGGTGTTAATTTGATGAGTATAATGAATAGGACACTAACTTAGTATCATATTTGGTGTTAGTTTGTGGGTTATATACATATTGTTCTTTTGGTAGGTCTCCACAATGTTGCTCAGATCATTACCTAACCCTTTGGCTTCCCATGATGACCTCTCCCCTTTTCCATCCCTTCCATATTGCATACTATAAATCCTTATTGATCTAGATACGACTAAGTGACTCAAGGACTCCCCCCCTCTGTGACCTCTTTGTTAGGATGGCCTCCATGTTTTCCCTGGTGTCTCAGCTCTGATGTGTGTCAGTGTGACAAAACTATATGAAGCCTGAACGCTTCCTATCGAATAGCCACCGATGTTGAATTATGAGCCCAGGTAGTCTAGCCACTAGAAGATTATCCCCTAGACTTGAAACAAGTGCTCCCCATCCTTTAAATTGGTTAGTGACTGGGAGGGTAGGTAATCCTTGAATTAAGAGGTTAAGCCTACTTTCTCTAAAAAGGCATTACTATGGCAACTCCATCGCACCTATGGACAGTGGTTGGCAGAGAAGACAAGGTCGTGTCATAACTGGGGCCCAGAAGGCTATCCAACGCTAGTACCTTTTAGTCATTAGCCAACTAAAGGATTGCAAAGTGAAAAAGTGCTCCAAAGAAAAGAAATATCAATAGAGAGAAAAGAAAAAGCATAAAAAGAAAAAATGAATGAAAAGAAAAAGTTGTAAGTGATTGAAGGGGGTACAAAGGGGTGCCTTCTAAACATTTCATCCATTTGTGAGACACCCTACTTCCCTAGTGTCTTTCAAACTAGCAAATGTCATAGAGGATACCTGTCTCCCTTCATCTCCAAGAGAAACTCAAGCCTTCCACTAATCATCAATTCACCTATCTTAGCCCATTGACTACTTGACCACCCATTCCACCCACTGAGGAAGGATGATCTTTGCAACATTGTGTGATGATTTTGACTAGAGAGTAACATGCATGTAACTCATTTACTTGTACTTGATGTGCTACTAAGTTTGTTGTGCTATGTTGACATGTCATGTGAGGAGTCACATGGTAATCACTTGTTATAGGATATGATCTAGTGTTTAGTTGTTTATCAATATTACTTATTATTGAGTATTGTTTCACCTCTATAATCTATGCAGATGATCATCCCATCATTTTTCACCTTGGTCAAAGTTTGACTTTTTTTACTTGGTCAAATCCAGGTTTGACCTAGTCAAACAACATTACGGGATTCTCACATACACATCAGAGATCATATTTCAATCTTTGAAGGCCAATAGGGCCCCTCCAAATAGCATTTGTGGAAAAATTAAATTAACTGGCTAAATTGGGAATATTTTCCCACGGTTTGCCCAAGTAAAAATTAAATATTTGGAGTTGAATTTTCATGAGGCATTTCAAATTGGATTCAGGCACAAGAATAGTGCATTCTATGGTTTTTGAGGCCAAGGAATGCATCTATGGCATCAGATTGTCATTCTAGACAAGGGAATCCTATGATCCAATTAATGGTAGCTTAATTATTTTTATCCTAAGGTTAAATTTAAAAAGTTCCTAAGGTTTTGGATGTATGGCAACGAGGCTCCAAAAGAGGAAAGTGATGACTTGAGTTATCTTATTTTGAGGCTCTAAACACATTAGCATAATCAAATTACAATTCTGGCATTACCCACTTCACATTTGGCATGTCATTTCATGGTGGGGCGCATTGCTTCTCCTTGGGGCAAAAGTGATCAAATCAGCCAAAATAAAAGCATAAAAATCATGTTATAACTTGAAAAATATGTAAGGGGGGACCCCTTAATGAACCCCCATGTCTCCTAGGCATCTAACTTGCCAAAAAGATGTATTTTCATGTTTTAAAAATGGGTTGTAAGAGGCAATTCGCCCCCCTCATTTTATTTTTCATTTTGAACTATTTTAATAATTTGTAAATGAGAGAAAAGATCCCAGCCATTGATCTTTTGTTACACCTAAAATCCACCCATCATTAGATTCAGTGTATACATCCCTGAAGTCACCTGGACTAAGTATTTTCATCTGGGAGGATTTTGCACTCATTTCTGCAATCTTTTGAGAGGTCGTCGCAGGTTGAACATTAGCAACATGCGACGTCGCAGTCTGCTCCACTGCAAGGTGCGACGAGGTCTGTTAATGGGCAAAAATAGCCTATTCAAGATCCTTCTCAAAACTTGCCCATTTAGGGGCTTATCCCTAACCTCTAGGAGAGTTGGTACTCGACCCCTAACTCTTTGGGAAGATCCCCTATCTCTCTCCTACCATTTCTCAACCTATCCTATCCATACCCTATCCACTTAGTCCTATATAAGTGAGGCTCACTCCCATCCAAAGGGGGGAAGGTCTATGGTATCCTTATGCTGATAGAATCCATATTGGTGATTGGGAAGTTTGTACCATCTTGGAGACTTTGCTTGGACATGTTGGATGGAAGATACGACGTTGAGGCTTTGGTTGTAGCTTCATCCTTTCTATGTATTCCCACCTTTTTATACAGTTAATATAATCTCTTTCCATAAATGTTGTCTCGTTGATGATGTTTAGAACTTTCTTTCTCAACTGTTAGTTTAGATCAGTTATTGTTTAGATATCTTGTACTGCTTGTATCATTTCCATACTGTCTTGACAGGTCTTGCAGCTGGAGATCTGATGACCACGAGACTTGGAGCAACAACAAGGAGAAGGATCCATGATCTGAAAGGCACAATATCTAAGTACTCGATCTATAACTAGATCTAGGAAATGAGTTTTGTATTCTGTACTATTTGTTCTAGACTCACATTGAGCTAGGGAGATCCGGCTCGCGTCCGTCGAGTGGATTGTCCGATAACAGATCTGGCGACCATACTGGGGAAGAACATTATTGTTTTCAATCTGAATGTCAGTTTCAGTTGATTGCTTTTCCAAGCCATCTCTTTGGCCATTTGCTTCTTAAGCCCTTTCACCATCAGATCTTCGCTTTGAAGAGTCTGATTGCCTTCCTTTGAGTTTGTTCTTCTCATTGGCAGACCTTTTTATGCTCATTATCTGGAGAATTGGTTCATTTTTGGACTTAGATCTCACTTGTCGCACCTAGTCAGTGTACCCAGAGCGACACTATGTTGTTTTTGATCTCTGTTCTTTGCCTGTTAGTTTGTCGTCGCAGCCCTTCCATTGGTATACTGCGACGTCGTCGCACTTCCCGCACTAGTGAATTGCGACGTCGCACTGTGCATAACCACAAAGTGCACCGATCTTCCTTTTTTGTCGTACAAGCACCTTTTCTCCATTTCTGATTTGAGTTTTGGTTTGTGTACAGACTCCTCTGCACGGTACCTTCCAGGCAGAGCCCCTTTTGTCCAGCAGTGTTTTGTTTGGCTTGTTTGTATTGGTTTTTGGGTCTTTTGAGTTTTGGATTCATGTTTGGCCCCTTGAGTAAAAACTAGTGTTTTGCTTGCATTTTTAAGCGAAATGGGTTCTTCAGTCATTTTGACCCATCTGAAGGTTTTGAGTTTATTTTTGGTTGAGTGTGATTGGCTTATTTTAAAGACTTGAAGAGTGTGGGATATCCATGTCTTTTTGAGCATCTCTTTCTTGGGTTATGCATCTTGTTTCCCTTACATGCTGAGCTATTCAATCATTTTTGGGAAAGATTGATTCTTTGTCTCCGCTTTAGTTCAAAGAAAAAATTGATTTTGTCACTCTTTTGCTATATTCATGAAATTGGAAAACATAAGTGTTCTTCTTACTTTAATTTGATCATTTGAAATTCTTGGTCTCACACTCATAAAAAGAAGAAAGGCTTGTTTCAGTTTTGTGTGCATTTGAGTTAGATAAAATTGTTAAGTGCTTATCTTTGTCTTGCATTTGATTGGAAACGTTTGTGGAGTCCTTCTTTCCGTAGCTTAGATGTGTCTTTTTCAAGTGTAAAAAGATAGGAAATGAGTTATAATTATTGCATTTGGTAGATCTTGAACCTTTCTTGAGTGTCTTTGAGTTGTTTGGGTGCTTTCCCTTTTTCTTTGGGAATTTCTAAATGATTAGAATGTTGTAAATATTCTCTCACTTTGTGTATGAAAAGCGTTTAGTTATCAAGTTCCATTTTTGATACATGCATTTGAAAATTGAAAGTGCTTCATCATTTTGTCTTATACATTGTTAAGATTAGCTGCATCTTTCATTTTCTTTACGCTTTTTGGCTGATTATTGCAGAAAGTTAGAATTATTGCACTCTAGGAAGGAATTCTTCTTTTCGCTACTACTTAAGTACTTTTGGTTTGAAAAAAAAAAATCTCTCCTTACCTTAAGTAGTTTTCATAGAAAAGGAAAAGAAAATGTGCATTATCATGTAGTTGAGGATTGCATTATGTTTACATTTATGTACTCACCTCATGCATCCACCTAACCGTACAAGATAAAATTAATGCTAGCTTAGGTTAAAATCATTTAGTAACTGTGTGTAAGTTGGAGATGTGTTCCGATGTCTTTAAGCGTGGCAGTTGTCGTTATTTGTCAGCACTGTATCCCGGGGGTATTGTAGTCTTCCACGTACTTATTGGTATATCGATCTCCTTCACGTACCCACCAAGTACCATAATCTGTACTTGGCGTATAACGAAGGGTGTATCACGTACTCGGTAGTATATCGAAAGGTCTCTTGCCGAACGGTTGTGCATTAGACAGCACCACTACGGATTTGAGCTCCCACGTACCTTGCGTATATCGGGAGACACCACTAGGATTCCTGAAACCAACCGAGTTAACCATTTGGCAATCTTGGCAAAGCAATACACCGAGAACAGCACTCGGGGAGATTAGCACGCACGTACTATCCAGGTAATCGAGTATGCAGGCAAGGGTACGGTCCCAATCCTCCTTGTCGCGTCATATTGTTGGACCCTGCAGTATATAGTGGTTTGCGATGCCTTGATAATCCTGTGAGGTTCCAGACTTTGAATCCACTCCTATTCACACAGTTTGCTTGTTGCTTTTAGACTTGAGTAGTGTTTGATTTTTGTGGTACTTTAGAGACTCTTAGGAAGCTTAGATATGGAAGATTCTTCTGGGACTACCAACCAGGGCGCCCCATTCCAGAGTATGCCATTTGTTATTCCCCCTTGTGGAACTGTTGGTCCTCCCTTTATGGCCACGTTGAGTCTTCCTGGATTGACGATAGGATTATCGGTATGGTTATTCTCCAATCCAGTTACGCCAAGTGCACCAATTGTGTCGGACCTAGGTCCTTCACCACATGAGCATCAATCTCATGATGACCCTTCTCCTTCTCCGCCGAAATTTGAATGGACTTCCATCTCTTCCTCTTCTCCTACTAAAAACTCTGATGTTAGTAAGAAAGCGAGCGTGAAGAAGAAGAAAAGGAAGATTAAGAAGAAGAAAGATAAGAAAGAGACCAAGCATCAACCATCTGCCTCTAATGGCACTCATTCTATGAGAACACCTTGTAAGCCAAAGTTCCCTTGCAAACTTTGCAAGGGTGATCACCTTCTCAAGAATTGTCCCGGTCTTTCCCGTGTGTCAGAAGTGTGGTCTAAAAACTCCAAACCGGTTGTATCGTCAACCTCTGGCCATCATGTTGATGACACTCCCTCAACTAGTGACCCATTGGTGAAGGGTCGGAAGGGTAGAGCCGCAGACCCTTGTTGGATATCCAAGGGCATGCACGATACTTTCCTTTGTCCAAGCATGGATGAAGCTTCACGGTGGTTGGAAGATATTACTAGTTCTCAACAGGTGCTTCCAACAAGTGATAGTAAGTTGTCCCTCGACCCCCCACTGGTTGACCAAGTGGTCAATTCAGTTTCATCTGTAGTTGATCCCACTCTTCCTTCCGAGAGTGAAGTGATCGAGTCGCTGTGAGCTCCACTCGATCCCGCTCTTTCATTGGAGAAAGTCCAGACTGAAGCAGTCACCATGACACAATCTTCGTCTCATTCTTATCTTCCAAGTGAGAGTGAATTGGAAACCACTGATGTTTTCCTAGTCAGTTCAGAATGTCATAGGCAAGGGGAAACCCTGTCCATTCCTACAGGACCCCCTCCAAGTACTGAGGTCATTTCATTTGATTGGAATGAGCTAACAGAATCTCGTCTTCCTTCGAGTATTCCTTTTCAAATATCTGTAGGAGTTTCCGATAAAGAAATCTTTCGTACGATAGTTGATGAGGGAGCTTCCATTAGTATTTTATCCTCAACTGCTTGGCAAGCTATAGGTTCTCCTCAGCTTGTGCCAGCAACTGACCAGATTTTGGCTTTTAATAGAAGGCCTACCGGACCTTTAGGGATTCTCCCACAGTTACCTGTCACGTTGAGAGGTAAAATTGTTTATGTTGATGTCATGGTTGTCCAAGGTCCTGTAGATTTCAATATGCTCCTTGGACGTGATTATGTCTATGCTATGAAATTTGTAGTGTCCACGCTCTTTCGAGTGATGTATTTTCCTCATCATGGAAATATTGTGACCATTGATCAGCTTTCCTTCGTGACACCCACTCATCATATGACTCCTAGTCATCAAACTTCCCTAAATGTTCCGCATGTTTTAGTGGTTTCTTCCCCCTGAAGATGGGGGGTACGAGCACGGTTTATGTTATGTTTCAAGCTCATTAAAAAATGAAACCAACCACCCTAGCATAGTTTCCCTTTGGTTTCAAGCTTGCATAAAAATGAAACCAATCCATTGGAGCATAGTTTTATTCTATTTCAAGCTCGTTAAAAAATGAGATAGACCCCTCTAAGCATAGTTTACCTTTGGTTTCAAGCTTGCATAAAAATGAAACCATCCACTCGAGCATAGTTTTTTTTCATTTCAAGCTCGTTAAAAAATAAGATGGGCCCCTCGAGCATAGTTTTATTCCATTTCAAGCTTGTTAAAAAATAAGATGGGCCCCCTCAAGCATAGTTATTGTCTATTTCAAGCTTGGGTAAAAATGAAATAGATCTCCCTCCCTTCAATTCGAGTCTCTCGCTAGAGTTAGAACTTGAACCTTCATTTCCTCTAATTCTTGTTCCCCCCCCCCCTTAGTGAACATTTTCATATTAGTAGCCAGGTTGGTAGTTGGGTTAGCAAGCAGCATTTTTTGACGAAATGAAGCTTGGGGGGCATACCACGTGTCGTACCATCAACAATCATGTTGAGGGAACACTACCATGTTAAGCCGCTAGCAATCATGCTGGGGGCATTTACCAACCCCTGGGCATCATGTTGGAAGGAACCCGTCAATCGGCCTTAACCTATGAGCATAGTTCCCTTTCTATGTCAAGCTCGTTAAAAAATGAAATAGGTTGCCGTGAGCAGAGTTCTAATCTTGTGTCAAGCTCATTAAAAAATGAAACAACTCATTTTCCATTGAGTCGAGTCTTCCCATAGACTTAGTACCTGAACCTTCTTTTCACCCGCCTATGCCTTAGACGAATGAAATGAAGCTTGGGGGCATGTCTTCAACCTCTGGAAGTTACGTTGAAGTCAACTCGATCGCCTCTCCACACCACGTTGGAGCTAAGTCACTTACTTTTAGCAATCATGCTGGAGGCATGTACCAGCCTTTGGATTTCATGACGAGAAGAAATCCACCATTGGGAACATTTTCGAGCATACTTTCCTTTTTTAGGTTTCGAGCTCATTAAACCATGAAAATTATCCCGAGCCTACTTCATTTTCTGTTACAAGCTCGTTAAAAAATGAAGCAGACATCATGAGCATTCTTCCAACCTACCTTCGAGCTCGTTAAAAACAGTAAGATGGTGTTGAGCTTACTTTTCACTTTTTTTCGTGCTCTGGTTGAAACATGAAAAGTGGTTTGAGCTTACTTTTTACTTTTTTGTGCTCTGGTTCAAACATGAAAAAGATTCCGAGCGCTTTTGATACCAATCTCGTGCTCGTTAAAAAAATTTGAGTAAAAAGGTGTGTCTAACGAGTATAGGTTTATCACTTTATCCGGCCTCACTAGACTATTTACGGAAAAGGAACTGTGCCGAGTTTACTTTTTCCTTTGTCGTACTCAGTTATCAACCATGACAAAGTTGTTCATGGAGTCCTTTTTAAGTTCTTTTCAGACTCCCTAAATAGGAAAAGATTGCCAAGCGAACTTGATGCTTTCACGCTTGTAAAAGCATTTGAATGATCGTCTTTCTGATGATAGTTTACCCCTTTTTTGGACCAGGGAGCACTAATTACGAAAAAGGTATACTCCAACCAACCATGGTTGGAAGAGTCCTCTCCCGCGTTGTTTTACCCTTTTTCGGGTGATGAGGCTAACTTTACGAAAAAGGACCGTTGGAGTCTCCTTTAGTTCTTTTCAAACTCTCTAAACATGAAATGACGCCGAGTTTTCCTTCTCTGGACTCGTTAAATTTTGAACATTGAAGGGCCCATCATGGGACGAACCCCTCCTATCCCAGGTTCGAAAAATATTTGGGACTGGACTCATCTATGAGATGAGCTATACCGAGCATCTAGTTACCCTCATCAAGCTCGTAAAAAACACGTGAGGCACTCATCATTCATGATGGGGAAAAAGTGTTTGTGTTACATACCTTAGTGGCAGTATATAGTCGTTCTTGAACATGGCACTCATCTGCATTCGCATACAGTACTTGGGTCATCTGTTTGTCTATGAGTCCCCGCTTACTTTCTGAGTCCTGTTACTCCTCTGAGTCATTCAGAGAAAGCTTTCATCATCAGTTGCATTAGAAGTTTGCGTCATTCTCATTATGTCAATACTGCCAAGTCATGCCATGCCCATGTTCAAGAACACGTCTATCATTTATCATCTACAGTCAATACACACGTCGTCATGCCGTTGTTACTTTGAGTCAGTCTTACATGTTATTGTACCATCCGATCCACTCTACACATCTTTTGTCGTGTTTCGTGTCGATTGATGGGGGATTCATCATGGCCCTCCTTCGACGGATTCATCCTTGTCGACTTCAACACATCATCCGAGGATTGAATCTAGAAACCAGTCAAGTACCTTGGCCCTGCATGCATCAATGGCAGGTTACCTTGCTTTCATCATGAGTTTACATCATTGACTCTTGATTGAAAGATTTCATCTTGCGTTCGACTTCAAATCATTTATTCACGCTTGATGATATGTACCTTGATACCTTGGGAATCATTGACATCAATGGTGATCTCCCTCGCACTTGTTAACAGTTTACATCAATGGCCAGTAATCAAGTGGTTTCTACCATGTTCGACGTCAAGGCATTTGTAATCACATGGATAGATTCATATGATTGCGGGTTCAGCTTGAAGACCCTAGGAAGTCATGTTTTACCCAGGTTGAGATGGAGTTTGTATTGAGTCACATTACACGGATCCACTTTTGTATTGTTCGTGGCTGTGTTATCATCTCATCATGGATCTATGCTTATGTCTAGTAGCCATGATTGTGTTCAGTCGATCATTACTACCATGGATCTGCAATGTATTGGTCGGTAGCCATGTTGTACTTCATATGAGATTGTCCGTTCAAAGTCAGTTGTATTGCATCAGCGTCCTTCGTCCGTCGAGCCTATTGCCATTATTTCTTTCAAAGCACTTCACCTGTACATCCTTAACAGCCTCATGCTTTGGGGGGCATTCTATTACACCTAAAATCTACCCATCATTAGATTCAGTGTATACATCCCTGAAGTCACCTGGACTAAGTATTTTCATCTGGGAGGATTTTGCACTCATTTCTGCAATCTTTTGAGAGGTCTTCGCAGGTTGAACATTAGCAACATGCAACGTCGCAGTCTGCTCCACTGCAAGGTGCGACGAGGTCTGTTAATGGGCAAAAATAGCCTATTCGAGATCCTTCTTGAAACTTGCCCATTTAGGGGCTTATCCCTGACCTCTAGGAGAGCTGGTACTCGACCCCTAACTCTTTGGAAAGATCCCCTATCTCTCTCCTACCATTTCTCAACCTATCCTATCCATACCCTATCCACTTAGTGCTATATAAGTGAGGCTCACTCCCATCCAAAGGGGGGAAGGTCTATGGTATCCTTATGCTGATAGAATCCATATTGGTGATTGGGAAGTTTGTACCATCTTGGAGACTTGGCTTGGACATGTTGGATGGAAGATGCAACGTTCAGGTTTTGGTTGTAGCTTCATCCTTTCTATGTATTCCCACCTTTTTATACAGTTAATATAATCTCTTTCCATAAATGTTGTCTCGTTGATGATGTTTAGAACTTTCTTCCTCAACTGTTAGTTTAGATCAGTTATTGTTTATATATCTTGCACTGTTTGTATCGTTTCCATACTGTCTTGACAGGTCTTGCAGCTGGAGATCTGATGACCACGAGACTTGGAGCAACAACAAGGAGAAGGATCCGCGATCTGAAAGGTACTATATCTAAGTACTCGATCTATAACTAGATCTAGGAAATGAGTTTTGTATTCTGTACTATTTGTTCTAGACTCACATTGAGCTAGGGAGATCTGGCTCGCGTCTGCTCGAGTGGATTGTCCGATAACATCTTTCTCTCATAACTTGTAATTTCAGCCGTCTATCATTTTAGATTGGAGATTTAGCTCACTCTCAATCTATAAAAGAGAGTGAGCACTCTATTGTAAGGGACTTTTGGCCATTTTCAGAAATAGAAAGAGCAAAAATTGTGTGACTCATTCTCTCGTCTTTGGATTGAAAATATTGATTTGATCTCTTGCTGATCTCTGCTACATGTTACTTGGTGAATCTATCTAGTGTTGGGGACGATTTTTATTGTGTTTTACAAGTTAACAAAGGCCCATAGGAGCTAAGTGTGCCATGGCTCTCTGGAGAAGGGGGGCGTTCTGTGTGAAGAAATCAATTTGCCTTTAAACCTTCATTTTCTCACTAGCTTTCTCATTTCTTACTTGCATGCAATCTTTATTTTGCTCATTCCGATTCAATTTAGTTTTGTCTCAGCTAACTAATTCAATTTGTGTGTGGCAAGTGGAGAGAGCAAAGGAATACCAAGTGCGCCCCAAGCAAGAAAGACTCATTTTGTACTCAAAAGTTGTTGGAAAGGAGAGGTCACTCAATCTATCATCTAGAGCAGAGGTAAGTGGCACTTATCATTTTGATATCAGATATGAAAGTAGTCAATTATCAAGTATTTTTAAACTCTTCCCTTAATATTTTTGGGCGTGGGGGGGGCGCTTGAACTCTGTTTTGTTGGTTGTAGCTTTCAGCCATTTTTAGGGGGGACTTCTCTTTGTTTAAATGATTTAATTTTGACTCCATAGTATACACCTCCTAGGATAGGCACTGGTTAACATAGTAATTTCCAGCTCTCAAAACCTTGTTTTTGGCCACCAACATGAAAGTTTACCTCGCTGGTCTAAGTTCCAGATCTGATTTTAAAGCACAGTGAGGGGTTATTTTTATGTTAAGAAAAACTTAAAATCAACCCAGCTCTCTTATTTATATTCATATTTGACTTCTATGAGCTTTTATTGTCCAAAATCCCATTGAAACACCTTGATATTGAGCTGGTAATTCACACTTAGCATACCTAGTCTCTAAGCTTTATTTCATAACTCTGTTGGTTGATTTTTGTTTGTTGGTTCATAATCCACATAAGTACATATATCAGACCAGCCATCTTATATACTTAGCTTAGCCATTATTTGCATACTTTGAGGGCATTAATCATCTCAAACAGTTAGTAGTTCACATCTAGTCTGTCTGGTGCTTGTTTTGCTGTCATAGGAGTTGTTTTGAGTAACTTTTGACTATGGTTTGTGTTGATGTTTCTCCAAGTGCAGCATCGGGCAGACATTCACTCACGGATAGCCATGCTGATTTGGCTAGTGAGGCCATGCTGAATTGGCTATTAATGAATGATACATTCACATTCTAGAGGTGAATGGCCCGGACAGGAGCAGTGATTCTCCCAATCATATGGTGTGGAGATGGTCCCCAGGGTGCTCTCACATTGCCTACTCTAGTAACGGAGTGATCTATTCTATATTAGAGTGTTTGACATGTTTATTTTATTAGGGGCTTTCATTCCCTTATAAAATATACAAGTCTAACCTAATGTTGAAATTGGCATAGTCACCAAGAAGTGTCTGAGACTTCTTAGTGTGAGTCAAAGCAACATTCGGGCTCTATGTGGTGAATAGACGAGTATGTGATGGAAAGCTGAGGGCACGCTCTTGGTTAGTACTTCGGAAAGCAAAACCAAGGACACCTCCCATGGCTAGTCTGGATTTGCCTCATGCGAATTAGGGAAGCATAAAGAGAGAGGTCCTTGCCCGGTGTGACACAATTGGGGCAAGGTCCTAATTCGCCGCAGGTGTAGTGGTCAAGTTCTCTGCCATTACAAAGAGACTATTAGACTTTGCGACAGCAGGTACCTCTAAGCAGGAAAAGGAAGACTTGGTCAAATTGGTTAGAGAGTATAGAGATGTGTTTTCCTTCACTTATGATGAGCTTAAGGCATATAAGGAAGATGTCATGAAACATACTATACCAATAAAAAGGAACTCTAAGCCTTTTAGACAAAAACTTAGGCAAATAAATCCTAAGTTAGCGGCACCCCATGTTCAGGAGCTTCAAAAGATGTTACACCGCATTCTTCATGGTCATCCAACTTAGTGGTGGTCAGAAAAAATAATGGTGAAATTAGAATATGTATTGACTTCATAAATCTAAACATTTCTTGTGAGAAGGACAATTACTGTAATATCCCAAACTGATTTTTTTTCTTTTTGTGTTTGTCTAGTAGTCTGATGTCTCAAGGGAATATGAAATATGCATTGATCTCTGCATGCATGCAGTTGCATGCAGAACTATAACCCAAATATACTGAAATGCTATAAAATAGGAGGAATTAATGCATGTACATACCAGTATGTAGATCAGCTGTTGTAGATAAGGATGATCCCAGCATGCAAGAATTGTGTCGGTGCAGTAGGAAGATATAGCTAGACGTCCTCCAGATGAGAATGTGCCCTCCTCCAATACTAGAAATGCTCTTCAATAATAAATACTCAACTGATGAAGCTCCCGATGAAGCTCCCGATGATGTGTACTAGGGTTATAGTGCCCTTCTAAAGAAGATGGAAGCTGCATGCAAAAGAACTGATGGCTCAACAGCCCAAAACGTGAATATCCTTCCAAGGAGATTTGCCCCAAGCATGCAAGACGTCCTTCAATCAGGATGAATGATGATAAGTTGATAACTAGCTGAAGACTCAAGCTGAATGGCCCTTCATCCAGGGGAAGGGTAATACCATTGCTCTGAAGAGAATGAGAGCTGCATACAGAGAAACTGAACCCCGAAGGCTGGAAAACGAATAGGGAGGTCCTTGGACAATGCGCCCTAGCAGGAGGATGACTCCCTCAATAACTCATAAAATATAACTCTGCAGAAATTGAATAATAGTTGTACCTGATGATGAAGCAATGCTGAATCTGGATGATCCAACCTGATGGCGACTAGGGAAAATAGATTTCGCTACCGAAATACACCAATTGCTGAGCATGCACTCAACCCCAACTTAGCTCGCTAAATTCTCCAATTCAAATCCTCAAATCAATAATCATATAAGCATGTCTTTTCCATTAGCTTTACCTTTCTTTTATAACTTTCACCTGTCAAACCTAACTTTGACCTAATTAGGTCACTTTACCTTCTAATTCGCAGTTGACTTGCATGCAGGTGTCTGGAGACTCAATCAGGTGCATGCACCATGAAATAATGCTCGGATGTCATGCATGCAGGTGGCCTTTGGCTCTGGTGGCCCCTGTCTACCGACTGATGATATAATACCTATGCCAGAGACTGCATAAGGCATCAATCCTCAGTTGATTCCCTGAATGTCAGTGCCTGCTCGAACCTATGGGAATCATATAGGTTAGCGGGATGGTCCTCAGTGCTTAAGCAGAAGAGGACATTACAGTCCTCCCCG
Organism: Larix kaempferi; assembly: GCA_027924585.1. Taxonomy (NCBI): domain Eukaryota; kingdom Viridiplantae; phylum Streptophyta; class Pinopsida; order Pinales; family Pinaceae; genus Larix; species Larix kaempferi. The sequence continues at coordinate 23,732,415 of BSBM01000318.1, read as the reverse complement.
CTTGAATTTGCTTGTCCTCAAGCAACTGTAAAGTCAGGTGCTGTAATACCTGTTCTCCTTCCCAAGTGGCCTCCTCTATAGGCATATCTCTCCACTGAACCAAGTAGTCTCTGATGATCTTGTTCCTCAATTTCCGCTCTCGCATCTCAAGGATGCGCTCGAGAATCAGAATCAATTGCCCCTCATCATCAAGGGGGGGCAGCTCGGAAGATGTAACAATCTGCTGACCCACTGCCTTCTTGACGTTGGAGACATGAAATACGTTGTGAATCTTGCTCTCTGGGGGTAGTTCTAGCTCATATGCTACCTCTCCGACCTTCTGAATTATCTTGTATGGACCATAGAAGCGAGGTTTGAGTTTTTCCGCTCCTTTCTTTTTTAGAGATGACTGTCGGTAAGGTTGGAGGCGTAAATAAACGAGGTCTCCTACCTCAAAACTGCGCTCAATCATGTGCCTGTCTGCATATATCTATTGTTGATTCTGAGCAGACTGTATGTTCTTTATGAGTACGCTAAGGATGTCTTGACTCTCTTGAATCCACTCTTTGGCCTTGGGGGCCCTGCTATCACCAAATATCAAATCTACAAAAGTTAGGGCATCATATCCGTATAGAGCTCGGAAGGGAGTCATCCCAATGGTCATGTGGTGGGTGGTATTGTAGCAATGCTCACCTAAGTGTAGCCACTTGATCCATGTCCTCTGCTGGCCTGCTACGTAATTCCTCAAATACCCCTCAATCCACTTGTTAACTATCTCAGTCTGTCCATCGCTCTATGGATGATAACTAGTGCTCATAACTAACTCGGTTCCCACCAACCTGAAGAGCTCTTGCCAAAAGGCTCCAGTGAATTTGCTATCTCTATCACTAACAATGGTCTTGGGTAACCCGTGGACACTGAATACCTCTCTGAAGAATAGTTTCGCTACCTGTGCTGCTGAATAATCTGAAGGAATGGCAAAGAAGTGAGCGAACTTGGTCAATCTGTCCACCACTACGTACAAGCAGTCTCTGCCCTGAACCTTGGGCAACCTTGTAATGAAGTCCATGGAGATGCTCTCCCACTTCTGCTTGGGAATAGGCAAGGGTTGTAGTAAACCAGCCGGGTGGGTGTGCTCTATTTTGTTCTGTTGGCACAAGATGCACTCTCTCACATGTTGTATCACGTCATTCTTGAGGCCCTTCCATGAAAACCTCTCTCTAATCTATCTGTAGGTCTTGAGAAACCCCTGATGCCCTGCTAATGGTGAATCATGCGATGCTTGCAAAATCTTCTTCTTGAGAGAAGACTCTGGGACTAAGAAGATTATGTTCTTGTAGTATATGATGTCATCAATTACCCAGTACCTGTCATCCTGAATCTGTCCATCCAATAGCTCACAAGCAAACTTATCTTTGGAGTACTCAACCAAAAGATGAGATCTCCAATCTGATGAGATGCTCATAAGGGACAAAGTAGTTGGTCGTCTAGAAAGTGCATCGGCCACTACATTGTTCTTTCCTTTTACGTACTCAATCTCGAAGTCATAGGCCTGAATTTTGCTCACCCATTTCTGCTGCCTCTCGTTTAGCTCTTTCTGCTCTAGGAAGTATTTCAAGTTGTTGTGATCTGTCTTAACCAATGTTACAAAAAACGGACCGGTTTAGGCAAAACCGGCCAATTAGACAGGTTCTGGCACCTTTCCGGTCCCGACCGGCCCTTCAAACCGTTTTTGGCCGGTTTTGTCCTGAACCGGCCGGTTCAGTCACCGAACCGGTCAAAACCGGCCGGTTCAGGTCAAAACCGGTTTTGCAGAGAAAACCGGCCGGTTCAGGAAACGATTTTTTTTATTTTTTTTTTTGAAAGGCAAGTGGGTGGGGGAAATTTTCCACATGGCATATACATGTACTTCATCTTTATATGTATATATGAAAATTTCAACAGTCTGAAATTGTCTTACTGTAGATTTGATTTTCAGCAGTCTGCAATTGTCTTTAAGATTTGGCAATTTTCAGCACTAGTTTGCCATGCTAATGTGAAAGCTGAAATTGTTAAGAGATTTAACATCAATATAAAAGATAAGGGGGCATATTTATTGCTATAAATCCACCTTAATTGCAGTGATTTCAGATCTAATTTATGCTTGAAAAGATTGACCTATAGGGTGTTGACATATGTTTGCTATATTTTATCTTGGATTGCCTAGTGTATTGGAGTAGTGTATTGGAGTTGTTGATAGATGAAATATTGTTCATTGTTTCTATTGTTTATTTATATTTCATTTCATCCTTTAGGCTCTAAATTCAGAAGGTTAAAATCCAGGAAGCCTCCTTGCCAAGAGAAATTTCTAGTTTGCATCAAAAGTCAAATTTCTACATGTTGAAGTGACAAGACAAATAGCGGAGTGATCAATGATGTTGAGATGGACAAAGTTAGGGCTTGTATGTGCTCACGCAACACATAAGCAACTTTTTGCCCAATTACATCTATCTTGTACAAGTATATTTTGTATTTTTGTCTTGGTTAATCTTCGATTGTTGAAAAGCATTTTGGAGTGAAAGTTGGTGATGGCATCAAACAATTCACTTGTCCACTATGATTGTTGAGGAAGTTTGATGCAATTCTTACTAGTGGGAAACTTGAAACAAAATGAATATCCTAAAAGGATCTTAGCTTACACCATCTAAGATGCAAGACCAGTAGATGTTTGATTCAAACATGTATTGCACTCAGTGCTAACTGCTATTTTGGTTCTATGCACTCTTATTTGCTATATAAATGAGATACTTTTCATATTTTGTGTATAATGGTTTGAATGCACATGGATGCACATGAATATATATATATAATTTTTCAAAATTTGAATATTTTATGTATTTTTGGTGATCCGGTTTTTTTTCGGTTTTGGTCCGGTTCCAGTTCACAGGGTCGGTCGGTTCGACCACCGGTTCGGTTTTTGTAACATTGGTCTTAAACTTGAATCTGCCACCCACTAAGTATTGCCTGAACTTCGTTAGCACATGGAGAATGGCTAACATCTATTTGTCATATATCGAATAGTGGCGCTCATAGTCTTTGAGCTTCCTGCTCTCAAATGCAATGGGGTGATTGTTCTACATCAATACTGCCCCAATTCCCTCTCCTGAAGCATCACATTCTAACACGAAGGGTTGAGAAAAGTCTGGTAGAGCTAATACTGGGCATGAACTCATTACCTTTTTCATTTTCTCGAATGTCAGTCGTGCTGTCTCCGACCAACTGAATGCCCCCTTCTTGGTAAGATCAGTGAGGGGTGAGGTCATCTGTGAGAATCCACTGACATACCTCCTGTAGTAGGTGCAAAGGCCCAAAAATCCCTTCAGTTCTGTCACATTTTTAGGTGTAGGCCAATCCAATATGGCCTAAATCTTCTCTAGGTGCACCTGGACCCCGTTGGCCCCTATCACATGCCCTAAATATAACATCTCTTGCATGCCGAACTCACATTTGGACATTTTGGCATATAGTGACTGCTCCTGTAAAATGCCAAGTACTTCATCTAGATGTCTCAAATGTTCTTCCCAAGTTCTACTGTATATCAATATGTCGTCGAAGAATACCAGAAGATGCTTACGTAACTGAGCCTTGAAGATGTTGTTCATGCATGATTGGAAAGTAGCTGGTGCATTAGTGAGCCCAAATGGCATCACTAAAAACTCATAATGTCCATAATGGCAACGGAAAGCGGTCTTTGGAACATCCTGTTCCCTAACCCGAATATGATGGTAACCTGAGCGGAGGTCAATCTTGGAAAAGTACTTTGCCCCCTGTAGTTCATCCATCAACTCATCAATCCTGGGGATTGGATACCTGTTCTTTATGGTCTTCTTGTTGAGTGCCATGTAATCGATGCACATGCATAAGGTTCCATCCTTTTTCTTCACTAGCACTACTGAAGATGCAAATGGACTGGGGCTAGGTTTAATGTACCCTAGTTTGAGCAGTTCTTTGATTGTATTCTCTATCTCATCTTTGTACCTCTTGGGATGTCTATAAGGAGTGGTGATAACTGCTTGAGTCCCCTCCTCTAACTCAATAATATGCTCAAATCCCCTATCTGGAGGTTGAACTGCTGGAAGGTCTCCGAATACTACTTTGTGCTTCTGCAGTAAGGCCTCTATATCTACTGCATGTTGTGTGTCCTTATCTGGTGGATTCCTGAAGGTAACCAAGCACTCTGTTGCCCACTCAATACCTCCCTGTCGGAGTACTACCTCCATCCTGTGTGATGTCACTATTGTGGGAGGGTAGGTATTCATCCCTCTCAATACTACCTTCTATCCCTCTACCCCTGTGAACTCCATCTCCATGGTCTGGTAGTTCGTGGAATACTTCCCTATGGAATACAACCACTGAACTCCTAATACCACATTCATGTCAGGTACATCTACCACATAGAATGTCTCTATCACTGTATAATTCCCAAGTGTCACTTTTAATTTAGGAATCCTCTGACTACACTCCATGGTGTGACCTGCTGCAGCTACTGAAAAACCATCAAAACTCTCAGTCTGAATGCCTTTCCTTTTAACCCATGCAGCATCAATAAAGTTGTGGGATGCCCCACCATCTACCAGCACTCCCACTCTGTGGCCCTGTACGGTACCTCTGATCCGAAGAGTGTGGAATCTAGGGACCCTTGTCATGGTAGCAATGGTACCTCCTGATGGTTGTCCCTCATCAGCTGTCTCTTGTGTCTCTCCCTGCTCCTAATCCTGATAATCCTCATCCTCCCCACTGTCGGAATAGGCCTCTATGTAGTAGGCCTTCCCCTTTCCTGAACATCTGTGACCTGGTTCCCATGGTTCTTTACAAGTGAAACATAACTTTTTTCTTCTAAGGTCCTGGCGGACATCATTATCCATCCTTTCTTTCTTTGTCCACTCTTTCTGGAATGGTTTCCTTTCTTTATCTTTAATAGGAAAATTAGTTCTGGGGGGAAACCTATTCTTGGGTACTGCATCCTGCAAATCCCTAGTCCGACTGATGGCATCGGCTAGGGTGGTGGGTCTATAGGACTTGACCCATCCACATAAGGGCTCAGTGAGAGCCTTTGTAAATAGCATAATCAACCTGCTCTCTAAAATATCTGTCACCATGACTGCCACCCTCTGGAACTCTGAAATGAAAGCATCTGCACTACCTGTCTGCTTGAGCTGTGCTAGCTCTCAAAAATGCACCTCAGGGTCCTTCCTGTCAAATTGCTCAATGAGCCTCTGTGTAAAATCTGAGTATGAGGTGATGGTATTGTGACCCAATGTCGCCAACCCGTGGTACCACCACTCATGGGCCTCTCCATCCAAATGCAATGTAGCCAATTTAATGGCATCAGTCTCAATCATGGGTTTGAGCTGGAAGTATGTATCCAACTTCTGTACCCAGTTCCGTGTTGGGGCACCCCGGGTACCCTCAAAGGTAGGGATAGTCAGTTTCCCTACTGTGCGCTGTAACTCATAGTTCTGGGTGAAAGGCCTATTGTAAGCTCTGGGTCGGTTCTTACTTTTAAAGTAGCAGAAGTCAGTGAAGGTCATGGCTAACTGGAAGTCATTTCCTAAAGCTCTGTACTCTCTCGAATAGGCACTCATGGATTCTTCAAGCTCTACTTGTGCTAGAGGCACTACGGCAGGGCTCTCTAAGAAGTGAGGCATGGTAGGTCTAGATGGCTTGTTGTATATGTGGGGATGGCTCTGCATGTTGGTATGTAAGTGTTCCCCACTACTACTAGTGGATACCCTATCATTGTTGGGAAATAAAGGACTATGTGGGGTGGGCCCGTTCTTCTCTGTCATTTGTATGAAGGTACTCATCATTTCTTTCTGTCCAGTAGTGAGTGCATTTATAGCTGAAATGAGACTATTGAAAGTTGTTTTATCATCATCTGCCATTGTTTCTTTGCATTTACCCTTTTCAAACTGATATTCTCTATCCCCCAGTTCTATATCCTCTAATTCTTCTTCTCTTCTACCACTGTCTCTAAATCTCTGTCTCCAGTAAGTAATGTTGTGTGGATCTTCTGAATTCATTTACTGTTTACAATTGCATGCCCCACAGCTGGCAAGGAACATGCTCTGATACCACTGTAATATCCCAAACTGATTTTTTTTCTTTTTGTGTTTGTCTAGTAGTCTGATGTCTCAAGGGAATCTGAAATATGCACTGATCTCTGCATGCATGCAGTTGCATGCAAATCTATAACCCAAATATATTGAAATGCTATAAAATAGGAGGAATTAATGCATGTACATACCAATATGTAGATCAGCTACTGTAGATAAGGATGATCCCAGCCTGCAAGAATTGTGCCGATGCAATAGGAAGATATAGCTAGACATCCTCCAGATGAGAATGCGCCCTCCTCCAATACTAGAAATGCTCTTCAATAATAAATACTCAACTGATGAAGCTCCCGATGATGTGTACTAGGGTTATAGTGCCCTTCTGAAGAAGATGGAAGCTGCATGCAGAAGAACTGATGGCTCAACAGCCCAAAACGTGAATGTCCTTAAAAGAAGATTTGCCCCAAGCATGCAAGACGTCCTTCAATTAGGATGAATGATGATAACTAGCTGAAGACTCAAGCTGAATGGCCCTTCTTCCAGGGGAAGGGTAATACCACTGCTCTGAAGAGAATGAGAGCTCCATGCAAAGAAACTGAACCCTGGAGGCTGGAAAACGAATAACGAGGTCCTTGGACAATGCGCCTAACAGCAGGATGACTCCCTCAATAACTCATAAAATATAACTCTGCAGAAACTGAATAATAGTTGTACCTGATGATGAAGCAATGATGAATCTAGATGATCCAACTTGATGATGACTAGGGCAGATAGATTTTGCTGCCGAAATACACCAGTTAGCTGAGCATGCACTCAACTCCAACTTGGCTCGTTGAGCTCTCCAATTCAAATCCTCAAATCAATAATCATATAAGCATGTCTTTTCCATTAGCTTTACCTTTATTTTATAACTTTCACCTGTCAAACCTAACTTTGACCTAATTAGGTCACTTTACCTTCTAATTCGCAGTTGACTTGCATGTAGGTGTCTGGAGACTCAATCAGGTGCATGCATCATGAAATAATGCTCAGATGTCATGCATGTAGGTGGCCTTTGGCTCTGGTGGCCCCTATCTACCTACTGATGATATAATACCTATGCCAGAGACTGCATAAGGCATCAATCCTCAGTTGATTCCCTGAATGTCAGTGACCGCTCAAACCTATGGGAATCATATAGGTTAGCGGGATGGTCCTCAGTACTTAAGCAGAAGAGGACATTACAATTACCCTCTCCCAAACATGGAATATCTGCTTCAAAGGGTTGTTGGTTCATAGATCATGTCTATGCATGATGGATTTTCAGGGTATAACCAAGTCTTGGTTAATAAAGAGGATCAGCATAAGACAACCTTCACAACACCTTGGGGGACTTATGTGTACTTAAGAATGCCTTTCAGTCTTTTGAATGCGGGAGCAACCTTTCAAAGGGAAATGGATTTTGCCTTCAAGGATATAATTGGAAAGATTATAGAGATATATCCAGATGACTTAACGGTATTTTCAAATGATAGAAGTAAGCATATAAGTCATCTAAGGCAGGTTTTTGATAGATGCAGGAAATATGGGATTAGTCTAAATCCTGCCAAGTCAGTTTTGGGGATTGATGAAGGGAAACTGTTAGGGCATATAATATCTAAGGACGGGGTAAAGATTGATCCAGAGAGAATAGAAGCAATTAAGAGTGTCCCTTTACCCCACAACAAGAAATCCCTCCAGTCTTTTCTCAAGAAGATAAACTTCATCAGAAGATTCGTTCCTAATTTCGTCGAGATAGTAAAGCCCATCCTTAAGCTGTTAAAAAAGGATGTTCCCTTCAACTGATGTGATAAAGGAAGGAAAGGATTTCGTATGATCAAGGAAGCCATTGGAAGGTCTTTGGTTTTGATAAGTCTTGATTATTCAAAAGAATTCCATATTTTCTCATTTGCTTGAAAGGATACTATTGTAGGGGTCCTCCTTCAGGAAAATCATGAAGGCTCGGAACAACCTATAGCCTTCATGAGTAAGGCATTGCATGGTTCAAAATTGAAGTATACACCTAATCCAAAGAGGCAGCCTTGATTTCCCCCTTGGTTCGGTCGGCTCAAGTCGATAAAAAGGCAATATTGTTTGCAATTTCCGCTTCGCTTCTTCCATAAACTTGTAAGCTTGACTGTTGGCCATAAGGATCAACAGTAAGCACTTCTCAAAAGCTTCGATTCAAGTTTGTAACTAGTTTGGTAGGGTGATGGTGTCACATCGCCCCCTACCCCCCAAGTCACATTTTTGCATCTGTCAATTTTTGCATCTAACCCCGCATGCTAACTCCATATACTAATTTCTAACTTAGATTAAGTCATATTTAATTTGGTGCTCTAAAATCAACCATAGATTTTTTTAGTCTTCTTCGTTTTCCATTTCTACATAAACATTACTACATGCTAGTATATTATGTTCATTTATTCACGCATGTTGTAACTCTCTGATTAATTTCATTAAAGTAACATTTTAAAACACTACACATTTAACTTAACTTAAAATTAATTTTCCCTAGAGACATACTCTAGCATCTATAAAGATCCACAAAATTGTCACATCGTGGGAAAATTCTATAGTTGAGGGACCATACTAGGTAGTGACCGTTGTGGGACTCATCAAGCTACATCCTCGTTTGGTGTATTATGTTGAACATCCCCTGCAACTCTAATCTAGTCCCCTCCTCGTGTAGTACCACACTTGACATCCGAACTTGTTTCCACGTACCTTATGTATATCAGAAACTCCCCTTTCCCCTTGATAATCCACAAGTAACAAACAGTTGATCCCTACATCAATCAAGTCCATAATTCGACGATTATGCATTTAACAAGAAAGTCAATCCTCGATCCAACGAGTTCACAATTTGACTTTGCTTTTGCTTTCTAGTAATTAGAAAACTTTCCCGTTCTGTTGGTAAATTAATCTCATAGTTCAACTTGCAAGTATTTCAAGTTCTACAATCGTATCCTTTTTTTCCAATGGTTAAAGCATTGTTCTCTATTATATACATGTTAAAGCTTTGATTTACTTGATTTAGTGATTACTCCTTTGGTTTACTGGTCAAATATACTTCTAGATTAATTTCCTAGTTTCTTTTATTAACTCCTAAGTCGCTTTTTCCAAAGCAACCATCCTTAGATTTCTTAGGGTCTACCTCCCTTGGATTTTGTTTAGGAGTTGGCCTAAACAGAAGGAATTGAGTGTTGTGGTGACAGTTGCACCCGACTCGTTGACTTGCCCCTAAGGCCGCTCTTAGTGAGTTGAGATTTTTCTCACATTCACATGTGGATCTAGGCGGCCACAGATCCCATGTACGAGTGCAATGGCCATGGTGAAGTTGAAGGGAGTCATCCAAAAACCTAAGGTCAATGTTCATGTGTTGTAGCTGACACTCCGTTGATGACACTAAAGCTCCACAAACTAATGTGTGTTATGCATACTATTCCCATGATGGTCATGTGAACCCTCCATAGAGAAGGAAAAGGATGGAGTTAAGAGGAATTATGATATTTTAGAAGAAGCATACAATGGTCGTTTTTTCTCCCCAAGTTGTTCATCATATGAAAGAGAAGATTCATCAAAAAGAATATGGAAGTAGTGTCATTCCAAAAGTTACAACTATCCATATACCAATCATCACAATCATCCTCTAAATCATACCATGCATATCTATCTTGGTTATATGCTTCAATGATGAGAGGATGAGTAACACAAATCCCCTCCACTTTAGCACAAGCCTGCTTGAATGTATTCCAGTGTTGGTCCATAGATGTCAAATTGGCATATATTAATGTCAAACGGGCCTACGTAGATTTCAAATTGGCCTATCCCTCCTGTAAAAGTTTTGCTGCCATTATTTGTTTCCCCCATGGTGAGGGCCTCCACTTCACCATGCTTTAATGGAGGGAAAAATTGTTCCAAGGGCAATAGCATAGCTGAGAGTGGTTGGATCTAAGGCATATAGTATATCATATGAAAGCCTTAAAAATTATCTCTCCAACGACGTTGATCTTGCTGCAAACTAATCTCCCTGTCAAAAGTTATGACTTCTGCAAGGTCTATGGCCATCACCCGAAACCCTAAAAAAAATGCACATTTCAAATGGTCATATCTCCCTCTCCTGACTCTGATTGGAACGACTTTTCTTTGAAATCATAAGTTTTTCTAAGAGGAATTCAGAATTGTAATCAGATTTTGGAAATTTTGCTAAGACTCAAAAATGGATCTAAGTGTCGCAACCTCTTTTGTGAAAACCTGCAAAATAGAAAGAAAAAAAAATTCCATGTTTTTATTTGGCCTAGGAAAGTGCTATGATACCAATTGTTATACCAAATATATAAAAATTGAATAACACAAGAGATATCATAAATCCTTCACTTTTATTATATTCAAATGATTATTTTAAATCCTTCACTCCACCTTTCGAAGTGAATCATTTTGTTTAGTTCTAGTTATTTTTAGCAGTTTTTAGGTACCTAGGGGGAAAATACCCCAAGTAGCCATCTTTTAACCATCTTTTGGCCATCTTTAGACTATTTTATATTATTCCATGTTATATTTTTACATTGACATTTTATTTGACCTATCAACCCTGGTTGGTTTGTAAAGTGAGTTGAGAACACTATAAATACAACTCCTCACTTCATTTGTAAATCATAACTCATGGGATAAAACATTATTATGTTTCTCTTTTACCCTAGATAGTTTCTTGGAAGTGATGCGCACCTCTTGAAGTAGGCTCTTCTTTGCCTTGTGGATGAAATTGGATGCTTGTCTAAGGTTTTGCTCATGCTTGGTGGATGCTAGGAAATGTTGGAACAACACAAAGCTCAAGTAAGTCTAGTTTTTTAGCCTTGCTTGGTGAAGGTAGGTGAACTCTTGCTTCTTGATGATTGAATGGTGACCATAGAGCTGCATTCTTTTTTATTAGGGCCTTTTTGTCTACTTTTTGTCTTCTTTGCATGGTGGAAAACGCTCCCTAGAGGAGGTTTTCCCTAGTAGGGCCTTAAATCTCTAATTTTTCCCTAAATTAGGCTCCTATAGCGAACCCTAGAGGTTGTTGTAGGAAGCCCTAGTTTAGTAGGTCAAGAGAAATTACTCCAAGAGTGAGGTTGGTCACCTCTCCTCTAGGCCTAGGGTTAAGGGTCTCATCCATTAAAACCCTAGTTATCAATCTTTTACCAAATTACTCTTGCATATGCATATGTAAATATTGCATTTCATGTAATTTAGGTTAATTAGCTAGGTCTGCAATTTAATTACTATTCTTAAATAGGTTCTTTTGTTTATGTTTTATTATAAGAAAAACCATAAAAATATATATAAAATACTAAAACCTAAAAAAATCTACCCTAAACCCTACCTTCCTCTTCTTCCTAGGCCTCACGACCCTCTCCTTTCCTCCCTTTTGGAGCTCGGCCTCCCTTTTTCCTTCTCCCCATACCCTCGGCCTCCTCTTTTGGCCCTCGACCTAGCTTGCAGCACCCTCGGCCTGCCTTTCTTCACCCTCAGCATCCCTCTCCTTACCCCTTTGCAACCTCAACCTTCTCCTACAAGACTCCTGTTGAGCCCAGAATTGGCCCTTTTTAATCATCTTTAATCATCTTTCCTACCCCTGTCTTACACCATTTATCATGATAATCAGACCTGTTGTCCTTACTTTATTCCCCCAAGTTGCCAAGGTATGACTGATCATTGTTTTATCTTATTAATGCTTATGATTGTGATAATTAAGGCTGTTTATCTCTCAATTGTGCTAACATATTATGATTTATGAAGGTAGTTAAGATAAGCGGACTGCAGAAAGGTGAGGCTGAACAAGTCTTGAAAGGTGTTCGTTGCTTAGAAAGGATCCTTGGGGCTCGGATCATCAAGTAAGGCACATGGTTTTTAATGCAACATTCTAGATAGAGCTGTGACAGGGTAGCTGTAACAGAATGCGCCACAATTGGAGATCTTTTAGTTATTTGCTGCTCGAGTTAAGTATGATCTCGAAAGATCGCCACTCCTGGTCCAATCAACAGCCTTCTCATATTCTTCTATGTCCTTTCCATGCCACGTTTGTAACAGTTTGTACTATTTAGGGCGCTTGAAGATCAGAGATCTTCATGGCTGCCCGATTACAGGATTAGATGTTATGATTTGTATGTATAAATATGGGGAGCTGCCTCGACCCAGGGGTTGAACAACAGATAATTAATTCATTGTATTGGCAGCAATTGCAACTGGGTAATCATTCTTCTGTTAATATAAGGAGTTACTTCTAAGTTAAAGGACTTGCGTTGTTCAGCCAGCGTCTCTGTGTGAAGGCTGGGCCCGTCTTCCACAGGGATTGTTGAGTTAAATTAGGATTTCGAATTTGTTATTGTGTGATGTTTTGTTTATGATATTTCCCTTGTACGCAGCAGTAGTAAGTGTGACATGAATTTTCAGTATTATATTTCCTTGAGATTGGTAAATGGTGCAGAGCAACAGTCGACTGAGTGGGAACTTTCTTTATGCATTTCATTTGACAGTTGTACACAGCTTTGTTCATCTTGTAGTTAAGTTGTGATCCCATGAGCCTTTTACAATTTATCCTTCCTGTTATGATTATTGATTTTCATTCCTGTAATTCAATTTCTTAGAACAGCTGAACTCAATCCTTTGCAATTGAATTTCTAGATTAACATTCAGTTTCTGTTTATGGTTTTCAAGAGTAATCAGATTGAAGAAGTGAGTTATTTGTTCTAGGATGTGAATAGGATTTCTTTGTATCTGCAATTGTCTTTGAATCTTGTTTTATTTCTTGTTGATGCATGGTAGAATAGTAATTAGACAGCAACTGGGATTGCACAGCTTCTTGGGATGAACATAGTTGTTAGAGTATAACAGTATTCAATTATAGTGATTTGGTGTTTAAGCATAGACTGTGCATTTATCCTTTGAAATAAAAAGACTTTCTCGGGTTGACAATAAATCTCGTATGCTCTGTGTGTTGGTAATAATTTATCTGCATATAGGGTGCTCGACAACTCCCTCCTTCCTCGGCCAAGTATGTCCAACCCTCTAGGGCTTCCCTTTAGCCCTCGGCCTCATCCCTTTCCCCTTGGCCTCCCATCTACAGGGCTCGCTCTCCCTTTGGCAGCCACTTGCAAGGCTATAGCAATCCTTCTTCCTACCTTTTGCAGCCCTCTTGAACTCCCTTATGAGGTCTGCTACTATAGCAGACTGTCATACATTCTTGGCAGTCCTAAAACCTGCCATAAAGGAGACATCAAGCAAACCAACAAAGGGTCAAGCACAACTTAAATAGACTGAAAATAAAGGGTTGGTGAAGTTACTTTGATTACTGTTTACTCACAGAACTGAATTTGAGATTGTTTTGCATGCCTTAAAGGGGATATATCAGATCTGTACAATTTGTTTAAATTTGCTACAAGTATCTCTACAAGTTGAATTTGGTGTAGCACTTGTTGCATATTAAATTTGCTTATTGACTACTGAACTATCTACTGCTGAAGAATATTGTCATGAAACGATTGTTGAACACTGTTAGATATCTTGGATTTCCATTATTATAGCAGTACTCATACTTGGTTTGTTCACTAAATGAATGACCATATGTCTACAATGAATGTTATGTGAATCATGCCTTGATAGTGACATTGATACACTTGTCTTACATCTACAACATTTATATTTATATAGTATGTTTTCTTCATTCTCTAGTTAAAGGCATGGGTCATTAATATAATTGCGTGGAAGATATAGTTTGTTTGCCTAAGTGTCTTGCAGAATAGCAATAAGGGCTCTCCCCTTGGAGGTTACAACACTCCTAAGAAGTTGTGGAAGCGTGGCTGAGGTAACATTGGGTCACACTCTCCTTACATTTAGCTATTGGACACTAGCCCTGCTAGTTTGTCTGGTAACACACTCTAACCTCCAAACTCCATAGTGGACCTTCTTTAACGAGGTCCCATAACATTTATTTACAAACATAGTGAGCCTTATTTAATAATAACAACATAGTGGACCTAGTCCACTTTATATTTAATGGCCTCTACTATTACTCTAATGGGCCTAGTCCACTACATTTAATGGCCTCTACTATTACTCTAATGGGCCCTCCACCCCCAACCCATTACACCCCTAGGGGGGGGGTCATAACCACTAAACATACACTATGTACCCCAAATCTTATGAAGAACTCAAAACATGGTGTAAACACTTTCAAAGTAACCCAAAAATATAACACTCCAATAAACAATTGATCTGTTATGTCTGCCCATCGGTCTACAAATGATGATTTAAACTCATCAACAACTTGGTTCCAACAAGTCTAAACAATTTCATCCAGAACCGCTCAATGAATCTTGTGTCTATATCTGACACAATGTTCAACAAGAGACCCTAGTGCTTCACCACATGTTTAAAGAACATCCTTGCATAGTTTTAAAAATCGCTTAAATCGGAATTGGAATCGGCCGATTTGCCGATTTAAGGCAAGCCCAGTTCAAACCGGTCTCCAAACCGGATCGGGGGACAAAAATCGGTTTGGTTCACCGATTTTTTACATAAATCGGTCTAGTTCAACCGATTTACGTAACAAATCGGACCGGTTTGATGCGTGGGCCCGTGGGGCATTAAAACAGAGTTTTTTTTTTAAGTTTTTTTTTATATTTTAAAGTTTAAACCTAAACTAAGTTACTAACCTACCCAATCCGACCCAACCTACACTATATTGCATTTAGCACTTAGAAGCGGCCGTGTGAGCAGCGTGGACGCTGTCGAATCGTGGTTTGTGCAGTGTGCAGTGAGCTGGACGATGGAGTAGTGGGTTGGGTGCGGTGGTCTGGACTCTGTGCCAATGTGCAGTGGACCTATAGGAGACTCGAGGAGAGGGCTGTGTGCACTTGCAGTGTGCACTGTGGGCAGACTCAAGAGAGTGCTCACTGCTGAGGCTATGTGGGGACTCGGGGAGTGGGAGTGTGGACTCGTGGAGTGTAGAGTGTGGACTCGTGGAGTCGTGGCCAATTGGAGTGGAGTGCACTGGTGACTGTGCACCAAGCTACAGGCTACAGCAAGGTATTACAGTGTGCACACTTGTTTTTTTTTTAATTTAATTTTAAAAACAGAAAGCAAAAATTTTAAAAATTTCTAAATACGAGTTGTCTAAAACTGCTACGATTTCGTCCGGAGAAATCGCATTTTCAGACACAAATTTGTCGAAATGCGGGATAGAATTTTTAGAATCTCAAATAACAGTATTAATCCTGGATAATTTGGACGCCCTGGGGGTTTTCCAGGGTGCTGAATTCATCTCGATGTTCAAAAAAAAACTATTTAATCAACACAAATAGCACATTTTTTATAGTTTTAATTTTAAACATAGATTAAAAATTAATTTTTTCTTATTAACAGAAGTTAAGAATTCATTTAATTTTTTCTTGTTTTGTTTGGAATGCAGATCAGAATACATATATGCAGTATAGAATCATGGCCCCAAAAGCAAAAGATCCTACATGGATCCATGCAAATGTTGTTCAGGGGGACATATATTGCAAGTATTGCAAGAAATTGATTAAAGGTGGGGGCATTTATAGGCTTAAATGGCACTTGGTTGCCATCAAAGGCCAAGTTAAGGCATGCGAAACCCCATTGGATGTTATTGGACAAATTAGAGCTGAGATGCAAGAACAATTTAAGAAGTTTGAAGAGTGAAAGGCTAAGCAAAAAGAGATAGAGGAAGAAGTAGGGAGGAAGAGGAGGATTGCTGAAATGATGGGTGGGACCTATGCCCCTGGTTCAAATTCAAAAGAAGGCTCTTCATCTATCCCTTCTACCACTCTTAGGGATCCTTTCCAGTATGTTCCGCCCTCTCAGAGTACACAAGATAAGGGCAAATCCAAAAAGAGGGGTGGCATTGAAAGCTATTTCACACCTCCCACCACTTCTGCCAGTGTCAATGCTTCTCAGATGCAACATCCAACACAAATTCAACCCACCTTAGATGAGCACTGGAAGAAGCAGTACAAAGAAGTTGCCCATGAGTACATTGCAAGATGGTGGTATGATGTTGATCTCCCATTCAATGTTGCCCGCTCTTCTTATTACCAACCTACGTGGGATTCCGTTGTTGCTACTGGTAAGGGCTTCAAAGGCCCTAGTATGCATGACTTGAGGGGATCTCTTTTGCAAAAAGAGAAACTTTCCATAGAAGAATACTTGAAGGATTTCAGAGCTTCATGGGTAAACACAGGATGCACTATCATGTCAGATGGATGGAAAGATCAGAGGGGACAACACCTTATAAACTTTCTTGTCTCTTGCCCATGGGGAACCATGTTTTTGTCATCACGTGATGCATCTGATAAGGTGAAAGATGCAAATCTGTTATTTCATCTTTTGGATGAGGTTGTTGAGGAGGTGGGGCCAACTAATGTTGTGCAAGTCATCACCGATAATGCCTCTAACTATGTTTTTGTTGGTAGGATGTTAGAGGAAAAGCATAAAACCATATTCTGGACCCCATGTGCGGCACATTGCATAGACCTCATGCTTGAGGATGTATGCAAACAGGACTGGATCAAGTTCACTGTGGAGTATGCCAAAAGCATCACCAAGTACATCTACAACCACGTTTGGGTATTGAGCTTGATGAGGAGACACACAGGGGGCAGGGAGCTTGTTAGGCCCACAGTTACTAGATTTGCAACTCACTTCCTCACATTGCAATCTCTCCTTTCCCAAGAACAAAACTTGGAGAAGATGTTTTCAAGTGATGAATGGAATTCATCTAATTGGGCTAGCACACGAGATGGAAGAGAAATTAAGAAGAAAATTAAAAGCTCTTCATTTTGGAAAAAAGCAGCAGAGGTTGTGGCAATTACTGAGCTACTTGTTAAGGTGTTGCGGTTGGTGGATGGGGAAAAATTGGCCATGGGATACATTTATGAAGCTATGGATCAAGCAAAGGAGCAAATAAAGACAGCATACAAAGATAGAGTAGCCAAGTATGGGCCTATTTGGGAGATCATTGATAGGAGATGGAACAATCAACTCCATCGCCCTATACATGCAGTTGGGTATTTCCTGAACCCGAAGTATCATTATAGAGATGACATTGATGCAGATCCAAGTGGGGAGATAGCGGATGGATTGTATACTTGCCTTGAGCGCATGGTCCCAAATGAGGAGACCCAATTAGAGATACATCGGCAGATCACCTCTTTCAGTGAAGCCATAGGTACCTTTGGCAAAAATGTGGCTAAGAAGGCAATAGATGGGGGCCAACCAGGTAAAACAATCCCATTGTTTTATTAAATTATGTTGTTTAACTCTAAAGTTTAAATTGTACAATGTAAATTACTAAATACCTTGATTCTTAATTTCTTAGCCAAATTCACAATCTAATTTGTTGAATTAACTGCCTTGACTCTTCGCATTTGCAATTGCAACACAATGGTGGAAGTCATTTGGTAATCATACAAAAAAATTGCAAAAGTTTGCAGTTCGGGTCCTTAGTCAAACCTGCAGCGCTTCTGGGTGTGAGCACAATTGGTCTTTGTTTGAGCGGATTCACACGAGGAAGAGAAACCGTTTAGAGCATAAACGGTTAAATGATCTAGTCTTCGTTCAATA
Organism: Larix kaempferi; assembly: GCA_027924585.1. NCBI lineage: Eukaryota > Viridiplantae > Streptophyta > Pinopsida > Pinales > Pinaceae > Larix > Larix kaempferi. Next base: position 23,714,698 of record BSBM01000318.1, on the reverse strand, counting down.
CAACCTGTGACTCAGACGCAACCAGTTGATGAACAAAAGACCTGATACGGATCCCATTCTGTTAGATGATATGGATGCGACCTCAGATTGGGTAGTGGAGACCGCGGAGCCAAAGTTTGGTCACTTAGGTGTTCATCTGGATGTTGAGTTGGAGGACATGCTGTAGCCTCAGGCTCATATAGATTCAGATCCTCTATTGCCGATGCCATTAGTTCATACAGATGTGGATCCCGATATTCCAGGCACGGCAGGCACTAGTGGACCAGGACCTCCTACTTATAGGCGACGACGACGTAGGAGTAGGCATTCAGCCAGTACTACTACTTCAGTAGTAGATGATCGTGCGCCTGAGCCTGAGGAACCTGAGATTGAACTAGATGTTGATGCCTTTGCTAGTCCTTCAGCTTCTGGTTCTTTTGGTTCTAGTTCTACTTCTACTTCTACTCCTCGTTGTAGCAGTGGTGATGAGTTTGATCAGTTTGATCAGTTCGATTGATGTAGTTGACTATATATCATGTTATTTTTGGACTCTACTGGCCATATAGCTTATAGGGGCCTCATGGATTATGTATTTTGTTCCATTTCCAGTCTCCTAGATATGTATTGCACAATACACTTTGTGCCATTTTGATATATTGACTCTTATATGGTATATACATGAGCAAACATTGGATATTTTGTTTCTAATGCTATGGAATCATGAATTAGAATCTTGAAAATGTTGTTTTTCTTCAAAACATTAAATATTTTATGTATTTTTGAGCAAACCGATTCATTAAATTCAAATCGACCGATTCATTACCGATTCCGATTCTGAGTTGACCCTCGACCGATTCCGAGTCCGATTTCGATTTTTAAAAACATTGCATCCTTGTGACCTCCTCTATCAAGCAAGGCATCTTTGTTGGAACAAAGGTTACATACTTGGAAAATCAGTCCACCACCACCAAAATCCCATTGTAACCTTATGCCATCAACAGTTGAGTGATAAAGTCCATAGAGACACTCGCCCAAGGTCTCCTTGTCACTGGAAAAGGTTGGAGCAATCCTACCTGCATTTTGGTGTCTATCTTGCCTTGCTATCACACAAGGCAAATCTAGACGAATTCCTTAAAGTCCTTCTTCATATGTTCCCAATAGTAACTTCGCTCCAACAAAGCCAACATTCTTTGCATTCCTAGGTGCCCTATCCAATGTGAGTCACGGTACTCCTTCAAAATCTCTTTGCACACGTTAGTCGACTTAAGTGACCACCAAGTACAACAAACCTTCTTCTACCCAAAACTTTCTTGTTTTTCCTTCCTTCACCTATTTCATAATGTTCAAGCCAATGGGATTGTTCTCTAACCCTAACTTGATTTTTTCTTGCCAGTCTACCAAGACTTGTACTTGACTTCCAATGCGCATTGACAGAGGTTCTTTGTCCTCTTTTATAACTGCAACTTGTGCCTTCCTACTCAAGGTGTCTTCCATTGCGTTTAACTTGTCTAGTCGGTACTCAATAGTCATGTCGAACTTTTAAAAAAAGTCTAGCCCCATGACAAATGATATCAGAGACATGTCTAATTATGGAAATTGCAAAAGTGTCTCTTCACTCACCAACACCCCTTTCATTGGATGTCCCAATGGAACCACATTGACAAGGATGTCAACATCTTTAAGTGGGGGAGGATGTCAAGACCCTGGACTTCGAGGAAGACTTGGGCACCTTATCATTGTCCATAATGGAGGGTGTGTCGGCCAGACTTGGCTAAGTGTGCACAACGAGCCTATATTTGGTAGCCTTGGTGACTAAATTGAGGGTGGTAACTATGAGACTATTTGGATAGAATACTAGTGCATAGGCTAGGAGGACCAAGGAAGTTTAGTCGAGTAGGGTTGGACACTTGGTGAGGTACTGCATTACAATGATGGTGGATGACGCAATTTGGCAATGTTGTTGATGGTGTGTCGACCATGCTAAGACAATAGCATTGATGGGTATTCTTACCGCTAAAACTAGCACACCTTTTCAAATCAAGGCTATGTAGACCTAGTGCTAGTGACGGTAAGCTCGGGAGAGAGTTAAACCCAATGCCAACATAGTCTAACCTCTAAACACTTCGTGTAACTCCAAACCCAAGGGGAGACCCTAATCAATGGAAGATACCTACAACCACCAACAAGCCACAAATACCTTCCACAAAACCTTAATAGCTATGATCAGTTCCTTATCGAAGTGAAACAATATCAAATCAAGACACAAGAATCATATATAAATGAAGTTATTCACTTTATCGCAAATTCCAAATAATACCATGCCTTTCGAGGCAATTTCATGTCTCCCAAGGCAATGTCACACTTCTCAAGGCAACCATTCCAAAAAGTGTGCCCTCAAGGGAAAGAGGACAATTGGACTAGGGTGAAGTTGGATGATAAGCCAGAAATATAACACACCCTCTAATTCAAAAATTACGAAGGTTTCACTGATCTCAATGCACTTCCTCAAAAGGCGACACCCTCTAAGGTTTGTGGATAAAACCCTAGGGCGAAATTTTAGGGTGAACCATAAATACTAAATCACAAGTATTTTTGAATTTTCAAATTTTTTTAGATTTTTTGGGATTTTCTAGTTGTAAAATATTTCTATGCATAAAATAACCTAAAAAAACACGTAAAATTTGATAAAGACAGGATTGATAGAGAGAGCATTAGATTCTAGTCTCAAACCCTAGGGCTATGAGAGATCGAGGCTAACGTCCCTCCTCTTAAGATGGTTTCCAATACTTGCAACTAGGGCAAAGCTAGCAACATCTAGGGTTAGGTAGCGAAACCCTAATTAAGTCAAATAGAGAATCCCAAGGTCTAATAGAACAATGGAGAGCTCCTTGGTAGGAAGGTCTCCTCAAGCAAGTAGACAAAATGCTAGCAAACAATCCCTACCTCAATCTAAAGCACTTCAAGAGTGACGTTAAACTAGGGTTAGAAGATAAACTTACCAACATTAATCAAGAATGGGCAAGGAAAATGCACCTTAGGTCACCCTTGAGCACAAGTTATTACAACTGTTCTTAGCATCCACTTAGCATCTGATAATCAAACCCTAGAAATCCTTCCATTCATCCTTCATGCAAGAGAAAAGAAATCCAAGAGAGAGGTGCACACTCGCTCAAATGCTCCAATAAACTAGTAGGAGAAGAAAAGAATACATAATTTGAACCCTTGTCCATGATTTACAAATGAGGTGAGGTTGTCTTATTTATATGAGACAACCCTCAACCTTTTACAAATTTGATCCGACAAGTTAATGACAAAATATAAAAGTTTAGGTTAGTGCACCCACAAACTTGGGGACTAAACCATACAATGACATAAAATAAGAATAAAAATGTGCAATTAGGCTCCACCAAGTACAAAGTGAGCCAAAAGGAAGGCGTCATGCCCCAACTAACTTGAACAAATGCTTGTCTCTCAACGCCCTCCTTTTTATCAATGTAGGCTTCTTCTTTAAGGAATGGAATGACATCATGGATCTGGAGACCAGGAGGAGGGGTTTTCCATCAAAACAATAGGTCCAAGTGGGAAAAATGAGGTGTGCTAAACCAACTATGGCAACCCTTACACACGCAATCACCTCTATAAAGCAAAATATGAGTGTGGCCATGTGTCCTAATGGACCCATCCCAAGAAGCACCAGACACCAACCCAAGGCACAAATGGTCCAACAAGAGTGAACAAGATGGGGGGCTTCTTCCTATCAAGAGGCAATCAGCAATGCCACTAAGCCAACATTTCCTAGAATGAAAACCAAGAGGACCTTCCATGACCTAATCAGGGGTATTTAGCCCCAAAAACAACACTGTACATAATATAGTCCCAAAAACTTAAGCTTTACAAAAGAAAAAGAAACCCCTCACTCTGGTATATCTGGAAGGAATGCTTCAGGCACTCTGGGCCATAACAGGCATACCGAAGTGAACACTTGGAGAGTAGGGACATGACCTTTGGGCACTATCAAGTATTGGACTAGATGGGCGATAACATCATCCTGGATTGAGCAGTCAGTTGTTCAAGTGTTATTGGCTCGAGGGAAGCAATGGTGCAGCATTCTCTAAGGTTGGCCGACGATGGTGCAACATCACATATGCTAAAACAAGCACTTGACATTTCGTGCACTCTAAGGTACCTAGCTTGGGTTCAGTCAAGACATGTCGATTAGGCATAGTCCGAGTGATACAAGTAGTTGATGGCCATGCCTAACAAGCAAGGTCATGCCAATGTTGCACGACGACTAGGCTTCTTGAGGGTATGTGATTCTCAAGCAGAACAAAATGTCTAGACCTGTGACAACTTTGGTCTTTCCTAGGAATTATTCTTTATATTTTCTCTCTTGGTTTTGGAGTGCTAGGGTTCTTGAAGGATTCTTTAGGGTTTTACCCTAAGAAGACTAAGGAGCTAGGGTTTTGGAGAGATAGAGGATTGTAGTAGCCTTGAAATGAGGCTATGGTATGTACATGTACTTCATCTTTATACATATATATGAAGTTTTCAGTTGTCCAAAATTGTTTTCTTACAGATTTGAATTTCAACTATCTTTATCTTCATGGTTTGGCAATTTCCAGCACTAGTATGTCTTGCTGATTTGACATAAGGATGAAATTGTTAAGGGTGCGAACACTGATATTGAAGATATTATGGCAGATTTACCACTATAATTACTGCTGACGTAAAGTGAATTTCAGATCTGGATTATGCATGATACGATTGCCCTAAAGGGCTGAAACTTGTTGGCACAAATTTGGTATCTCTTTTCATGGATTGCCTTGTTGATTAGGGTTGTTTAGAAGTGAAATATTCCCCACTGTTGTTGTTGTTTTATTGCACCGAGAGAAGTGAGGTGCATTCTACGGCCCTATATTTAAGAGATTCTAACATCTGTCTCTTTGTCCATCCCATTTTTAATAATAATAAACCTAATGTGAGATAAATAATAATCATTCACAAATATTTATATATGTAACACTATGAAAACTACTAGAAGAAGAAGAATCTGAGGTATTTCTATTTTACACCATTCCTGGCTGTTCTTTGTCAACCCACAAGTATCAAACAATGAGCTGCATGATTCCAAGCATATATATATATATATATATATATATATTGCACAAATTTCTAGAACGCGGGAATGTAGGGATGTGGGTACGAGTATCGAATACATCTAGAAGTTTCCCCCAAATTTGCAGAAAACGGTAGGTTGGGAACGGCAATAATATATATTAAAAAATATAAAAATAAAATAATTGAAAAAACATGAGAAGAGAAGAAACATGGAGAAGAAAAGAAACATTAACACAAACCGGATGTCTTAGCTTATCCCTTATATTAACTAGAACCTCTTAGCAGATGGAAATGGCAATAAAATCAAGATTACCATCCATGTCATTGATTATATAAGGTAAACTCTTTCTAAAGTGGGGACTTTTAGAAGTTATAGTCCCTATATTTGTGGCTATATGTATAGAGTAAGTTTTCAATTTTGTGTCAGCTCTGATTAAAATGTATTAGAATATTATATGTTTACAAGACATTCTATGCTATTCCAAGGAAAAAAAAAAAGACATTCTATGCTAGGGTATTTGCAAAGGTGTATAAATAATCAAATTTAAATTATTATAAAATAAAAATCAAGATAATTTTTATTTAAATGTAATATATGAAGCTAATTTTAAAGTAAGATTTAAACTATTTCCAATTAGTTAAAAGTTTCTTTTATTCATAAAGTAAATAGTAAAATATATAAATTTACTTTCTTTTATTTAATATATAAAAGTCAAAATAGATTTACATTTATTATTGATTAGCGGTAACTGCAATTCAGTATAGGAACGAATGAATACTGTAGCACGACAGCCAAAGATCAGTGCACCAACTCGAAAAGGTTGCACGAAATAGACTTTTATTTCAACTTAATTTTCTAGAGAAAAAATTCTGAGTCAACCATGTACATGTATGGTCCCGAGGAAATAGGAATGTCATTAACAACCCACGTGGCGATCATGAATGCATGGAAGCTCCCAGTGTAGGAAACGTGCAAGAAAAAGTCCCCAATTTTAGAGGGTAAAAGTTCTCAGTAAGTTCCCAACCATCTGGAACGGTTCCCACTGGATTTGGAAAGTTCCCAAGTTCCTTGGAACATCAGAACTTCGGGAATGAGTTTCCTAAAAGCTGGGAGCGGTTCTTGTGTTATATATATATATATAAAGTACACCAGCTTAGATCCATCTTAACTCAATATCTTTTAAGCACCAAGATATTTGCATCTCAATTGTTTTTTGGATCCCTCTGGTGCTTAATAGATCTGGGTTAAAATGGATCTACACTAGTTATATTTCAGATCAACCCTAAAGCTATAAAATTCACAGGAACTAGATCCAATTAGTTAAAAGTTTTTTTTATTCATAAAGTAAATGTAAATATATTAGATCCAGAGTTCACTACTCCCTCTGGATCGCCCTGAGATCTCAAGTGGTATGAGTCTCTAAATCAATATATGCTCATAAAGAAATAAACTCAAACAACTAGATCTGCATTTACCAACTGAACATAAATGCAATCAACCACATAAACAATAGATGTACCCTGGAACCCTTGCGGGAAAAACCAACTAACTATGGGGCTATATTCTCTCTCGAGCCCAAAGCATATAGATGTATAAATGACAATACAATACAAGATTACCTCAGCCGGTAACTCAATCCCTCTGAAACAGGACAGACCTCAAATTTGCAGGCATCCAGCTGATGCATGCACTGAAGAAGTAAGCCCTAATCTGTCAAACTGGATCTGAGTGCTCTGATGGTGCCTCTGACTGATCTGCCCTCTCTAGATCTCTCTGCTCTGATATGCTCACTCTGAAGACTGCCCACTGATGAAATCAGCCTCCTCTGCATGCACAAGTGCGCCCTCCCCTCTGGATGTCAAATGCTCGTACTGCTCCGGATCTCGACAGATCTGAGCTCCGATCGTCCCTAACCTTCCTCAAATCCTGAGGCAAGGCTATCCTAGAAGTCACAGACTCCTAATCGGTCAATCTAGCTCACAATGAGCTTCTCTCCCCTCAGGAAAAATGTCCTCTTCCAAGAGAACTCGGCCTCCTCCAATCTAATCAAAAATCACACTGTGGAGCTCTCTGAGCTCACAGTAATGGGTGTCTGGTCTCACTGGAACTGAAGGTCAGTGATCTAGCTCAAATCTGACCTTCCTAACTCCTGCAGCAACTCCTCTCTATCTCAGAAAGTCGCCCCACATGGACAGCTACGTCCTCCTCACTCTAGCAGTATCTCTCTCTGATAATACAACTGAGTAACCTCATCTGGGGACCCCCTACCTCTATAAATAATCTCACCGATGAATTAGGTTTGCCAAAACCCTAATTCTCGGTGCATGCAAAAAGTCACTTTTGCATGCACGCATGCAAAAGGTCACTTTTGCATGCAGTCACTGAATGTTGACAGGTCATGCACTACTAATGCATGCAAAGGTCAATCTCCCCTGAAGCTCTGCATGCAGCCCCCACTGGACTCATGCCACTGAGTAGAGTGCCTCTACCCCATCTTGATGCCTATGCAGCTAATGTACCTCCATGTAAGGCATCTGAACCATGGAGGACATCCCGAAGTTACCATAATCTAACAGTAAATAGTAACATATATAAATTTACTTTCTTTTATTTAATATATAAAAAGTCAAAATAGATTTACATTTATTATTGATTAGTAGTAACTGCAATTTAGCATAGGGATGAGTGAATATTGTAGCACGGCAGCGAGAGATCAGTGCACCAACTCGACAAGGTTGCACGAAATAGACTTTTATTTCAACTTAGTTTTCTAGAGAAAAAATTCTGAGTCAACCATGTATATGTATGGTCCCGAGGAAATAGGAATGTCATTAACAAACCACGTGGCAATCATGAATGTGTGGAAGCTTCCAGTGAAGGAAACGCGCAAGAAAAAGTCCCCAAGTTCTCAATTTTAGAGAGTAAAAGTTCCCAATAAGTTCCCAACCATCTGGAATGGTTCCCATTGGATTTGGAAAGTTCCCAAGTTCCTTGGAACGTTAGAACTTCAGGAACGAATTTCCTAAAAGCTGGGAGCGGTTCCCGTGCTATATAGATATATATATATATATATATATATATAAAGTACACCAACTTAGATCCATCTTAACTCGAGATCTTTTAAACACCAAGATATTTGCATCTCAATTGTTTTTGGGATCCCTCTGGTGCTTAATAGATCTGGGGCTAAGATGGATCTACACTGGTTATATTTCAGATCAGCCCTAAAGCTATAAAATTCACAAGAACTAGATCCAAGAAACCTCTAGGAAAGAGGTGAAATTTCTGAAGTTGCATTAAAGCTTTAATTTTGGAAATAACTTCACATCCAGCATTGATGCTTCTGCGCTAATATGCTCTAATACAGTGAGCAAAACAAAGACCCATATTTAGACAAATTCTAGCTTAGACCTCTCTAGCACGACTCCAACCATGATTTAGTCGGTCTCTGACTCCCTTTAGGATCAACAATGCACAGATTGGTTAAAAGAGAGATTAGAGATTTTGGCAGCCTGTATTAATAAAGAAGAATTGAAACATCTGGACTTAATAAACATAACACAAATGTCCTATTTTGTACTATTTCAAATGCATTCAGGCCAAATCACTGAAAACTAATAGATATTTTGATGAAATTTGTCAGCATTTGTTATAGTCAAAAGACCATCACAACCACAAAGGAAAAAATTAGTTATTGTATTTTGGGAGCATTATATGACCAGAAGTCTTTCGCATCACCGATAAGTTTTACATTAAAATTTCAATCTCAACTCTGAAATTTAATAATTTCCACGTTGCCTTACATGACCATCTGACCGAGTTGTGATTTGAATTGGGGAGCACTCATGCAATCATTCCATAAAACAGAAGAGTTTGAAAACCCAAAAGGCAAAAGACTATTACATCCTTACAAGATTAATCTAGATTAGCACCTATAACATAAGAGTGCCTTATTTTTCTGTGGACTGGCAAAAGAGCTAAGGAAGGTATTCCACTGGTTAAGTGGATAAGACTTACAACCCCAAAGGAAGCTGGACGTTGGGGGTTGAAAAACATCCGTCTCTTTAGTTCAACACTTGCAGCCAAAAGTTTCTGGAGGCTCATCAACAATGATGGTCTATTGGTAAGAATTATGAAAAATAAGTATTTGAGGGGATTGGCTATGAAAGACTGGTTCAGGATTGAAAGATAACAATCTCAAGGTGCCTCTATAGTCTAGAACAGCTTGGTCAAAGCTTTTTCCTTAGTAGGTAAATGGGCAGCTTGGCAAGTTGGGAACACTAGTAAGTTACAGATAGGAGAGGATCCCTGGATGAGGGTTAAAGATAACTTCAGATTATCCGAGGCCTTGCTGGAAGTGCTTCATGAACATTGGAATTTTTATCTAAAGGAAGCAGCCTCTCAGTTGAACAGAAATGCTTGGGCACAAGGCCGGCTGTCAGCAGAGAGTCTAAACTTGAAAAGGGATGTAAGAGTGGAATGGGGTCAGTATGTCAATCTTCTAAGTCATAGTGCGATTAAACTGACAGAAGAGGAGGTCCAACTGAAATGGTCCAAAAATCTGGGAACAGGGGAATACACTGTTAAGTTGGGGTATGCAGCAAGAATAGTTGAGGATTTGAATGAAGAGAGAGTATGGTTGTGGAAATCAGTTTAGAAGTTGACTTGTCCATTTTAAAAACGAAAATACTCCTGTGGCTGGCCCTAGCAAATAAACTTTTAACCTTGGATAATGGACAGAAGAGGAATTGGGTAGGGCCAGGCAGATGCATACTTTGCAAGAGTAGCGATGAAACAGTGGATCACTTGTTTGTGACTTGTTCTTTTTCTAAAACTGTTTGGAATGAGGTTACTCAAGTTGCTGTGGGAAGATCTAAATGGGAAAAGGTGTCTTTGGTTGAAAGTCTCTTAGATTGGCTCACTGATAAGGCAGTAGCATCCGATAAGGTTTTCTCCTGTCTGTTTACTTATGGGATTTGGTGGACCAGAAATGAGATGGTTTTTCAGGATTTGGTGTTCTCCCCTGCACAGGTAGCTCATTAGGTTCAACTGGCAATGGATGATAATAGAAGACCTCCCAAAGACAAAATATTAGAAATTTACTGATGCCATGTATTTATCATACGAAACCTTGGGATTTCTTTGACAGAGCAAGTCAAGGAATCCCAGAAATATATGGAGCAGGGTCTGTACTCTTTTTGTTTAACTCATCTCAATATCTATTTCTGAAGTATGTTGCTGGTCAAGGTTCAAACAATCGTGCTGAACTCTATGCTCTTTAGTTATTGTTGAAAAATGCAGAGGAAAGAAGGCTAAAACTGAAAACATCTCCAAGTAATTGGAGATTCAAAGCTTTTGATAGATTGCGCAAATCATCACTGCAGCATCAGTAATTTGGGCCTGATTCCTATTATGAACCAAGTTCAGGAGGTTAAAGACACTTTTGATGTTAAATTTTTGTCACATATTTATTGAGAATTATATACAGGTGGGTAAGTTGTCTAAAGAAGCCTTGCTCTTGCAGGAGGGTGCCTTAACTGAACATGAATTCAGAGGAGGCACTCTCCTATCAGCTTCAGAAAGAACTTTGTATTAATGTTTCTTTAGATAACAGTTCACTGGTTTTTGTAGAGGTCTTCCAGACCCTTTGTAAGCATACTGTGAGATCCTTTAAATCCCACAGGATAAGAAAGATTATCTTGATGTCTTGGATGGTTTAGTTGTCTACAAGACACTACAGGATGACTGTAATATGTAAACTTAGTCTTTTTTGTTTGAGATGGCCAGTGCAGAGAGCACTTGGCAGGTTTTGAGTCCATACAGGAGAGACAACTGTATATTTTGATTTCAACCTAAGAAATATTGAATGTGAGGATTATTTTTTCTTTGGAAAATAAAAACATAAGCGCGGATCTTCAACAATTAAAGGGATAAAGTTCTCTTCAAGGTTGCAAAAAGTACCAGCAACACAAAATGTGTCTCAAGTCTGGCAGTAGTCTTAGAGGTGAGGTGCATGAAGATGATGGATACGATGACATCAATGGCTTCAATCATTAGATGATGATTATAAGCATACCACTCCAAATCACAACACAATATTTCAACTATAAATCATTTGAGATGGATGCGGTGTAACAAGAAGATACAATTCTAACATAGATATGTTTATACTAAGTAATGCAAATACTGCAAGATGGAAAAAAACCACTACGATACAAAACTACTATAAATATCCATGAACTTCTCAATTCAATAGAAAATAGCCAACTTGCAACTTACCAGATTTGGTGCAGCCCAGCCAAAAATTACAGAGATGATAGTCATGATCTGTTTTGTAACAGAACAATTAAGTGAGAACGCAAGATAATGGTGGCCACTGACAATGACTCGTTTCCACTATAAAGAATAACAAACCAAGCACATATATCATTCTTTAACACCATTGGAAAAATAGAAAGAACTATAACTTGCAAAGGTAAGTCCAAGCACAAGGGCACGAAAATAAATTGTACTTACAAAGGCAGATCCAAGAGATCCAGCCAAGACTAATCTCCTGGGATGCCGCATCGCCATGATCTTGAACACATAAAAACTAAAGTCATAAACTCAAATAAAGGAATTTTACCCACAAACGTACAACTAATTTTCTTTAACATGGAGAAAAATGACTACACTGGCCCAATGTCATAAGGATTGTATATAGTCACTGCCATCTATCAAGATGCAGTACAACCTGTCTTCAAGCCAACCATGTTTTGTAATCCCTACTTCAAAACTATATCAATTAGATAGAGACAGCAGTCCAGAGATGTATTACTAGCTTTTTCCTTACTACTAGAGATTCCGAGGCCTTGGATGATAGGAGTGATCCCAATTCTTCTTCAACACAAGCAAAAGCATTTTGATGCTGCCCAGGATTACTCCCCAGGCCCCATCAATCCAGGTCACTGACCAGACGATATTATCAGCAGGCATTTGGTGTTCACTTCTGCACGACTAATGCAGATGATGAGCAGAACCAGCTCCCTCCTTCCTTGCAACATGTTGTCCTTTATTGTCAAGCCTATGTCTCTTAGCTGGTGTTCCTTCACCTCTAAGGTTCGCCCTTTTTGGTTTAACCCATTTGTAAGCTGTTATGTTATTTTATGTTGTTAGATGGTGTTATTTTGTCTCCTTTGGGGACACTTAATGCACCCAACTTCTTGGCTACTAATATTTGCTACCCTCCAGTTCCTTTGACCTAGTTTAGTCTTTACAGACACTAATATAAAGCTCAATTTTCAAACTGCCCATTGGATTTTAGACTTACAGCTGCTACCAAGAAGGTATGGTCCCCTATTTCCGAAAGGATAGACATCGCCAGAGACTTTGTAAAACCCTGCAAAAAGAACAGTACTGACAGTCAGACTCTCCAGGCTTCACTGCATACGCACATACATACAGACAGACATCAAACCTTCCCCAAATCTTGATTTTTTTGCCCTTTTTCAGTTGGAAACAAGAGGTTGGTTGAATAATCAACACTTCTACATTAACCCACAGAAAACATATATGGTCTCAATATGAGTGTGCTCTCATTTTCCGGAACAAGATGATAAATAATCCCTGAAGTAGGTATTAACGTGCCCCTCCCATACAAGTATAGCCATAAGAGTTATCATATTTGCAGACAAATCCCGTGTCTACCCTACATACAGCAAAGACTTCACTGACATAAAAATAAAAGCTATAAAATTCGGCATTTCTAGGTCACAGAGGAAGGGATTTGCCATTTGGGTGAGGATGTATACATACCTCAATTATTGAGACACCCATTGTTGCTGTGGTAGCTACCACTGCTGCTAATCTGAGTTTTATCTGATATCTGCCACTAGTGAAGTACAATGAATCCCAATATAGTCGTTCATCTTCGCCTCGTGAAATTCGAGAGTCGAGCCTACCTTCACCAGGTCTTACGACTCATTGTTTTATTTAATGGTTTTATAAGGTAGAGCCACACCAAATGTGTGTATAATTGAGCCTGGAATGTGTCACTATGGGGAATCTCACCGTGGAGATGATACGGATATTCTCGATAAATGAATCGGTCGGATGGCTATGGGATTCTAAAATAAAACCACCATAACATATGGACAGCAAAATTCTCAAGTAACCCATAAGGTATGTCCCGGAATTGATTGATCAAACCCACCATGCCAAAGCCAATTGACACACCGCATCTGAATGGTAGTTGAAAATATATCTAAATCTGAAATATAGCTTAAAAACTTGATATGGGTCCCTACAGAATTTTATCATTTGAACCTGGCCGATTCGATTCTGAGGGCCAAACCACTCGCTCAAAATTCCCCGTGAGCTCCCGGAAGCTAGATGTGATGCATGGCACAGGATAAAACGAATTTCAAAGGAAATGAAATCAAATCGAGAATATAAAATTATGATGCGAAGTATATTATTGTAAACCAGTCAAAACTCAATACACGGTCAGCATATTATTTTTTAATAAAATTTTCATATCTCTCAACGAACATTCGGATTTTGCAGATGTTGAAGTGTTATGGCGCAGGGCAGCTTTTATGGAGAAGCATGACTTGATGAACTGTATTCATAAGGTTATATTAGTTTTTAGTTTTCTATGAAGCATGGATTTGGTTTGCAAAAATATGTTTTTCATTATTGCAGGGAGGGATCATGCATTGATGTGCAGGTAATGTTAAACGTGTAGCTACCTGCATAACAAAATAAATAAAAATTACATTTAAATAAAACAGATCAAATCAGAGTATCGTTGTTCATCGTATAAATAGTATTATGAAAGAAATAGATTTAAAATTGCTTTCAATTGATTTTGTAAGAGTTTATTAATGATAACTATTCTCATTAACAATTCATCGCTGAAACAAGAAAACAAATTTTACAAAATAAGTAAGCAAACCACTGTTATAAAAGTATAATTTTAAAGTATAATTTTAAGTCAATAAATTTCAAAAATATAATTTAATGATATAAATGAAAATATTCAAATATAATTTATTTCATGATGCATATCTTGAAGTCTAAAAAGGTTACTTCTAGTTGAGTTTTTTTCGTTGGAATTTGGAGATTTTTTTTTAAGAAATTCAAATTTTGTGCTGCTCAAATCGTGATTTTGAATTTATAAATGAATTCAGCTCCCTCAAAAACCCCATGCCACCCATATTATAGGAATTTAAACAATGTTATTTGGAATTTTAAGAATTTCTTCAAAATTTCTACCGAAACCTATCGAGAGAAGTCACGTGCATAATATAGTTCACAATAATTCAAGAATATAATTTTAATGATATAGTGATATTTTTAATATATGTTAATGACACTTAAAAATATAAATTAGGAATGATAAAATGTGTATAAATTAAGAAGTAAATTAAATTAAATAAATATTCAACATAATCATATACAACATGATAAAATAATATTCATCATAAATAGATGTATAATGAGGGTCACTGAAAGAAAGTGCCTTGAACACATCAAATATAGAGGTGGAGTAGAGAACTGAGATAGAGATATATGTGGAAGGAGTCAACATCCCACCTCACAATATATTGAGGGGAGAGTTCATTGCCAAGAGGACTTAACTATGTGACCCTCGAATGGAGTTATAAATGATTCATCAAAACTATCCCAAAACTTATGATTGTTGGAAAACTCAGTGAAGAAAGGTTAGTCTTCTGAAGAGGTATGGTAAGCAATAGAACTGCATTAAGAACGGAAAAGCATCATGGCGGTAAGGTTACTAACCAAATATCGAGAGGTGTGTGTTTTCAACTATATAGTGTCGGGTGATACTCCTAATGGAGTCCATCATGGAAGGTCCAAGAACTATCCCATATGTCCTAGCACCTACCTCATAAAAAGAGCTAGGGGAGAGTCCAGGGCCAAGAGGGCCTAACTATGTGACATTGGGAGGAAGTCAAAAATGATCCACTAAGACTATCCTGACACTGATGATTATTATAATAACTTAGTGAAGAAAGATAGTCTCCTAAGGGGTTGGTTGACAACTAAATTGCACTAAGAATGGAAAATCCTCATGGAAGCAAGTTTACTAATCAAAGATCAAGAGGAAGTGTGTGATCTAAATGATATGGTGGTGGATGTAACATGGATCTCTACTAGTCACTTATTCCATGAACAAACATATAAGATAAAAGGATAAAAGAAAGTGATCCTCATAATGAGGTCCATCATGGGAGCCCGGATAAAAGAAAGTGATCCTCATAATGAGGTCCATCATGGGAGCCCATGCTTGCTAGATCTATCTTATATGATCTAACACCTCCTTTATAAAAAAACTAAAAATCTATGGTGATCTCAATAAAGGAAGAAGGTAACTAAGTTTTGATAGAGTCAATAGAACATCCCTTTAATTTCATATTAAATGGGGCACTTAAAGATGGAGGTCTCATATAACTCAATCTCATGTTTGTTTGATATGATATTCTATCATTACATCGTTAAGTGTAACCAAATTAATACACCAATTAAAGATCTAGGGCGCTCCTCCTTTCTTCTCATTGTTGACAACTATCTACTACAGATGTTTCATCAGATAAGTTTTGATTGCTTACTAACCCCTCATTAACATGTTAATCCATATTGCATTAACAATCAACCACCATCCTTTATGAAGAATCATACAGATACGGATTCTTGATATTCACGAAGAATCAAGGAATCCTTAGTTACATACCAGTTACATAACATGTCACATAGTGAGATTTGAACTTGGGTGGGGAGTATAACAACATTCCTCCCAACCACCCAATCTACACACGAGTGTTGATTAGAGGCAGAGAATAGCGATTGAGTTGGATGACCGCTTCATATTGTAAGGATCTTCAGTCGCGTCAGATTGTAACGCACTTCAAATAGTAACTTTCTCAACCATGGCAATGGTGTTTCGATTTTTGTGGTAGGATTACATATAATTTTACTGAGCATCTTTGTGTATTTAGATGGTTGAAAATCCCTTCTCTGGAAATCAAAATGGATGAATTCGATGCACAAATAAAATTGTTGAGCTTGACCATGGGAGATCAAATATTCCACTGGAAATTTCAAGATGTTGAACCTGATTGGTGATAGAGGTTTCAACTATGTCTAATCTGGAATGCTACTAAATGGATTGCACATAGCTGTGAACATATTAAAGTACTCCATGGCGATTATAGGAGGTGCGGATTTCAGTCACAAATTACATGTCATCAGCAAGATTAAGCATCGCAACATGCTTCCTCTCAGAGGCAACTGCAACGAATTCACCAAAGACGAATAAGTTATCAAGCAAGTTGAATTCAATGTCTCTTGAAATATCCTTGTGATGAATATTTTCAATATTAAGAAACTTTTTTTTTGAAAAGTCTTGATCCAATTTTTTTCCATTTAAATGTGAGATTAATTGATTTCTACAACCTCGGGAGAAGTGTAACTTTGTGCTCAATGTGAAGCTAACATGTGGCACTTTAATAAAATAATAAAATATCAAGTGAAAAAACTTTACAATGTAAACCCTAAGATAAAGTTCAAAACAAAAGTATATATATTCCAATTGATTGCAACTAAAATAATTAATCAACTTGGACACTTTTGGTTGTTTTTAACAACAGGTTTATATTATTTAATTTTTTAATTGATATCAACCAATGTATGTTTGGTTATGTCCATTTAATTATTTGATATGGATATTATGGAATTTGCCTATATCTTTATCTCTAAATTGAAATTTACATGTTTTTTAATAATCGTGGTGGCATTTATTTTTTATGATTTCATCTAAAATAGTTTTATCATCAGCATAGATTCATCTTAACTTTGATCCGTCGATGTGGATCAAATCTATCGAAGTGCAAATTTTTTTCTTGAGTGTTTGCACTTAAAAAAAGTTTGCACCTCAAAGAGATTTGATCATTGTCGGCACCCGAGTTAAGATAAATCTATGATGATCTATTTAGATTCTTAGAATAAAAGTTTTATGGTTGTATATACTAATTTGATAGCACTATTTATTTAAGTATTTGAGATTATTAAAATTTTACCATAATTTTGAGTTCCACCATCTCAAATATAGAAAATCTTGATTGATACTCATATTATATCCAATATAATGTGTTTGTTAAATGCAAATGTTTGTAATAGTTCATGTCCATAAATATAAAAATATAGATCTCTAGATGACATGCAAATTCCTCTATATCAATATCCATCTATATGCGCAATGACTCCTTATCAAGTCTAAATAATTTGTTTTAATTGCTTTATTAATATGTATATTTATATGATTATTAGATTCCTCATATGGGGTGACTGCAGGGAATAAATGTCAGCATCATGGAAAAGTGACTGGAAAAAGGAATGAGGGGATGCTTAAGGCACCAGTGGATTCATTGTATGTCCATTCTGTGCAACTAAATTTGTCGAGTACTTATGCACCATCCCCTCAGCATTAATGGTGATGCGATAAGGTGTAGAGATACGATCATCTCGAGGCTCAGGTGATTAATGCCTCCTTCGCGGGGACTAAAACGTCGTCCCAAAAACCATTCCTTCATTCGTAGTGATTTGCCTAGCACCGAGAGTGGGGGGATTCAATTGATAATTAGCAAGGAAGTTACAGTTATGGTGAGAGCACGTCCGAGAGCTTCAAGTAGTCAGGGGGGCATCATCATGGTCGTTCAACGATGTATCAGAGAGGGGCGATGGCTGGTCGCCTCTCCTTCATGTTGGATGTTCTATACGACATTAGGAACAACATTCGCAACCATGGAGAGGATTCATAGGATAAATCTCGGTATTTGGCTCGTCGGGTCGAAGGAGTCATTGATTGGTGCACAGATATGGATAAAGAAATGCATATTCCCCTCTCACAACTTGAGATGGGAGTGTCAACCGACAACGTTATCTCTATTCTAGAAGCTCCTACGGCAGCTTTAACAGCGTCAATGATAACCCCTAGTCGTGACAGTGGTAAAGGTATGAAGATGGAAGAATAGGACGAGAAGATCAAATCAGGGATCATGGCACTACAAGCACTAGATTCATAATCTATGATCAATCTG
Organism: Larix kaempferi; assembly: GCA_027924585.1. Classification (NCBI taxonomy): domain Eukaryota; kingdom Viridiplantae; phylum Streptophyta; class Pinopsida; order Pinales; family Pinaceae; genus Larix; species Larix kaempferi. The sequence continues at coordinate 23,696,500 of BSBM01000318.1, read as the reverse complement.
CAAAAGTTGAAGTTGCTCATCAAGCTGAATTCACAGAGATCCATCCTCAATCTCGGTCGATTTATGTCCTTCAATATAATAGTATTTGATATTTAAGTTGATCTGTATATGGTTGCAAGGTCATTAGGATTGATGGATATGCATTTTCTTATGTTGATTGCAGGTGAGTGATTTAATTCTTTTTTCCAAATAGCTTAGTTTCTAGTTGGCATTTTCGCTTTGGACTTTGCCTCTGGTAGCCACATAATATGAAACAACCTCCAAAGTTTCTCAAAACTAATCCTGGTCTGTTGAAACCAAGTGCTTTGTATTGTGGCAGTTTGTGCCAGACATGTGGTCTATGGAGCTTGTTGTAGGGAGCAGTAAAGTTCATGCCAGAAGCAATGGTAAATTGTATTGTGGCAAACTCATGGTTGGACTCTCATGCTACAAAAGGTCCAACATGAACTCTTTTGCACACAAAGGGATTCTCTTCATTGGAAACTATATAAGTAGATGTATGTGTTATTAGATGTAATATACTGAACCCCCTATTAGGCACACTAACTCAAAATTTGCAAACTTGGACTCGCCAAAGATGGATTTGATACAAGACTGACAACTTGGGCTCAGTGAGGATGGATTAGACACACTGAAAGGATTCAAATAAGGTGGGCTCAAGGTCAATACTTCGACAATGCACTTTCAGGGATACTCCACACCCGGGTATACTCCTTAGGCTAAACCCAAGGCTTCAAGGCAATTTCCCCAGGACTTCTGTGGAAACTCCACTACTTCTGGTGCAGTTTAGAAGTAATCTAACCTTTAGTGGACTGATCAAACTATCATCAACCTATTTCAGACCTAATAGACTAATTTGACTGAGATCTGATTGACAAAAAATAAACTAGGTGTAAAATCCTTCACTTGGACGCCCCGTTTTGACATTATTACCTGAACTACTATTATATGTTGTATTTGTTTGATTGTGAGACTTCATCGATTTGACGATACTGTGGACATATGGTTCTATTATTTTTTCGATATATGTGTGTGTGTGTGTGATGTTAGTATTATAATCGGTAGTCATGTTTAGATATGTATCATGTGTTAATTATGTCTCATATATGCAAATTACTGAATGATGGGTACGTGGATACCGTTACAGTTATATGTTGAATAAATGAGTGGTATGCCAGGTGCATGGAGAATAAATGAGTTTATTATTGTCATGTTATTATGAAATGTATGTGTATATGTTGAGGATTTATGCACGATATTCTATATTGTATGTCGAGGACTGACTTACAGGTTAAAACGGCTAAGTGATTGTTGGATCCTACGAGGTGGGAGAGCCTCGGGGACATGGACTTCGAAAGATAAATGGTATGCGAGTGATGCATGATTTACTTTCGCATGATTATTATTATGATGTATATTATGACATGGGTGGGGTAGGGTTTCAGGAAACTCAACCGCTCGGATGGGTTATACGATGACAGACCGAGTACAAGTGCAATGTTGTTATTATGTCGGGTAGACATAGTCCCTTGTTCCATTAGGGGGCTGGAGGCTTTACCCACCGTTTATCCCCGAAACCCAGAGTCATGGGAGGATTGTGCTACGGTGCGCTCCCCAAGGTGTGTGATGATGACTGGTGGTTTCCTGCTGGGGAAGCTTGGTCGATGTAGTCGACACTTCCGCTTACGGGTTCTAGCTGGAGTCGGTCATGTCTTGACACTTCAGGGTAGTCCAGCAGAGGAAAGGATAGGATGTGGAAGTTAGTGATGATGTAGGTAGATAGGTGTAGCTTGAAGTCGAGATAAAAACAAGATCTAACTGTATGTGTGTAAAACCCTTGATTGATTATGTGTCGTAACTTAGTAATGTATGAATTGTCGTAACTTAATAAAATGCAGTTAGGTAAAAGGTGACACCTTGCAAACTATGTTAAAACATGTGTCAGTAAACAATAAGTTTCATGATTATGATTGATGTGTGTGAATTATTACTGTTAGTGTACTTACGCGAGTTATGTAAGCAGTAGCTGCGCTTACATAACTCACCTACATATTTATGATTGCGTGAAATACTGTTGAATAATAATGTTAATTAGTGTCGCTTAATAATTAATTATTGTACATTAATGATTAATAAACAAGTTACAGTTAAATTAGATAATAAATAATGCATTTGGTTAGTAACGCGTAATTGAATGTTAATGAGTTTGATTAGTAAAGACTAAGGGTTAACATGTTAAATGATTATGGTAATGTTAATTAAAGTAGTATTAAATTGATAAGTTAATATTAATTGCAAGGTTAGATAATTAATTAAATTGTATGAATAAGAATTAATTTATATCTATTAAATTTTATGATGATCATGCAGAAGCTAATTGGAACATGGGATAATTTACGAATAGATGTAATATGAAATTGATAAACAAGTGTCGGGTACACACTTGGGAATTGTTCATGAAAATGATAAATTAATTATAAATTAATTATGAATTATTTATAAATTAATTATGACTTAATTCTAAAATTAATTATGAATTAATTACGAATTAATTATGAATTAGTTCTAAACTAATTATGAATTAATTACAAATTAATTATAAATTAATTATGAATTAATTATCATTTAATTAAGGAAAGAATATAAAAAAAATTGGAAACTAATGGGAGTCAAAGTTGAGGGCTCGAGGACTGACATGGGGGTTGAGACATTTATGTTTAGGATAAGGCATTAATGGTGGAGGAGAAGAGTCGGCAAACATGGGATAAGATGGAGAAGAGAGGAAGAAGAGGGGGATCTTTTACCTTAGAGATTTTTGGGAGAATTTAGAGAGCAGGGAGAAAATTACAGAGAGGAGAAGGAGGTTTTCGTTGGAGAAAATTCAGAAGGGAGAGCAGGTTGGCTTGTACTCGGTTTGGGCTCGGGGGTCCAAAGGGGTACCTTTGGAGCTAGGTGGTCAGCGAGACCTTGCCAGTTGGTAGGGTGGAAAAATTGTTTGGGCTGGTTGAGTTTCAGGGTTTTAGGGAAGGTTTTGGTTGCAGGGAAACGACAAGGCATTCAACAAAAGGGAACAACAAAGGGGACAACAACAAGGGTGGATCTACTAGCTATTGTGAGGTAATTTTCAGTCAGGTATATAATCCATTTTTAACTCTGTTTAAATTTTTACTTCCAGTTAAGAAATATGATATGTTGTTACACCTGCACAAACAGAAATGGTTAGAAATAAATAGTTAGAAATAGGTATAACAATATATATATATATATATATATATATATATATATGCAGCAAACTATAAGAATAGATGTTATTTTTACAGACCTGAAATTGAACACAAACAGACAAAACAGAAACAGAAAATGACACAAAATGTAAACAGAAATAAATGATTAGTTTATTGATAAACTGAGATTATCTAGGACCGGGGTCCTACACATGGTATCAGAGCCATGGTTCCAAATCTGGAACCATAGGGCTTACTACGACAGAAGGAGAACATGATAAGATGAATTAATTCAAAGGAATTTGACTCCTGTGCAAGTTTACTAGTTGCTGAAGCCGTAAACTTGCATAAGACAAGGAGAAGGGTTAAAACTTATGATTTGAATAACAAGAAGAAAAAAAAACACACGAGTAAATTGTTCCTCGTGACCGCAAGTGAATTAAATGAAGAACATAGTTAGAGTTTAAAAAAATATATATATGGCAAACTATATATGCATATATACAAAAGAAATGTATATATAAATGTTCATATATAACAAAAAATGAATATATATATATATATATATATAACCAAAGAGGAATTATATTATTAGTGAACAAAAAACAAATGGGAGTTTTAATTTAAAAATCTTAATGGATCTAAATTTAAATTAAGGACGAAGCACATATGTATTTTTAGATAAAAAAGAAATTTAGTTTAAATTTAAATTAAAAACAAATGTGTTTATATATATATATATATACATTTTTCTATATATATATATAGATATATGTGAAATAAATAAATAAATCTCTCTAACTGTAATTTAAATTTAGTTCAAATTTAAATTAGAAACAATTTTTATATATATATATTTAAAAATAAAAATAAAAAAACAAAACAATAACAAATTTTTTTGTCAATTCCACTTTTATTACTTTAATCCCGAAAAGTAATAAGCCTGTTTCTTTCGGAGACTTTCGGCCTATTGCTTTGTGCAATCCTGTTTATAAAATCATTTCAAAAATCATAGCACAACGTCTGAAATTTGCACTAACTTCACACATTACCGCTAAACAGTTTGGCTTTCTGCAGAACAGGCAAATCGATGATGCCATTGGGGTTACACAGGAACTCCTGCATTCCATTAAGTCCAGAAGGTTGAAGGCTTTGATATTAAAGTTGGATCTTGAGAAAGCATACGATCGAGTAAATTGGTCTTTCCTTAGATTGGTCTTGATCCAAATTGGCATCCCTCCTTTAGTATTAAATTGGATAATGGCCTGTATCTCATCTATGAATACTGCGGTACTGGTGAATGGAGCTCCTTCGTCTTTTTTTCAGTGTTCTAGAGGGATTCAACAGGGTTTCCCTCTGTCTCCATTACTTTTCTTACTGGTTATTGATGGTTTAAGCAGATTGGTGATTGAAGCAAAGGAAATGGGTCTGATCAAAGGCATCAAACTGGATCGCAATTGCTTTCTGACTCATCTTCTATTTGTAGATGATGTTCTGTTAGCAGGGATTGATTTTGTTACTGAATGGCGTATCTATAGCAATATTTTGAAGTTTTTCTGCAAAGTTTCAGGTATGAATATTAGTCTTTCAAAGTCTAGCTTTTTTCATTTTAATGTGGACAGCTCTCGACTAAAGGAGATTGAAGTGATTATGCCGTATAAGTGGTGTAAAATTGATGAAGGGTTCAAATATTTAGGGTTTTTTTAAAAACCTAATAATTATCTGATCAATGATTGGAGATGGTTAATTCGGAGGATGGAGAAGCGTATAGAACACTGGTCATATCGGCTATTGTCAATTGGGGGTCGGCTTACTTTAGTAAAAGTTGTGTTATCTGCCATTCCAGTATACTGGTTCTCACTTCTGGAAGTTCTAGTTTTTATTTTGACTTCTATTAGAAAGTTTTTTTTTAATTTCCTGTGGTATGGGAGGAATGAACGGTCAAAGTTAGTTATGGTTAGACGGGAAACATTATCGAGGCCTGAAAAATTTGGAGGTTGGGGCTTAAAGGACTTGAGAATCTTCAGTATGTCATTGAGACTTAAAAGTTTATGGCGTGGTTTATTTGGGGACACACTTTGGTCAAGAGTTCTTCAGGTAAAATATATTAAGTCGGATGTTATCAGCTGGATGAGAAATGGTAAGAAGATTAGAGGACAATTGTCTCCAATTTGGAGAGGACTCTTAAAAGTATACGACTAGATAGCTTCTGATGTTTGTTGGCAGGTTTGCTCTGGTTCACAGGTTTTGATCGGGGTGGATCCTATCCTCGGGATAGAGGATTCTTATACATTGTCTGATAGACTGATTTTCTTTCTTAATAGAGCTGGATTTTACACTTTGGACTCGATATAAAAAAGAAACAATTCTGCTGTGGAAAGTAGATGGTTATCAGCTGTGGATCTCGGCCTGACAGGTAGTATGGCTTTTGAATGGGATTTTTATATCAAGTCACTTAACTCTGCGGGGGTTTTCTTATCTGTTGATGGTGATAAAATTGCATGGAAAGGGAATGCAAAGAATGGAGCTGTATCGGCTAAGGCAACATATGATAGATTGATACAAGACAGGTGCATCTTCCCACAGCACTGGTGGTATAAACATATTTGGAAATGGCCATTTCCTTTAAAAATTAAATGCTTCTTATGGCATGTCTTAGATGGAAGTCTAAAGACCTGTGACAATCTGATCAGAAGGGGATGGATAGGTCCTAATTGGTGTTGTTTATGTAAAAAAGATTATGAGTCGATCATCCATCTCTTTGTGGATTGCAGCTTCATGCAAACAGTCTGGAATCTCTGTTGCTCTGATTTAAAACTTAATTTGACTTGGAAAGGTGGGGATTTTGGTCAATGTCTGCTTAACTGGGTTCGAGAGGGGAACACTCCACTTTTTCTGCCTATTTTCATTTCCTTGACAATTTGGTTCTCTTGGAATCGTGCTTTATTCCAGGATCAAACTCCTATAGCTGATGGTTGTGCTCTGATTGTACTTAAGATGCCCCAGATATATCAGATGGATGAAGATCCGAGAAGAGTGGCAAGAATCAGCTTTTTCTCTTTAACTGTTACACAGTCGGTCCTATTTTTCGATGGAGCTACACAGAATGGCCTGTGTGCTGCAGGCGGGGTAATCTATATAAATGATGATCATTATTTTACCTTGTGTCTAAATGGCGGTCAAGGGACAAATATGCAAGCGGAATTATTGGCTCTATGGTGTGTTGTGAAAGTGGCAAATATCTTTGGATTAGTAAATCTAAAGGTATCTGGGGACTCGTGTGTGACTATAAAATGGGCCACAAATGAATATTGTCTTAATGTTATGGCACTCCAGCATTGGTGTATTCGTACCAGATTTGAGATCTCCAGGCATGCTTTCATATATTTTGAACATATATAGAGAGAGCATAATTCCTTTGCAAATAAACTTTCCAAGCAGGCTTTTGAAGGATCTGAAGGTTTCTTATGTTGGGAGGAATGGTTGGAGTCTTGCGTGCAAGACAAAGGAGATGTATATTTTTTTTGACTTGGTCTCTGTTATTTTGGATCTTTTCTTAGGATTCAGTCACATGTTAAGATCTGGGATATGAGGATCCCATAGTTTCTTCTTTTTTGTATCAATAACTTATGTTATCCTAGTTCTTTTGTGGAGAATGGAACCTTGTGAGTTTCATGGATAATCTTTGATAATCTTTGATAATCTTTGTACTATTTGATTCGATTTTGAATAACAATAGTACGTTTTTTTTTTGTTTTTTTTTTTTTTTGCTGAAAACAAAAAACAAAAAATTTTGTCATACGTATAGGAACTACATTTCGCATAGTTCAAAAATATATATATATGTAATTTTTTTTAATTCTCAAAGTTAAAAAAAAAAATTATTTAAACAAAAAAAAAATGTTTTTTTTTACATAGTCGAAACATAGAAATAATAATAATAATAAATTATGCTGGCCTGAGCTATGGCGCGACCATGGTAGCCCGGCCAGCATGGCCATGGCCCGCGGCCTAGGCGCAGCCCGGCCAGCATGGCCGTGAGCCAGCGGCCTAGGCGCTGCCTGACCAGTGGCCATGGGCCTGTGGCCTGGGCGCAGCCCGACCAGCATGGTCGTGAGCCAGCAGCTCTGGTGGCTTCGGCACCAGCAGGGGATGCCAAAGGACCAGCCACCTCTGAGGGTTAGCGTATGCTTCCCTGTGCTTAATTTGCTCACATTATTGCATAAAAAAATAATAATAAAATAAAATAAGTACGACTGCTTTAAAAAAAAAAAAACTAAAAAAAAAATATATATATATATATATATACAATGTGTAAAAACAAATTGTATGGCATTCTTGGCAAGGCCATGAGCAATCAGCCAAACAGCCTGAGGGCTGCGGCCTGGGCTTGGTCGAGCTGCACAGGCAAAATATATATATATATATATATGACAGAATTTTATTTTTTTTAAATACACATATAAGAATATTTGCTTAAAAAAAATATTACAATTTTTTTTTTTTTTTTTTTTTTTTTTTTGGACCTGCATGGGCGTGCAGCTCGGTGCCATGGCAGCCTGAGCGCAGCCCCATAGGGTGTGCAGCACGGCACCATGGGCGGCCTGAGCGCAGCCCATAGGGCGTGCAACTCAGTGGCCCTGGGCATGCAGCCGGCTACGGCCATGAAGGCCAACGGCCAGGGCTACTAATAAAAAAATATATACATATAAAAAAAAAGAGGAGAAATATAAAAAAATTTACAAAAAACACAAACCCGTCTTGCTAATCATTCTATGGGTTAGCGTCTGCTACACTATGCTTAAGCCTGCTCGCATTATTGCCGACAAAAGAAACTATATAGAAATTATATAGGATTTAAAAAAAAATAAACTATAGATATTATAAGGAAAAGCATTAGTTGAAGTTCATATCAGCGCGGCCATGGAAGCTCGACCAACAGCCTGTGCTGCGGCGAGCAGGCAGCCGAAATATAAATAAATAAATACAACAAAAAACAAGGAAACATGAAGGATCCATGGACCTGGTGCATGGCGGAGTTGTAGAGCTCCTGGCCGAGTGTAGAGCAAGGCTCAACCAGAGAAAATTGGAGGAAGAAATGAATGGAAGCAGGGAGGCTTGACCCTTTTATAAAAAAACAAATTATAATATTTTAATTGCATGGCCGCATGGCTTAGGTTAAGGCCGCTAGGGTTTGATTTTTTTATTATTTGTTTCATATATATATATATATATATATATTATTAATAATTTCGAATTTTGATTTGATTTTTAATTAATTTAATAGTTTGTTAACTATTAATACTTTTAATTAATTAAGTAATAGTTATATATATATAATGTAATTATTAATAAATTCAAAATTTAATAGTTTTTATAAATAATAATAAAAAAAATATTATTATTAATTATTTGAAATTTATTTTATTTATAATTAATTTTATTAACTATTAATTATTGTATATGATTTAATGTGATTATTACATTAATTAAGTTAAACATAGTAAAACATGGGTTTATTACTAGTAATAGTTAATCATTACTATAGTTAAATATTATATAATTAATGTTAGCTTTTCGTATTCTTGAAAATGCTCCTTGCCGAAACTTCGATGCATAGTCGAAGGGGTAAGACGGACACAAAATCTCGAAAACGAGACACCATAGAGATCAACATGACGAGCTGATCGGTAGGACACTGATTTTACCCCATGACAAAAATGTTTGATAAACACGACTCTAGACTTAAAACTTAGGTTATGTTATTATTTAATTATAAAAATTATTGATTATTAATGAGAAGCGAGGTGGTAAACGTTAATTAAATATCTTGAAGAGTCGGTGGTGACTTAATGAGGATTGTGTGGAATCCAATACCTAAACTTACGTAGAACTACTGCAGTATATCTAGTACCGGGTGGCCTCAAGATGGCCTAATCGAAACGCCCAGAACTATAGCTCTTAGAGTAAAAATGCTCGTAAAAACAATCGTATGATGCACCTTTGTTAATTAACTATTGAGTTTAATGGTAACATAGTATTGATGTCGCCGTATGCTAATTAGCCTCTTATTCCATGTTACAGGGATAAACATGGTAAGAACGCGTCGGGGGCGAGGTCAGGAGACGGAATTACCTGAGCCGAATGTGCCGACACCATCGCCAGAGACCATCCCTATATTGCGCTCGCTGGAAGCAATAAATGAAACACTCAGTGGACTAGTACATAGAGGAAGTGTTACCTCAGAGGTAGAAGTGGAGGCCCCTCCACTAAGGGAGGAAGTTCCTGTGGTAGAAGTGAATACGGTACCAAGACCTCTGCATCAAGATATCATAAGGGAGCTTCAGAAGATAAGGCTTCTAGAGTTTTCAGGGGGTCGAGCAGGGATATGAGCATAGTCTTGTTTGGAAGAGATGACCATGTGCTTAACCTTACAGGAGTACACTTCCACATCCAAGTCCAAGATGGCCATATTTCAACTAAAAGGGGCCGCTTTGAACTAGTGGTGGAACCAATAACGGAAACTACACCTTACACCAGACATGGTCCCATGGGAACTGTTTGTGGGAAAATTCAAAGGGAAGTACTTACCCGCATCCTACCAGGAAGAGCAAGCAAGGACTCTTCATGCCTTAGTACAAAAGCATCTATCTGTGGAGGAGTATGAAGAGAGATTCATGGAATTAGTCAAGTATGTCCCTTACTTGGACAACAACGAACGCCAGGTTGAGCGCTTCGTGTATGGGCTCAATACCAATATTAGGGCTCAAGTACGGATGTGGAAACCGACTTCGGTTGCTGAAGTGGTTGATTGTGCTCGTTACATAGAGGAGATGCTGAGTGCAAATCCCACCAGTTCATTCAACTCTCAACAGTCAGGGTTTGTAGGGAAGGCTCCTCGAAGCTACCCTCAGGGAGGATATACGAGGCCACCTCCCTACGGAAACAGGTACACACCAAGGGTTGCGGTGGTCGACAGATCAGTGGAAACTAGGGAGATGCCCTAATCAGCCACAGGGACTCACCAGGGTGTGAAGAATTTCAGAGGATCAGTCGGCAGGGGAAGGGGTCCCAGGGGGAGGAACCCCTCTCAGAGGTTTGAATAGGTTATCTCTCCCACTCCATTACAGGTTGCTTGTTGGGGATGTGGAGGACCACATTACCAGCATAACTGTCCTGAGTTACGATCCAGAACAGTGCATCGAGAAGGAAAGGCTCCAATGGGGAGTGGGGGTAGTAGACATCAGATCTCGACAGTAGTACACAACCATTAGGCTGAGCACCAATCTACTATGGTGGAATCATCAGGTACGGTCAATAATGTCAAGCTTGGAATATTGTTTGATCATGGTGCTATAGATAGTTTCATTTCTCCATATGCATTAGACAAATGTGGGTTGGCAGCCTACGAGCATGATGATTTCAACTTAGTTGAAATGGATTCAGGGGTAAAGCAAGCAGTAGGACCTAGTGTTGACAAGTGTGTAGTGGATCTTGGGGTGTGTGTTACACAAGTCAAAGTGTACGTCACCACCCTCAGAACTTATGATCTCATCATAGGTATGAATTGGCTTGAGGAACATCGAGCTTTCTTGGACTGTTATGGAAAGAAAGTTCTTTGCATTGATGACAATGGAGAGGCCATCGAGATCCAGGGTATCAAAGAAAAGGTGTCCCTACGTTTCATATCCACAATGAATGTAAAGCGATGTATGCGACGGGGATGTCAGTTGTATATTGTTGAAGCGGTAAACAATGAGAAGGGACCCTCCTTTGATGAGTATCCAGTGTTAGCCGAGTTCAGTGATGTCTTTCCAAAGGAATTACCTGGGTTACCTCCTAAGAGAGAACTTGATTTTACCATTGAGATAAAACCCAGTTCAGAGCCAACATCAAAGACACCATACAGGATGACGGCCCCAGAACTTTGTGAGTTTCAAATGCAGTTGAAGGAACTACTAGACCTAGGGTTCATCAGACCAAGTATTTCACCATGGGGTGCGCCAGTAATCTTTGTGAAGAAGAAGGATGGTTCCTTGCATCTTTGCATCGATTACCTAGATTTGAACAGAGCCACAGTGAAGAATAGGTACCCGATACCTCGAATTGATGACCTCTTTGATCAAATGAAAGGGGCGACAGTCTTCTCCAAGATCAACTTACGATCAGGTTACCACCAGCTACGGATTAAGGAAGGAGACATACCTAAGATTGCTTTTCGAACAAGGTTTGGGCACTATGAGTTTGTAGTGGTACCCTTCGGTTTGACCAATGCCCCAGCCGTATTCATGAGCCTCATGAATAGCGTGTTTCGAAAATACTTAGATCAGTTTGTGCAAGTCTTCTTGGATGACATCCTCATCTACTCCAAGAATGAAAGTGAACACGAGGAACACTTGCGGATAGTGTTGTCATGCTTAAGGGAGCATCAGTTGTACGGTAAGTTGTCCAAATGCTCATTCTATCAGAAGGAGATCCATTATCTAGGGCATATAATTTCAAGCGAGGGAATTTCAGTAGAACCTGAGAAGGTGAAGGCCATAATGGACTGGCCTGTGCCAAGAAATGCGCATGAAGTGAGAAGATTCATGGGGTTAGTCGGGTATTATAGAAGGTTTGTTGAAGGTTTCTAAAAAATCGCAAAACCCATAACTACCCTACAGCGTAAAGGCACTAGGTACGAATGGACGGATGAATGCGAGGCCGCATTCGCCGAGTTGAAAAGATTGTTGATGAGTGCACCAATTCCACGAGTGCCAGATATGGAGAAAGATTTCACAGTTTGCACAGATGCTTCAAGGTAAGGTTTGGGTGTAGTGTTGATGTAGGAAGGTGGGGTAATAACTTATGCATCGAGAAAGTTAAAAACACATGAAGAGAATTACCCTACCCATGACCTAGAGTTGGCTGTGGTGATGTTAGCTTTGAAGCTTTGGAGACATTACCTTGTTGGACGAAGCTTTGAGCTCAAGTCTGGTCACCAAAGCTTAAGGTATATCTTCACTCAGAGAGACCTAAATGCTAGGCAAAGGCGATGGAGTGAATTCATGAGCGAGTATGATTTTGGGATTTCATACATCAAAGGGAAGGAGAATGTGGTAGCCGATGCCTTAAGCAAAAAACCAAGACTTTTCTCTCTTATACCTTTGAAGATGGATTTGAGGGAAAGAGTTTTGGGGCAGCTAATCGGGGATAGTTGGTACCTAAAGGTCACATCGACACTCCAGAATGGGAAACCGGTGGGACCTAAGTTTGAAGGCTATGAGTTGGAAGCCGATGGTTTGTTACGGTATCAAGGGAGGATGTATATTCCCGAGGAGGGAGATATTAGAGATACTATGCTTAAGGAATCCCACAGAGCAGTATATTGCGCGCACCCAGGTGTAAAGAAGATGTATGTAGACATGAAGCAACTCTTGTTTTGGGCAGGGATGAAAAGTGACGTGGTCAAATTCGTCGCTAGGTGCCTTGAGTGTCAGCAGGTAAAAGCTGATCATCACCACCCAGCAGGACTGTTGCAGCCACATGACATTCCTATGTCGAAGTGGGAGGTTATATCCATGGACTTCGTGGTGGGATTGCCTCTTACCCCTCATAGGCATGACGCCATTATGGTCATCGTTGACAAACTGACCAAAACTACTCACTTCATTCCAGTTAAGGAGACCTATGATGTCACGGATGTAACACGTGTGTTCATAAATGAGGTAGTTCATCTCCATGGGTTTCCTAAGAAGATTATATCGGACAGGGATTCCAGGTTTTGGACAAGTTTGCAGTCGGCATTGGGTACTCAGTTGAACCTAAGCACCGCATACCATTCAAAGACAAATGGGCAAACAGAAAGAGTAAACTAAGTGATGGAGGACATGCTTAGGATGTATGTCATGGATCAACAGACTCATTGGGAGAAGCACTTACCTTTGGTAGAGTTCGCTTACAACAACAGTTACCATAGCTCAATTGGGATGCCTCCATATGAAGCGTTATATGGAAGGCCATGCAGAACGCCATTGAGTTGGGAAAGGTTAGAGGATCGAGTAATTATAGGACCTGAGTTGATTCGGGAGATGGAAGAACGGGTTGTTCAGATTAGACAGTGGTTAAAAGAAGCACAGGATAGACAGAAGAGCTATGCCGATGCGCATAGGGTTGATCGAAGCTATAGGGTTGGTGATGCAGTGTTCGTCCACATCAGGCCTAGCAAAAGTACCATCAGGTTTGGGAAAGGGACAAAGTTGTCGCCATGATTTATAGGACCCTTTGAAATTTTAGAGAAGGTTGGACCCGTCGCGTATCGTCTTGCGCTGCCACCCCATTTGCACAAAACTCATAATGGTTTTCATGTATCTGTTTTACGACATTATGTAGCTGATGAGTCTCATAAAATAAATTGGAAGGAACTGTAGGTTTCGGACAAGGGGACCATCAGGGCCGAACCGTTACGTATTTTGGACCACAGGGTTAAACAGCTGAGGCACCGTTTGGTGGACCAGGTTAAGGTCCAATGGGACTGATATAGCCCAGGGTCTGCTACCTGGGAGGACGCAGTGACTATGCGTCGTGATTATCCCACGTTATTTTGATCATAACTTCGGGACGAAGTTTCCTGAAGGGTGGGTGTATGTAACGCCCCATTTTGACATTATTACCTGAACTACTATTATATGTTGGATTTTGTTTGATTGTGAGACTTCGTCGATTTGATGACATTGTGGACATATGGTTCTATTATTTTGCCGATATATATGTGTGTGTGTGTGATGTTAGTATTATGATCGGTAGTCATGTTTAGATATGTATCATGTGTTAATTATGTCTCATATATGCAAATTACTGAATGATGGGTACGTGGATACCGTTACAGTTATATGTTGAATAAATGAATGTTATGCCAAGTGCATGGAGAATAAATGAGTTTATTATTGTTATGTTATTATGAAATGTATGTGTATATGTTGAGGATTTATGCACGATATTCTATATTGTATGTCTAGGACTGACTTACAGGTTAAAACGGCTAAGTGATTGATGGATCCTACGAGGTGGGAGAGCCTCGAGGACATGGACTTTGAAAGATAAATGGTATGCGAGTGATGCATGATTTACTTTCGCATGCTTATTATTATGATGTATATTATGACATGGGTGGGGTAGGGTTTCAGGAAACTCAACCGCTCGGATGGGTTATACGATGACAGACCGAGTACAAGTGCAACGTTGTTATTATGTCGGGTAGACATAGTCCCTTGTTCCATTAGGGGGCTGGAGGCTTTACCCACCGTTTATCCCCGAAACCCAGAGTCATGGGAGGGTTGTGCTACAGTGCGCTCCCCAAGGTGTGTGATGATGATTGGTGGTTTCCTGCTGGGGAAGCTTCGTCGATCTAGTCGACACTTCCGCTTACGGGTTCTAGCTGGAGCCGGTCATGTCTTGACACTTTAGGGTAGTCCAGTAGAGGAAAGGATAGGATGTGGAAGTTAGTGATGATGTAGGTAGATATGTGTAGCTTGAAGTCGAGATAAAAACAAGATCTAACTGTATGTGTGTAAAACCTTTGATATATTATGTGTCGTAACTTAGTAATGTATGAATTGTCGTAACTTAATAAAATGCAGTTAGGTAAAAGGTGACACCTTGCAAACTATGTTAAAACATGTGTCAGTAAACAATAAGTTTCATGATTATGATTGATGTGTGTGAATTATTACTGTTAGTGTACTTACGCGAGGTATGTAAGCAGTAGCTGCGCTTACATAACTCACCTACATATTTATGATTGCGTGAAATACTGTTGAATAATAATGTTAATTAGTGTCGCTTAATAATTAATTATTGTACATTAATGATTAATAAACAAGTTACAGTTAAATTAGAAAATAAATAATGCATTTGGTTAGTAACGCGTAATTGAATGTTAATGAGTTTGATTAGTAAAGACTAAGGGTTAACATGTTAAATGATTATGGTAATGTTAATTAAAGTAGTATTAAATTGATAAGTTAATATTAATTGCAAGGTTAGATAATTAATTAAACTGTAAGAATAAGAATTAATTTATATCTATTAAATTTTATGATGATCATGCAGAAGCTAATTGGAACATAGGATAATTTATGAATAGATGTAATTTGAAATTGATAAACAAGTGTTGGGTACACACTTGGGAATTGTTCATGAAAATGATAAATTAATTATAAATTAATTGTTTACAAATTATTTATAAATTAATTATGACTTAATTCTAAAATTAATTATGAATTAGTTCTAAATTAATTATGAATTAATTACGAATTAATTATGAATTAGTTCTACACTAATTATGAATTAATTATGAATTAATTATAATTTAATTAAGGAAAGAATATAAAAAAAATTGAAAACTAATGGGAGTCAAAGTTGAGGGCTCGAGGACTGACATGGGGGTTGAGGCATTTATGTTTAGGATAAGGCATTAATGGTGGAGGAGAAGAGTCGACAAACATGGGATAAGATGGAGAAGAGAGGAAGAAGAAGGGGATCTTTTACCTTAGAGATTTTTGGGAGAATTTAGAGAGCAGGGAGAAAATTACAGAGAGGAGAAGGAGGTTTTTGTTGGAGAAAATTCAGAAGGGAGAGCAGGTTGGCTTGTACTCGGTTTGGGCTTAGGGGTCCAAAGGGGTACCTTTGGAGTTGGGTGGTCGGAAAGACCTCGCCAGTTGACAGGGTGGCAAAACTGTTTGGGCTGGTTGAGTTTCAGGGTTTTGGGGAAGGTTTTGGTTGCAGGGAAACAACAAGGCATTCAACAAAAGGGAACAACAAAGGGGACAGCAACAAGGGTGGATCTACTAGCTATTGTGAGGTACTTTTCAGTTAGGTATATAATCCATTTTTAACTCTGTTTAAATTTTTACTTCCAGTTAAGAATACGATATGTTGTTACACCTGCACAAACATAAATGGTTAGAAATAGATAGTTAGAAATAGGTATAATAGAATATATATATATATATATATATATATATATATATATATATATATATATATATATATTTATATGCAGCAAACTGTAAGAATAGATGTTATTTTTACAGACCTGAAATTGAACACAAACAGACAAAACAGAAACATAAAATGAAACAGAATGTAAACAGAAATAAATGATTAGTTTATTGATAAACTGAGATTATCTAGGACCGGGGTCCTACACTAGTGTAACTTCCCCAAAATCATGCTAAGCCTCTCTAATTCGAATTTCCAAGGTAGATGGTGTTATTATTTGTCCAAATAACATTAGAGAGGAATTAAATGAGTCCCAAGGTATCATTCTCGCATAAAAATAACATTTATTAATATTTTATTAAATATTTGTGAGAGAATTCTAGAATGAGGGGGAAATGCTCCATCAAGGTTTATAAAAAGGGTGAAGACACAAGTAAAGGGGATTTTGGTCATTGGTGATTTTTGATATTGGAGAGCTCTTGTGGTTTTTCATGGCTTTGGATATGTTCCCCTTTCATTGTGAACTAGTTTTGGTGATGAAAGATTTCACCCTAGCTAGTAGAGAAGAGGAGATCACCCTAATCTCTTTATTGTGCTTCATAGTTGATTATTGAGAAGAGAAATCACCTTCAGATCTCTCTACAGAGATTCAATTCATATTTTTATGTCCATTTGCAGTAGTGGGGTCAAGTTCATGTAGGTATGTTGGATATTTAGTTGTAGCAGTGAAAGACTGTTGATGTTTTCTGGTATTGGCAGCTTGTGTTGTGGTAGATCTTGGTGGAGGAGGGCACAACTATGGTGGATTAAATCTCTTGGTGGTTGTTTTATGGTCTATATGGAACTCATATCTAATTGGGGGCGCACCTGAGAGGGCATATCTGAAGTTTATGGTCAAAATATTGCTTGTGGAGGCGCAACAATGGAAGGCAAACACTCATTTGGAGTAGTAACTCTCCCTCTTTTCTCTGTGGTTTTGTAGAAGCCATATCTACTCTCTTTGTAAAATATATCTATATATATTTCAAGATGTTGTAGCATCCATTGATTTAATCTCTAATGGTGTTGGCCTATTTATAATAAAAATCTCATTATTTTTCCCCATATGTTGTCCAATATGCAAGCAATGGTGAATCTATGAGTAACTGATTATCTATGAGCAAATATGTTTGAATATGGTTGTATAAAATTAATTTTTTGTTGTGAGACCTTCATATGAGTCCCTAGTGTGTGTTAGTAATCCATTGGGGTTGACTTGAGTGTGTTTGCAAGCATTTGGGTTTGGTTTGGAAGCTCTATGGTTGTGGGTGTTCTTAATCTTGCATCAGTGATAAGGGGGTCGTAATTCATCTTTTGCTTTGACTCTTTATGATTGTTTTTGTGCTATGAGACTCATTCCATTGCATCGGTAGTGTCATTTCTAGTAGGAAACACTTTTTATTTCGTCCAAAAAGGTTTCCATATGCCCAATTTATGATCATTTTACCGGTCGGTCAACATGTACAATTATGCTAATGCACCCTCAGTTATAATGGTATGTGTTCTAGTTTTGAACTTGTTTTCCTAGTTTCAATTCCAAAGGTTCTCCTAAATAATGGTCTGTGTACTTCCATTGGGTCCTCTACTTCTACAAAATGCCCAAAGTGATCTTTTCCGAACATCCCTTTTAAAGGAGGCTGAGGATCTTTTGACATCTTTGCCACAAGTGACTCACTAAATTCTCCTTTCTTCAAACCAAATTCCTGCATTTCATCTGGAAGAACTTTCATAGCATTAATTATTTGCTTCATATAATTGCACTGCAGTAGATCATTCTCAATGGATATGCAATTTCTTCCTTTTTGTAATGAACATGCTATTGTTGTACCTAATTAACACATACAAAACAAAAAAAGTTAAATAACATATTGAAACATAAATTTAAAAAATATAAATTACTAAATTTAGATTATGGCACTAGTTTCATATGTTACATCATAAATATTACCTGATCCCGAGAACTAATCTAAAACCCAATCTCCATCTCTTGAAAAAGTATCTATGAGATAATTAATCAATGCTTGTGGCTTCTGGTAGATGTTTACAATCTCTCCTTTCAAATCTATTTCTTCATATGTCACTTGTTAACCACGGCATTGTAAGACAATATTTGACTATATTTTCCTTCACTCTTTTCTTTGATTAAAATAGTATCATAGGTCTCATCTTTTGTCCAACATGCAAGATGTATGTTTTCAGTATCACTCATAAATGGATCAGTGTTGGAGCTACGAATGTTAGGCTTATGCCTGTAACAAAAATAGATAAGAATCTAATTAACTTATAGAAAAATAATTTAATGTTTTCTAAATTCAAATGTTTAATAATATACTACAAATATCTTACCAATACAGTTGTTTTCTTAGGTTTGCTTTATCCTTGAATGTTGTTAACACTGCTCCTCCTTGTACATCTGAATGGAAAACAAGAAATCTCCATATGGTTGATGTTGTGACGTTCAAAAATCCCGAAACCACTTTATTGAATGATTGGTATGTATAAGGCTCACAATCATAAATAATGTTTTGGATATTGAATCCATGAAGGATATCTGCAATAACTAGGGAGTACTTCTTTTTGGGAAAAAGATTTGCAATGTTTGCACAATCACCCAAAATCACTTTATATTGCACAATGTTGAGCCCATCCCAAACGTGATGATCAAGGGTGTCATCAAGTTCAACATTTGCAAGCCGTTGTCTTCTTTGTCGTTCTATTTTGGCTCTTTGAATATGAATTTTGAAAGACTCTGGTACTAAATCCTTCTTTGGCATCTTTGATATATATATATATATATATATATATATATATATATATATATATATATAAGTAATAAAATAGAAAATATCATAAACCATCATACCTTTTTGTATGCAACAAAAAAGGCTTTTAAGCTTTCCATGGAGCTTGAATCTGGCTAGTTGCATCTGACATCATCCCAACTCTTCTCACCCAACATTATAACCATATCCTCTTGTATTTTCATGTAAACCTTATGACTACATGATGTAAACCTTATGACTACATGATGTAAAAATAAATGGCATTAACAATGACATCTAATAATAACACAATGCTTATTTAATAAAAAATCTTAAACTAAAAAAATAAACTTAAAAAAATAAAAACAACTTATAAACTTACTTTTCTAAATCATTGCACATTTCTTCCATGGATAATTCACCCGACTTTACACGTGATAGTATTGTAGATATAAGTGTTTCATCCTTCACACCTTGCAATGATTTCCAAGGTGTTATAGTCATATCTTCTGGCAAGTTCTTGACATCGGGACCTCCTTGACTATTGCTCCATGCAACTGCTTTACTTTTTTTTACCTTCTGATTTTTTACAGCAATATTCTCCCACATGCTAAATATGTCATCAATCAAATCCCATATGGGGCCTGATCTAAATGCCAACTGAAAATAGTTATCTACAGCTCTAAATGCATCACTTCCTTTCAAACCTTTCTGTTTCACATTGTCCTCGTTAATAGGAATTCCTATTTCCATACAACATTGTTTCAGGAAATCTGCATCAACTTTCGATCTATCCCCACCACATATTTGTTCAAAATCATTGTGGATAAATCTAGCTCTTTGAATGAATGTCACGGACATCCTATAGTCACTATCTGTGTTGTGATCCCATGCCAATAGTTTTGCTTCCACATCTGTTAAACCAGCGTAAATGATGCATTTCACTGTTTGAAAAATAGGGTTTTTTGGAAACTCTTGCATCAATTCTTCTAGCCTCCACAGAATGATTTCCCCCCAAAACATAGTAGTTGTAATCAAAACATTTTGATTCTTCAAATGCATCTCTAACATGAACATCTTTTGGGTTAACAAGAACTAGGTAGTCAACCACATATGCATAGGGATTGTACCTCATCAATGATTTCAAGTTATGAACATGCAAGCGGTGTGGTTTCCTAATTTGATACTTCTCTTGGCCTTCTGTGTGTCTATAAAGTTGTTTTAAATTTAAATCAAATGTATGTCCATTCTGAACCAACTTATCCCTCCACAATCGATCTCCAATAGTATTTTGTGTTGTCTTAACAACACCATCATCCAGATCACCACCTGGAGTAATGATTTCCAAACTGTCCCTCGAGTTCTCACTATGATTTTCAACATTGGATTGAACATTTTCTCTCCTCCTTTTATGTCTTGAAGCAATTGTATCTAAAAGAACAACTTGTTGATCAGGAATGGAAACATCCTCATCCATAGGTCTTTTAGAAGACTGTCTATTTCTCTTACCAGCAGAAGTAACATTGTCATCACCAACAATTTGTCGATCATGTTCAACTAGGAGAGATATGATTTTGAATGTAACCTTCCTAGCAACTTCATTTGATTGTTGGATTCCTTTTCCTTTCCGTGCTTGTACTTCTCCGAAACATTTTGCACTCTATTTTGCTTTGGTGTTTCTCCCTTCTTTGGTGCTTCTCCCTTATGAAGAGGGGCATTAATGACATCCATCGGATTTTCTTCTGTAGAATAAATTCCATTCAGAATATTGGAAAGTGGCATAGCAAAATCCTGTGAAATAAAAACATTATTGTATTAAATCTATTACATTGTCATATAATTCAAAGTATAAGAAATTCAAAAAGATATAAAAATATAGAAACTTACTCTCTTGCTCTCAATTTCATGCACGATTGCTGCACAAAATTTTGTGAAAATTTCGTCGATCTTATATTTTGAAACCTTCAGAGAATATTGGATTTTAACAAAGGTTTTAGCTTGTTTCACTAGTGCATAAACAATGCCTTTACCCGGCACCGAACAAATATCTCGCAAAAATCCCAATGAGTGATAATCATTTTTAATATATTCAAATCCAGCACAATATAGGTGAATACTGTCTGAGTTTCCTTGATATTTCTCTTTCAAATACCAAGAACAGTCAAGTTTCTCTTCAATTGGTGCATGTTTCCATTCTCTAACATTTTTGGCTTTTAATTCATCACTGGGAACACTGGGAACAACTTCATCACACGCAACATTGTCAGATGGCTCAACTATGTTTTTCGATGGCTTCATCGACGATCTCGCTCCAGAGATGTTTACAGATAGCTTTCTCGATGTCATTTTCCCTATAGTCAGAAACCAAAAAAACAAAATTAGTATATTTAAAATAAAATAAAAATTGCAATACATAACAATTGTTAACGTATAGTAGCCAAAGAACTAAGAATTTGATGGCTTAACATAGCCCTTGGGACATGTATTGGTGCCCTTGTAGCCAATGCATAGCCCTTGGGCTATGCTACCGGGTGCCCATAGTATAGACCAAGGGCTATGCAATGGGCGGCCCATTGCATAGCCTATGGGCAAGGCATTGGGCGCCCAGAGGGGGCCAGGGGGTGGAGCTCTGTTCCCCCCCAACCCCCTCTGGGTGCCCACAACGCCCGGCCGACGGGTGGGTGCGATTCTGAGAATCGCGCCGCTCAACAGGTGGGCGTTGTGGGCACCCAGAGGGGGTCGGGATGGAGCGGAGTGGGTGCCCAAAGGGGGGCGGGATGGCACAGAGCTCCACCCTTGGGCCCCCTCTAGGTGCCTACAGCGCCCCCCCATCGGGCGGTGCGATTCGGGCGCCCACAGCGGGCCCGGGGGCACCAATGATGATTTGGCTCAAGGAAATGATTCTCAAAGCATCAACAATGATTTTCCTTCAAGCCAATATTTTCCTCCAAGCGAGGATTTTCAAGGCACAAATGATGAATTTCCTTCAAGCGAGGATTTACAAGACAACAAACTTGATTTTCCTCCAAGCGAGGATTTTGATGGGATAGATAATAATTTTGGTGAGTATGAAGGCACTAATGATGGTGTAGATGATTTTCCTCCAAGTGAGGATTTCAATGGCACCGATAATGATTTTCCTCCAAGCGAGGATTATGATGGTATCAAAGACGATTTTCCTTCAAGCGAGGATTTTAATGGCAGCATTGATGATATTCCTCCAAGCGAGGATTTTAATGGGATGGATGATGAAGTTGGTGAGGATGAGGGCACCAATAATGGTGAAGATGAATTTCCTCCGAGCGAGGATTTTGATGGAAGCAATGATGATATTCCTACAAGCAAGGATTTTAATGGGACGGATGATGAAGTTGGTGAGGATGAGGGCACCAATAATGGTGAAGATGAATTTCCTCCGAGAGAGGATTTTGATAGCACCGATGATGATTTTCCTCCAAGCGAGGATTTTGATGGCACTAATGATGATTTTCCTTCAAGCGAGGATTTTAAAGGGACAAGTGATGATTCTGGTGAGGATGCAGGAACCAATAATGATGAAGGTTATTTTCCTCCAGGCAAGGATTTTGATGGCATTGATGATGATTTTCCTCCAAGCGAGGATTTTAATGAGACAAATGATGATTCTGGGGAGGATGAACCCGGCAATGATGTTGATTTAAACTCAAGTGATAAACTTGATACTGGTGTAGATACTCATTCTCCTACTAATTTGGTGATGATAATCTCAATGAGAGGGATGATATTCCTCACATTGATGAGGATATTCATTCTAATGAGGATGATTTAATGTTTGATGAAACACAAAGGCAAATTGTACCAATGAGCAAGATTAAGTGTAGGACTAGGCCATTTTATATCAATCCAAAGCATTCTAGTTACACAAGGTCTAGGAAATATTTGCTCACAAGTCCCAGTTTTATTACTGATTTGATTTCAAGTGAGTGTTGCCAAAAAAATTGTCTGAAAAAAAGACACTACAATCATGCTTTTGAGAAAAGACGAGCATACCTATCAATGAACAAAAATATGCAAAATTCATATTTGGTAGGGTGCATGATTTCTACAAAGGCAGGTTATGATTATCGAATTGGAAGTTTTATGCTTTGCAGAAGGGCATTCAAAAGAATCCACTCAATTGGTAATCTTAGACTATCAAGAATCCAGACAAGGCTAGAAAAGGATCCTACATTTTATTCTAAAGAGTATCATGCACGAGCTAGTGGGCCATTAACAAACATTGCAATGTCATGGATTCCTGACTTCTTTTCTAAGCATGGAGAGGGTATGCCAGATAGAGAAACCATACACATTCTAGATAATTTCTCAAGGCTAGAAATCTACAACTTGTACAAGGCATTTGTTCAAGATGTTGAAGGAAATAACAATTTCATTAGATATCCATATTTTACAAGACTATGGAAAACAGAGTTCAACAATGTTCGTATACCTAAGAGGTCAAGGATGGGGATTTGCAGTATATGTGCTTCTCTTAAACAAAGAAGGGATAGAGAGAGGTATGTCTCTAACAACTTTATTTTTTTGCAATAAATATCTATTACGAAAGCTCATCAATGTTTTTATTTTATTTTATTTGTAGATTATGTTGTTAAAGAACTTCAAGCACATCGCAATCAACAATCAGTTGAACGACAAAAGTTATACAAACATCACAAGAAGTGTTATGATGAACCACATAAGTATATGGGTTTGATAATTGATGGCATGGATAAGAAAAAAACACTTTTGCCACATTTTGTTCGTGTACCAAAGAATTTAAAGGAGGAAAATTTTATTCAGTTTCACTTGGTTGGTTGTATGGTTTTTAATGGTCAAATGTTTCCAAAGGTTTACTTTACATCTCCCAATATTCATAATGATGCAAATCTGCCCATTACCACAATTCACCATGTGTTGACTCACTGGTCTAGTAATGTTCCTCGAGTTCTATATCTACAATTGGACAACACCAGCCGAGAAAACAAAAATTAGATCATGTTTGGTTATCTGAACATGCTTGTTGAATTGGGAATTTTTCATAAGGTTAAAGTTGGTTTCCTTCTTGTTGGGCATACACATGACCATATTGATCAAATGTTTAGCCGTTTTGCAGTGACATTGAGGAGGAAGAATGTTGGGAGCCTGCCATCATTAACTGAAATTATTAGAAAAACATATAGTCCAGAGCCTGTTGTGCTAACATTGGAGGAAACTATTGACATGGGAAGATTTATTTTGGAATCGCATGGTGAAGAAAGGTGCATTGAGAAACTTGATGACATTAGCTTTCAGCATCAATTTCGCATAAAAAAAATTGATGGGAAAACACTACTATGGGGTAAGAAGTACTCAACAAGTGCAGAATGGGGGCCTACATCAGGTTGAGCATTTCTGAAATGCATCCCAGGTCGTCAAATGTATGCTTCAAAGTTATCGTTGTTGCAATCAGCTGTTGAGATTCAAAATTCATGCCGGCACAATAGAGATGTTGATTCTTCTTAATGCTTGGAAGAAATAAAAAAGTCTATCAAAGATACATATGACTATTTTGAGGTTGTTGATTTTGTTTGGTGGGAGTCATTTTTCATGGAGCAAAATGACATAATTACAAACTCTACAAATGGAGACGTTTTTTTTAAGACTCCATTTGGTTGGCCACAAAGTATGTCAAATGAAAATGCGGAGAGAAATGTTGAGCCTGAATGTGTTGAGCCTTCTCAACCATAAGAAAGGGAAATGTACATTGGGTCTATAAGATCAACTGCACGACGTGAGGTGATGGAAGACCTTTACAGAGGCTTAGTACAAGATATTGAGGAGGGTTGCATGATTGTAGTTTTGGCCACAAAAGATCCACGTGGTTATCCATTCTGGATTGCAAAAGTTATGAAGGCCATTAAACAAAATGAAGAAGTTATATCTATTGAAGCACATTGGTATGCAACAAACACACACCCATTTCATGGTGTGTACAAACCGAAGATGGTGATCGAGAAAAGGGTTTGCAAAAAGAGAAAAAGAAAGGGTCAAAATGTAAATCATCGTCGAATAGACATTTTGAAATTAGAGGATGTTGACATACTAGTTTATGACTTCCAGTTGACAAGGAAAGGCACTTTTTGCTCCAAGAGTATAGAGATTATCAAAAGATTGTTGGCACTAGAAATAGTTGCAACATGGGAGTTTGCTAAACCAAGGCGTAGATCTAGAAGGAATATGGCATATGAAATGTTGGGCGTACATGAAGATTCAGATGGTGCACTCGTTGATACAAGAGAAGAATACGGGTCATCTACATCTTCATCCAGTCATTCATCTGAAGAAAATGTAGATTCTGATGGTGTGTCAGAATCCATGTGTTGATTTGAATATTCGCACATGAAACATTTTGTCAACTTTTATTAATATGCCATTGTTTGTATGGCAACTCTAAAGGAGTGCTTGAATTTTCATATGAATTACTTCTACGTCTTATGGTTTATTATATGATTTTTTGATGAATTACTTAAATTTTTGTATTTTATATGAAAAGAGTGGTCAAATTATTTATTGAATAATTTGTGTTTAACTCAATGCATTTTTTATATAGTGTTACTAACAGATTAAATAAGCACAATTTTCAATTTTGATAAAATCATATAAAAATGCCATTTTTTGAAAAAGTGTGCTACCGATACCAAGCGTTTTCAATTTAGAGCTTGATTTTAAGGTTTTTGCAAACAACAATAACAAATTTTTTGGTTCATTTCTATATTTTTGACCCCAAATCAAAAAGTGGTGCTACCGGTAGCACCACTTTTTGATTCAAGGTTGTTTTTTGATGTTTTTTATGCAAAAATATGGGTTTTTATGGCTAGAGTTCTCATTTTGAGTAAATAGTTCTCATCAAGTTGTATACCATGTTTATTTCAGTGAACCATATAAAAGCCACTGTTTCGGATAAATTTGGGGATCAATTTAACCTTTATAAAAGTTGAAGTTAATGTGCCTAAATTAAGATTGTTTATGCTGCACGTCTCTTCAATCGCTCTGCTCTTTGTGGAAATTTTGGGTTACTTTGTTTAGTTATCAAGAAGTTTTGAACTCTCAGCAGTTGTCTTTATCTCATTATAATGGCACCCTATGTTAGGATTGCATTTCACATTAATACCCTCTAAAGAGAAGCTAGCTTGGAGTGATGTATTCCCCCTTTGGAGATTCAAACAATATAGGCCAGTGATTATATCAGGCTATGTAATGCCCCATTTTCTTAGACATTTTAATTATGTTATGTGCTTAGACATTTTGATTATGTTATGGTATGTTACATAGACTCTAGATTGTGTCTGGATATGATATCAGGTGATACAAAGGTGCACAATGAACCCATAATGGTGTCAATGTCACATGAACTCCGAATTGAGTTGGATATGATATTAGGTGATACAATGATGTAAAATAAGATTTTGATTATTTTTTATGAGCTATTTGATGCACGTGGATTTCTTGTGTGTAGGCACAAGATCATGATTTCCAATCATTCCACACATGGGTAACGGGGTTGTATGGGGGAATGCATGCCATAAATAGCGCAAGTTTCCATGCGACGGGTTGAAAAATGAGTGAGACTTTTGGTCGCAAAATGCATGTTGTCGTGAGGGTAGGCCACGTATTCGGTGACTCATAAGGTTTTGATTGAGGGGTGTGCAATAAGGTGTTGAAATTATTCCTCAGTGACCATTAGTCTCTCAACAGTATACGATGGATTGAGTTAACATGGTCTCAATCATCGTATCACATCCCCACTTTAGAAAAAATGTTTATTTGAAGGGCATGTGTATGACCATGGCACCCTTGATAGAACCTCAGTGAATTCTATTTGAAGGGCATCTATGGCACACTAAATAGAACCTTGGTGAATTCTATTTGAAGGGCATGTGTATGACCATGGCACCCTTGATAAAACCTTGGTGAATTCTATTTGAAGGGCATGTGCACGACCATGGCACCTTTGATAGAACCTTGGTGAATTCGATCTGAAGGGAATCTATGACACCCTTGATAGAACATTGGTGAATTCTATTTGAAGGACATGTGTACAACCATGGCACCCTTGATAGAATCTTGGTAAAATTAAATTCAAATATAGAACTTATAAAATATAAATGAGAAAAATAATTTAGAAAATAATAAATAACTAATAAAAACAATGAAAATGCTAAGCATAAATAATAAATTAATTATGTGCATGCCAAAAATAAATATAATTTAATTTAAAATAAGAACATGTGCATAACAAAGGCAGGCAATTAGTTAAAGAGAGGATAAACTAAAACACACCCTTTAGTGAAGGAAAATAAAATAAGAAAATCAATTAAAGGTATATTAAGACTCAAGTGCACACACACGTAGGAAAATAAGACTCAAGTGCACACACACGTAGGAAAAGAAGACTAAAGTGCACACACACATGAATACGCAATAGAAACCTAAGAAACTCTATAAAATAATGGCAAGATGAGTGAGGATCATCTTTTGGATCTTGGATATGTTATATTTTTCCTCCTACGCGATGGGAGAGGATTGTATATTGATTGTTGGAGAGTTTGGTCCTTGGAAGTGGTTAAGGTTGGGAGATCTAAAAGTGTAATGATCCACTTCCGATCGTGTTGATATTGTGCTTCTTCCATACAACCCTATTGCAAGTCAAGGGTCCCTAGGGAAGAAGAGTACCCATTGGGAGCAGGCAGGGTGGTCAACCGATGGACACATTGATTGGCATTCTGGTTGGAGCTACAAAGAGACGTGCGACACAAGACGAGGGATACGACATCGCAAGTTCCATGTTAGTATTTAATTGCAACAAAGTCCTTTTTAGAATATTATTGATTAATTCTTAGCAAAATATTCATAAATTAATTTGTTGATACGAAGGAGGTTCTTGCATGTATATAAATTGTAGAAGTTATAAATAAGTTTTGTAAATTTGATTTCAATTAAAAATTTTCTATTGTTGTAAGAAAAGCATGTAGTTTGTTCTTTATGTTTATGATTAAATGAAGTTGGGGGTCGCTACATGTGGTATTAGAGCTAGATTCAAATGCTTGGACCCAATGGCTCATCATTTGTTGAGTCAAAATTTAATTGTTGCAAAGTTTTTGTTACAACTCGAACTTGCTCTTTGCTGCTAGGGAAGTAATTGTCATGGAGTGTATTTACATCGTGTGAGGTTGAAAAAAAGGGATTACCTTGTTGATTTGACCCCGCTTCAATTAACAAGTGGAGGGTGGAAAACTCTTACGGCACATTGGGAAAAATAGCCATGAAGGGATTTGTGAGGTGCAAGCCCCAAATAGCTAACCAATGATTCCTTGAAAATTGTATCTTTGAAGGAAAGCATTTTGACTTCTAGATCTGCCACCGCTACTAAAAACTTAAGGTTGCTCATATTTGGATATGGACCTAGGCGACTCACTTGATCTCTCTCTTTGCTTCTAGGGAAGTTGTAAGGGTTATATTCGTGGCATGAGAGGTTGCATGAAAGGGATGGCCTAATTTTATGTTGCAACTGACAATTGGTGGAATTTATGATAAAATGACGCCCGTCGCCTTGCCCTTCTATAATATTTGTAAATTAGGATGTTGAAAATCTAGATCAGTTTGCAAAGTGGGAAACAGAGACAGATTATTAAATGGGTGACTTGGGTAGTTGAATTGTCTCTTACACATATTATTCCTTTTCACAGCCCACCCCAAGTTGCAAAGTTCAAACTTATCTGATTTGCAACTTTTTAAATTGTTGTCATTAAAGAAAAGAAGAAATTCGGAGATGCTGGAGAAGCCTTGTTCTGTTTTTTGAGAATAACTCGTGTTTTAATTACATCACAATCACATTATTACAAACTTGTTCTACCATACCATTAACATTGTCCTAACATTACACTTCACTAGTTCACTGACTCTATAATTTAACACTAATGTCTTCATAGGACCTCACTATTACAAATAAACATCATTATTTTGCCTAATAATTGGAGCCAAAGTGGATATGTTGGCTCTCTTTCTTATGTAGGGAGGGGCAATTTGCATACTCAAAATTTGGCCCATGGATGTGGATTGTAAGAATAACTCTCTTCTGTCCATTAATGAAATATAAATGTGTTAAAAAAAAACACTATAGGAACTGGTATCCGTTATTTTTTCATTCCAATCTTGATTGAATTGCTCAAAATGCATTGCGGTTGCCTCTTATTGGACTCAAACGAATCCAGTGTCACTTTAATATGAATGTACTCACATGCTAGTTTATGTAGCTTAGATTTGTCTTTGTTTTTGCTTGATGTTTCATTTGTATTATTTTTGTTGTTTCCAATGTCACTTGCAATAGAGAAATGGGCATGGCTTCTGAAATCAGTATTGGTATGAAAACGACTTTAAAAATTCTAGGAAACGAAAAAACAAATATATCATAGTTTAAAAGTATGATAGTTATATTTAGCAACGTTGCTTTACCCATTTGGTTGTTCCTTGTAAGTGACTATAAAGTGCTAGTATATGTCAACTTTTTCATTATTAAAATATATTAATATGACTATGAAAAGAACTCACTCCACAAAATTTGTCAATTGAGTGTAGATTGGGTGGTTGGGAGAAATATTGTTATCCCCCCCACCCGGGTTCATATCTAGCTTGGTGACACTTGCTCCTTGGAGCCGAATGATTGTAATTCAAAATACCTTGATTCTCCGGAATATCAGGTATTGACCATGTTCCGATGGATGTAGCCCTCTAACAAATGGTGAACCATCATTTAAAAAAAAAACTTACTCCACAAAATCCCTAGACTTTATCTCATACCTTGTTGACGCACATATGTGTGAAGAACAACCCAGCTGGAGAGAGAGAGGGCACCACAAAGAAGGGTATATTTTTTAGTTATCCCACATTTGAGAGTAGCACAATATTTATTGTGGCTCCAATCAAAAGTTACAAGTGAAGGTTAACCAGAGATCTTGGAAACTTATTGTTCAAATATACTAATTGAAGTGGAGTGCCATTTTATATTTGGAAAATTACTTGTGAAAGGTTAAAAGGGCCCAAACTTCGTGTATGGTTGAACACTTTGTAAAAGTTTTAAAAGTATAACTTGTCACTTGATACTTGAAGTTTAATGCAGAACAAAGGCAAGATAGTTTAAAGTAAAAAAAAATGATACTTGAAGTTTAATGCAGAACAAAGTCAAGCTAGTTTTGTGGATCAAACGGAGGTGGTGTCTACAGGAGGCATAGTCTACAGTTATGTTATCCTTTTTTGAAGGTTAGTGGAATGTAGATTCATAATGTCTACAAGAATGAAACTATAGATTATTAATGCGCAGAACGAAATAGGGGCAGGATGTGCATGCAGATTAAATGGAGGTGTTGTCTACAACAAGGAGACGGGTCTACAAGTTGAAGATTAGAGGAAATGCAGAAATAAACCCTACAGGGTTTGAACAGTTTGTATTGTAAATTTCTGAGAACTTTAAGAAAGCAATAGAATTGCGGTTTTTTTCTTGAGTAAAATAAAAACTTATTTCATGCTCAAAAGGCCTTTAAAAATATTTTTGAAAAGGTCAAAGGCTTGTAATTGGTGAAAATTTGCCTCGATCATGGAGTGAACATTAAGGCATGGATTAAAAGATGCATACCATGATAAGGGAATACCTCTTTGGCTTGTGAATTGCCATTATGGAGTAAATATAACATTTAGGTAGTTCAATTTGTAATTTTATTTTATTTTATAATTTATGATCATGGAATTAATTTAAATATTCTTATTATAGTAATTTGTTAATTTATTTAATTATCATATAAACTAATATATATATATATATATATATATATATATATATATATATATATATATATTATTTTTATTTTGCTTTTTTCTTTGGAAAAAAGCATAATTCTAGTAAAGAAATTTTAACAAAATTACATCTGCATAATGCACCTGTGTCGTGCATTTCAAAACCATGGCTCTAGGTTGGCTGACATGTCCTATAGGAAATTTTGTATCAGCTGATATCTAAACATATTCTTGAAAAACTGGAAAAAAATCCCCAAAAACATCCGAAAATGTGATTGTGCATGAAACTAGAAGCATGATATCCTCTAGAAAGAGTTGTTCAAAGCAATACTATCAAAATTATAGTTCAGGTCCGCGAAGAGGTTGTGAAGGAGGAACTAGTCCATCAATGAAAGGAAGGTGGAAGTATTCAAAAAAGTCTTCATTTTGTTGTTCTACAATTTTCCATTGACCATGTGCCAGAGTAAGGCCATCCTTCGAGAGTTGGTCTGCTAGACCATTCCTTTCCTTGTATACATGACGACATGTATAGGAAATGAAGTTTTCTAATAAAAGATGAGCATCTTCTATTAAAGTGTTTAAGAGAATAATCCAACATTTCTGAGATTTGTTAATCCAATTGATAACATTCAGGGAGTCTCCAATGATTTGAAGATTTGTACATCCTTTTTCGATTGCAAAACAGAGAAGCAAATTCAAGGCTAATAGTTCTGCAAAGTTATTTGTGCCTGGACCCAGACCCATAGTGATCTTGTAATAAACAGACTCTGAGAGATAAAGAACAACACCCCCACCACAAATCTCATTCTGTGAGGACCCATAGTGATCTTGTAATAAACAGACTCTGAGAAATCAAGAACAACACCCCCACCACAAATCTCATTCTGTGAGGCCCCATCAAAAAATGCCCAAGGGGGGGTTTTGTTTATAGTTTCGGCTTGAATCAAACGGATAGCAGGGGCATCCTTTTGTTGGGGAAAGTGGGAAGAATGTCAAGGCTATGGGAGGAGATAAGTTCCAGGAGCGAAGGGGAGTCCATAAAGATCAAATGGTTGTGGGCTAACCAAAGGCCCCAAATGATAATGAGAGGAAGGGCTCTAATGTTTTTTGTATTCTGAAGAGAAGAGCAATTTCTCCAAGCCTCTAAAACATCTTCACCTTTCCAAACAAGCTCCATATTCATTATTCTTTTTGCATCCAACCAGGTTTGTTTTGAAAATTGACATAATAAGAAAATATGGGAAATAGATTCAGAGTCGTTTATGCAAAGAGGGCACCAACCCAACCCTTCAATAGATCTTTTGTGCATCCTATCCCAAGTTGGGACTTTGTTAGCAAGAGTGCACCACATGAAAATTTTGGTCTTATGTGGACATTTTTCCTTCCAGATGCTTTTCCACCACCAATCCAGATCAACGGGATTAGGAGTGAGGAGTTCCTGGTACCCAAGTTTTAGAGTGTAGTAGCCACCTAATGCTTTACTCCAAATTAGTTCATTGTCCCGATCAAGGAAACTGATATGGGATGTGTGGAGGGCATTCAGAAAAAAAATTCCAGGCCTCCCAGCAGGAATTTGGAAGATTGAGAGTCTCAGCTTCTTTCCAGCCTTGAATCCAAAGAGGGGAAGCTGCAGGTTCTGCAATCTGATTGAGATGGAAGATTCCTTGATTATGAAGAGATTGTATGACCAAAGGAGGAAGGATATGTTTGTTTTGACACCCGGCCCAAGGATCAACATCAATATGAAATTTTGAACCACGACCAATCTTCCAAGAAATACCTTCATCAATGAGAGGGAAATAATTTAGAGTGGCTCACCAGATGGTTGAAATAGAGGGACGCTTCTTATCTTCTTTTCAAACCCATTCAAGCAGAGAGTGAGTCTAGAGCAATGTATTTGTGAGTAATGACTTCTATCCATAGGCTGCTTGTAGAGAAAATCCTCCAACCAGATTTTGCAGCCAGTGCTTTTGAGAAGAGCTGAAGATTTTTTAGGTCCCATCCTCCCAGCTTTTTTGGCTTTGTTATAGTGTCCCACTTGACCCAAGGAAGTACCAAAGTTTTTTTTTTCCCGTCCACAGGAATCTGGAGCACATTTTTTTGGCCTTTGTCAAAATACACTTTGGAATCCAGGTGAGTGCCATCCAATATACCGGAATTGCCTCTAAGACAGATTTGATCAGAACTAAACGATCGGCTCTGGAGTGCCATATATGACTCCAATTGTTTATCCTTTTTTCCAACTTTTCTATAAGCCACTGCCAATCTGCCTTTGTGAAGCTGTTTGGTTTCAGTGAAAAACCAAGGTATTTTAAGCCTTTGTCCAAAACTTTGACTTCAAAGGGAAAGAGGAAAGTATACCTTTGACGAGCCAAACCATCCAAATTTGAGCAGGTGAGAGAGGGTTTTTGAGAGTTTATTACCATACCAATAGCTTTCTCAAATAGAAGTAAGATTTCCTTTAATTTTGCAGCATCCGAAAACAAACCATTGCAGAAAACAAGGATGTCATCCACAAAGAACAAGTGTGTAAGTCAGATGCGATCTAAAATGGAAATTCCTTGAAAATTTCCTCTATTCTTTGCATCGATAAGTGCACGTCTAAGTACCTCATCGACCAATAGGAAAAGAAGAGGGGACAAAGGGAAACCTTAACGGAGGCCTCTTTCAAAAGGGAAGAAAGGGGAGGTCGATCCATTGATAAGGACAGAAAAGGAGACGGTGGTGATGCAGCTCATAATCCATTTGATGAAAGAATAATCAAAACCGAGATGTGTCATGAGGAGTCTCAGAAACAACCAACTCACCCTATCAAAAGCCTTTGAGAGATCAATTTTTAGCACAACACCACACAACTTCCCAACTTTTAAACTTTGAAGACCCTCCTGTGCAACCTCGATGGCCTCATGGATTTGTCTTCCTTCAAGGAAACCAAACTGTTCTTTTGGCAATTATCTTAGCCACAACTTTGCAAGTGATATTACAGAGGGAGATAGGCCTGAAATAATCAAGGGAGATGGGGTGATTTGATTTGGGAATCATAGCAATGAAAGTGGCATTTAGGGGAGGGTGCATAAAACCCTGTTGTCGATATTCTTCCACCAAACATAGAAGATCCGGCCCAATGAGGTCAAAAAAGGCCAGCAGAAACTCAACTGCTAAGCCATCATGACCTAGACATTTGCTTTTTTGGAAGATTTGTAGAGTCTCTTTGAGTTCATCCTTTGAAATTTCCTCC
The DNA here is from genome assembly GCA_027924585.1 of Larix kaempferi. NCBI lineage: Eukaryota > Viridiplantae > Streptophyta > Pinopsida > Pinales > Pinaceae > Larix > Larix kaempferi. The sequence goes on along the minus strand of BSBM01000318.1, from coordinate 23,662,412 downwards.
ATAAGGTCATGGGTGTCCTCCTTATGGATGAAACCGGGATAGAATTGAGAGAGTTGAATGTCTTTGGAAATCGTCACCCTGTCATCAGCCTTGAAAAGGTTTTTGAAGTGTGCACTGCTAATGGCATATAAACTAAAATATATATTATATAATTTTATTTTATTTATTAATAGTTATAGTTAAATGTTGAATATGGAAAATATCTTTTTAAAATATTTGAAAGGATGTAATTGATAAAAACCTCTAAGGTTTTTAGACCCTTGTTTTGCCTTCAAGAGAACATTTGCAAGTTCATTTCTTAGGGTTACAAAATAAATTTATTTGGGATATGTAATGAAATTTGAATTGTCATTGATAAGCATTGTTATAGATAAAAGACAAATATAATAAAATGTCTTCTCCTCTGATTGTTCCTTGATCAAAGATTATTAGATAAATGTGATGCCATAAGACCTCAAATTGGTAGACGTTTAGTTTGTAGATTTGACACTAATACATCATATATCTAGACTATTATCTTAGAGAACTAGCAAGCACCGTGGTTGTGTACGTAGGTGTGTCATTATATAGAAATATTCCCATAGGATGACCATTTTTTTTTGTCAATTTTATGTTAGGCCTTAGAGTACAACCCTCATAATCAATTTGTGTTGTGACAATATTGGGCCTAAATTTACAATTGGTTGTAGTTGATATGTTGTTCTCAAAATGACATTCTTATAAGTGAATGAAGGAACAAGTATGAACAAAATAAATAAATACTCTACAATCACCAAACCCAAGAATCATAGAAGTGACCATTATTTACACAATGACTAGGATGTTCAAGAGTGCAAGGAAGGGTTATTTTTCAAGTCATTTGCTCAACATATGGACAAAGGGTGAAGACATTGTTCATTGATAAGCCTCACTTTGAGTGAGGAAAATTAGTAAAAATACAAATGAAATAACGACATTAACATGAAATGGAAGGAAATCTAACATTAATTATACTATGAATATTAATTTTGGGATGAAGTTTTCTAAAGAGGGGAAGAATGTAATGCCCCCATTTTCTTAGGCATTTTAATTATGTTATTTACTTAGACATTTTGATTACGTGATGTTATTATTTGAGGGAATTTGATCACATACTATCTTTTGCTAGCAATTGGCGACATGATGCATGAAAATGATAGTGTAAATATATATTGCAATGATGGTCAAATGCTTTGACAAGTTCTTCCAAGTATGACAGGTGATACACAGGTGCACATTGAATGCAGAGTGGCGTGAATGTGACATAGACTCCAGATTGAGTCTAGGTATGATATCAAGTCATACAAAGGTGCACATTGAACGCATAGTGGTGTCAATGTCACATAGACTCTAGACTGTGTCTGGATATGATATCAGGTGATACAAAGGTGCACATTGAATCCAGAGTGACGTCACTGTCATGTGAACTTCAGATTGAGTTAGATATGATAATATGTGATATAATGAAGTAAATTAATATTTTGATTATTTTGCATGAGCTATTTGATGCACATGGATTTCATGTGTCTAGGAACAAGATTGTGATTACCAATCGGCCTACACATGGGTAATGGATTGTATGGGGGAATGCATGCCATAAATAGCCAAGTTTCCATGCGACAGGTTGAAAAGTGAGTGATATTTTTTCCAACAAAATGCATGTTGACATGAGAGTAGGTTGTGGATTCGATCAATCACGAGGTTTTGACTGAGGGGCGCACAATAAGGTGTCGACCTTATTCCTCAGTGACCATTAGTCTCTCAACAAGATACATGTGGATTGATTTAATTTGGTCTCAATCGTCATATCACGTTCCCATTGCAGAAAAATGTGGATTGATTTAATGTGGTCTCAATCGTCGTATCACGTCCCCATTGCAGAAAAATGTTTATTTGAAGGGCATAAGTACAGCCATGGCACCCTTGATAAAGCCTTGGTGAATGTTATTTGAAGGGCATCTATGGCACCCTTGATAAAACCTTGGGGACTTTTATTTGAAGGGTATGTGTATGACCATGGAACCCTTGATAGAACCTTGGTGTATTATATTTGAAGGGAATGTGTATGACCATGGCACCATTGATAGAACCTTGGTGAATTCTATTTGAAAGACATGTGGATGACCATGCACCCTTGATAGAACCTCGGTGAATTCTATTTGAAGGGAATCTATGACACCCTTGGTAGAACCTTGGTGAATTCTATTTGAAGGGCATGTATATGACCATGGCACTCTTGATAGAACCTCAATAAAATAAAATTAAAATATAGAACTTATAAAATATAAATGAGAAAAATAATATATAAAATGATAAATAATTAATAAAAACAATGAAAATGCTAAGAATAAATAATAAATTAATTATGTGCATGCCAAAAATAAATAATAATTTAATTTAAAATAAGAACATGTGCATAACAAAGACAAAATAAGAACATGTAGATTGGGACAGGTTTGTACAGGATTTATGTGCGGCTGGTGTTCATCTAAATAATGCGGAGGACAAAATTGTTTGGACAGGAAATGAGAAATCTGGTATTGTGACAGCAAAAGATGCATACATTAGAATCATTCAGAAAAACTTATATATCCACAGCATTGATGGTATAAAAAGATTTGGAAGTGGGATTTTCCTCTGAAAATCAAGTGCTTCCTTTGGCAGGCACTACAGGGAACTTTAAAAACCTGGGATGTGCTATTAAGGCGTGGTTGGGTTGGTCATAATTGGTGTATCCCGTGCAAACAAAATTTGGAATCTATCAGTCATCTATTTGTGGGTTGTCGATTTGGAAAAGATATCTGGGACATTGTCTGTGCAGACTTACACATAAATGATGTTTGGGATGTCGGGGATTTTGATTATTGCCTAATCAATTGGTGCAGGAAGGCAAAAAAACATCTCTTTATTCCAATCTTTTTGGCATGGGTTATTTGGTATGCCAGAAACAACGCAACATTTCAAGGCAGAATGCTGGAGATTCCAGCCTGTGGGGTGACAGTACTGAAGGTGGCTCAGATTTATAAATATGATATGATTGATCACATTCCTAATAGAAACAACCTTTTCTCATTTTCGGTTAATCAGTCGGTTCTGTTTTTTGATGGTGCAGCTCAGCAAGGTTTGTGTGCAGCAGGTGGGGTGATCTATTTAAACAAGGATCACTATTTCTTTCTTCGCCTAAATTGTGGAACAAGTACAAACATGAAAGCAGAGTTACTGGCACTTTGGTGTGTGCTTAGGACTGCAAATTCCTTTGGGCTTGTGGACTTAATGGTTTATGGGGACTCACAGGTCACGATTAAATGGGCAAGTGAGGAATATAACTTACATGTTCTGGCTCTTTAGCATTGGTGCTTGCGTACTAGGATGGAGATAGAAAAATGTGAAAAGATCACATTTGAACATATCTATAGAGAGCATAATGACTTGGCTTATCGTTTATCAAAACAAGCTTTTGATGGCATGGAAGGATTTCTTCATTGGGAAGAATGGTTTGAGCAAGGTGTTCTGGATAAAGGGGTGCTATACTTTTTTGGTGACCTTTGAACATGTACTGGTGCATTTGAAAACTACAGTTGTATTTGATGCAGGATTGAAAAATCGCTGATCTTAGTTATGGATCTTTTGTTATTTTTGAACGAACCTGCGTGCTTAAGATATGATGAAAAGTCGGGATATTATGAGACTTTGTATACCGTTGTACTATTTGATTCGGGTGAATAGAAATAGTACGTTATTTTTCCTCTGAAAAAAAACAAAGTCAAACAAATTATTAGTTAAAGGGAAGATAACCTAAAACACACCCTTTAATCATTAGAGCGAATTTGGGGTCTAAAATAGGCCTCCTAAGGAGAAAAAAAAAACATGTCACACTACAAATATGCCATGTCACACTAAGTTAAAGGTGTTATCTAGTGAAGGTCAACCTATAGTATCTCATTAATGGTAGTTGACAAGTTTGCTTGGGTTAGTGTAGAGTTAAGAGATTGGGATTGAAACTATTAATGGAAGGTTTAGATTCTTGTGCACAAAATAAATGATATAGTGATAAATATTTTGAATTTTTTTTTTTATAAACGTACCACTACTTCTTTTTATATATTTAATAAAATCTAAAACTTAAAAAAAACTAAAATTATAATGAAAAAATATAATTACAATAATACTAAAAAATAAACAATTACTTTATTTTATATTATCACTACTTCCAAGTCCTTTAAAATATAAATCTCACATTAATTAAAATGATAGTGGAGTAATTTTGAAATAATAAAAACACGTATATAATTAATCTTTTAAAAATAAAAATAAATAATATTTAAAAAATATCATAAATAAGAAAATAGGAGAGAGAAAAAATAATATTTTTCTATTTTGCGACAATTCTCTCTCCCAAACTCATAATTGGACGCTTTTGGTACCATTGGAAAGTTATCGACGAGTGCTACAACTTTTATTTTTGAGTTTTCAGAGATTCTACATAAATTTTCTAGGATGGTCGTCGAGACCTTTCTAACGGTACCAATAGATCCCAATTCTAAGTTTGGGATAGAAAGTAATTGCAAAAATAGCAAAAGATTAATTTTCCTTTTCTTATTTTCTTATTTATGATACATTTTTAAATATTTTTTATTTTTTATTTTTAAAAGATAAATTATATAACTGTTTTTATTATTTCAAAATTATTCTACTATCATTTTAACTAATGCAAGATTTATTCGGCTGGAAAAAAAAAACTAATGCAAGATTTATATCTTAAAGGTCTTGGAAGTAGAGATATTATAAAATATTCTATATTTATTATTTCAATTATATTTATCATATTTCAAGATGAACTTTTCATGATCTTAACCAGGGTTGAAATTTGATGTCGTTCCTTGCATGTCAATAATTTTTTATATGTCGTTTTAATTTTAACATTGCCTTTAATTTGAGGTTTAAACCTTAATTTTACCCGTCATAATAATAGTTGATTGTTTTTTTGAAATAACATTTATAATAACTATATGAATTCTCGTGTCTTGCCTCATATAATACAAAAAAAACTTTACAAAAATATAATAAAAAAAAACATGATAAACATAATGATTAAACTAAGCACACAAATAATGATAAAGTAGGTTTATCCTTGAAACCTTTAAATAGGCTTCTTCACAAGCAATACAATGGACCATTACCATGGGACACCAAATATCATGGGCCCAAAAGACCATGACCAAGTCAAGTTTACCTAACAAGGGGAGAAACGAGACCATGACAAAATCAAAATTTCCATATTAAAAATAGAAATATAATGAGAATATATATATATAGCTTTGGGATATAGATATTAATGACGTGTTAAAATAAAAATGCACTTCAAAATGACGGGTGAAAATAAATTTCGCACTTGATTAATGATGTTTAATTTTATGAAATGACAATATTTTGACATGTAAAATGGAAAATGACGTCTATTTACCCGTCAAATTTCAACACTGATCTTAAACAAGGGATTTATATGAAGTTAGCTATTGTCAAATTAAAATATGACACATAAACATCATTGACTTCATAGGTCCAACTCAACCATAATGGTTGACCAAAATATTGAAATTCTATTGGTTTGAGAAATCTGACTCATTGCACTTTTTCTTATAGGGCCCATTTTAGACCCCAAATTTTCTGTAATGTACAGTGGAACCTAGACCTCTCTTCCCTCATTTTTTGGAAGAGAAACCAGTTGGCAATCCGGGGCAACCATTACCAAGTGATAGTTTTAATGACTATCTAAGGGAGTACCAGAGTCTTGGGGTGTATTTTCATGTAGCAATGGCATTACAAGAGTTATGTACCATCAAGTACATGAACAGACCTAGAGAATCCAATAGGGGCCCACAAATTTTGATTTGTAGTGGAAGGTTGGGAAGCTAACTATCTCTTCCTTTGATGGTTCTGAAAAATGCATAGCTAAAGCATGGGTTCATAAGTTGGACACTTATTTCCAACTCAATCCCATGAAGGAGGCATAAGTGATCAAATATGCTACCTTGCATTTAGAGGGGGAAGCTCATGAGTGGTGGTACTATGGTATGATTACTCTGGGACATGCTAGTATTACTTCGTAGCTAGACTTCACACAACAAATAATGGATAGGTTTGATAGGAAAGATCCAAATTTACACTTCAAGGAGTTGGCACAACTCAAACAAAAAAGTACAGTGGATGCCTACAGTTCAGATTTTTAGAGGCTTGCAGTCATGGTGACTTATGTTTCAAAGCCTTGACTCATTATGTTGTTCACTGAGGGGTTATTCGAGCCACTGCGTGGTTAGGTTAAGGCCTTCAATCCTACGACATTACAAGATGCCATCATTAGATCCCAAGAAATGGATGAGACAGCCCCAAAGAACAATTTGCAGTCCAAACCTTTCGTCCTTTGGAAAGGTAAAGACAAGAAGCCCATCCAGAAGGAGGACTTTGGAAAGAACAAATTGGATGAGGCGACCTGGAATGAACTGAGGAGGAAAAAGTCATGTTACAGTTGCAAGGAACCTTGGGAACTGAGACACAAGTACACAGGTAAAGTTGTGGTTCATTACATAGAGGTGCACTTAGATAGAGATGAGGAAGAAGGGGGAGATTAGGTTCCGGATGGTGAGAAGAGAAGTGGGAATGGAGAGCAGCCATAGGTACAAACTTTGAGAGGATCCATTGCTACCCTATTAGGTGTTCCTCGATTCAACACTTTTTAAGTTAGGGGAGATACAAGGATAGTGGGTCACGATCTTGATATATGGTGGGAAACGCCACAACTTTATAGATTAGGCCTTGGTGACTAGGAGAGACATTCCTATTGAGGACTTTAGAGGATTCAGTGTGGAGGTAGCTGGTGGGTGCACTCTACTATGCATACAGAGGGTTCCGTGATTGACTGTGTCAATAGGTAACTACAACCTAATAGATGATTTCTACATGGTCGAGTTGATAGATACTCACACAGTCTTGGGTGTACAATGGCTCATTACATTAGGAACAATTTCAATAAAATACCAAAAAATGGAGATGGGGTTCAATGCAGTAGGTGGAAAGAGGCAATTTGTAAGGGGCATGTCCAATGGTGCTCCAAGGAGTGTGTCATCAAAATAGAAGGAGGTTGTGTCAAGGCATAGGGTATATCATACACATCAAAGCATATGATGGATTTGCTTCAGAATGCAATGTACCTATCTAAGATGGAGGATGAGAGAGAAGGGTGTGTGGGTACCTCAAGAGAAGACACAAGTCATATAGCATTGACTCATAGAGATTTCATCTTATTGGAAGTTCCACTTCAAGGTGGAATATTCCAAGAGTAGGTTTGCTTGTGAGATGATGGATGGCATCTATACAGTTATTGATTGGGTAACCAAGTTCACGCACTTCGTCGTGATTACATTGGAGTATGAGGCACCGTAGATGGCAGAGTTTTTTTTCAAGGAGATGCTTAGATTCCATGGGATGCCTGTGTATATTGTCAGTGATAGAGACAGTAGATATTTCAGTGCATTTTTGCAGGAGCCGGGAAGATTACCGAGCACAGGGTTGATCAGTGTAGCATAGTTGGAGTCGATTGGTATGAAGCATAGTGGACTCCTAGTTTGGATGTGAGTTCTAGGAACTCATATGATTGGTCCATGTCGTTTTTGGGATTCCCCGAGAGGAGATGATGGGGTGCATGCCATATGGAAGGATAGATTTTATTTTCCGATACTCGAGATCAAGTCTAGAAGTGGATTTGTAGACTTTGACCTCACTGGGATACGATTGCAGGATGTGATACTTGATAGTCAGGGCAGTTCTTCTAGGAATTACATCTTGGGGTTCGAGGAGTGGAGGATACAGTTTATGCATGAGGTTCAGATATCTATGATCAAGTGGCGCATCGTCAACATGGTGGATCCTCTCTCGGAATAGCATGGGACCTTGAGACTTCATGGTTGGACATATTTGTAGCTACTATAGATGGGAGAGTCAAATTTTACTATCAAGAGCTCATTCCTATAGTGCATTGGACTGGCTTCTTAGGAGGGTGATTCTTTGAGAGGTGGACTGAGTATTTATAGTATTTGTTCGCTCTATTGATTTGTGGTTTCCAAGAGGCCTCTTGTGTTAGTAACTTGCAGGGTAGTAACATATTTAGTAGGTGCTCCACATATTTCATATTGGTTTGGGACCCCGAGATCATTCTTAGTTTTAGTTGGTTCAGTTGTTAATCGAGGAGTTGTGATGGCATTACTTGAGGACAAACAATCTTTGGGAAGGGAGGACTGTAATGTCCCCATTTTTTTGTTCTCTTACTCTACAAGTGGATATGCTTTTCGAAGTTACGTTAGCCTACTAAAAAAGGGGAATTAATCAATTATTTAATCTTACAAGGCAAAAAGTAACTTTATAAAGTGATGTTGAGTAATTAATTCGTAAAGTGACTATTGAAAAAGTCACTTCATTAATAAAATAAGAGAAAAAAGGGTCAAAGTGGCCAAAAAGTGTCAAAGTGAAAATAAAAGGGGAAGTAGCCTCACTCTCTCATTCTTTCATAAAGTTATTATTGAAAAGTGATTTTTGAGAGCTCTTAAAGCTTGTGACTCTTGGGACAAAAACCCTAGGAGGAGAAATTGATTTCGGTGGTGAAACCATCCACCCTAGTCGATCTTGAGGGGCAAGATCACTCAAGTTTTTCCATTGGATTTCATTTTCGTGGTTGAGGAGATAAGTTGCTACAGTTTCATGGAGTTTAGGATGACTTTTATTGATTGTTGAGGAGGGCGCACTAGCTCATGAGGGCGCACCAATGGGAAGAGAGAGGGACAGGTTCCTGTCATCATTTTTACTGTGTATCTGATGTGCTGTGGATTGAGAAGAGTGACTACCTTGGTGACTTGAGACTGCCTTTATTCTAGCAGTAGAGAGGGAGCATTGTGGTCACCTTGATTGAGGGCATACTCTTATTTGTGGGGCTTCCATTTCTTGTGAAGGTAGCAAGTTACAATAAATCCTGCACAAGGAATTGAGAAGGATGCGTTAGCTAAGGAGGTTTCATTAGTTTGTGAAGAAGGACAATATTCCAATCAGCCTCCTTCGAATATTCACTGCTTAGTACTGTGTTTATGCGCATATGTGAGTTACAAGAAGGAAACACTACCAATAATGGAGGTCGTGTTAGAAAAACAGGATCGCAGAGCAATACCAATAAACAGAAATGCAAATATAATCACACACACATTACAAGAAAGACACAGATATATCGTGGTTCACCCCAACTTGGGATACGTCCACACTGAAGTTGCCAGTCCTTATTATTATTCCGTCCAGCAAAGTGAAGGGCTACAATCTGCAGCACAGCCGCTGCACTTCCTCTTCACTGTCTCACAGTCTCTCTTCACAGATCTTAAAGATCTTTACAATGCATAAAACCTAATACATCTTACCCTAGCCGTATTACAATGTCTTTCCTTTATAAGGGAGATACAATGGGGAAATACAATGGGTTATCCAAAACCATGGGCCTGTAAAACAACCCCAAAAATTTCAGGATCTCCTAATTTGAACTTGCTTCAAGCTCGCTGGTTTAGTCTGTGTTCTCATCATCCGTGGAAGTACAGGACTGCGCAGGTCTGCAAAAGATAGAATCAAACTACTGTCAAGATTCAGTTTAAAACCGTAACCGTAACTCTGAATCGTAGCACAAAAAGAATTAAGGGTTTAAAAATGTACATCATTAGACTCCAAGTTGGAAACGAGAAACTCAACGCGCTAGTTATAAGGTCCTGACCGGCTTCTTGATCTTGAGTGGCGCCTGCGTGATCCGAAACTACATCTCTTATATCGGTCTGACCAGCTCCAGCTTGATCTTCAGTGGCGCGGCTTGCCTCACCCGAACCAACATTTCTCTCTGTCTGAACGACTCCTTAATCTTCAGTGGCGCCTGCTCCGTCCAGAACATCTATAGACTCTCCCCCAATAGAGATTTCTCCTTCCTCTTGCTGAGCAACCTCTTCCTCACGCTGATCAACACCAACGTCTCTGGAGGTTCTGCGCCCTCTGATTGTGTGATTTTCCATTCTTTAAAGCTGTTTCACAATAAGCTATCTGACTCCTGCCTTTTCGAAGAATGTCCGTCAACCAGACTCTGCAGTGAAGAGTCTATGATCTTCTTGTTCACAGCCAACCTAGTTTGATATATGCTGTCTGCCTTACATGATAAATAGGCATTAACCTAGACGGTGAATGCTTGATCTTGATACCGTTTATAAACAAAAGATTTGATACCGTTTATTTCCCCATTTGGGAAATAAATAAATAAATCCCCATTTGGGAAATAAATAAATAAAACAGCACCATTTCAGGGCATGCATACCCTATCCCACCCTGCATCTAACTCCCTTACGCTGACTGATAGATACCGTATATGGAAACATTGCACTACATAGAGGATTTTTCCCATTCTCAGCTAAAGGCCATGAATATCCCCACCACTCTTTCCTCCACAAATTTTCTCATTCTCTTGGCTTTTTTGCTTTTATATGCTAAGGGAGAGAGCCCCCGCCTGATTTTTATCTCTAGCTTTACCTTCGCGACCACCAGAATGATGCAACTCGGCGTCCTGCATTCAGGAAGTTCCTCTCTGTGTTGAAGGGGTAGCGCCTGGACTTGCAGGATGAATCTTATTACAATTGCTTCGCATAAAGGTTGGATCGATGGTGAAGGTTTAGCGGATGGCAACTGTGGCTTGGGAGGCACTATAGTTCTTCAGGATGGGGGAAGCAGGTACAAACAACCGAGCAGAAGGTATGGCTTTAAGATTACTATTGGTTTTTGCAAATGAGGAACGGGTTAAGTCTATTCATGTTTTCGGCGATTCAGAGTTATGGATGCTTTAGCAGTTGATTACTAATCTGTTGCTGAAAGGAATAGAACATCAGCTGGATTTATTAATTGGTTTTTTTTATATCATAAGCTTTAATCATGTATATAGTGAACACAATGAGATAACAGACAGACTATCCAAGGAAGGGCTGTTACTTCCTCGAGAAGACTATTAGCAGGGAAGGACAGAGGGTCACCACAGTTTTCTCTGTGGACAATCTATTTTGATAATACAGTGACAGAGGGTCACCACAGTTTTCTCTGTGATCAATTTATTTTGATAATGCAGTGTTTCCTTCTTGTTTTATTTCGAATCATTCTGTGAAGTTTTCTGAACAGAGAATTTTATCTTTTTCATCAATTTTTAGAATTTCTGAATTTGGTGGTCAGTTTTAATTGTTTTTTTTGGATAATATACTTACAGTACTTGGCACATAAAGAATGTAATCTGGAAATCGAGAGATTAAATAGATTATATCTTTTGTCTCTGGAAAAAAAGTATCTTTCCCATACGCTTGGTAATTATGGAAGTACTTTGTAAAATACGATTTTCACTGTACTATTTCCAATTATTTTATCTCTCCAAAAAAAAGGTATCTTTCCCATACGCTTGGTAATTATGGAGGTACTTTGTAAACTACGATTTTCACTTGGCTTGGAGTCTTGGATACAAAGCGAGAGGGGCCAGCAAAGAGAGCGCTCTCTCTCACTACCACATAATTTCTTGCTCACGCCTTAAGGTAATTCGATGCATGGAAATTTCGGTGTATAAATTTATTATGTCCGACATATATGAATCGGTTAGATGGATTAATCTAGACTATAAATTTTGATTTTTGTATTTGTATAAAGTTAAAATACAGTTTGAATAATATTTATTTATTTGTAATTTTTAAAAGCGTATTTAACTGTTGTTTTATTAGTCAATACAAGGTGACGTTGTTCTGGGGCTGTGTGCCCCAGGACGCGGCGGCGCTATTGCGTCATCTATCTGGTGTCTCTGTTGGGTGCGGTATGGTGTAGAGGTATGGTGTCTGCAGCAGGGTTTAATGCTGGCAAATAATAGCTGTAACACATAAACGGGTCATTTATTGCTCTTGCGTACTGTAATCTTCAGAGCTATCTCCCTGCAGATTGTCCTCCCGAGCTCAGAACGGGCCGTCCTCCTACCAAAGCAGGCTAGTTTACTTGTAATGCGGATGCAGGCCAGTTTATTCGTAATGCGGATTTACAGAGAAACTCAATACCCATTCAATTGCTTCATTTTGTGGCATGCGTTGATTGATGGAAGAACCCGCTACTGAAAGTACATCGCCATTAGACATCTACATGTCGTGAGATGAATGTTTTGGGCATCTGAAAAATTCTGATTTCTTAGAGTATTCCCACGTTTTGGGCATCTGATTTCTGATTTCTTAGTGTATTCCCTCAAGTCAGTTGTCCAATTCTTGATACCATAGCTCAAATCTTTGTTCGATCCATCTCGATTGAATTTCATTCCTTGGAAGACATTATGAAGCTCTACTCCGATGGGATGAAGCTGCCCAACAACCCAATTCTGGACGTTGTCGCAAATCTCATCTCGGAGTTCCTCACAACAGACGGGGAAAAGTTGCTCAAGTATTCGCTTCCTGACATTATTGCTAGTAAGTACTTATCTTCTAAACTCATCCCTGCAATTTATTATTCCTCACCGGGCTTGCACCAGATATTATGAGTGAATTTGGTGCAGATGAATGAATAAACACAGCTGACGAATTTGCGTGGAGGAGAGACGAAGAGTTTGCGCGCGAGATGTTGGAAGGTGTCGATCATGTTGCTATACAGCGACTCCAAGTAATGAGCAAAGAACTAGATTGTCCCTCTCATTTCATATAAAGCGATGCATTGTCATTATCAATATATATAAAATTCGTGAAGCTAGTTTGATTTTCTAGTTACGCTGACTCATTGTTTAATTCTGGTTATGAATGATTGAATTGACAGAGTTTCCCCCTGATAAGTAAATTGGACCCGGAGATTTATGGTCCTCGGATCAATTCTATTACCGCTTCACATATACAAAAGAATCTTGACTATAAATTCTTTGATTTAAACCCCTAGATCACTAAATTTATGCCCGTCAAGATCACTCGAATCAAGCCCGTCAAGATTCTTTGTTTAATCTTGACTAAAAATGCTTTGATTTAAACCTTTAGATCACTCGAACAAGCATTGAGTTGGATCATACCTACTTTTTTAAAAATTGATTTATGGTCCTATGATCTAAAGGTTTGATTTTTGCTAAAAAATTACTTGTAAAAATTGAAGTTGTATTGAAACTAGATTAAATTGAGACAATGTTTCTGTAGTTTAAAATTTAAACAGCACCGCATGAAAGGTTCAGAAGGCAAGGCAACGACTTACATACTACAGTTACAATTACGCTGGTCAGTATTTATTTTTTTACATTATGCAAGTTGTTTCGTAGGATTTGAAACCTAAATTATATGGATTACAACAATTCCCTAGGCCTTTTCTTGTCATTGAAATAATTTTTCATGCCATTCGTTGTATGTAACTGAGGACATTTGCGATGTAGCAGGATTCTCTTGTTGGGTTTGAGAAGAGTATCCCTCACCTGGATGACCATTCAGTGGTTGTCAGTTCAAAAGTAAGAATGCAATCTTTCCTTTTTTTATGTCTTTGCTTCTTCAGTTCATTATTTTGCTTTATTGGTTTGATTATAGCTTCTCTTCTATTTGTCCCATAAAATATTTTTCTTAGCTGAAAGAATAGATCAGATTGAAAAAAAATTAGTATCTAGTAACCTTGATACATGATTCATTTGATTAGGGTGCTTAGTTTTCTGAGGCACCCTCATTTATTCAGCCTGTTCATCCTGTTGGTCCTAAAGTCTGTCCTGGACTACGAGAGCACAGAGCTTAGGCACCTCTTAATGCTCAAGGCAGAAAAAGAATGAATTAATTTGGTGAAGAAGCTAAGATGGTTGGTGAAATAAAGCCAAAAGATCAATACATAAAAGGCATATGAATAAATCAGATTCTGAAAATACTGATGAAAGACTCAAATGAATCTAAAACATATAAGAAATGTACAAGGTTCAAGGCTAATGGATAATACAGGGAACAAACAGCTCATCCTATATAAGCATAATGAACAATGTTCAGAAAAACATTCTAAGCATGAAGCCTGAGATATTGAATCTGAGTATAGACATTTATATGGAAAACATCGATATAAATGAATCTACATTACAGATTAGTCTAAACAAGACTACAAAATATTCAGCCTATAATGATAACCAGAACCCGACACAAAATCCTGTTTAAATAATAATAGTTCTCCAACAAATATACAAACTTTTTGGGTACAGCTGCCGGCTTTCAACCCTTTACAAACATCTCACAGCCTCACGGGCTGGAACCTCCTTCCTCCTCTTACATCGAAAATCATGAAATTAATAGAAAAATCCCATACAACTAACTTTTACAAAACCTTTAACAACATTCTAAGAATGGGAACTCAAAATAGAAATAATATCGAACAAGTCACAAAAATCTGGAACTGAATGGAATCAAGTATCTCCAAATCTGCCACGAAATCCTTATAGGTTGATCTTGGAATGTTCTGGCATTTATGGCTTTGACTGCCATCTCGCCTTTTGATTACTGATGAGATTGATGCATGAAATCTGGGATGACTAGAGTTGTTTTCCATCTTGATTTAATTTGATTGATTATTGAATGGAATGTGTTCTGCCCTTACCTCGATATATCCTACCACCTGTTCATTAGCTGTCCTGCTGCTTTGAAGGGATTGAAATCAATTCATATCTTTTTGATATCAAAAATCATCTCCAGCTCACTCTTTCTCTGCTAAAATCTTGATGGAACTTGACACCTGTATGCTTTTCACTCATTTTTTAATTTGTTGTCCAAGCATTAGTATATATATCCTTCAAAAATAGTTGCCATGTTCATGATTTTGCCAATTGTTCTTTTGAATGCTTCAAAATTGCCTTTGAATACTTTGGGCAGTTCATACAACTTGGACGTGAGCTCGAAGATTTGGCATCTAGACAGTCTCTTCAACATCTGGCACTGTGTGATCATCCTTTGACATGCTTGGCATTTGCAAACTTACCATTTGAACTTGAGCATTTCAATGATGACTTCTGGAAGACTCCATTGGCGTTAATGTATAGAGA
Source organism: Larix kaempferi (assembly GCA_027924585.1). Classification (NCBI taxonomy): domain Eukaryota; kingdom Viridiplantae; phylum Streptophyta; class Pinopsida; order Pinales; family Pinaceae; genus Larix; species Larix kaempferi. The sequence continues at coordinate 23,647,294 of BSBM01000318.1, read as the reverse complement.
TGGCAGTGAAAGGTGTATTTAAAAAGGCCCACCACTTGGCGTTTGAAAGCCCAATTGACATTAATGACTTTAGGCTCGGCTTTCATCAAGCTCTCAGCTTGGCGTTTGATATTTGAACTCAATGTCCATTATTCTCCGTATATACACATAGCACTTGGATGCTCTTGAAAAACCTTAACTCCTTAAATTTGCTTTAATATATGTATACTTGGCTCCACCCGTCACTTACCTCATGAATGCTTTGACATTCTTGTAATTTTGAATAATGGGAATATCCCACATGGAAAAGAAAATTAATATAAAAATCCTTATATAGTTTTGGGCCGAGGAACTCTATTAACGTTTATAATGGGGATATCCCACATGGAAAAGAAAATTAATATATAAAAATCCTTATATAGTTTTGGGCCCAGGATCTCCATTAACGTGTAGTACAAGAACTATAGTGTCACGTCCCCATTTTGACCCCCTTTTTCATTAAATCGTAAATGATGTAAATATTGATATTTAATCATGGTGAGGAGCTCAAGGCCAAGGCCCCACCATTGATTTAGCGTTTTATGTATTGGCAATTAAAAATAGATGCCTATGGTTCTTGTGCTAGATAGGCACAATGTAAATAAGACATCATGTAAATACGAATTTTAATGAGAAACCTACAACTAGCTATGCAATGCAACAAAGAGATGGGGGCATGATTTCTACAAGGAATAGGGAGGGAAATTATTCAAACCCTTGAGCCAATGGTGTTAATCCATGTGTCAATAAGAAAACCCATAAACCACCAACTACCAGTTTTGGTTATGGACCCAATCATTTAATTTTTCTAGAAATTGGTTGAGGTAGTTAATGCCTTGGGAATGAAGAGGTATGGCAACCAATTTCGTGAATGGGCAAGCCATCAACCTGGGAAATCCTATTTTGTCTCCTTGGGCAAGAAAACACCCACGAAATGGTGCCCAAAGCCATTCTAAACCCATAGTCTTTCCTCTCTCACGCAGTCTGAACTACTGGGTCTTTCCCCATCACGTTTTTCACCCTTTTTCCTGCATTTTCCATGCATGGGAGCTCGTTTTTGTATTGTACAGCAACTGGGAGAGAAGGGCCACGATTTGGGACTGTGATGGAGGTCATTTTTGCCCCAAAATGCCCATGGACGTTTTTCTGAAAACGATTTCTGCTCTCCAGGGTTGTTCCCCAATCACCATTTCGTTTTTGGGCTTTCCCACGTTTTTCTGAATTGGTAAAAACCCCCTCTTTGGACATCCCACTGAAGAAATGTTTTTCCTCATGCCCAGCAATTGTGGCTTTGTTGTTATGTGCATCCCTGTTTTGGTTTGAATCTGTGAGCAAGAGATTTGGAGTGGTAGTGGATAGAATTGGTTTGATAAACCTAGTGGGGAGAATAACCTCTCAAGAAGATCAAGAGGGCTTTGGCTACTTTTCTATGCACACCCTGAGAGCACTAGAAAGGAAGGTATGGCTTGAGGGACTGTGTGGCAGTGAAGAGAATATTTCCTTGTGTTGGGTGTGTAGGCATTGTGAGTGCCAAGCTGAATAGATCTGGGAGGGGTACCCATGGCTATGTGCCTAAGCTCACTAGCTTAGCAATTCTTCCTTTCCACCTCCTAGCAGCCTGAGAAACCCAACTGCTGATTGGCTTGGCTGAATTTGGTGTATGTTTGGCTATGTGTGAGTCTGTTGTTCCCTGGTTCCTTGTAGAAATCATGCCCAGCTCGGGGGTGGCAGTTGTATCAAGAGGCTGATAAGCACAACTGGCCTATGGTTGGGTGGAACGTTGCAGATGCATAGCTGGTTGCTTGGGACTACTTTGCTATAAGATAAGTATTCTCTTGTGTTAACCTTGCAATTATTTATTCGATGAATATCTTGAATGTATGATGAATGAGTAATTGATATTACTTCCGCTGTGTTTTTCTTATAATTATACACTTCCATATGTCTTTTATATTATGTGAATGCTTATTTAATAAGCTCATGGGACTAGATGCCCGGTTTAGCATCACGATCCACTCCATCTATCTGGTATGATGGGAGGGGACCTCAGAAACAGGATTCGTTAAAAAATAGGCAAGTGTCGTGTCCCTATCGAATCGGACACGATTCGACCTGAGGTCGTGTCCGATTCGATTTTTCAACGAATCCTTTTTTCGGACACGCGATTTCGACGCGTCGGACACGAATTCGGAACGTGTCCCAACTGTCGGACACGCGTCCCTCAAACAGGACACGTTAAGTGCGCGAAAAGACAGGAAAGTGCGGCCGGGTGAGTTATAAAACCAAATTTTGAGTTTCTTTTTATCATTTGCAAGGAAAGGAGTTGGCTAAGAGTGATTGTATGTACAAGTGAAGGCGATTTGAAGGCGATTTGAAGGCTATCCAAGCAATTCCAAGTGCATTCCGGTGGATTTGTGGAGAGGATTGCAAGCTCAACCATCACAAAAGAAAAGAAATGTCTCAATCAGCTAGGGCAGGAGGTAGGGGGCAAAGGAGAGGGAGAAATGCACCATCTAGGGCCTCCCCTCCTATTCCACCAAGCACAAGCGGTTCTCCTCCTCCGTCAAGTGCTCCATCGGCTGCTAGTGGAGCTCATTCTATGGCTCCACTTAACCCTGTTTTAGCAAGACAACAAGCCCAAGAAAAAAAATACCCTTTGTGGAAGTATGTGACAAGGAAAGATGGACCCGGGGCAAAGCTTGGTGGGGGAGGCAATGTGTCTTGGAAATGCAATTTTTGCAAGCATGAGTTCATGAGCACATATTTCCGGGTTAAGGGCCATTTGTTGGCCCTTCCTTCTTGTGGGATTTCTTCATGCAAAGCGGTGACTGTTCACCAAAGGAGGGATATGGAAAGAGAGGATCATGTTGGCTTAGGGAAGGTGGCAGCAGCAAGCAAGAAAAAAGAGGATGATCTTCTTCCATTCTTGAGGAAGTCCTCTAGCACCAAGCCTCCATTTCCACCTAGCATGCATGGGCGTGGGCGTGGGGATACTTATCAAACAAGAAAGAGGCAGTCTACAGGTGGTCCAATGGATAGGATTTTCCAAAAAGAGGCGCGAGAAGAGGTAGACCTTACTATTGCATTTTTCTTCTACCTCAACTTCATTTCATTCAATGTTGCACGGTCACCATTGTATTTTGAGACGGTTAAAACTATCTTGGAACGTGCTCCAAATGGTTATGTGCCTCCTAGTTCAGAGAAGCTTAGAACCACATTGTTGGTTAAAGCAAAGAAGGAGGTAGATAAAATTCTTGAGCCAATTAGATCAACATGGCCCTCATCCGGTGTGAGTATTGTTTCTGATGGATGGACGGATCCCGCACGCCATCCACTCATCAATTTCATGGTATCTTCCCAAAATGGACCGGTGTTCTTGAAAGCGGTTGATGCTCTTGGCGAATACAAGGATGCACAATTTATGGGTGATTTATTCATCAAAACCATTGAAGAAGTGGGTGTTGAGTCGTGTGTACAAATCATCACGGACAATGCACCTGTTTGCAAGGCTGCTGGCATGATTGTGGAAGCTAAATATCCACAGGTATGTTCATTTTGGACACCTTTCATTTCTAATTTGCTCATTGTTTGAATTTGGTCATTGCAATGTTAGTGTTGTAGAGTCATTGATACATGTTTTTATTGCTCTTACAGGTTTTTTGGACACCTTGCATTGTCCATTCCTTGAATTTAGCACTGAAAGCCATTGCTTCGGATGTGGCATGGATTGACAACCTTATTGAGGATGCACGCCATATCCGTAACTTTGTACAAAACCACACAAATGCCCTCACCATCTACAAACAGTACACACAGCTTTCATTGCTGAAGGTTGCAGATACTCGGTTTGCTTCCTCATTCATCATGCTCAAGAGGTTGAGGGAGGTCAAAACCGCTCTTGGGTCCATGGTGATTTCAGAGTTTTGGGCTTTTTGGAGAAAGACGGATCACGATGCTTCACAAAAGGTGAAGGACTTGGTGTTAAATGATGGTTGGTGGGACACGGTGGATCTTACTATTAAGATCATGGAGCCAATCATTTCTTTGTTGCGGTATGCAGACACGGACCAGCCCATCCTAGCAGAGGTTTATGAGGGGTGGGATTCCATGATTGAGTCCATGAGGTCCATTGTCATGGAGAATGAGTGTCCCGAGTATGGGACATCGGCAGAGAACTTATGGACCATTATTCGGGATATTCTTATCTCCAGGTGGGATAAGAATTGCACACCTTTGCATTGCTTGGCCCACTCCTTGAACCCCAAGTTCTACACTCAGGAGTGGCTCACTGGTGGATCGGGGGCCTCACACAGAGTCCCTCCTCACATGGATGCAGAGATTGCAAATGGGAGGAAGATAGCACTTAGACGGCTATTTCAGGATAGAGACATGCTTGAGGAGGTGGAGGATGGCTTTGTAGATTTTTCCACTGGCACTGGGAGATTTGGAGGCTATGATGTGCTTAGAGATAGGGAGGGTGAGACACCCTATCGTTGGTGGGCAACTCATGGGGCAACATCCCCTATTCTACAGAAGTTAGCCTTCAGGGTCATCTCTCAAGTTACATCATCCTCTTGTTGTGAGAGGAATTGGAGCACATATGGGAACTTGTACAGTGTGAAGAAGAGCAGGCTTGAGCAGTCCAGGGAAGAGTCCATGGTGTATGTGCACTCCAACCTTCGTCTTATTTACAGGAAGAGGGAGGAGTGGGTGAAGGGAAAGATAAAGATGTGGGATGTCTTCCCTGATGATATGGGTTTGGACAGCAGTACTGAGTTGGCATTAGCCAACATGGATCTTAATGATCCAGTGCTAGAGCCAGTCACTTTTGATGAGAGTGATCGTACAGAGGGGTCATCCTCCACAGCAGCAGATGCAGATCGTCAGATGGGCAGAGAGGAGGAGGAGGGGGAGGAGGATGAGGATCAGGGCAGTGGCAGTGGCAGTGGCAGTGATGAGTATGTTGATTCGGGCATGGAGGAGGACTACTGACATATGGGATTCTCCCATCTTGATCTATCTACCCCTTTTTGTATTTACTATTAGTCTATTTGGCATTTGCCAGTGGCCCAGTGCCCAGTGGCATTCCGACATATATGTATACATTTTGATTTTGATGACTTAATGAGAAATATGGTTCCGACATGCATATGTGTCTCATTGTGATTTGTGAATGACAAATGTGTTGTGAATCGTGATTTGTGAATGACAAATGTGTAATCATTAATGTGTTTTTATTCTAATTTCTATTGAATATTTGTAAATGTTCTAGTTTCTAAATATTTTTGGATCTATATGTCTATATTTTTAAATTTTAATATATTTTTAAAAAATATATATATATGTATATAAAACATATCCTACGTGTCCTGATTTCGGGGGTCACCGTGTCCGTGTCGGACTCTCGTATTTTCGTGTCCTACGTGTCCCGTGTCCCCGTGTCAGGTGACTTAGGAGGGGACGTGACATATAGCTTCACGCGAGCTCCATCCTAATTCATATGAGTGCTTTTTATGATTTGAGGTGGTGTTTGGTGGATGACTCTTTTTAATGGCTTAATATAAATAAAGGTTGAGCAACGTAACCCTTTTTGCAAAAGCTTATAATTTATAATTAAATTCATTTTAATAAAAACAAATGTAAAACATTATTTTAATACTATATAAAATAGTTATAAAATAATGTAATTTTATATTTTATGCTCCAAACAAAATATAAAAAAAATATACCTTAAATTTTGAAAAATATAAAATATTTATAATATAACCTATTTAATATTATCTTATTTTTGTTTTTAAAACTTCATAATATTTAATATTATAATTACATCAATTAATCATATCAAAATTTCATAATATTTATTATTTTTGTTGGAACCATTTTGGAGTACACATTTTCCGAACTTTATAAATTTCAAAACCACATCAACTACAAAATCATATAAAACTTTATATTACCTTTGTTGTTTATCATATTTAAGATTTGTGATTTAGTCATTAATGTTTCCAATAATTTATTGTTTTATTGGTTTTTTACCTTTTTTCCATTCATAAAAAACATGATTTTGAGTGTTTCAATGATAGAAAACATGGTTTTGAAGTCAACCTTTTATGTAGATTTCTAACAATTGATTGGAAAATACTAGTGGCTTTTTGTCATTCCTTCTACAACATCCCTTCTCCAACAACAATAGGTAGCAATGTCAGGGATATTGCCACCTCGTGGCTCTTATCATAATATATCAAAGTTCATATGCATTTAGTATTATATATATATATATATATATAATCGTTAACTAACTAAAATTGCACAGGGTCACCAACTCCATGCTGACTCACTTAGGCTTCCAACAAACCCACTCATGGAGGAGAACTAAACTTTTACTTCAACTAAACTAAACTCACTTTGGGTGCATAATCTTGGGGTTGAATAGTGCGTCCTTTAACTATATTTTATGGGTTATTTTTCCTTGGTCCACCTAATCCTTATAATTGAATAATCATACTGGAACCCACCCTCCGCCTAAGCAGCTGGGATTATAATTCTCTACACTATTATGAGTGCTCGGGCTTCTAAATTTGGATGAACTATGGACAATGTGAACCATGTATAGTAAGTGCCATAACTATCGTTGTAAAAAAAAAGAGTGTTTTTCTTAGAGCATTTTGATTTTATTCCTGAAATTCAATATTTGCAAAGTGTAATCTTCTTAATTCAAATGTGTAATGGAAAAGTTTATGTAATTAATGTGTAATCTCATTAAGGTCTTATTCATGGGTGGGATGGAAACGTGGATGGGTGCAAAGGGAAAATGTTATTTAAATTCTAAAAATTTGATTTATACATATACAATTATTTCATTCTCAATCAAATTATTCTTTTAAATTAATTTTATAATATCAAATTGTGAAGTTTTAAAATAAATATATATTATTGTTATATTTATATGATATATGTTTTATTAATTAAATAAATAGTTAATATAATTCTATATAATTAATTACATTTATATTATAATGTTTAACAGTGAACTCTTCCATTTTCAAATAATTGAAGTTGATAATAAATCTTTGAATTACATTATCGTTATATTATTAACTTAAGAGACAATGATATTTCTATGTTTCTCTAGTAACTTTTAGACTCACGTGTACCAAAACATTGAATGTACTTAAATATCAATAAAAACATAAATTAATATTCAATTTGAGGGAATGTGCCTTAATTGAGTTATGTAATTAAGCGTTTTGTATTTAAGACTTAGTTATTAGTTAAAAATATTTAGAAAACAATCTCATACAATCAATTTATTTTATGTTTTTGCACATAGCCTTTTTTTCAAAACAATTTAGTTTTTTAATATTAAAACAATAAATTAGTACAATTTAAATTTCAAGTTTCTAAAACAATTAATAGATTTTAAGATTCTTGAAAAAAATAAAAGTTTAACTTTAAATTTCAATATTACTTATTATTATTATATATAGCAATGTTATATAAATTAGTATAATTTATATTTCAAGTTTCTAAAATAATTAATGGATTTTAAGTTTCAAAAAAATTAAATGTTTAAATTTTAAATTTCTTTCTAGTAATAGATTTTAAGTTTAAAAAAAATGTTTAAACTTTAAATTTCCAGATATTTGAGATATTTGAGGGTGTTAAATCTATTTATGGATTTAAAAATACAATTTAAACACAGAGAAATTTGGATTTTACAAAAATAAAATTATCATAACGAAAAAGTAAAACTCCTATTATATATAACTATGTCATATATTAACAATTAGAATAAATAAATTGATTAATTAATGCAACACTTTTAATTCTTCATAGCTCTCACCAACCTCATTTATGTATAGAAAGAAAATCAATAAAACTATGAAAAAACAATCAATAAAACTAGTGAATCCCTATGTATGAAAAGAAAAAAAGAAAAAGAAAAAAGCCAACGAAATCAATGAAATGTTATATAGAAACCAATGAAATTTTATAGTAGCGTGTTTCTAATTTTTATGTAATGTTTTGTTTCCTTTCTTAATAACTTATTGTTTTTTCTTTTTAAGTATTTAGTGTTTTTTATTTTATTTTATTATTATATTTATATATATATATATATATATATATATATATATATATATTAAATATGTATCTTAATAAGAAAATCTAATTAATTTCGCTGGAAAAAAAAAAAGAAAATCTAATTATTGTTTTTTCTTTTTAAGTATTTAGTGTTTTTTATTTTATTTTATTATTTTATATATATATATTAAATATATATCTTAATAAGAAAATCTAATTATTATTTTTCTTATATGATGTTTTTTAATTTAATTTTAGTTATTTAGTTTGTATATTAAAAATAAATTTGGTTTAGAGTGTAAATATATAATAATATTGATATTTTTATAGAGTACTTTTTAATTAAAAATTTAAGTCTTAAGCTCAAGGTTTACTTATTTCTTGGCTTTGTACAATGTTTTTAATAAACAAGTAGTCATACATAGAGTCCTACTTATCTATGTTTGATGGTATGGTACAACTTTTATGTCAAATTCTTTATGATAACCAAAATTTAAAAAAAAAAATGAATTGATGGAATTACTTGGATCAAATGTTATTTTCAGATAATAACCATATTATTGTAAGAATATTTTAAGAAAATGACCATTCATATTTAGGCATATTCACACTACGCACCAAAACATGTTGTAACATGTACCTTCAATACCTTCAGAGCTCCAATACCAACGATGTGAATCATGAAACATGTTGTAATATTCTCCACATGTGAGTAGCTCATCCTAGGCGATTCACAAAATACTAAAACAAAAGTGTGATTTAATTATATTATTTCACACAACCTTTCATTTTCCAGTTGTCATTCTTTCACACAACCTTTCATTTTCCAGATGTTTTATGTCAAAGAGATGTCTATGGAAGGCCTTACAACAAAAAAGAGATGTTTAATGTCTAACTAGCACAACCACTTAAAACGTGGTTGGTGAACACCAAGATTAGGCCACGTTCACCAATATTAGGCCACAATAAGTTATATGTTACTTGTTGTCAGTCAGTTATCCATGCATCATCTACTACTTATCTATGTATTTACTAGCTATTTTTGCTATTTTCTTTTATAATTGTTTATTTTGAACTTTAAATTATACTCAATAAAGATAAGCTAAGCCCTAAGTCTTACAAATTTTCAATGAATGAAATGATTTTCCTTTATTTACCCATTACAAAATGCTTGGCAAGGTATATGCATGTATTGAAATAGGATTGCCGCTAAAAAACCGCAGCCTTGCTTAGTTAAGGATAATTCGTTATTGAATGTTTTTCCTTTAAAAACACAATATATCTCATTTGAGTAGATTGCTTTTCCAAAAAATAAAAATAAAAATAAAATTGTTTGGCAACTTGATGTTCGTTGGGATGTTTCAATACTAAACATGTAATGTATTATTTTTTAATTTTTAAATAATAATGGAAATTTTTTATTTCCATTACATAACTCAAACATGTAATGGGTAATGTATTATGCCCATTGTACTTCTGAATAACCGCTGGTACTGAAAGTTATGTCCAAAAGTTTTTTATTATGTCCTCGACATTATGTTTTTGGTCAGGGGGCAGAGGCTTGCGTCTGAATTTTTTTTTTCCCAAAGTTTTCTATGTTTGATGTTTGCATGTATTAAAAGAATTTTTTTAATTGTTATTTTATTAATGGTTCATTGGTTCTGTGTCGCTAATGTTTGCTTGCGGTCCTGTGCCCCAGGACCCAGCGGTTAGCTTTCGTCAGCAAAATTAATGTGATGTCAATCAAACAATCGGGCTTGGGTGGGTGTTCTACCAATCGGGCTTAGGCGGGTGGCATCTGTGGGGTCCTACATATCTGTCGAGATTCAGAGGTTTCAGTATTGTACTGCTACATTTATTTGGAGGGGTTGGATTTCGGCTGCATTCGGTATTCTACCAAGTTGTCATGACCGGGCCTGGGTGGGTGTTGTACCATGGAGTGGAGGTGGCATCTGTGGCATGTCCTACATATCTGTCGGGATTCAAAGGTTTCAGTATTGTACTGCTACATTTATTTGGAGGGGTTGGATTTCGGCTGCATTTGGGTGATTTCATAGATGCTCGTCGTCCAAGGCTTTGCCTATTTTATTGCTTGCTCGTGATGGTGGTCTCCGTAACTGCATGTTGAGTGTTCAGCATGTTAAATGGCAGGTGGCCATAATTTATTGTTGGTGGGTCGTGTTTTATGTTGTATAGGGTAGGTTATTTGGTGTTGATGTTAGTTTTCTTCCTGTGGTTTTGCTCTGCATTTGCTGGTCCTAGATCCGTTGTGTTCATGTCGGTTTTTTCTTCCCTGGTAGCTGCCGTTGTTGGGTGCTTCCGTTTCATATTTTCAATGATTTCTTCTGCCTTTTCTCTGGCTGTGGCATCTGGAGAGTTTGTTGTGTCTTTTCTCTCGCAGTGGAGAGTTTCGTTGGCTTTTCTTCTGCGTGTGGGTGGATACTAACAATTCCAAAGGTAATCTTTTTCAAGTCAAATGGAAAATATGGTTTGTTTTTTTTCCCGTGTGTTGGAACCTTCTATGTCTTCCGGCAATAAAGGATACAATCGAATTCATTAGCGAGAGGCTCCTTGGTAGAAGGCCTATTTGTCGTCCAGGTCTTTGTCGGAATCTTCACTGATTATTTCATTATATTTGCCAGGTTGAGGCGAACAAAACCTGTACGCCCCCGTGTATTAGTAGTTCGTGGCCGTATAGTTTTATATTTCCGGGAGATAAATAGAAGAAGAGGGCTATGAGCCTATAGCACCATAAGAGTAAGCAACATCACAACTCGTTAAAGTTCCATTCAAAGAAGAAACACCGGCGTAGCGTGATAAAGCCTGTAAAAGCCCACCTGCCCCCAGCGCTAGCATCATCTGGCTCAGTCCCAAATTCGTGGGCTCGGGCTGAAAAGCATCCAATCTTCCTGCCAGGACTTTGAGGCCGCCAAGCGTTTCGAATTTCTGGTGCGGCAATCGAGTGTTTTCCCTGAGGAGGGGGAAAAGGGCGGCATAGACATGGAGGCTCTGCTCGACGTCCCTCTCATGCCCTGCAGCCTCTAGGACTCCGACGACGATGAAGAGGACTACGCTCCCTCGTCTTCTTCAGATTCTGAAGACGACGAAGTGGACGAGGACGATGACATGGAGGTCGTGGATGAAAGGGATGTGTTCGAGGGCGTCGAAGGGTCCGGCGCCACGGGGAAAGATGAAGAAATTCCTCAGGCTTGAAAATGGCATTCCAGGCCACTTTGCTAGGGTTTTGCAATTTTATTTTGTAGGGTTTGATATCTTCTTGTAAAGGGTTTGAAAGAAAGTCCTCGAGTGTCGCTGAACACGGTTTTTTACAAAACTAAAGCATTTATAGGAGAATGTCATACAAAACTTGCATAGTTGTATTCACTTTTCAGTTTTTGAGTGGAAAAAACCAAAGCATTTATAGAGAATGGATACTATAGGCTAGGAGTTGTCAAAGTGAAGAAATGTGTTGGATATTGGAGGGTTTGTTAACATGCAAAACTAAAACCATAATATAAGTATGTAAATTTCATTATAAAAAATAAAATTAAAAATAAAAATAAAAAAAAAGTCATTTACTTTTTTTTCCAAAAAAAAAAAAAAGAGTCATTTACTTATAAGAGAGTATAATAAATAAAAAATATGCTTAGTATAATTTAAAAAAGTTTTGTCTAAACCGTATTTGACCTAAATATAGGCATGTACACTGGTAAATCTCTTTATGAAATTTAGATTTCATAGTTTTTTCCTTTTAAGTTATACATTATTATTAATAATATTAATATTATATGTATATTATTATTTTTTTTTTTACGAGAACGGTTAAAATTTTATAAGTGTCTGGCAAATGGGCTGCCAGGGCCTTTACAATTCATATCCCTATCCATTGTGCGGAACTTCATTTCCAGCTTGAGAAGCCAGGTGGAATAATGTTGTTTGGTGCTGGGGAATGCCATATCTCATAAACTTAGGGGAGAGGGTGCTTTGAGATTTCTCCATTAACGGTAAGTTGACTCTTGCTCAAGCTCGCTCCACGATTAGCTTCAGCGTCTGCTAGATTGTTGAGGCTCCTTAGAACATGGTAGGCCTTATAATTTCTGAAGTGCTTCAGCATGAGCAGGACCTTCTTGTGGATATGGGACAGACTTATACCGGCAGTCTTCTTCTTGGTATGGAGATCCTTGATTATCAACCTGGAGTCGCCCACGATAGTAAGCTTCTGAATGTTCATCTTTCTTGCTTGAAATAGTCCTTGCCACAGCGCAAGATATTCAGCATGATTGTTGGATGCATGTCCTAGGCCCCAGGCATAGGTCAAGACGGTGGTCCCATAGGGATCGATAATAATGCCTCCTGCTCCAGCTTGACCGGGGTTTCCTTTCGAGGCCCCGTCAAAAAAAAGGCACCAATCATTCAAGACAGATCTCCACTTGATGAATTCCTGTTCTTCCAGCCTTATTTCCCAGTGGGCCTTTTGAGGAGGAATAGAAGCTTGATCGCTTTGCTGGTTCACGTCGATCTCCTTGAGCCAGCGCTCTTCTTCAGGCAAGAGATGAGCTTTATTTCTGATTGCTGACTTGGTGTTTAAAGCTTCAGAAAGCATGGACCTAGCCTTCACGGCCACTTGAATTGGAAGTCTGCACTCCTCCTTAAATATCCTGTTGTTTCTTTCCAACCATACTTTCCAGCAGAGGAATTTCGGGATCCACATCCAAACAAGCTTGAGTCTGTCTTTTTTTTTGAAATCGAAGGGGGCTAGAGCAGTCCAGTTACTGATCAACGCCTTGATCGAGGTGGGCAAATTACCTGCGTTGGATCCTATCATTAGATTCCAGACTTCTCTGGTGAAATCGTAGGAGATGAACAGGTGATCAGTGGTTTCTTCAGCGTGGAAGCACAATGGGCAACGTGAAGGCCCTGCCCAGCCTTTGATCTTCAGCTTTTCTCCAGTCAAGATGCTGTTGTGGAGGACGGTCCAAATGAAGATATCGATTTTGGGTAAAGAGGCGAAATTCCAGAGTGTTTTCCACGGCCCTGGGTTGGGAGGGACCCATGGCACCTCCAGGATCGCAGCATAGCCTTCAGCTGCAGTGTATCTGCCCGAACGAGCACCCCAACTGCGCGTGTCTTTGGCTTTGGCGCTGATGGGGGACTTCCCTTGCAAGAGATCCAGCAGGGTAGCAACATCAGCATCTAATTCGTGAGGATAATCACCCAGGTTCCAGTTTGCCCAGGATTCATCCTCATCACTGTTCCAGGTCGATATATCCCTCAGCGTTCTGAAGTTGTTACTGTGGAGCCAGTCTTTTAAATTGCTCAATTCGCTGAAATTGATGAGAGGCTGATCCCCCAGGATCGAGTCCTCCCAAATTCTAATTTTTTCTCCATTGCCAGGAGACCACGTGAGCTTGGAGGTGAAGAATGGGATGGCTCTTTTACATAGAGTGAAAATCGGGGATCCTTTCTGCAGTTTTGTGGCCCTTTCAAGACATCTCTGTCTGTCTCCTTTGAAGTATTTCTTTTTGAGGATTTGTTTGCTCCAGGTCTTTTTGCCTGTTATCATTTTCCAGAGTATTTTTCCTCCCATGGCAAGATTTTGGGTGGCCACGTCTCGAATTTGAAGGCCCCCTTCCATTTTTGGCCTAGTGATCTTGTCCCAGCTTACTAAGTGGGGTTTTTTCTCACAGTTCCGACCACCCTCCCACAGAAAGCGACGGAGCAGCTCATTGATTCTATTGGTAATGGTTTTTGGAGCTAGCAGTACCGAGCATTGATATATTGGAAGACTGGTGAGGACAGAGTTCATCAAAATCACTTTGCCTGCTTTGTTGAGCCAGTTGGCCCCCCACACCTGAATCTTTTTTTTTAGTTTGTCCAGCATTGGCAGCCAATGGGCAACTCTAGCATTATCTTTGAAGATAGGGATGCCCAGATAGGTAAAGGTATTCCAAATGTTAATGGCTTCCATTTCGAGGATCCTGGCTATTTCCAGCATAATACGGGGAGAGCAGTTCCAGCCATATATCTTGCTTTTGAGGAAATTTATTTCACTTCCAGAGGTATTCCTGTAACAGTCCAACTCGGATTTAAAGTTCCTGGCTGTGGTGAGATTGGCAACTCCCAGTAGAAGTGTGTCATCGGCAAACTGGGCGTGGTTTACATCCTTGACCTTAGGGACAATTCTGATGCCAGAGAGAGATCTGTTTTGGAGACTTCTGTTCAGCTGATAGCTTAGTACAGCGGCTTGGATTACAAACAACACCGGGGAGAGGGGGCAGCCTTTCCTTAATCCTCTAGATGCCTTGAAGAAGCCAGCAGGTCGCCCATTGACCAGCGGGGCAATCCATGGAGCTGAAATGCAAGCTTTGACCCACCTAATGAAATTCTGATTGAATCCGAAATTCCTCATGGCTGCAAAAAGGAAGTCATGCCTGACTCTGTCAAAGGCATTGGCCAAGTCCAGCTTTACCACCATCCCCTTCTCTTTTCTCTTGTAACTAGACTGGATGGCTTCTTGCACTAAGATGATGTTGTCCAGGATCTGTCTTCCTCTCACGAACCCTCCTTGGTTTTCCGGAATCAGCTTTGGCAGGATTCTTTTAAGTCTATTAGCCATGATTTTTGTTATTATTTTGTACCCCGTGTTACACAGGGATATAGGCCTGAATCTGCTGAAATTTTTAGCACCTTTTTCTTTCGGAATGAGCGCCAAGAAGGAGGAATTAGTGCTGCCCCCCAATTTGTTACAGTTCTGAGCCTTCTTCACCATTCTGCATAGGTCCTTCTCTATTATATCCCAACAAGAAGTATAGAACCGGGCGGTGAACCCGTCCGGCCCAGGTGCTTTGTCAGGGTTCATATTGTCAAGGGCTTTCTTAACTTCACGAGTACTGATAGGTCTGATCAGCTGCTGGTTGTCCTCTTCATTAACCAATCTTGGAATCTCTGAAAGAGGGTAGGAATTTGGTTCCACCGGGTCCAGATCAGGGGCGGAGTAAAGGTTTTTAAAAAAGGAATGGGCTGCCTCCTTAATGCCTTTGAAGTCTTTTATCACATGGCCTTGGGTCTGAATTTCAGTGATGGAATTATAAATCTGTCTGGCTTGGGATTGCTTGTGAAAGAAAGAGGTATTTTTGTCTCCAGCTTGGAGCCAAAGCGTTCTGGATTTGACTCTCCAGTAGGTTTCCTCTTCTCTGCAGGCTTTATGATACTCCCTTTGAAGCTCAGCTTCCCGGAGTAGCAAGGAAGGAGTGACGGGGGACTCTTCCAATGTTAACTGGTGCCGTTCCAAGGCCTTCTGGGTTCTCTTCCTTCCGTCCAAAGGGGAGCCCAGCCCTTTGGCCCAAACTTTTAGGGCCACTTTGAGCCTTCTAAGTTTTTCTTCCCAGACAAAGAACGGGGAGCCATGAACCGGTTCTTTCCAAGAGTTGGAGACAAGATCGAGGAGACCTGCCTGGGATAACCAATTTGGGCTGAAACGGAAGGGAATGGGGCCTAACCTTTCAGCAAGGTGAAGAGAAAGAGAGATCGGCTTATGGTCAGAGGTATAATGCGGGTGGATCTTAGAGGAGGCCATCAGCCCAAGGGTTAGAAAGGAGGAGTGAAGGAGGAACCGGTCAAGGCGGGCAGCAATGTGACCAGGTCCCAATCTTTTATTTGACCAGGTGTACTTTCCTTTGGTAGGGGTGATGTCTTCAAGATCCCAATCCAGCATCAGGTCTTCAACCCACTCTCTTGCAGGGTCCCGTACAATAGATCCCCCTTTTTTTTCAGCCAGGGCTAGCGTTACATTTAAATCTCCAGCCAACACTAAATTTTCAGGCTTGTGGAGCGTCAGGAACAGATTTAGGGTGTCCCAGCAATCTTTTTTTTCAGAATAAGAAACAGGAGCATATATATTAAAGAGACTTACATGGTGTCCGGAGTCTTTATGGAGCAGCTTGGTGAATAGCCAGTGAATGGTTCCTTCTTCTTCAACCAGCTCGAGCTTTGCAGAGTCCCAAAAGGTTGCTAAGCCTCCCGAGGCTCCTCTTGCACTTACAGCCCTAACCGGGCCCTTCTTCCAAAACGAATTGCTTGCACGGAGGAGAGCATTTTCCTCCAGTTTCGTCTCCTGGATTAGTAGGACTTCAGGCTTCATTTCTCTTACTAAATCCCTTATAGCTTCTTCTTTTAGTGGGCTGCCTAGTCCTCTGCAATTCCAGGAGACGTATTGCATTATTTACCTGGGGGAGGGTGATGACCCCCTTTCGGGGTCTTTCCCAGCCTCATTCCGGATCTGGTGTTCATCATTTCAGGTATGGTTTGTTGTGAGCCTTGGACCACATCCTTGTAGGACTGCTCTTCCCTTCTCTTCTTTTCAGGCTTCCGCCCTCGTTTTGGTTGCTCCGGTGAGCCTAATTGACTACTTACTTCGGTATCACCTTCCTCGGATGAGTCAGCTCCTGTATCCGAGGCTAGACTAATGTGATCTTTGGATGGATTGCCGATACCAGCTTGATTAGTTGGATCGGTAGGGTCTTGTGATGCTCGGGCTTCCTCGGCTTCAGGTGTATTCCCAGGGTTTTGGGATACCAAAGGATCTTCCTGAGTAGGAGGCTTTGAGCTGCCTTCCTTTGGAGGACCTTGGGCCAATCTTTCCTTGCTTCTAGCTCTGTTCGTGGGTTTCCCCTTTTTTACTTTCTGCCATCCTTCAGTGTCTTCTTTCTCAGTAACTAGCTTGGGACAATATCTTTGGAAATGGCCGTGTTCCTGGCAGTTTCTGCATTTGAAGGGCAGGTGCTCGTAATCCAGCTTCTGATAATGTGTCCATGAGCCGACTTTTAGTTTTATTGCCTCCGGGAGTCCAGCTTCCAGATCGACTTCAACACAGATTCTGGCACAGGTATATTGGCCTTTGTTATCAGCTTTGTCAATGAACCGCCCGATTTCGTTCCCTATTCTCTTCAGTGATTCAAAGTCCCAGCAGTGCACCGGGAGATTTGGGAGTCTGACCCATACCGGCACTTCCTTGGGGAGATCAATCGAGGGATCAAAATCTGGGGTCCATTTATTCAGGTATAAGCCCTGCGTCCCCATGAAGTAGGGGCCGTTTCTAAAGATTAAGTCTCGATCGTTTTCGGAGATGAATTCAAAGATAAAGAACCCTCTCCCTACAGGGTAACAAGTCACTCCATTGTTGAGATTGGGTCTCCAATTCCTCTGTATCCAGTCATCAGTTGTTTTGGTGGATGGCCAAAGGCCCATAAATTGCCCCACGAGACCTCGCTTTGCCAAAGCTAGAGCTATCTTCATTGGTTTTTCTTCAGGCAGGGCGATTTCAGGGATGTCTTCAAGTTTCTTTATAAATTTCGGGACCTCCGGAAGGGAGGATCTCTTGCCTCTGCCGTGGATGAGCCTGCTGAAGGCTTCCTCATCAGATGTGGACGGGGGGGGGGGCGTCCTCCCCTCCCCCAGGCCCCGCCATACTCAGCTGCGAGCTAGGGTTCGTGCGTACAGCTGCGTGCTCTCCTCAAACGCTTGATCATAGGTATGGTATTATCATTATATGTATATTATTATTGATTTATTAATATTTTTTAATTATAAATTTTTTTAAATATATTATTTAAAAATTATATATATATAATTTAAAATATTTAATATTGATTTATTTTAACAAATTTATTTATTACTATTGTTTTAATTTATCAATTATACCAACTATTTCCAAATAAAAACAAATGTTGCCCTCTAAACAAACAAAAAAGTTATTTAAACATGCTAAATATATTTAATCGTTTACTACTCTTTTAAACATGTATATTTACATAATACATTTTCACATTTTTACATACATACAGGTTTGTCCTTTGCAAAGATTCTTTTGAATGTTCTTATCGGTGTGGTTTTTTACATAGCACACCAATGTGTATCAATTGTTATGATGCATCGATGTGCCATTATGAAGTTTTTGGCGCACTGATTATGATATATGAAATCAGAGTGTAGTTTGTTTCTCAGTTTAGTTTTTTTTTTAAAGAGTGAATCCATGTATTGATTTTTTTCTTCACTCAAATGCAGGGAAAAAAACAATAAATCAAATAGTTGATTCTTCAAATTATAACTCATTCCATATCATTTAAAGTTCAAGTCCTCCATTTTTGTCATTGGTAAGTGCATATTTATTTATATTTGATTATATATTTGAATTTATGTTGTCTTTTCACATGCATTTCAATAAATAATTGTGCATTGTCTTTTGTAGGATCCTGACTTTGGATCAAGTTTGAATGCACATGATATTCCACCACCCCAAAAATATGCAAGGTCTTATCTAGAGCAACATACCATAGACAGATGACAGATGAAAATAACATGCCATCATCGAGTAACCATATTGGACCAATGACACTTCATCATGAACTATATCTCCTTTATGACATCCCAGTATTATGCAATTCTTCAAAATGTAAAGGGTTTAAGGTGAACCCTAGGCGAGTCACACTGTATGGACCCTAACCTAGGTCCCCAGTTTGTTATAGGGTAATTCCATGAAGATGGGTAACTCTTTTTGGCCAAATATGACGGTGAAAAACAGAAATTTTACCTATGTATTAAATTGAATCCCTCGAAACTCATATTTTTCACATGAATTTTGACATGCGGTTGAAAAATGAAATGTATTTAATTATGTTGGCTTTCCAATGATATTTTTTCGAAATATACCAATGTCATTTATCGTGTCGAAATTTCATTTAATGAAACGTGTGTACTTAAAAATTTGAAGAGCAATTAACAAGTAGTTTGTGTTCGTGCACAATAATTTAATGTTAAAGTAATAATTTTAAAAAATGAAATATGTGAACATGATCTAGACAGAATGCACTAGTGCTTACCTATTTTTCTTTTATTTTTTCTTTTATTTTTTCTCAAAAAATTATATTTATTATTATTTTTTGAAACTCACCAATGAATATTTCAGTCGCATTTTTGCACACATGTGTGTTCGTGCACCAAATCTTTTGATTGTTCACATAATTTGCAAAAATAAAAATACCATTTTGAAGAGGACGCGTTTATCTAGTGCTTGTGTATTTTTTCAAATTTTTTGGATGTGTATTTTGAATGTTGTGGATTTATCTTTGAGCTCAATAGAAGTTGTCGGCAGGGTTTTTTAGGGCAAGTTTAAGTAGAAATTTAAAAACAAAACACATACGAACATAAAAACTCGTAAATTTGATGTATCTGGATAGAGGATTCATTGACGAATCCAATGGTATCAAGTCCTTCCATTAATTTGCATTTAATGACATGGTTTAACCCTCTGGAAGGCAGACAAAACTTTCATTCTGTAGTGAAAATGGCTCTCAGCCTGTTTTTTAGGCCCTCGATTGAGCAAATAGCTCGATCGAGATATTTAAAATACCTCAATCTAGGGTTTAATTAGACCTCGATCGAGGGTTTTAACTAGACCTCAATCGAGGTATTTTAAAACCCTCGATCGAGCACATTGCTCGATCGAGGGCCTAAAAAAAGGTTGCGGGCCTTTTTTTATTTTTTTCAAAAGCTAGATCGAGCTTTTGAAAAGCTAGATCGAGGTCTTGTTTCAACCCTCAATCGAGGTATTTAAAAACCCTCGATCGAGGTATTGTCAAGCCCTCGATCGAGGTATTTTAAAACCCTCGATCAAGGGTATGAAAAACAAATTTTTTGGGTTCCACTTGCCAAAAATGGTGAACTAGCTTCATGGATTCACCCTATAGTCTCTCAATATAAATCTAACTTTTACTGTTTACAACATTCTGGTTCATGTTTTGTTTTTCTGGTTTCAGTTTGGTTCTACTGTCTGTAAAAAAAAAGTATTTACAGGACTGTTTTAAATAAGTTTACTCTTTTACTATTTCTAACATATACTAATTATGCATGAGCTGAATCATATATAAGAAGATATTTTCCAATGAAAAATTGCATTTAAGTTATAACTTGCATAAGTGAGATTTACAGACTTAGAAGCCATTTATACCTGAATGAGAAATACCTGTCCCCCTTTGTTGCTGCTCCATTTTGTTGCCCTACTTGCTGTATGTTTTGTTGTATCCCTGCAACCAAAATTTTTCCTAACCCTTATGAAACTCAACTAACCCAAACAAGTATGTCACCCTACCAACTGGCGAGGTCTCGCCATCCACCCAGCTCTAAAGGTACCCCTTTGGACCCCCGAGCCCAAACCAAGTACAAGCCAACCTGTTATATCCCTTTAGAAAATCTCCAACAAGAACCCCCTTCTTCTTCCTCTCTGAAATTTTCTATCTCTCTGCTCCCCAAAAATTCTCGAAAACATCCTAAGGTAAAGATCCCCCTTCCTCCCCTCTTCTCGACTGTATTCCCCTTTTTGCTTGCCGACTCTTTCCCTATGCCATTAATACCCTATCTCTAACATAAATATTTTAGCCTCCAAGTCAGTCCTCGAGCCCTTAACCCTTGACTCAAACATTAAATTCCATTATTTTAATATTCTTTCCTTATTTCAAAATATAATATTTATTTAATCAATTATAAAAGTTATTTATGATAGTTTAAGTTTTAGGTAGGTTTTCTCACCAATGTGTAAGTGTTTTAAACTTACACATTTCACCTTATTAATTACTAGTCAACTTCGGTGACCTCATAATTAAATGCTCCTTAATTAATTTATAATTAATTCATAATTAATTTATACTTAATTTATCATTTTTATGAACAATTCCAAAATGTATAGCCGACACTTGTTTATCAATTTATTATTATATTCATAATTATCCTATGTTCTTATTAACTTGGCATGATCATAATAAAATTTAATAGATATAAATTAATTCTAATCCATACATTTTAAAATTAATTAACTAACCTTGCAATTAATATTAACTTATCAAATTAATACTACTTTAATTAACATTACAATAATTATTTAACATTTTAACTCTTAGTCTTGACTACTTAAATTTATTAGCAATCAATCAAGAATTACTAATCAATTACATTAGTTACTACTTAGGTTAACCATAGCTCATTTATTAATCAACACTATTAATCATTAATTGATAATAATAACATTAATCAATATCACTAACCTTAATCGACAATAATTAACATTATTATTCAGTAGTATTAACATTAATCAACGATAATTCCATTAATCAATATTATTAACATTAATCGACAATAATTAACATTAATAAATATTATTAACATTAATCAACAATGACTAACATTAATCGATATTATTAATCATTAATCAACGATGACTAACATTAATCAATGTTATTAACATTATTACTAAATTGTCTTTCATTACCACCTAATTTACTCTATTATCCTATTGAGTTATTAAACCAAAATTTACTAACTCGGCGTATTAACTTAATCTCCTAGTTAGATAAGTAGTAATATTGTAGCCCGCACGGGTGTGGCTCATTGGCGGTTCAGTTGTTATGAAGTCACAGTTGTAAATGGAGGTCACGAGTTCAAATCACACCCGACTTTACCCGTGTCCCATGCTTGCGGGGTGTGTGGCGAACCTGGGGGTATAGTGGTAGCAGAATTGGACCCATGGACCCCGTGACACGCGAGTACTAGCCCAATCTCCAATTGTTGATTCCCCTAGTTACAAAAAAAAGTAGTAATATTGTAATTAATGCCTAAACATTATAGTTCAATTTTATTTCATGCAATTTATAAATATGCAGGCGAGTTATGTAAGCGTAGCTACTGCTTACATACCCCGCGTAAGTACACTAACAGTAATAAATCACACACATCAATCATAATCATGAAACTTATTGTTTACTGACACATGTTTAAACATAGTTTGCAAGGTACAATCTTTTACCTAACTGAAATCTTATTAAGTTACGTCAATTCATACATTACTGAGTTACGACACTTAATCAATCAAAGGTTTTTCAACAAACACAGTTAGATCACGTCTTCTTCCTGAATTCAAGCTACACATATCTACCTACGTCATCTACCTAATCACCACTAACTTCCACATCCTATCATTTCCTCTGCTGGACTACCCTGAAGTGTCAAGCCATGACCGGCTCCAGCTAGAACCCGTAAGCGGAAGTGTCGACTACATCGACCAAGCTTCCCCAGCAGGAAACCACTAGTCATCATCACACACCTTGGGGAGTGCACCGTAGCACAGCCCTCCCATGACTCTGGGTTTCGGGGATAAACGGTGGGTAAAGCCTCCACCCCCCCTAATGGAACAAGGGACTATGTCTACCCTTCATAATATCTGCGTTGCACTTGTACTCAATTTGTCGTCGTATAACCAATCTGGGCGGTTGAGTTTCTTGAAACCCTACCCCACCCATATATCATAATAAACAACATAATAATCATGTGAAAGTAAATAATGCATCACCTGCATACCGTTTATCTTTCGGAGTCCATGTCCTCGAGGCTCTCCCACCTCATAGGATCTAGCTATCACTTAGCCATTTTAACCTGTAAGTCAGTCATCGACATACAATCTAGAATATCGTGCACAAGTTCTCAACATGTACACATACATTTCGTAACATAACAACAATAATCAATTAATTATATTCACCATGCACCTGGTATAACATTCTTTCGTTCAACAAATAACTTTAACGGTATACACGTACCCATCATTCATTAACTTTCATATCTGAGACATAACTAACACATGATACATGTTTAACATGACTACGTATCTTAATACTAACATCACACACACATAGACACACACACACACACACACATATATATATATCGGAAAAATAATAGAACCACATGTCCACAGTGTCGTCAAACCGACGAAGTCTCATAATCAAGCAAATACGGCATATAATAATAGTTCAGGTAGTAATGTCAAAATGGGGCATTACATACACCCACCCTTCAGGAAACTTCGTCCCGAAGTTATGGTCAAAATAATGTGGGATAATCACGACGCATGGTCTCTGCGTCCTCCTAGGTAGCAAAACCTAGGGTATACTTTCCCTACTGTGCCACTTCCTAATTACACATAACGCCATCTACAATATTTACTCATTTAATCTTATTAGAGGTGGTCTTATATTTTGTTTAACATTGCATAGGTTGTTGGTTTGACTACTCAAGGTTCATTACCAACTTAATCCATAGAATATTCAGCATCTTTGTTAAATTAAAATAAATTGCAGATTCTATAATGTGTTTCATAAAGATACCTTGTCTTATATATTACTTTTAATTTGATTCTAAGTCATTGCCATGACTTTTAATCAGATTTCATCTTTAGTTAATTTCACTTTGACTTACGCCATTTCTCTATATCAAAGTTTATTATTAGTGATAAATTATGAAGCCATCGTGCTCTTTAATTAAAGGTTGTTGGTTTAAATTATGCACCCATTGAAAGTGCAGTTTAAACATTATGTAGAAATTTTCCATATCATCATTAACAACTTTACGAGTTCAACTAGAACTTATATTCTAATGCATTTCCATTTATCTTATAATCTTTACATCGTTGTCCTATGTTTTGTACTATTTTGCTAACTATCCCTTACCTTGATATACTCATTTCCTTCATTCACATCTCTATGGTAATCCACTAATCCTATCTACTCTATTATTAATTACAACTACCATCATTTTCAATAAAAGTGTTTCAATAAATTTTTATAAATAATTAGTTCAGTAAATTTGTTAAATAAATTCATATTAAGGCATTCTTCAATCAAGTGCGACATTTAAATGAAATTATTAAACCATGAATGATACATACATTGAACAGACGAGGCTGGGAATCAATCACATATTAATGATTAAATTAAACATGATTCAACGAAAAACAGTTCTGAAAACAACTTAATGATCTTGATATAAACATTGTTAAATACAAATTCAGGCAATCAATGATCTGGATGGCACCATATATTCAACCACAATCAATCCACCGACAATATAGACATGGAAGTCAAACCAGGAAATCAAATTAAAACGAACGTGAGCAGTTGCAACTTGCAGGATCTCCTAGTTTGAACTTGCTTCAAGCTCGCTGGTTTAGTCTGTGTTCTCATCATCCGTGGAAGTACAGGACTGCGCAGGTCTGCAAAAGACAGAACCAAACTACTGTCAAGATTCAGTTTAAAACCGTAACTGTAACTCTAAATCATTCGACATATTTTGCGAAGCAAAGCAGAAAAAGAAAGGGTTTAAAAAATTACATCACCAGACTCCAATTTGGTTCGATACGGGGAAACAAGCCTCTCATGGATGTCGATTATAAAAAAAATTCAAATCATCCTGTGGCTCAGCCATATTATATATTGTGAGCTTCCCATTTATGGACAAAAAATTGGATTTAGTAGCGTTTTCGTGAAAGCTCCTGTCAAGTCCTTGTATCGTAAGCCAGAGATCATTTTGTGGATCATATGCCCGGATGCTTAGTTCGAGTCTTTCATTGTGCAGGCCTTCCTCGCAGTAGCATGTGATTAACAGGTTTTTCACCACAGCTGCTCTGGCTGTGTTCCACCAGTGCTTTAGCAAATTCTCTGAAATTGCAGACCAAGAATAAGTTCTTATGTCCAGAGCTATTCCATTTTTAATACCTGCTTTTATCAATATCTTATTACCGAACAAGACTGCGTTTTTCTTAAGCATGGAAAGACCATTG
This sequence comes from Larix kaempferi, assembly GCA_027924585.1. Taxonomy (NCBI): domain Eukaryota; kingdom Viridiplantae; phylum Streptophyta; class Pinopsida; order Pinales; family Pinaceae; genus Larix; species Larix kaempferi. Next base: position 23,622,534 of record BSBM01000318.1, on the reverse strand, counting down.
TGCAGAGCATCTGTTAACGTTTGAGATCCAGGAATGGGCGTCCACAGCTCGGTAGAGGGCTCGTACACTTCAGCCCACGGAGTACTGGTTTCAGCTGATTCATTAATGCACCCTCCAAACATAAACTTTTCCTCCTGCTGTGATGGCAAGAGCCCCTGGCCTAGCTACTAAGGTGGGAGTTACTTGCATCCAAGTATACAATACTGGATCAAACATGACATTGCTTTCTCCACCAATGACATACAGTCTTTTATGAAAGACAGCCGTTGCAGAGTTTAGAAAGGCGTTCAATGTTGGAAGTTGAGGGAGAGGCACATAACTTAAATCATATACCTCAAAAGCATAGAAGAATTGCTGCTCCCAATCTTCGCCAACAAAACTTCCATAAACCCAATACGAGGATCTGTCATACATGTTAAATAAATGATGCCGTCCCTGCAAATATGGCCTGGAAAGGGAAGATAGAGCAGAGTTACATAAACTCAACGCTCTAGTTCTAAGGCCCTGACCGGCTTCTTGATCTTCGATGGCGTCTGCCTGATCAACACCAACATCTCTGGGGGTTCTGCTCTGTCTCTTTGGGGGATTTTCCATTATTCCGTCAACCAGAGTCTGTGATCTTCTTGTTCACAGCCAACCCTAGTTGGATATATGCTGCCTTCATTAGAAGACACAGACGTTAATAGGATTTAACCTAGACGTTGAAGGGTTTATAAATAGGATTTAAACTATACGTTGAATGATTAATCTTGATACGGTTTAGAAATACTAATAGCTAAAGTTTAGAACGTGTTGGATTGATATTTTTGTGTTTTTTGGGGGGCAAATTATAAAAAGTTCATATAATTTGCCTTCCCAACGCCACATGGTTTATGGTTTGATAAATGGTGGTGTGTGCCCTTAATATATTTGCATTCTTCTTGACGAGGGAGTTGAACGTTATAGAGCATCTTAGTGGGTCTAATGGTTAAGAACATGTGTTATCTCCGAGGAGGTCATAGGTTAAAAACCAGCGAGGGTAGAGTTGCTTATTGGCCCGTTGTGACAAGACTCGAAAGAGAGTTGAAAGTTATACTAAATTAAAAGAAATCATAATGTTGTAAAATTGATGACTTTGAAGTTATAAGTTTGGAGAAGATGCAAACTTTTTTTTTAAATGTAAAATTTAAGAAGAGGTTTGCATTTTGGGGTTTGATAAATCCAGAATTAAGATGGATCTAGGTTGGTTCCAATTATAGGTGGCCATGTGAAAATAATAAATGATCATCAATCCATAATATAGAGAGTAGTATCAAAAAGGTCACTTCAAAAGTTACATGAGGAATAATCTTCATAGAAATAAAGTAACAATCTTGAATAATGAAAAATGCAAATAGTAAGAAAATGAGGATGTATATTATAAATAACAACTAAATTGCATAGTGATGAATCTCAAGCTTTATTCTTAAGCTTTTGTTATAATCAAATCTACTAGCTTTGTCATATTTTCATGTCAATCATATGAAAAAGAAGGTTGAAATCAAAAACCATTCAAACTTTTAACTCGAGATATTGCAGTAAATGTCATTTCTTTCATCTCTTGCTTCCCAATATTAATAGTATCTTTCTCCAATGTTAATCCTTGTGACTTATGGATTTTGAATCCCTAACTTAAGTTTCAATGGAAGGTGTTTCTTAATGCCTCTTTCAATAGGTGTAATAGAAACAATTTGAGGGAATGATTCATCCTATGGAAACCCCACATAATTATCAAATCTTAGGGAGATCACACAATAATGATGGACGAAAAAATGGCAATGGGGTGCACAAGAACATGTGCATGTCCTTAAGAACGTGCACGTGTTCCTTTTTCTACTAGTTCAATACTCTTCAAAACACCACCAAATCTTGCCCACAACTTGCCACATACAATGCCAAGTCATATTGAAATAAAACATGTGCACATTCTTAAACACACACACTTAATAAAGTTATTAAGTGTGTGTGTTCCTAAGCATGTGAACATTCTCCTATCTACAAATAATAATAATAATAACAACAACAATAATAATGTAATAATAACCCATGGGTTTGTATTTCAAAATCGTACAACATGTTCTTTTGGTGACCAAGGAGCAATTGGAGGAGCCCTTTAATGAACTATTGGCAAAGGAGTGACTACCAAGTGTTCATGAGGAGCTATTTCAAGAGCTATTGGTTCCATGTAAGTCAATTACAATTGTTTTTTTTTAATTTCTATTTCTCAATTTTTTTAACTTATAATAACAAATAAGTTAAAATATATTATATTATTTTTTAAATGAAACGTAATCACATGTCATGGATCCTTCACCTAAAGAAAACTTGAACCCACCATTACCCAATAAAGATAGACCAAACTCTAACCCACAACCTGTAGATAGAAATGATGAAAATGACATGGGGATTCAATCATTAAGAACCCCAATACAATATTTTAAAAACAATAGAGAACCCTTGCACTTTTTAGTGGGTACATCATTAGAGACCATTATTACTTCCATTGTTAATGTTCAAAGCCAATTATCTAATATTTCTTATTATAGGGCTAGGATGTTTGACTATTATAGGACGGGTTTAGAGAGAAACCAAGTCAAAGATCTTCATATTTCAAATCAAGAATTAATGACCTTGATAATTGACCCTAGAACTGGAACACACAACCCAATGACAAACAAACACATTTGCATGGATTAGTGCACCTTCCAAACTTTTATAAACCACTAGATGGATAGTTGGTTCATGGTGTTTAATAAATATCCCTACAATAATAGGGAGGGTCCATTGTATGTCCTTAGGAAATTATGTGTTGAATTTGTTTTAGTTCGCCATGTTGAATGCTTTGACATTGGTGAATTTCAGGGGGTGGGTCGTGGGTCCACATAAGATCGAGAAAATTCCAAGTATGACTCACTAAGAGGACCTCACCCTCCTAGGTAGAGGCCTAACTCTATTTCCCAATATCCTTTCATTTTATATAACATTTTCCAGGCCCAAAAATCCATTTCCACCTTGACTCGGGTTACTACAACATTCTACATTCATTGTATTATTTTGCTTAGAGAGATCACAAGTGATGGTGGGGGAAGGTGGGGCCTTTCGACCATTTAGCAGAGGATAGCCAGGAGAGGTCACATGGACCTAGTTCTTATCATGCTAATCAATATTGCTCAAGATGCGGGCAAACTTATTATGGGTCGATCAAAGTTAATACACATGAGAGTTTCATGGAGGAGGTTGGGATAAAATCATCTCTATGTAATTTCTATATATAGAATTACAATATCAATTGGGTTTAGCTTGAGTGGTTGTGGAATGGAGTGTTATCCTCCCCACCCAGGTTCGAGTGACATGCTGAGCTCAAAATGAATATATTGTTGTAACATATTTGAGCCTTGTAGTTGATTTGGCCTTGTGCCCTAAAGAATGTAGGTTTACCCTAGGTACCATCCTTGAAATGAGGGGAAGTGCTCGGGGGTTTTCCCTTCTATATATATATATATATTATTGTGTCATTATTTCCTATATCTAATTATTTGTTATTTGCATTTTCTATGTTCTAATAATGCACCTCCATCACTTGTAGATGCAGCAGTGATATTTTCCATGACTGATGTAACAACTGCAAAACCATGTTCATTTGGTTTGCCTCATACATAGGTATTGTTGAACTTTGAGCAACAATAATTTATTTATGTATTCAAAATAAAATAGAATGATTAGTGATAGCATAGTATGGTTAGTGATAGCATTGTCCTGTTTCCACAACTTGACCCGTCTAACATATTGGCTCCTTCGTTTTTGGAATGGACCATAGTCATGGAAGACCAAGCAAAAAATAAGGCGTAGATTATGGAAACGGTTAGAAACCACAACCATATTGGGTCCACTCCGACAATTATAAAGAGTGCAAGGAAAGCGAGTGGGAAAAGGGAGAAAGGAGACGAAAAGAAGAAGAAAAATGGCCAGTCAACAGAAGAAAGAAAGCATCGATAGAACAACAATTTTAGGACATATTCTCAGTAGCTGATGAGTTTTGGGTTTGGTATCTGGGTCATGGGATTGTGGGTCTTGCTTATGTATTTATATCTATGATGGGTTCCATACACTAAAGATTAAGGTTGTAGAATTGATTGTATATAACATTTGTGAATGAATATAAATGAGGATTATTGAGCCCCTAAAATTGTTGTGTATGTTATATGTTATGAATGCTTTCCCTGGACTTTGTTCTTTGCTTTATACTAGTTCTATAAACTATGTTCTGAATATATATATATAGATAGATAGATAGATAGATAGATATATTTCTTATCCTAAACTTGAGAGAAAAAACCAAGTCATCCTAGCATCATAGAGCTTGTCCATCTCTGATTTCAACTATCTCTGTTTGCCCTATTTTCAGCAATAAGGCTTCCTTTGATAGTTGATCCGCTTTTGCATTTGGTTCCGTGTAGATATGAGATAAGGAGAGATCCATAAATCACACCATTTTCCAACGGATAGCACTTAAGAGATGTTGGAGATGAGGTGCTCTGATTTGAATTTTGTTGGTGGCCCAGTCAATGACCATTTTAGAGTCTCCAAAGATATGTAAAATGGAGATATTTGTGGATAAAGCCACAGTTAATACAGAGGAGAGAGCAACAAGTTCATCCTTGCTATTAGAGTAGTGTCCTGGAGCGAATTTAATGATCAACTTATTTTTTTTGAAGTGTATAAAACTCCACCGGATCCTCCAAGAGGGAGCTCTCCTTGGATTGCTCCATCAAAAAAATCCCATGGTACCGATCTATCAATATTCAGAGGAACTAATCTGCGATGCTTTCTTGATTTATCTATTTCTTTATGATCTTTGGTCCACTGTACAATTAAGGCCACTGTCACCCCAACTGGAATTAATTGGTCCTGAAAGATCGTTGTGTTTCGAGCCCACCAAATTCCATAAGTAAAGGAAGAGGTTAAAGCATCGAAAGAGCATACCATGGATCTCTTCCACCACGAAAGACAACTCTGGTCCAAAGCAATACCCATATGTATATCAGAGGCTTTAAGTTATTTTGTCACCAAGTTCCAAACCGACACTGCATAAGAACATAAAACAAAAATATGTCAGCAAGAGTCCTTGCTTAATATGCATAGAGCACACCAACTCGGTCCTTGCTAACCACATTTCCACAGGTTGTCTGAGGTTAGAACTTTGTTACTTGATGAAGGCCAAAAGGTGATTTTGTATTTTAAAGGTCATGAATCCTTCCACACCACAAGCCACCACCACTGTTTGATTCCAGCATAGGTACTTAGAGCGTGAGTTTGGTAACTAAGTTTCGTAGAGAAGTCTCTCGATACACTTTTTACATACCAAATAAGTTTATTCGACTCTCCATCTTCTAAGTGCATAAAGCATGACACCAATTTATTGACATAAGAAATCCATTCTCTCTTATCCTTGCCCTCTGACCTCGAATCCTCAACATTTTTCCACACCATTCGAGACCCATCCTGTGAGGACTGATCTTTCGCGTCTGATAAATAATGTATGTGTTGACTCTTCATGGAGTTTATAGTACTGTCTGAGAGCTTGTAATCATCTCCTTCCCCGATCCGTATCTTTTTTCCATCCCCAATTTTCCAGGCTAACCATTCCCAATCAAAGGAAAGGATTGAACAAATACCTTCTAGCCTATAGAGCCATTTTGAAAGGTCTTGACAGGGCATCTTATCCAATCTATTATTGAATTGTTTGGGCAGTATTTTGAAACCACAACTTTTCCCCATAGAGAATCGGTGTTTTGTATTAGTATCCACAATGATTTGGCAGTAAGGGCTTGAAAAAATATTGTCGAGTTCTTCACTCCCCATCCTCCTAATTCCTTTAGGGTAGCCACTAATTACCACTTTACGAGTAGAATTCCTTCAGACTATTTACTCGCGGTCCACGGGAAAGAGAAGAACTTCTTCCTGATTTTTGTAAGGATCCCTTTCGGGATATAGGCTATAGAAGCCCAGTATACCATGATGCTTTGAAGAACTACTTTGATAAGCACTAATATTCCTCCCATTGATAAGAATGAGTTAACCCAGCATGAGATTCTGCCTTCAAATTTTTTATACAACCACATCCAATCCTTGAAGACGTAAGTGGTGTGCCTTAGATAAAAACCAAGGTATTTAAATCCTTCAAAGAGAGATTTTATTGGAAAGGAGACTTCTTCTTTAAATTTGGATTGTTCATTTTCGGACAATAAGTTCTCATCTAGACAATATTTTTCCACATTGATGTGCATCCGAGTGGCTTTCTTGTATATCTCAAGGATTTGTGCAGTAGTTTGGATGTTTTCTACTGAACCTTCTCCCATCATTAAAACATCATCCACAAAAAGGATGTGAGAAATATCCTATGTTTCCGAAACTCTTACTCCCTTGAAAGAACTGGTGCTTTTAGCCTAATGAATTAACCTACTCAGAGCGTATGCTACCAGTAGAAAAAGAAAAAGAGAAAGAGGACATCCCTGTCTGATCCCTCTGGTAGGCCTAAAGAAAGAGGAGGGAGAGCCATTGATAAGGACTGCAAAGGAGGCAGATTGAATGCACCCCATTATCCAATTCACAATATCCACCACAAAACCTGTCTGAAGAAGAACAAGTCTCAAGAAATTCCAGCTCACCCTATCATAGGATTTAGACGGATCTAATTTTAGGGCGAAAGCATAGCATTTGTAACTTTTGATAGAGCGTATGGCCTCATGAGCTAAAGAAACCGCATCATGGATTTTTCGATTAAATAAAAAACCAAACTACTCCTCAAAGACTATCTTGCTCAGGATAGGATTTAATCTTAAAGCAATGGTTTTGGATATAATCTTGTAAATCATGTTACAACAAGATATAGGTATGTAATCCTCAAAGGATTTCGATAACTGCTTTTTTGGAATTAAATCTAGAAATGTTGAATTTAAATCTCCTATTACCTTTCCATACTTTTGGGACTCTCTAACAGTCTTGAGCAAGTCATCTTTTATCAAATCAAATAAACCTTGAAAGAACTCTATCAAGAATCCATCAGGCCCAGGACTCTTACCTTTCTGGAAGGATTGAACTACCATCCTAAGCTCCTCTTCAAATAATTCTTCTGAAAGGCCTTCATTCATTTCTTTTGATACCAACTTAGGGAAAATTCAGAGAAGCTACATTATTTCCTATATGGGGCATCCTTCTGGTTCCTTAACTAAATTCTGAAAGTACGCCTTCCCAGCATTGACCTTTTCCTGGAAAGAGCTAACCATATTCCCATTGATATCCTTAATTTCCGAGATTGTGTTAACATTCCTTCTATGAGATGCATACCTGTGGAAGAATGTTGTGTTATTGTCTCCTTCAAATATCCATATGGCCCTACTCTTGAGTCTCCATTTTTGCTCCTCCAAAGCTAATAACTCGTCCCTTTTTATTTCCAAGGCTTTCAAGGCCTTCATCTCCTCCTCCAAGAAAAACCCCAGGATGTTCGAATGATATATTTCCTCTATTCTGACCTCTGCCTCTTTCAATTGTTATTGTTGTCTCAAATTGAAAGATTTTTCCCATACTTTGGAAGCCTTTTTTGTTCTTATTAAATTATCCGAAAATTGTTTCATAAAGGAGTTGAAAGAATTTCCTTGAAGGGGATCCATGTCTCCTTTACCAAATTCCTATAATATTCCTCTTTGAGCCAGACGGGGATGAACCTCAAACGGGGAGGAGGCTTCGGGTCTTTTTTTTCTACTGACAAGAGAATCGGTCGATGATTTGACTTGCCTCCCACCTCTATCCATGAATTTATTAATAAAGAACCCGCTAATAGATTTTCTAAAACAATAAATATGTCAAGACGTTTCAAGATGGCATTGTCCCCACTTCTATTGTTTCTCGAGGTTGGATCAAGCTTCAAAGTTTGTACATCAATCAAACTTTTAGATTCAAACAAAGAGGTGAAGAAATTGCATAAAACATCAGCTCTTGCTGAATCCACCCAAATCTCTCTTTCTGATAAGGTGAGATTTAGGTCTCCACCCAAAATCAAATTGCTTGATTCCAACGAACCCAAAGCAAAGAAAGATTCCCAAAAAACCCGACGATTGGAAAAAGGGCCATAAATATTGAAGATTCAGAAAGTGCATCCTGAAGTCTTGTCCTCTAGTATTGTCTTTAGCACCGAATCATAAGCATTGACTGAAACTTCCTTTAAATCTGGGCTCCAAGCTGTAACAAGCCCTCCTGAATGTCCATCTGCATTTATATTATCAAAGGCCCAATATTTGAACCATGGTTCTAAAATTTCCTGAGCTTTACGACCTTCCACCATTATTTCCTTAAAAAGGATGACTAAGGGATTTAACTTCCTAATCATCCTTTTGAGAGCATTTAGTTTGGGGGTGGTCCCTAACCCCCTCAAATTGTAGGACAAACAAAGCATCAGGGATCCCTAGCCTGGGATTTGCATGCTCTAAGGGCCATGTTTATAGTTATCTGCTTTCCCGCTTTGACCTCCACCTCTGCTTGTTTTTTAGCCTTAGAAATTAGGAATTTCCTACCCAAAGTGACCTTGGGGGGGGGTCAAATGTGAGACCACCCGCTGAGGCTCTTTCTTCCATCCCAGAGAGCACTACCCTAGACCTGGTGTTGTAAATTTTGTGCTTTACCCAATAGGGAGGTTTCCCTTAATTAGGGGTGATGCCACCTCAGTACTACTTCTAGAAACGTCTTTAATCTCATGTCCTTTGTCTGGTATGGCGGGGATTTAGGGGAAAAAGTATTAAATACCACTAACGTGTTCATTTCCTTTAAACCTACAGGTTTTGACGGAGACATATCCTGAGTTACCAAGGACTGGCCTGCCTTTTCAAAGGGGGAGATTGACATAGCCATAATGACAGATGGAATTAAGGTTTCAAGGACAGGATCTGGAAAAAAAAAAATAGGAGATTCGACCTTACAAGGAAGTGGGACGTTTGCCACCTCCTTCATTCCGTCTCCAACCTCGATCGCTTTCTCGTCACCTTTCTATTCTGCGTCATGACTCTGCTTCGTTGACCGTCGTATCTGCCACCTTTTTTTTAATCCAAATATTTTTGCGCTTAGAGGAATCAGTTGTAGAACTTGGACATTCCTCGATCAAATGGCCTACCTGTCGACAGCCAAAACAACGAAATGGTATCTTCCAGTAATCCATTTTTTGTCTCCAAATGTTTCCATGCAATTCTAAAAAGATTTCCTCATATAACCCGTCTCTGATATCTAATTCCACTAAAAAATTTGGGCAATGGATATCCACCTTTTGTTCCCAATCATTCTCCAGGACCACAAACCTACCAAACTTATCTCATATTGCTTCCATCACTGCTTTCTGCCAAAAGACCATCGAAAAACCAGGCAAGATTACCCAAACTTGCTGCAAATTTTGTTTTTAACTAAAACGGTTATTTTATTTATGTAGATACCAGTTGGGCCGAAGCCAAATCAACCATCATTACAAGGATTCAACAACCCACTTATCTGTATTACAACTTGTCCATTTCTTACATAGTTGGAGATCAAGGCAAAACCAAATCTACGGGATAGGAATCCACGAGGGTGCTTCATCGTTCTTGTTGATTGTTCCTTGAGGCAAGAGACAGCCCATATTTGCCTTTGCATCTGCTTCCTTGTTCGAGCCACGCAGGATGTGGGAAAAGTAGGAGGAGGTGAAATCTTACAAAACATACCGTAGCCTTTGCAAGGTCTTGTTGAGCACCAGATTTTTGAAGTGTTCATCCGAGTTTAATATCTTTATAAGAATTTCTAAATCACCGAAAACTTGTATTTCTTTATTGCCATTTTCATGTGCAATATGACAAGCTTTTAGCAGCCCGAGAATTTTAGCCTGGTTGTTAGTTCTCTGTCATAAACCCCAGCTGAAACTATCTTTTCAAGAACCATTTGGAGAGTAAATCACTCTGCCTACTCCTGTTGTCCCTGGGTTTCCTTTGGAGGCGCCATAAAAAAAACTGATGATTTTCCTTACTTCCTCCACCAAGCTTGAAGTTCTGCATCTGGGTCTCGTAAACGCCATCCTAGAGTGTTGAAGGGACGGGCAGTGACCTTTTTCCTATCTCGGAATATAAAGGTTCCTAGCCATATCTTTTCTTCAGGGAGGAAAGAATTTTCTTTCTTGAAGGAGTGATTAGCCACTGTTTCCAGGAGGAGTACTTTTGCTTTAGCGGCCACCATCGAGGGAGATTGCAGGGAGTTGTTGAAGATCTGTTCGTTTCTAGCCAACCATATTTTCCAGCATATATACTTGGGAATGGCTTGCCAAATTCTATTCCATATTGACTTGCTTTGAGCTGCATGAGGATATTGTGCCTTCCAGGAGGAGAAGAGTGTTACCATGGTAATCTGCAATGGAGCTGTAGCGTTGAGGCTGTGTAGGGAGGGCATCCAAACTTCTTGGGAGAATGGACAGTCTACAAATAGATGATCCATAGTTTCGAGTGCCTTACAACAAAGGGAGCATCTATGTGGTCCGATAATACCTCTCTTTATCAGGTTTTCTCCAATCAACACTTTCATATGCATTAAAACCCAGATGAAGAAATTGATTTTGGGGAGACCAAGGGTATCCCAGACCTGCTTCCAGAATGATGTTGAATGGATCGATGCTTGGTGAGATTGAAGGGAGGCGAAGCCCTGCGCTGCGGTGTAAATTCCAGTCTTACCCCATCCCCATTTATCTGGCGTGTGCAAATGAACAGGTTCCAAACCCGTCAACACAACTAGGAGGAGGCTCTTTTGGTTTTGCAAATGCTCTGGAATTCGAGGGAAGGCCCAAGATCGCCAATTCCCTGAAGCGTCCTAAGAAGAAATGTCTGCTAGTTTATGAATTCCATGCTGTGTAAGCCACACATGGACCTCTTTGAAATCATCAGAGTTGTCGAGGGGAGGTTGGCCCATGATGTTGTCTTGCCACAGCAAAGTATTATTCCCATTTACAGGGATACAATACAACTGATTTTGGAAGAATGCTATCCCATGACAATAGAGCTCCCAAATCAACGAGCCTTTGGGAGTGTTTTCTACCTGGAGGTTTCTCAATGAGGCCCCCTTGAGATATTTTTTCCATAAAATTTGACTTACAGGATGTCTACAGTTTGAATAGAGTTTCCAAAGTATTTTTCCAGCCAATGCAATGTTGGAAAGACCAGGGTCTCTTACCTGTATTCCTCCTTCCAAAATTGGGCGTTTGACAGTGTCCCAGTTTACTAAGTGAAATTTCCTTTGATTTCCTTTTCCTCCTCGCCACAAAATGTCTCGGATCAGTTTAGAAACCTACTTCGTGATCGACTTTGGAGCCAGAAGAAAGGATGCATGGTAGATTGGTAAGGAAGAGAGGACCTATTTTATAAGTGTGAGTTTCCTAGCATTTGTGAGCCACTGTCCTCCCCAAGCTGCGATTTTGGACTTGATTTTGTTGATTATTTCAATCCAAAGTGAGGACTTGTTGGAACCCAGAGTTAAGGGTAACATGAGGTATTTGATTTTTTCAAAAGAAGTATAGCTCGAAAACCCCAAGAAATGGGCTACTCGCATGATGGTTTGTTTATCTACATTCCACCCATACATTGCACGTTTCCTTTTATTGATGAGCGCTCCAGAAATACTGCAGAAGTTTTGAAGGATTTCGCTAAAGACCCTTGCAATCTTTATGGAGGCTCCACCCAACAGAAGAGAGTCGTCTGCAAAGTAGGCATGATTGATTAGATATAAACCCTTCATCATCCTAATGCCTGGAACTGTCCCTAATTTATTTTCAGCTGTCAACTTTCTACTTAATGAATCTGCCATCAAGATGTACAGGAAAGGGGAAAGAGGGAAGCCTTGCCTTATTCCCCTCGTGGCTTGAAAATAATTAGTTGGTCTGTAATTTACTAGCGGGGCTATCCAAGGATTTTCAATGCAATCTTTAAATCAAATTGACAAAATCAGAACTGAAACCAAAATAAAGGAGGACTTTGTAAAGGAAGGAGAGTTTTACCCGGTCGAATGCATTTGCCATGTCAAACTTTATGAGCATCCCTTGCTCTTGCCGCTGATGACTGGAATGCAAAGCTTCTTGCACATGGATTACATTGTCCAATATATGTCTCCCTTTGACAAATCCACTTTGGATGGGAGAGATGAGTTTCCCTAACAGAGGCTTAATTCTGTTTTCCATTGGCTTAGAAAGAATTTTGTATGATGCGTTGCAAAGCGAAATAGGCCTAAATCTGTCGAAGGATCCCGGATTCAATTCTTTGGAGATTAAATCTAGGAAAGTGGAGTTAGTGCTACCTTCCACTTTGGATTTTTGTTGAAATGCTTTTATCATTCTCAGCAAATCAACCTTGATTATTTCTCAGCAAGTTCTATAAAAGTAAATTGAAAATCCATCGGGCCCTGGAGCTTTGTCGGGCTCCATGGACCAAATTACATTGTTGATTTATTCCTCTGTAAAAGGCTTCACAAGGGTTGATTTTTCCTCTCTGCTAACAAGAAAAGGAATGTGGGAGAGAAAGTCGAAGGTGAGCTCCTCACTACCTAATCCATCTTCTTTGTAAAGGTTCAGAAAATCAGTTTCTGTTGCCGCTTTAAGTTGATCAAAACCTTTGTAGACAGTCCCGTTTGTAGAGGAAATTTCAGAGATATGGTTTCGGGAAAGTCGGGCTCTGAATTGTCGGTGAAAGAAAGAGGTATTTCGGTCTCCAGATTTTATCCACAAGCTTCGAGACTTAAGCCTCCACTACTCTTCTTCTTGGCAAGAAGAGCGGAAGGATTTGAATTGTGCATCTTGCTCCTTCTCTATTTCTAAAATGGTGATTTCCTTGCTCTCCATTTCAATTTGCAGATCTGTTAATAGTTGAATAGTCTCTCTTCTCTGAATACAGGGGGTATTATTGGGATTTTTAATCCAGGATTTCAGGGCTAGCTTAGTGGCCTTTAATTTCTTCTCCCACACGAAGCTGGGTGACCCTGTAACTGGGGTGGACCAGGCCGTTAGAAAAATTTCCAAGAAACCTTCCTTTTCTATCCAAAGTGGGCCGAAGCAGAAAGGAATAGGGCCCAAGTTTTCTTCCTCTTCCAACTGTAAGAGAATGGGCTTATGATCTGAAGTCAGTTTTGGGAGAATTTTGGAGGAGAATAACTTCTTTTCCAACAAGAATGAGCTCTGGACTAAGAACCTGTCCAGGCGAACTGAAATGTGCTCATCCCCAAGTCCGTTGTTTGTCCAAGTGTAGAGACCTTTCGTAGGATTGAAGTCAAGGAGATCGCACTGATGAATTAGATCCTCAACAAAGGGTAGCATTTGGTCCCTCCCACTGTTGCCACTCTTTTATTTTGGTTCGAGAACAATGTTGAGATCTCCGGCTACTATGATGTTCGTAGGGGAGTAAATTTCTAAAAAATCTGATAAAGATTTCCAGCATTCTTTCTTCTCAGAATAGAGGACAGGAACATAAAGGTTGAAGAGTGAGAAGGTAATCTTACTTGAAGAGCTTCGAATTTCAGTGAAAATCCAATGCTAAGTCTCAAAGGAGCTTTCTAGATGAAACTTGTCCTCCAACCACAGTGTTGCGAGACCGCCTGAGGATCCCCTTGCACTAGTGGCCTTCCCTACATTTTTCTTCCATTTTAGTTTGCTAAGCTCTATAAGGTTTTCCCCTTCAATTTTAGTCTCTTGGAGCATGAGGATCTTGGGATATTCTATTTTCAAGAGGTCTTTGACTGCTTCAGCTTTCAATGGATTCCCTAAGCCTCTGCAATTCCAAGAGACTAAGCACATTATTTACTGGGAATGGAGTGGGTAGGACATCCCTTAGGGATGCTAGCTCTAGTATTTCTCCCAATGGACATTTCAATAGTGGATTGGCTTCCTTGAATTTTTTGCCTCTCCGCTTCTTCTTCTCTAGCTTCCTTATGATATTTCCTCCCTACTCTTTTCGAGGGCCTCTCGAAAGTCTCGTCTTCGAAGATCCAGAGGTTTCCTGTGGTTTCTTTCTTGTCATTTCTGCATCAAAGGGGGAGGAGGAGGCTCCTGTTGGGAAGCCGTATTGTAGGGGGGTTTCATCTACATTATCTTTCTCCACTGCGGGAGAAAGGTTCTGTTGCTCTATCTCCTCGGTTGTTGGTTTTGGAATTTCTCCTGGTGTGCTGAGAATTTCAAAAGAGTTTTTAGAAGCTTCTGCTCTTGAAGGGGCTGAACTCCCTTCCCCTTGAACCTGCCCTTTAAAGGGTGTACCAGACCCCATTGGCACCCCTTTTCCTTTAGTTTTTTTATTTTGCTTCGTCGGGGCTACTTTCTGAACCTGTGTCCATTGTTCTCCTTTCGTTTTCTCTGTGTCTTCCTCAACCTTCTTTTTGCATTGTCGTGCAAAGTGTCTGTATCCGCGACAATGCCTGCATTTAAATGGGAGTTGTTCATGGTGCAACCTGCCATTTTTTCAAAATTAGCCCGGAAGGACCCCACCTCCATTTCTACTCTAGAATATTATGTCTCTCCTCCTCTTAATTTACCTTGATCAATATACAACCACAAGACATAATATGGAAGAATGGCACCCGATTCAATAGGTTTCCAGTTTCCCTCCATCCAAAGTTTAAGAGATGCTTCTCCAACTACCTTTCCGCAGAAACGCCCTACTAGAGAAAGGTTGAGATAATCACGGACTTCCTCATTTCCGATATCCCTTCCCATTGATAGAGAAACCTTGCCTTTTTTTGCACACAAATTTTTTTTCGGACAAGACCAATGAAGTCACCTGTCCTGCGCGTACCCCCACCATTATTAAGCTTCATGGGAGGTGAATTGTACTCCGAAAACTGTTTTGAACCATGCGGAGGTGACATCATATCGAGCTACCCCATGTTCGATTAATTATAGTGGTATTTAACTTCATGATCCGCGTTGAAAATCGGATCCTTCGGGGAGGGACTGTTGTAATAGAGAACATTCACACCAAAACAGATTGTCTTTCCCTTGAAAAAATAAATAAAACCTTAAAAACTTAAGAATCAACCTGATTATTGCGCCAGTTTTGCATCTGTCCTCCTTCGGATCTTTGAGCCCCCTAGCAGCAGAGATTCCCCCCCTCCTCTCTCTCTCTCTCTCTCTCTCTCTCTCTCTCTCTCTCTCTCTCTCTCTATCTATCTATCTATCTCTCTGTGTGTCTCTGTATATATATATATATATATATATATATGATGATGATGAATGTATCACAGTATGGTGAATAAATATACTATCTCTGAGTTTTCCCCTGTAGTTAACTCTCCTTACCGTAAACAGGTCTAGGTTGTGCTTTGGGTGAGACCTTCTCCTTTGGGGGATTGAATATGCCAACACATTAGAATACAACGGCCCCTTTGTTGGCCCCTCTGCAAGAACCCCGGTCTTATTTTGCACCAACAAATGGTTATGTTGATAGGACTTTGTTTCTAATAGGACGTCATTAACTACCTGGATACACTGATATTGAAGAGTAGTATTTAAGATTGGTGGGAAAAGAGGTTTAAGGACTTTGTAAAGAGGAAGTTGAGTTCCGAGGGTGGGTTCCACTAAAACTTAGAGAATACATCCTTTACAGATGACTGATATTTGATCAATATGAAGTCCTATGGGTTGAGCTCCCTATAAAATTATTGAAGTGGTTAAAAATACTTGTGGAAGCTCCAGAACATAGCAATCGACAGCGAAGCACTATGCAGTGGACTCGAGGAGACCTAGTAGCATTGCACTAACTAGATACTCCACTAACTAGGGCTGTTAATTTATGGGTAGAAATCACTTTGATGAGATATATTATGGAATTTGGAGCCGAAAACAACCAGTTTGTATCTAGGGATGAAGAAGATCCCAAGAAGGGAGTAAGAGGAAAACTATTGAAGGAATTTCCATTGTGGGTTGAGAGTTGGATGGTTGAGTACGGATTTTTGTCACTGAACATGATTAGGATGGAGGATTAAAACTCTCGTGCCACTAGGGCTATGGTTGAGGTAATGCTTCCAAGTTGTGGAAAGTAGAAATTTTTCACAATGGTGAAGGGATCTATTAGTGATGTCAAGGTTAAGCGTGTAACAAGAAGATCGATAATATGTGAAAAGTGGTGGAAAACACACATGAGAAAATCAAAGAAAAGAGGTCTGCAACTAGAAGAGGAGTTGTGGAATGGAGAAAATAGTGAAGAGAGGGAAAGTTATTTGTGAAAGGTGAAGCGACGAGAGGAACTAGCTAGTTTATGGTTAAGAAGAAGAGGAATTGAGGTGCAGGATGACCCAACAAGGAGGATTTAGGGAGAAGATTTAAATGAGGAAAGAGATTGTGAAGTTCAGTTACCAAGTAGTGGATTCTTGAATCAGTCAACTGAGCCAGCCCTTGAATAAGTTGTGGAACAATCAAAGCTATCAGGACCTGTAGAAAACCATGTAACCCCAAAAAGTGAACCCCCCATTATTGTTGAAGGTGATGTAGGAAGTAATGACAACAACATGCCTTCAACTACCCCCTTGGTGCCTTTACAAAATTTGGTAATCCCTTTTGATAACTGCATTTTACAATTACATTGGTACAATCATATAGTTTGTTGTTCTAGAGGTTTACAAACTAGTGCAGTAGTCAGTGGAAGTAGTAGCAGTTTTCAGCATAATAGTAGTAACATTGTGGCACATCCCTAAGGGTTTGTGTTGATATGACCTTCAATCACCAGTATGGATGGAATACAAGCAGTCTCATCTATGAAATGCCCAGATTTTTGGGGAAGACTAAATGAAGCAGATGTGGAATAGCATTGGTTTCTATGTGAATCCATCTAGAACTACAGAGGGACGCCTCATGAACCAAAGCTTATTAAATTTATACCACATTGCATGGAAGATATCTACAATGGTATATGAATTAGGTCATATGAAGGGATACCATGTCATGTCCCCAATTTTGGTTCATTTAAGTTCCCATGGGTAAAGGGGGACAAAATAACCCCTAAGGAGATAAATTTATTTCATTTTTGTATGCTTAGAATAAAATTATCCTAAGTCTAGTATAAACAATAATTTTATTAATTTTAATTATTTTTATAAATAATTGTCCCTAAATTTTGAGCAAGTGGGCCAAGAGGGCGCCCTCATGAGGATAAGGTTTCTAAAATGGAACTGGAGGAAAGAAAATAGCAAAAGATGAAAAGCAGGGAAGGTGTAAGAAGTTGCCAAAAGCAGAAACTTGGAAACACCCAGAAAAGCCAAGGGAGGGCGCAGTTTCCAAAAGGTGGTCAGTTAAAAAATTAGGAAACATCCCAAAGGGTGCAGTTTCCAAATTAGAGGCCAGTTTACAAACAAGGAAACATCTCAAGTCAAGGAGAGCACAGTTTCTAAAAGGATGAAAATTTGTAAGAGAGGAAAAGCAGGAAAGCCTATCCACTCAAGGAGGGCGAATTTGGAAGGGCTCTCACAAATCACCATGCACATCAACTTGCTCAACAGGTCATCAGGAAGTTTATAAAATAATCCAAGCAACTCCTTTTCACAATTTTTGATCATTATTGAATTTGTGTGTGAGCACTTTAGCTTACCAAGGCAAGGAGATCCGCCCTAGCCAACCAATGCTTGGGAGATGAACCCCAATGCAATTCATGTTCCAATTTTCCCATGATCAGATCCAGAGCTATTGGAGTTTTATCTACATTCCAGTAACAGCATACGATTGAAGAATATAAGCCTACCATTGGAGAATTCAAGCATCCAGAGAGTCCATCAATGCTAGTTCAATTGGAGTGAGTTATTGAGGAGGATTCACCCAGAGGAAGAAGATCCAGTCTAGCTAATGAGCCCTAATCAGATACAGAATCTTGATGTACCTTCCATGAGCAGACCTCTACTCCTTTTTCATCATTATTGCAGAATCAAGTGAGCCATTCCTCTCTTCTTCTACTCTTCACAGTCTTACACTCTCATTATTGTAAGAATCCTATGTATTGGAGAATTTCTGACAAGTCTGAGTTTAAAATACTTATATTTGCTACCCAGTGTTCTTAAATTCAATTTGAATATGTTGTTATACTCATGTATGAACAATATTATACTTCAGGACAGAAATTTGGAATCCTAAGAGGCTGTTAGATTAAGTTCTTTTAAGACTAGCTCTTTGAGCACTTAATTTTAACTAGTTTTCCAGTTTTCGATATTAAGTCATTATATGAGTCCAATTTCAGTTCTAATTGTTGTATGAAATTATTAATACATCAATTAACACCTTCCATCCCTTTCCTTGATATTTCGAAGGCCTCTCATCCTATTTGGAAGAGTTTGGAAAACCCCTAGTTGAGCAGTCCAACATAGTGCCCTTGTCTCTTTTGCTCCCAAACTCACCCAGAACCTCCCAAATTCCTTGTATCTCTTATCCATCATTTAATTAGGAGTTTAATGTCTGATATAAGCCATTGTTTACATTCATGTGTAATCAACTGAGCCTAGTATGCATATGATGGAGTGCCCAGGAAGCCTCAAAGTAGACCTCAGCCGCAATTGTTGTTGAAATGTAAATGGCCCCAGTACTTTGTGCATAGGACTCATAGGTTGGCCCTGTTTCTGATATTATTGTTGTTGCACATTCACCCATACATTGGAAGAACCTAAATATCACAAATTCATAACCCAGGAGGAATTTGCTTGTGCCCTAAACTAGCCCTTTCCACTAGTTTTGTTAACTAGTCTTCGTCGGTGAAAAAGTGGTACTGTAAGTTTTAAAATTTGAGATAATATCATCTGATATTAGGTCAGGGATATTACAGTGGTATCAGAGCACTTTCCTCCACCCCTGTGGGAAAGAATCTCTTTGATTGAATAATATTGCAAATCAAACCTTCAAGTTACAAAATGAAGCTCATACAAGCAAAAGAAGAATTTGATTTTGAGTCATATGAAGAGAAGGAAATGGCCTCTGTTGGAGATTTTTATTTGCAGAGATTTGATGGTGGTTACTTTAGTGACCAAGTATTTGAAGAGGACATAGGATTTTATCTACCTATGTCTAAATGTGATGATGGAAAAATGTCATGCGGAAAGGATTTGAAGGGATCATTCCAGTATCTCATGGAATACACTGCCTTGAAGAAAGAGATAAGGGAGGTTCTGTCTTTCCAAGACTACTGCTCTTTGGAAATGAAGAGATTGTACAAGGACCCCTACTGCAAAGGAAATGAATTAAATATTTCACATATAGTTGATAGTGTGTGCAGAGAAGTGGGGACAATATTTTTTCTCCTAGGAGCTGAGATTGAAAAGAAGGACAAGGATGTGTCTTCACAGCCATGCAAAATCAATGAAGGAGACTAAGAGCCACCTAGTTCTTCAGGTGGAGAAGAAGGAGGAAAAAGTGAAGATGAATTTTCATCCATGCATGTGGATCCATCCCAATCCCATAAAGAAGTGAAGCATAAGGAAGCAAAACTTACAGATGTGGGTTTTCATGGGGACTCCGAGGAGGAAAATCATGCCTATGCAAATTTGCCACTTGGAGAGGATGAAAAGGAGCCACAAAGGGGAAGTCAAAATTCTGATTTTGGAAAGGGTCACTCTTCATGGAAACCCCTAGAAGGACCCTCCACCTCATGCCATGAATAAAATTCCGAATTGTTGCATCCATCAGAAGAACAATGCAGCAAAGAAAACAAAACAACATTCAGAGAAATTGTTGGCAGCAAGGAAGGTGAATTCACCTCCAATTTCTTCGTGGGTGATTTCAAGTTAATTTTAGAAGAGATTGGGAATGTTGATGATGGTGAGGAATATTTTGGATCTTATTCAAAGGATAAACATAAATCATATTTACAGTCGCCTCTTGAGCTTCATAAGTAATCAAAAAACAAGCACACATCAGTGGTGTGTGAATTAGAAAATCTGGTAGAAGGACAAGCCACCATAAGTATACAAAATGAGGAGGAAATTTGGGCACAAAGGTATGGATGCAATTCTGATTGTTGTATTCCTTTGTTGCAGCCCCAGATGGAAACCACTTCCAGTAAGAAGGTTGGTTTGGTAGAGCCTTCTAATGTTGGAATTCAGGATTGGGAGAAGGTTGAAATGCAAGAAGCAAAAGAGGAGGTTCATCTGCCAAAACCTCATTTCCTTTCAAGGACACTAAAGATGATGCAAAGGTCTGAAAACCATTCATATTTTTGTACTCCTTTGTATCATGATGAATTTGCAGCCAAGTCAGAGGAGAGGGTTGGACAAGTTGAGTCCCTTGGTGTTGAGGCTCAAACCTCTGATGTTAAGGAGGAATGTCGTGACCAAGATAAATATTTGGAAGGGGGTTTGCATGATTCCCATAGGATGGATGAGCTCACATATGGAAGCACACACTGTGTTGTTAATAATACATGGAGTAGTTTGGAGAGCCTCTTACTACTCACAAATGAGCATGGTGTCCATTCCCTTGTTCCTACCACCAGTGCTGCAGAAGAACAATCCAGAGAGAAAAGTGACATTCTAGACATGGTTGAAATAGAACCAACAGATGGATGTTCAAGTATCTATATGGGTGACATAGAGATTAGTTTTGAAGAAACTGTTGCAAGCAAAAATACCCTTGAGCATGAAGATGAAGAGCTTGTAGCAGCAGAATTTTTTCTACGATCAACTTTTCATTCACCTATTGAACTACATGGTAAAGTAGATCTCTTCGAAGAAAAAGAGGAGTTCGATCCTCAAGAACCACACCACTTCGAATGGCCTTTGAAGATGAGTGAGAAGAATATCAAAGAGATCCTGGACATCCTCCATGAAACTTATTCTTTGGTCTCTCACTGCTGTTGGAGAACTGCAACAATGGAGGAGCAACCCACCGTTGAATATTTTGAGCACATTCGAGAATCAATAGGAAGCCTAAGAGGAAATTTTTTCTAGCTGCTTTCTGATAGAGATCACTTACTAGAGCTTGCATATTTGTATCATGACACATCCTTAACGGGTGAAGAAAATATTGACAAGCTCACCTTAGATTTGGATTCCACCCAGGATTCTTTGAAGAGTACTCACAGAACCCTTCAAGAATCTGAGCAGTATATTGAGAAACTACATGAGAAGTTGCAAGAATCACATTTCAGTCCCTACATTGTAGTCAGTCATTCTTATATGGCTGATTGCATTCATGATGTAGAAAGGGAAATTCATGTAATGGTGGCACATGAAGTACAGTCTTATTTGCATGTGCTTGAAGAGTTAGAAGGAAAGCAAAATGAAGACCAAGCACCTGCTCATTTCCAGAGAGATTATGAGTTGCCTCTAGGAAGGTGTTGCATGGTTTTGGAGGAGGCACATGGTCTCACCTTGGTTGAGCCAAACACAAATCAAATGAATGATTATTTACAAGATTCGGTTCACTGTCCTTCATCCCACACACCTATGGCAGC
This sequence comes from Larix kaempferi, assembly GCA_027924585.1. Taxonomy (NCBI): domain Eukaryota; kingdom Viridiplantae; phylum Streptophyta; class Pinopsida; order Pinales; family Pinaceae; genus Larix; species Larix kaempferi. Next base: position 23,601,064 of record BSBM01000318.1, on the reverse strand, counting down.
CAGCACACATAGGAATGAAATTTGGGTAAAGAGATTTTTCCTATTGCGGCCCCATGAGGAGCAGGAGGCTCTCACATATCCCATTGATGACTTAATGGTCAAACCACATGGTTTTAAAAGTGCACCATTCCCTTCCCAGTTTGACAAGCAGCAGCAGAGGCATCTCTCGGATGGCTCAATCATGCATAGGAATGCATGGAAGTTCCACTTGGGCCAGCTGGGTGGCACAAGTTGCAGAATGTTGAGCCTTTGTACCAGAACAAGGCTAGCACATGGGGAAGCTAAAAGAAGTTCGTTTGGACCAATTACATGTGGGTTTTATTCATACATTGATTGGTTGAGTGGAGAAATGTTAGAGGTAAGCAACCCCAAAGGTAAATTTATTGATTGCATCATAAAAGATTCATTAGACATAACATGTATCTCATGTGAGCAATGGCATGAGCATCTGTGGTTGTTATATGGTGCTCTCAATATTCTTGGATGGACATGGGTAACCACCTGTCCCTTGGGAAGAGTTGATATGATTCAGCCCCATATTGAGGAATTCTATGTTTGGTGGGGAATTATCATTGATATTCAGTTTTTCATTGGAAATTATCAACTTTCAATGTGGTGGTGTGGTCTGGGCATCATGCTTGATGATAGACACTCCCAAGTGATTTTGATGTTTGGGAGGATGCAGTTGAGATCTTGGGATCCTGACATTCCTTGGAGTGACAGATTTCCAAAGGTGGCAAAAAAAATTTGGTCCTTACAGAGGAAGCAGAGGGATCCAGACATTCTACTCAATTATCCTAACTAGGTTAATGACTATAATCAGAGTGGAGTAGCATAAACATGATGGACCCTTGGTATTTTAGCTTGGATTGGAGGATTCCAAGCAACATATTTTGAGGAGTGAAGTCATTGGTTGGCTTAATAATTAGTTGGAGTTGTTTTCAATTGCTTGAGGACAAGCAATTTTGGGAAGAGAGGATTGTCATGTCCCAAATTTTGTTCATTTAAGTTCCCATGGGTAAAGGGGGACAAAATAACCCCTAAGGAGATAAATTTATTTCATTTTTGTATGCTTAGAATAAAAATTATCGTAAGTCTAGTATAAACAATAATTTTATTAATTTTAATTATTTTTATAAATAATTATTCCTAAATTTTGAGAAAGTGGGCCAAGAGAGCGCCCTCATGAGGATAAGGTTTCTAAAATGTAACTGGAGGCAAGAAAATAGCAAAATATGAAAAGCAGTGAAGGTGTAAGAAGTTTCCAAAAGCAGAAAATTGGAAACATCCAGAAAAGACAAAAGAGGGCGCAGTTTCCAAAAGTAAGTCAGTTAACAAATCAGGAAACATCCCAAAGGGTGCAGTTTGCAAATTAGAGGCCAGTTTACAAATCAAAAAACTATTTTACAAATAAGGAAACATCTCAAGTCAAGGAGGGCGCAGTTTCTAAAAGGATGAAAAGTTGTAAGAGAGGAAAAGCAGGAAATCCTATCCACTCAAGGAGGGCGAATTTGGAAGGGCTCTAACAGGCCACCAAGCACATCAACTTGCTCAGCAGGTCATCAGGAAGTTTATAAAAGAATCCAAGCAAATCCTTTTCACAAATTTTGATCATTATTGGATTTGTGTGTGATCACTTTAGCTGACCAAGGCAAGGAGATGTGTGCCCTAGCCAACCAGTGCTTCGGAGATGAACCCCAATGTAAATCATGTTCTAGTTTTCCCATGATCAGATCCAGAGCTATTGGAGTTTGATCTACATGCCAGTAACATCCTACCATTGAATAATATCATCCTACCATTGGATAATTCAAGCATCTAGAGAGTCCATCCATGCCAGTTGGATTGGAGTGAGTTATTGAGGAGGATTCACCCGGAGGAAGAAGATCCAGTCTAGCTAATGCGCCCTGATTAGATCCAAAATATTATTGTACCTTCCATGAGAAGAATTCTACTCATTTTTCATAATTATTGCAGAATCAAGTGAACAATTCCTCTCTTCTTCTACTCTTCACAGTATTACACTCTCATTATTGTAATAATCCTGTGTATTGGAGGCTTTCTGACAAGTCTGAGTTTAAGATACCTATATTTGCTACCCAATGTTCTTAAATTCGATTTGAATATGTTTTTATAGTCATTTATAAACAATATTATACTTCAGGACAGAAATTTGGAAGCCCAAGAGGCTGTTATATTAAGTTATTTTAAGACTAGCTCTTTGAGCACTTAATTTTAACCAGTTTTCCAGTTTTCGATATTAAAAGTCATTCTATGAGTCCAATTTCAGTACTGATGGTTGTATGACATTATTAATACATCAATTAACACCCTCCATCCCTTTCCATGAGATTTTGAAGGCCTCTCATCCTGTTTGGAAGAGTTTGGAAAACCCTTACTTGAGCAGTCCAACATAGCGCCCTTCTCTCTTTTGCTCCCAAATCACCCAGAACATCCCAAATTCCATGTAACTCTTGTCCATAATTTAATTAGGATTTTAATGTCTGATATACACCATTGGTTACATTCAGGTGTAAGCAACTGAGCCTAGTATGCATATGCTGGAGTGTCGAGGAAGCCTCAAAGTAGACCTCGGTAATTTGTGCATGGGACTCAGAGTTTGGCCCTATTTCTGATTTATTGTTGCTGCACATTCACCCATACATTTGGCAGAACCTAAATATCCCAAATTCATAACCCAGGAGGAATCTGCTTGTGCCCTAAACTAGCCCTTTCCACTAGTTCTGTTAACTAGTCTTCGTCGGTGGAAAAGTGGTACTGTAATTTTTAAAATTTGAGATAATATCATATGATCTTAGGTCAGGGATATTCCATACCAATGCATCCTCCTGATATTATGTGCAATGATTTAGAGATGTGTTGGTCAAGCTTGCATTTCCTATGCATGATGCCCACCATAAGGAATGGTTTATTCAAGGACTATTACCTTTAACTCGGGTTCCCTTATCGTAATAGGTTGTTGCCTCACCTCAGGCCGCTTTAGAACAAGCAATGAAGATTGAATCAACGGATAACTATCTGGTTGGTTCTCTAACTGGAGCATTGTCCTCTACCAATTATTTATTGCAAGTGCAAAATCAAATTGCTACTTTAACTGAGAAAATTTAGGAGTTGGCTATACCTAAGCCAAATCGAGCACAAATGTGGTGCACGGGATGTAGGATAGAAAGCCATCAATCATCGAAATGGATTCCATTAAGAGGAGGAATAACACCTCTAGGAGGACCATTTACTAGTAGGCCAAGTGCAACCGTTGTGCAAGTAGCTATAGCAAACCCATTCCATACAAATGGTCACCCAACATATCCAGATGCTCAGAGCTATTCTCCGAATGAATATTGTGATATTTGCAAACCATTTGGACATCCATCGTGACTCTATCCTATTCTATAAAAGTACTCCTCAGTACCAAATACAATATATTGTGAATTATATGGGTCTACAATACATAGTACAAACAAGTGTAGAGATCTAGATGCTCTGACGGAGAGGTTGGACCGATCCATATACCATGTGTCAAATCAACCGCAAGAAAGAGGAGGTCGAAAAGGACACGGAAGAGGGTTTTGCACTGGTAGAGGAGGAGGACACACAAGCCCATTTCATTGTTACAACTTTAAAGAGATAAAACATCTGGAATGAGATTGTAACCTCCCCAAAAGACTAGGGTGTAATTATTGCCAAACGAACACTCATAGTATTGAAGAGTGCCAAAATCTCATTGTGAAATGGGAAGATCGTGCATGTTGGTTGGTGGATATAATTAACATTGAGCTGCGAGAAGACCAAAGTCCAATAGGGTTCATTGTTATAACCCGAGGAGGAGCTAGAATGGGTAGATATTTGGATGGAGGAGATTCTCATATGATAGGGAAAGAAGCTCTACAGATGACAAAGTATGATCCAGTCCAGCAAAAACAAATTTTTAGGGATTCCATTGAAATGTTTCAACATATGCCGACTCTTCCATTCAGAGATGTTTCATAACCATCCCATAATGCTAGGAAATATGACATGTTAATAAGTTGTGGAAGGAATACAATTCCAGGATCTTCAAGAAAAGTAAGAGACCCTATCTCTCTATGGTTTACCTTATTGAGAGATATCTTGGAAGTTGAAGGTGTAACTTGCAAGTTACAGAAAACTATTTGCTCAATTTTGGGTGTTGTGGAAGATGATGAAGAAATATTCGCCCCTTTTACTAAAAGAAAAACTTACTTTGTACAGAAGAGGCAGAAGAAAAGGACTAGACAACAATGCAAATGTTATGCTCAAGTCCATGGTTATAATATCAAGAATGTAATACTAGACTTGGGATCTGATGTTAAACATACTTCCAAAGAAATCCTAGGAATCCATCGGACATCCTTCGCTTGTTTACTCTCCCATTCAGTTGAGGATGGAAAACCAATATCACATCCTCCCTATTGGCCAGTTAGAGAACGTACAAGTGGACTTAGTAGTTGTAAAGACCTTCACTTATTTCAAAGTAATTGAGATCATGGAAGGAACTAATTCATATCTAGATCTATTGGGGATAGAATGGGCCTACAGAAACTACGGTATGATCGATATGAAGAATGGAACTATGACCTTTGAAGTTGATGGTATGAAGGTTACAGAACCTCTTCACTAGATTCAAGGACCAAGGTACACTGAACCAGTGCATGAGAATATTGAAAGGGATGTTCTAGGTAACATTTACGCTTTAACATCGAGGAAAAGGGAGGAATACATGAATCCTACAGTAGATGGCACTATGATTGGAGAAGCATGTGCTCCTTTGATAGTGATTATGAAGACTCGGCGTTGGATGAATGGAAGAACGGGTAACATGAGTTATCCTCTCGATGTTGTGCAATGATAAATTCAGTATAATGGATTAGAGTAGAAGTTCCAGATCCTCCAGTATACGATGGCATCAACAACTTGGATGGGTTTCTCAATAAAACGAATACCTATGTCGGGGAAAATTATTGAATTGATGTTCTCGATAAGTGCTCAAAGGTACTCCCACGAGATGGTGGGAAACACATAAAAATGATGTACCCAATTGGACCACCACTAAGATAACTCTAATGGTTCCTTTCAAACCTTCCAAGTATTCCAACCAAGCTGCATAAATCTATATGGGCAAGGCAAATCCATCCGTTCACATCAACCTGTGCAAACGACAATGTAATTTCGATGTATTACATCCAGAATTTTAGATCCACCAATTATTCCACAAATTGGGACCCATCCCAAAATCTTGGTACCTTCATGAAAAAACACGGTGGAAAATCAGGTGTTGGAGGAAACTAAGCATGAAATTTTCCAAAAATTGTGACATGTGATCCTATTATGCATGCTCTGACAGCGATCCAGGAAATTTTGTTCACTAACAAACTGTGGAAAATGGAAATCCCATACATCTTCCCACTCCATTAAGAATTTACTAATGCACTTGTCTGTCATGTCCCAAAATTTTGCATTGGGTCACAATGGCCTAAGCCACTTGACCATGTTCATGATAGTTTGTCAAATTGGTGCTAAGGGTCAAATAATTTCCATGCATGATGTCTAGGTTAGTAATAATGTAAAATTAGATCCAAATGGACAAGGTGGGTCACATGAAGAGCAAATTCCCAATTCAAATTTTGTAACGTCCCCATCCAAATAAACTATCATGGAGGAAAAATTCCACTAACTTACTAGTTCCCTAGGTTGGGGATGGAAGCACCAAAATTTGGAATGAGGGAACTACAAGACCCAAAATGACCTTAGACTTACAAATTCACATTAAATGGGTCAAATATATAATAATAATAAAATAAAATAAGGTGGCATTAGATCTTGAGGGCACATAAGAGGTTGTGGGACCCACATGTGGCAAGATTCCCCACTACACTTGGCATCATCCTCACACAAATTCGAGTTCAAGGTGGAGGGTAACGTACTTGGGGTAGATAAAGGGGAAATATTCATGTCAATGATCAAGGAGATTCAAATTGGAGTGGAAGAGTAACTTCTAATAGAGAGGAAGAAGCATAATAGACAAATTGTGACACTTGTGACAAGATTCCATGGCATATATGACAATAATGATTAAGGAATCTAAGACAAATATGACAAATTCAGACTTGATAGCAGAGTTATGACACATCTAACATATCAGGGCTAAAAATAGCCACCAAGAGGGCACATAGAGGGAGTTATGGTCAGCCAAGATTCCCAATTCGAATTGGGGAAAGAGGAATGCAAGGGAGAAGTGGACAAGTGTCTCATGACAGAATCCATCACTAATTCGAGTTGATTGAAGTCTCTTGGAGGGAATTTGAGCTCTTGAGTTCACTTGAGGTTAATAAAAGAGGAGGATGAGGAAGGAGATCAGTTTTTGGTCATTTTTCATTTGCACTCTTGGAGATCTTAGCTTGTCCTTGCATAGTGGATATTCATCCTCCTTGCCATTGAACCAATTTCGAAGGTGAAAGATCCCTGTTCAATTTGGTTATAGGAGAGGCCATTCAGACCTATTATCATAGCTTAATGGAGATGTTTTGATGTAGGTTCAAGTCCCCTTTCAGTTTGAGTTCATCTTCTACTTTCTTGTTCCACTATCTCTCTCTCAATATTCTCTCAATGTCCATGTTCAAGTGTTATGGCGCATTCATAGTTGAGTAGATTTTGTGGAGAATGATATTTTGACTACATGGTTATGTTTTTTGATGTATATCACTGTAAGGAACTTCATATTGGAGCCACAACTCGAATACCATACCTTTCATGTAATATTTCCAAGCAAACTCAAGACTCGAGCTAGTTTCCTCTCTATTTTCACATGGCATTTTTTGAGTGATTTTGTACATGTTTGACATCATATTTTTTCTATTTTTTTGCTTATGTTTCGAGCTGCATATGAATTAATATTTATGACCAAAATATTATGTGCATACCCTTTGATTCTTGCTTAAATATTGTGCAACAAATTTTATGTCCATTGTTAACAATTTTCTCACAATTTCTATGTCTCACAACGAGTTATTTTATGGGAGTTATAGCAGACCCGAAAACCTAATTTAATGTTGCATTTTGGTTTCCCTTGAGGTATTTTATCAAATACAAGTCTCTGTTCATAAAATAGGGAAGGTCGTATAGTGTTTGGGAAGCCAAAAATTTCCTAGACTAGTGGGGTTTTCAACCATCGAATTCACCTAGTATTTTCCCCTTCCTTCCTCCTTGAGAATTGTAAACCCTGAATGTTTCTAATGAATGTATAAGGGTATAAGAGATGAATTAGGATGTATTAATTCCTCCCAAGTTCCTCCATACAAAATTTGAAATCATTTGGGTGCTTTTGGAGCAATTTGGGTTCACTAATCCAAAGTTTGAAATTTGGTTAAAATTGAGTAATTTTTCATTATAGGGATATTACAGTGTCTCTATTTCGAAGATGGAATCCTCTCTCTATTGTGAAAAGGTTGATAAGGATAATATAGACCCTAATAATATAGAACACTTGTGGCATGTAACCTTTAACGGATATGAGGGATCCCGCATGGTACAACAATGGAAGCCAAAAGAAGATGGGTGTTTGCATACACAACCTCTGAAGCTATAGAAATTCAATATTGGCACAGAATACAAACTGAAAATGGCATCCATAGGAGATTATTCGAATGAGCATACATTATCAAAAATCATATCACTCCTAAAAGAGTATGAATTTTTATTCCCACGAACTCATACAGAGCTCAAAGGTATCTAGGGCGATCTGGGAGAAATAAATGGTGTCTTGAAACCTGATGCCAAACTGTGAAGCAACGACCATATCGATTGAACCCTCGAGTTAAAGAGAAAGTTAAGAAGTAAATTGACCACATGTTGAATGTCGACTTAAGATTCCATTTAGATTAATCTAATTGGATTATCCCAATCGTAATTCATAGTAAGGACATTGAATATATCAGAGTCTGTGTCAATTATCGAAGCCTGAATTCTACATGTGTTCATGACCCATTTCCAACACCCTTCAACAATGAGGTCCTGGATCAAGTAGTCGATAATGAGGCTTACTCTTTTACAAATGGATTCTCAGGATATCACTAGGTGCATATCGCAAAAGAAGATAAGAAGAAGACAACCTTTACAATAGAGTGGGGATCCTTTGCTTATAATATCATGCCTTTTGGGTTGAAGAATGCACCTGTAGTCTTTTCAAGGATTGTAATAGTGGCTTTCAAATAATTCCTTCATAGATTCCTAGAAATATACTTGGATGACTGGAAAGTTTTCAACCTAATCAAATGCCATGTGGCGCTACTCTGATTAATGTTGGACCATTGTTGTCATATGAAAATTTCGCTGAACTTGCAGAAATTTATTTTTTGTGTCCCTTTCAATTACTTCTTATGTTGCATTGTCTGTTGTGATGGAGTCTTGGTAAATCCCGTAAAGATCACTATCATCGTGAATCTTCCATCCCCTACCTATGTAAAGCAACTACACTCCACTTTGGGTCATATAGGATATTACAGGAAGTTTATTCACAACTACACTTGTATTACAGCTCCTTTAGAACAATTCTTGAAGAAGGCTGAAGCATTCAACTAGACCAAATATTATGAAATGGATTTTTCAATATTGAAGGAAAAAATGGTCAATGTCCCAATCCTTACATTTCCTGACTGGGTAAAGGAATTCCATGTACATGTTGATGCACCAGGTATTTCCCTTGGAGCTATGTTATCTCAACTAGGTGAAGGTGAAATCAACCATCCCATCTACTTTTTTAGCAGGAAACTAACTCAAGTCAAGCGCAACTGTACGACCACAGAAAGAGAAGCATTGGTGATTATTTATGCCTTGCAGAATTTCCACCATTACTTGCTATAAGGAAATTTTAAGTTTTTTACAGATCATTCGGCTCTCAATTACATATTCAATAATGTTAGAAGGATGGATTTGCATATGGTTGCTCTTATTTCAAGAATTATCTTTCAAAGTAATTTTCAAGCCAGGAAAGCATAATCATGGACCTGATCATCTGTCGAGATTAGAAACAAATGAATCTGAAGGACCGATTCATGATTAGTTACTTGATGAAACTTTGCTCAAAGTTTAGGCCATTCCATATCACTTAGAAGATATTGCCTTGTTTCTAACAATAGGAAAATCGTCGGACAACTATACCGCAACTCAAAAACATCATTCGGTAGTAAGATCTATGGAATATCAGTTGATCACAAAACAACTATACAAGCTCAGGACTGACAAAATTTTACGGTGTTGCATCATGGATCATGAATGACCAAACATCCTATGGGAATTCCATGCAAGTGTTGCGGGAGGCCTTGTTGGCAGAAAATCAATTAGAAGGAAGATCGTGCAGGTAGGATTATGATGGCCAATTGTGTTTAAGGATTCTAAATCTTACGCAAAATCATGTGATGTTTTTCAATGAGTTGATAAACCTTCCCGACGAGAAGATATCCCACTCCATCCAGTACGTACCTTACAAACATTCGCGAAGTCGTAGGTTGATTTTATTGGCCCCATCAACCCTCTTGCGAAGCACTAAAAATCCCACTACATCATTACCACAAGAGACTATTTGAAAAAATGGGTTGAAGCAACGCTGGTACGGGATTGATCCACAAAAACAACATCCCAATTCATTTATTAGAACATCATTACTCACTTTGGGTGCCCTAGTATCCTCACAAACAATCAAGGTATGCACTTCATAAACAACACCATCGCATCCTTGACAAAGGAATTTCTAATACGACATCATACAAGCAGTCTGTATCACCCACAAGAAAATGACACGGTTGAAGCTTTTAACAAACTTCTAGAGATAGGACTAACTAAGGTATGTTGTGCAAACTAGGATGATTGGGATGAAAGAGTTACCACAATATTATGGGTGTACAAGACCACTACAAAGAAACTACACAAGTAGACCCCGTTCCAGCTAGTGTATGGGAGAGAAGTAGTAATTCCTACCTAATTTGGCATTCCCAGTTTGTACATTTCACAAGCAACTCACATTACCGTAGAAGATTCAGTCGCGGAAAGACTAGCAGAATTAATAGAACTAGAAGAGTCTGACCTTTTATCCAACTATCATGCCATAGTGGATAATGAAAGACAAAAAACCTAGCATGATCGCCACATGATCAAGAGGAAACACTTTACAAAAGGTGACCAAGTTCTACTATAAGTCAACAAGTTCTTGAAGCATCCAAGAAATCTTTGAATGCATTAGTTCGGACCATTAATTATTGTAGAAGTCAAATATTTTAGTTTTTTCAAGTTTGCACAACTTGATGGCATTATCAAACAAGGATGGGTGGATGGTACATGCCTTAAGCCCTATATTTCTACTTAATAATACACCAAGCTAGCACTCCTGTGACAAGGAGTGAGTTAAAGTAGGAGTTAGTCTTGTAATTTTGGTTTTGATTTGTTGCGTCAACTTAGTTGATTTGGGTTTGCACTAGTCATCTGTGTTTTGTGTGCCATTTTTACAAGTTTTGAGTTAGCTAGATCAGACCATTGTGGTCGGGGAACCCAATATATTCAATTTTTTTCTCCACCCAGAAACCACATTGCACCAACCAACAGTCCCATATTAAAGAGTCATTGAATTCTGATTAGACTGCATTAACCATGGCCTCATGTGAAATCATTGCCTAGATCCTCACATTCAAAGATTAATCATTTAAAATCCCCATTATATCCACTATTAATGAATTGTCTCATACCCCTACTAACATGTTTTGAACATTAAAACCAACTAAGTACTGCTCTATTAGTCACTCTACAATTTTGAGAATTGAAGAACCTTTGAACTAGAGCCATTACCAAAACCCAAGTAGTGTGAGCACAGAGCTATCCCCCGACCCCCAGTGCAGTTTTTATGCCAACAACATTCACCAAACATGGGGAAAATTGCAGAAACAAAGGCCTCAGCCAGCAAGGCTCAAGCCAAGAAAAAGAACTGCTTCACATAATGCCCATTGATCCCCATATCGAACTCCTTAGATATTTGCAAGGAAAATTAGACCAGACTAAACTTGATGACTCCAACTTTTCAGATGGCGACCTCTACCCCAATATGAACCCCAAGTGCTATATATACTATGTCCCATTTGACAATGGGGATGTAGTGCCAACCTGGAAACCAACTTTTGAGTCACTATGAATCCACTCGGGTGAACCTAAAGGATCTACCAATATTTGACACCATTGGTGAAGTGCTTAAATGCACCAAGTTTATGATCTAAAGGATACATGGCCACTCCCTATGGCTCGACCACCAATACCAAATCCATGTTGATGATATCCACCACTTTATAGGACTATGTATGACCGGTGAGGATGTCTCTACAATGTTCCAGGGAGAACACAAGTGGAGTAGAACTTCAATAGAGTCGAGTTTGTATGAGCGCTATAGAACTAAGAATGGGGGAAAGGGTGTCATGATTGTGGACATCAATAACCCACAACTGAATATTGCTAGCCAAATCATTGTCAGCAGAGCAATGAGAAAATACACTAAGGGAGAGTGCACCTTGGACACCATTTTAGTTGCAAAATTTTGTGTCCAAGGCATCTAGTTGAATTCGTTCAAATACCTGATGGGCAAGTTGTTCCAAGCATGTATAGATCTGCACAACCCTGGAAGATACTTCATTTTTTAGTATTTTCTTGTGGCATTCTCCATGTGGAAGTGGCAACCACCAAGGAGAAATGAGTTTCCACCCCCTATAGATAGACAAGTTGAAGCATAGAAATTCGATCCATGGTAGAGTCTTCAGGACAACACCAATGCAAATTTTACTGATAATGCATTTGGCCAGTGATATAATGACCTGGTGTCCACTACCACTGTCTGACTTCCATGACAGCTACTAAAAAACTACACTGCCAAAATTTGGTTTGACATGGACAAGGACCACACTTTTGTTTTCCCTTGGGGAGTAGAACCAAATTTCTTCAAGGAAAAAGCACTACCTTTCTACTTTAGCAAAACAACATTCGACAAAGAAGTCACCATCTAGCCAGGCTTGTGCACCACCAAAATGCCTAAAGGTACCGCATATATATGTCCCCAATATTTGTTTACAATTGGGCAAAAACACAAAGTAGATACCGCACTTGCAGGATTCTTAGTAGATCCACCCACCACAACCCTGCTCCCCCTACCCACCCCCACTTCCACTTTACTTCCACAAACTAAGAATCCCTTTCCGACACCACCTTGATCCCAACCAAAGTTATGAAAGATTTCCTCACCCTCCTAATTGCCCCAAAGTGCCTCTGCATCATCAAACCCCTCACAACAAAATCCCCTACCATCACCATTCCCCTTCTCAGACGCATGTCGCCTATTCCTACTCCTATTCCCGAGCTTTCAACCCCTGCTACGCAAATGCATCCAATCCCTTCTACCTCCCTTCCCCTTCCTGCAACACAACCTCTTGTTTCTATCCAAGAAACTTGTGACTCATTCTACAGCCTAGAACATAAAATCCTTATTATTGATATTCCAAATGACCCACCCACTTCCATTCATACTACCCCTAGAGTACCAGTACCACAAGAAATTAGAACATGACAGTAGGGAACCCAAGAAGAAACTCAATAACAACAAGCTCCTACTTCACCAGCGGCCTTAGTAGAAACCATATATGATCCATTACTTCAGACTATGCAATAGTTGTCTGACAGTACAGGTGGAAACGAACAACAATAAAAAGATCAACCACAACATTCAAAGAGTGAGCAATATATGCCACGACTTGAATATGCCCCAATGGAAGAAGCAGAAAGTGAACATAAAGGGAAGCCACATATGGTAGATGAGACTTCAATACAATCCTAGGTTGCACAACTTATATAGAATCCTAAGCATTGTCGCTCCATTATACATATGTCCCAAGAACAAATAGATATCACTCCCTTTTTTACTAAAGATACTCAGCAAAGGATAATGCAGCACTGAGTATCACAACAAGGAGCTGAGACTCAGACAACCAACTAGTCAGCAAACTCCCTTGCCAACAAACTGCCTCTCGTTCATTACCCTCGGGAACTATAATACCAGATTTACCAGGGTATTCAACGGAACAATTATTTGAGCAAATATGGAGTACCATCGTAGAAGTTGAATGTAGATTAGTTCGGCTTGAGAATGAGCACAACACTCTTCAACAAGGATACAACAACGCCAGAATCTAGCTCGCAGATGAAAGAGAAGCCAGGAACCAAGAACATCAGCTCGTATTGCTATGGAAAACACAGTCATAGCCCTCTATGACCAAATGAGACAGATGTGGCCTAAATGTTTTTAGTATGTCTCTATTGCATCTAAGGAGATCTCATTAGTTGTGCCACAAGAAAGGCTTCAACTTCTCTACACAACTTGGAAACAGTTAGAGACAAAATGAGTAGAATTGCAGAAAGAGGTGGTGATGGTAAAAGGAAAGGAGATGCGCAACAACAACAACTAATGGAACAAGTGCCTTCAGTAATTCAAAAAGTCTCCAATACTCGCAGCTACCTACAGTAGACAACTAGCCAACATAGGAAAGAAATATTCTCAGCATTGAATGATTGGATTGGAGTACTGACAAAGAAGCAATTCCCAGTAGAAGTCTTACGCTAGAAGTTAAGGCATCTCAATGATGAAGCCAAGATGATCATAAACCCACTAGAACAACAACGAAAGTACCAAGAATCCCAATAGGTCGATGATGAACTAGATCAACTCCATGACCTATTGCATGCTACAAAGAAGACTTTGCGTGAGTTAAATCCCACACAATCGACATATATCCAATTACAACAATTGGATCAGTTTGTGGACATAAAGTGGAAACAACTATAGGAACAGAAGCCCATTACACCCGACACTGAGAAGGCCCAAGATTTCATAGATAGCACCAACATTTTGATGGGAAAATAGAAGGCCAGAGTGGAATAATTTGAAGCTTTCAAAATTCATGCAATCGTCGAAGTACCTAAGTTGGCTCCTTCATTTGAAGAGTCAAGACCAAAAGATGTGCAAGCTTTAGGAACGCAGCATATTTGACTCGAGGGCGAGTCAAAGTTTGCGGTCGGGGCCTGTTGGCTCCTTCTTTTTTGGAATGGACCATAGTCATAGAAGACCAAGTAGAAAATAAGGAGAAGGTTGTGGAAACGGTTAGAAACCGCAACCATATCGGGTCCACTCCCGCAACTATAAAGAGCATAAGGAAAGCAAGCAATCAAAGGGAGAAAGAAGCACAGAAAAGCGAACAATCAGTAGAAGAAAGAAATCATTGGCATAACAACAATATAAGGACAAATTCTCACTAGATGATGAGTTTTTGGTTTGGTATCTTGGTCATGGGATTGTGGGTTTTGCCTATGTATTTAGATCTGTGACGGGTCATTCCACAAACTGAAGATTAAGGCTGTAGAGATGATTGTATGGAAGATCTATGAATGAATATAAATGGGGATTATTGGGCCCCTAAAATTTGTGTGTATCTTATATGTTATGAACGCTTTCCCTGGACTTTGTTCTTTGCTTTATACTAGTTATGTAAACTCTTGTGTGTGTGTGTGTGTGTGATGAATATATGTGGTTGTATGCTGAATAAATATACTATCTCTTAGTTTACCACTGTAGTTAACTCTCCTTATCATAAACATGTCTATCATGTGCTTCGATTGAGAACTTCTCCTGTGGGGCATTGAATATGCTTGCACACTAGACTATATTGGCCCCTTCACGAGAACAATAAGGCCCATTTTATGACAACTGACTGACAACTCGTCTGACATAACAATGTCAAAAAAATGTGGATTACGAACGTCGCAAATTTCTTGTCGGTAATCCGACTTCCACCTACAACGTCATTATTATAGTAGCATTACGATGTGCATGTCAACTATGTTGGAATTGAAAATATTCTTGGAGATGTTAATATTTTGACAAGTAATGGACATCATTACGATGTGCTACTATAATTTTTAACATTGGTAACGTTGAAAAATAGTCCCTACGCAACGCTAAAATTCCCACACCATTTCCACATAATGTCTTCAACCATACTTTGTGAATATGTCGTTTTTACACCATACTTACGACGACCTTCCAATAATATGCTTTGTCGATAATGTTGCATGTATGTCGCTATGACATCATAAGCTCAAAGAGGGGCCAACAACATATTTTGTCGATATAGTTGCACTTACGTCGATAGGATGTCATAATGGAGATGCTCGGCCAATAACATAGTTCGTCAGTATAATCGCACTCATGTCACTGGGATGTCAAAATTTTGATGTACATCCTATGATCAAATATTGACTACTATTGACTTCCGCTCGAAAATATCAAGATTGGATTTATTGCTCAGGTTACACCCGTCCTTTGGAAGTTTATTGTCCAAGGCAGTCTAGATTTTATCCAAGGTTGGAAGTTAGAGGACACGGAACCAACAAAGGTGATCAGTGTATCATCCTCGGAGTAAATTGCATGCATGCTATGAGAATTTGCAATATATTGATGGATATGAACTGCAACTAATGTGTAAGTAATGAGAATGGGACACCTCCAATTCTCATTAGTTACACTGAAGTTGTTGGTACAGATCCAATAACTTATTTGTAAGTAATGAGAATGATAGTTGATCTTATTCTCATTACTTACACATTAGTTGGTGTTGCATATCTAGCAATATCCTAAAACTTCCCTTAGCATGCATGCACTTTCCCACAAGGATGATACATTGATCACCTTTGCAAGTTCCATGTCCTCTAACTTCCAACCTTAGATAAAATCTGGATCATCTTGGACACTAAGATACCAAAGGACGGGTGCAACCTCAGCAATAAATCCAATCTTGAAGTTTATGAGGGGTAGTCAACAGTAGTCAATATTTGACCAAAATATTGTACAAGCAAGTACATAAAAAGAATCATGCCCCTAAAACTATACTAACTATAGAGTGGAAAAAAATATCAAATGAACACATACATAATACGATGTCACAGTCTAGTTGGATAAAATATAATATAGTTGTTGAGATATCTAATAATATTATTTACTTCATTGATCGGGGAATTTCCTGAAATATGGTTGGTGCAGTTTCCATCAACTGTTTCCATCAACAAGCTATACAGGTGTGGTTGGTTTTTCCTTGAATTCATATGAAACCAAAATGTAATACTTTCAAATCTACCAAATGTAAGACTTTCACAGCTAAGAGAGTGATTGCTACAATTTCAAAAGTAAAAATGCTAGAATGTTATCTAGCATCCAACTAATATTGGACAACAAATGGGGAGTCAAATCATTGGCTACAAAGCTAAGACATTCGTAGAAGCCCTATATATGATGTTCATGATTTAGAAGCTACAATTCTAATTTACATACCAATGTAGAGACATAATACTATTAACTCTAAGTTAGAGTCAAGACCAAACTCAAAGCACAAGCACAACCCAAACTTTACAAAAATGCTAATGCTAAACTAAATTTTGGAAGATGGTAGTTGCCGGGACAAGACTATAGTTGCTTGCAAAATCAAGTAGTGGCAAAATCATTTATTCCCTGTAGTTTTCAAGCATTTATGCATGAAAAAAATGAATACATGTAGAAAACATCCATGCTTTATACTACATGATTCTTAGAGATCCTTAGTGCCGCCATTGAGGGAGTTACACCTATTGATTTTAGGTAGTTGTTACTAGATTAAGGTTTGTTGTTGTTATGAAGGAAAATAGTTACGTTTTGCATTAAAATTCACCACTATTAGATAGGAATTGCAAGCTTTATACAATCATTCAAGGTGCACTTCTTGAGAAGTTATATCCAAGAGTTAAAGTTCTAGATTGAGTCTTATGTGCTTCTATAATTATTTACATGGGTGTTTTCTTAGTGTTCTTTGTGCCTATCGTTAGGGTTGATATCATCATTAAGAATGTGTAGACCTAGGGAGTATCTTCAAACCCTCTCTAATGCCAAATTTAGCAAAAGGAAGTGCTCCAACTACAAGCTATTCTAGTCCTTTCATTGTTAGCACATGAGGGTGCCCACATTGTAGGAGTTATATTGGAGGCACTGATGGCTATTTTCAATAGATTTCATTCACTATTGGTAGCCCATTGATACAACTCATCCAAAGTGTCTTGTATTAGAAATATTTGTCTATCCTTATTTTATTATGCACAAATAAGGGCACATTCATTCTATCATTATCATTTTCACTCATTATATTGTAAGAAATTCTCTATGTACACTCTCATGCTTAATATAATAAGAAATGAAGAGGTGAGAGATGCTTTTTTTATTGGAATTCTTTAGTCTTCTCATTCTTGATTTGTATTCGTCTTCCTTCCAAGTTCTTTCATGACATGTTATTGAATCAAGTTTATAATTGAGCATTGGAGGTCACTCTCGTGGCATTCATTTGAATTTGCCATAAAACATTGTGTGGATAAAGCACTTGAGAAGTGATAGTTCATCACCTTGAGTCCTTGTGGTGCAAATCTAACATCTTTGGATTATGAAGTTAAATCTTTGGAATAAAGTTGAAACACTTTTGCAAGACATTTTTTGCACTGTCTAAATGGACAATAAAGCCTAAAAATCTATACTAGAAACATAATATTCAATTTAAAATAAATAAATAACTAAATATTTCAACAAAAAAATATTCAATAGAAATTCTCAATACCTATATCATCCAAACATCCCTAGAGCCAGCGACTGTAGTTCATAAGGTCTACAACACTGTTGGAACATCAAAATGTATCATCTGCACAAGGGCACATAAGATGGATATTCCACTAAAATTCTATACCAGATACATAAATTTAGTTAAAAATAAAGAAATAAAGAAATTATTTAATGAGTAAATATTCAATAGAAATTATCAATACATAAATCATCCAAGCATCAATAAAGTTGGTGACCGCAATACATAATATCTACAACATTGTTGGAACATCAAAATGTATCATCTACACACAAGCACATAAGATGTACAAGCAACAAAAAATCTATACTAGATGCATAAAATTTAGTTTAAAATAAAGAAAGAACTTTGTTTTTATCTTATCAATAAAATTAAAAACGGAAGATGTGAAAGTACATAATTGCTTGAGCTTCTCTTGGTTTTGAGAATAATTAATTCTCTACTAAACAAGGCCAATCACGTGAAGGTGGAAGTTCATATGGCTCGTCCCTTCCCCCCTCAAATTATTCTCAATTCCCCATAGCCCATCTATCAACTAGTGCGAAAGAAATTAAATTAACATCAAATAATTAAACATGTAGATTCCATAAGAAATATCGTTTACAAAATAGTACCAAATATATTATATCAACAAAGTTCATTATACAAAAATCAAAGTACAAAATGTATTTTGTCAAAAATGTTCATTGTGCATCATTTTCTACGATTTTCTTATTATTAAACAAATTCATAAGAGGCACACCATCCTTTGTTGTGTTTGGTGGACGTTGTTGGTCAGGCTCTATTCATTGTTGCTTCCTAACATGGGAACACCACATATGTCTCCAGTCACGTACAGGTTGAGTTGGACCAACATCCACTATAAAAAAGTTAAAATATATATAATTAATATTCATAATAAATGTTCAGTGTTAATATTAAATTAACAGTTAATAATTGTTTAGTGTCAATATATATTAAATCAACATTTACTACCTTCTTGATGTGGAGAGGCCATGGTCTAGGGTGCATCTGCCTCTTCTTCTCTCCTTCTTTCCTCACCTACAGTCTCTGCCCCTAAATCAAAATGAATGTTGTAATTATATGAAATGTAATCTTAAAATTCAATATCTCATAAATATGATAATCATACAATCATAGTACCATCACAAGGATGTGGATCTCCTCCAACATCAATATTGCTCGATCTCTCCTACCTTATTAAAATGAAAACATTGAATATAGGTTTTTTATTTTGTAGAAAAGATCCTTTTCTTTTTGGAAGTGATGTTAAGCACAAATGTCATTTGCAAAACTAACATTTGTTTGATCTTCAAGTTGCCCCCCACCTTGGACACGTTCAAGCACAGATTGAAACCCCCATTTGAATGTGATTTTCCTTTCTTTTTTGTGGGTGCTTGTTTCATGACATCTCCCTAACATTCCAAAACATTAAATTAATGAACAAGTTGCATCCTTTTAGTAATAAGAGGTTAAAATTGTTTTAATACTTACAAATCGAGCATACAATTTCAAGTATCCACCCTGGCCAAATTTGTCTTGGTCATGCTTCTCTAACCTTGCCTGAGTGGACTTGGATGTATCTTTAAGCCTACAAGGATATTTAAGGACATTAGATAATTCAATTTTAATTTTATGGTGAACTTTATAAAAATATCATATTATGTTAAATTACAAATGTTATACCTTCCTCCATATGGAGGTGGCTTTCCTTGTCTTCTCATTCCTTTTTCCTTTGCATCCTCTTGGAGAGCTTTCCACTCTCTCTCAGGAATCATAGGAGGTCGATCATACCTAGGGTTTTTTCTAGATTTACCCAATATGTATCTCTTATCGTTTTCAAATATTTACCTGTAATAACTGTAACTTGTGATTGGTTGAAAATATCTCCAAATAGACCAACCATGTAATCCAGAAGCTCCTTATTCAAATTAGAATATTGTTGGTTATATCTGGTATGAATGGTTGGTCCAAAAATATATAAATCCCTCTCTTGTAAGCGCTTCGAAAACATTTATTTCCTATAAAACCAATAATATTATAATTGATTGAAAAATTCTACAATTATACAACGTTATGGAATATAAATGCATTGTTAGTTACCTGGGATTTTATGTAGCTTCAATGGAACTAGGTTTTCATCCATGAGAAGCTCAATGGACAGTGTCCCACTGCTCTTAACATGGACCTCTCTGTCAAAGGCTTCACTTGAACTAGGAATGGGGACAACACCTCCACCAACACCTTCATTGGGAGCACTTGTTCCATGAGCAGAGGTGTCATATTAGTGACCAGAAGTTGATACGGGAGTATCCAATACAGGTGTCATACCAGTAGTCATTGGGGGAGAAGACAATAATGTGAGCAAGAGGCATGGATGGACATAATCTCATGGCTATGTTATTGGTGGTAGTGGGGACATTTTCCAGCATAGCCTCTTGTGTTGCATGGCTACTTCCAACACCGGGTTGATGAAGCTCAGTCTGTTGAAAAAACATCTGATACTCATGTGCCAAACAATTTTGTTTTTGGTTCCAAGTTAATATAAAATTAAATCAAACTATAAAATATTAAACATGATAAAATTGACAAATTTACTTATAGCTTACTCACAATCGCCTTAGTCTATCAACCAAAACATTCCACCTTTGTAGTTGTTCAGGTGAGTCAGAATCAAACAATGAAAACAATTCTTGATTCATCTTATGTATAAGATTACATATACTTTCTCATGGGTTTGGATCATCAAGAAAGTTGTCATCATCATCACCCACATTTGGATCATGGGTGGAGTCCTGCCCACTTATAGCATGTAAAGTTTATTATAACATTAATTTTAGAAAAATACAAAAAACTAAATAAATAAAAGAAATCAAAATGAGCTAGGATTTTATAGGAGTCTCCATAGTATGCACAGGTGCCTTCCCATGATAATCCTACCAAAACATTCAAAATAATATTATTTACAACATAATATGTAAAGGGAGTTATGTAGAGAATGAAACACTTCATTAGTTTGATATATAAAGAATAAAATATATTTACCCCAATGATTGTAGGGTTTGACAAATAGAGAAAATGTAGAATTGCTAAGTCAAGTGATATTCTAACCTTTTCTAACAAACAAAGAAATATTTCATGGCATTGGTTTTAAGATAATTGAAGATTAACTAGATAAGGTTTTATGAACAATTGAACAAAGTAAAAAATCCATTCTTTTGTGATCCTTACACAGTTCATGTGGAAGGCAAAGGCAAGGCATCGATGACAACCATACTTTGTTGCTCTTTATGTTC
Source organism: Larix kaempferi (assembly GCA_027924585.1). NCBI lineage: Eukaryota > Viridiplantae > Streptophyta > Pinopsida > Pinales > Pinaceae > Larix > Larix kaempferi. The sequence continues at coordinate 23,580,009 of BSBM01000318.1, read as the reverse complement.
CATGGCTTGACATTATTTACTGTTTTTTCAGGAAATTGAACTTGTTGCTTGTGTGTGCAAAGAAAGCTTCACATTGCATAAGCTACAAAATCGCATATTCATACTTCATGCAATATAGATGAATGAATCATAGTGAATAAAAAAAATTGTCCATGACAAAAGTCCATGAGCACCTGGTCAAATATACAGCGTTGTGCTTCTGCTGACTAGGAACAAGATATTGACATGAAGAAGTAGAGAGTACAAATCCAATCCCCAATTTGGTATTATACCTTTAATGAACATGAGCTATTAGGGTGTGCGTATACTAGCAACTTCATTATCTACTCCTACAATGGTGTGTTGCGTACTCGCATTATGAGTATCTATTACTAGGGTGATATGTTCCCTTGTAGAGTCTTGGCAACATGATGATATATTAAAACCTAATTTACTCCATAGTCTACTTCTATTTTAAAAACTACCTTCTTCCTGAATTTCAGTTAATACCATCTCTGAATTTTCAAGATACACTTCTTAAGTTTTCCTTACATGTGTTATCTGAGAAATTTCATTTTCATGTTCCATCTTCTAACAGGTTTGAACTTTGAATGTAAGAATGTTTTTTTTTTCAGAAAAATAAAAGATGAGTTTGTCTGGATGTTAAAATATACGAGGTGAAGAGGTTTGGAAATTCACCTAGAGCGACCACCTCTATCACAGCTAAACTTGCAGCTAAAAATATGTTGATGGACATTTCCTTGCACTTGCAAAATCTGAGCACTGTCTTCAAGGTGTCCAATAAACTGGAAAACAAACCATGGATCGGGATCTTCTCTAACATTCAAATGCAACTCTCCTGCCTTTGGTTTTCCAATACAAACCCACCCATTGTGAACCTCTATAGAACTTGAACCCATCCACTTAATATCAAGTCCAATGCAAAACTTCCCAAGTTGTTTATCACTCCCAATACCACAATTTCTTCCTTTTCCAGCATCAATTGCCACCTCCAAGAAAGGGTTTGATTTCCTTGTTCTCCCCCACCAAGAAACTGTATGTTGCTTTTGGAAAGCAGTTTCATCAAGGTAAAAGATGATAGCGATTCTATGAGAATCTGGAGCAGAGGAATCTTGTGGAAGCAAAGGAAGTGGAATAGTCTTTGTTGGATTATTGGGAAGCTTGATTTCACAAAAGAAAGGGGCACATGTAGAGTGAACTCGCGAACTTGTTGGTTTTGATGCTACGGGTAGCCTCAAATCCAATGCACTAATTGAAACCTTCACAAAGGTGCAAAGATCCACGATAAATGAATTTGTTCTTGTATAACAAATGTGATCAAATTGTGTATATTTTATGAGAATATGAACATATTCTCTTTTGGAAAGAAGGGAATTGAACAGGGACAATATTCTTTTGATGATTGAGAAATAATGTTACACAACGATTACAAGCAGTAGTAGTGGAACAACTGCAAACATTGACATGGGACTCATCTAATCACCTCGGATGTAAGAACAAAATGCAAACCTACAAAGCACTGTAGTCTCTCTGGAATTAAGAACCATTGTAAACCTTGAAACCAAACCACGTAGTCACCTTGTGACCGATTCTTGCAAACTAGAAAACCTCCATAAAATAGAAGAGGCATGTAAGGACATGGGTCCAGTATTTCAAAAATTAGATGAGCAAGCAAACCTTTGGTTGAGTGTTTGAATTCCTCCACTAATCTCAAATTATCAGAAAAGGTTCTGAAAATCAAATATTGGACTCTTTACAACACTTCATTTTTTGATGGATGTGTTGAGATCATATTCCCTAGAAGATCAGAAGTTTATTAGTGGAATTTATTTAAGAGTTGAGCACTTCTATGTTGATGATGGTTGGGTATTCATATATCTATCTTGGGAATGATGTAGTTTCTCGATCTGGAGCCAAAGCCACTATTTTGTGGATTTTGATGTGGTGAATAGTTCTATGATTGGGACTGGATTTTGTTGTTCTTGTGATGCATTTATGTATTTTCGTAAGGTGATAAGGATTTAATCCTCTTGGTATCTTTATAATATTTTTGAGCAGGAGAATTTATGATAAGGAGACTTTCTAATTGTCTTATAATGTCCAATCTCCTAAATCTTTCTCGCATGTCATGTTTGTCTTGATATATTCAAAATCCTCTTTCTTGTTTGTCTTTAAATCTTCAGCATTTTTCCTGAGTTCGTTAAGAGTCAATTGGTTAGTACCATGAATCTTACAAAAGTATACTCTGCATGCAATATATGGAGATTATCCTTCTTCACCATTGTATTTTCCATAGTGGTGCATTTCTCTTCCAATTGGAAAAAAAAAAAAAAAACCTAATCTTCATCTTCATTCATCATGGATGAATCTTTTCAAGCTTTGGCAAGGTAACGTTTGCCTTATTATGTCTTTACATGATGGAGGGGCATCTTGATATGACAAGTTGGGCTAAGATTTTCTATATAAATATGAGTTCAATTCCCCCACACCTTAAGTAATTATCTCAAATTGTCAAAATCTTTTACCAATATATTCTTCTCATTTTCCTCTTTCCAAATTTTTTTGAATCTCCTTAATCAAGCCTTCCAATCAAAAGTTATGCCATTTTTAAGATCACATACCTTTTAAGCCATTTATTTGGCCATTGCTTTGTAGGTTGTCACGGTACTTGATGTAACTCTAAAATTGATGCTTCTTTGAGTTGGAATTCTCAGCCTTTAAAATCCTAACATTTCTTCTTCAGAATGCACAAGTCTCACTGAATTTAGACTTTACAATGACAAGTTAAGGCCACTATCTGAAAACTTGTTAACCTTTGGTCCTTTTAGGCCCATATTTCTAGTTTTTTGGGTCTACCTCTCAAATTTGTTCTTGAAATATCCCGGTATGTCTTCTTTTATGCTAGATGTGGCACTCAATTTGGACTTCTCAAATTTGAGATATGCTTGTTTTACTAACACAGATTGATTAGGCCTGGTTTCAAGACTAGACAAAAACCATAACTTGTATGGATTTTAACTCTGAAATTATAGGTAATTAGATTTTGAAACTTTGATGAGATTTACTTTTATCTTTCATATTCTAGATTTGCAATTTCATTGAATTCCAATGTTCCCCAAAAATGTTTTAGTGAAAATGCTAAGATGGGTCTTTGGAAGGAACAAAACTAAAGGTTGTTTGTTTTGATACCAAATGTTATGGACCAAATAGCAAAATAAGCATTAAAAACATCCAATATTATAATGCCACACCTAAATCAATATGAGGAGTGTGTTACCACAAGAAACATGGTGCATTTCTAAACTTTTGGCAACAAAGAGATTAAGTGCATTTGGAGCTAAGGATTAATCAAAGTTGTCATGCCCTAGCCCCATCATTTTCCTTGGTAGCGGATGAAGCACTTTAGATATCAGATGATGCCCTAAAAGGGCACTGAAATGATTGGATTATGAAGGTATTTTTAGCACTATGGAAGACCAGGTGCTGGAGTATGATAGATGAAGTTTTTTGGGGGGTCAAAATCAACATGGCATGATAATGAATATTTGGTTAAATGGGTAAACTGGAACAAGCTCATCAGTCATGAAAATTGGCTCTAGCAATATTGAGGTTACGACATAGAGCTCCTTTTCCAGCATTTGGGCAACTGTTTTGGGATGAAAATTTGAGCCCTTAGCCACATCTGTATGGCATAGGTTTAGGATAGCAATGATGTATCCTCTAGGACTTACATAAGTAACAAACAAATCTCAGTCATCATCCTTACTATATGGGGTAGCTTTAGGTCAATGCATCAAAAGATCATTTCATACATCCACTTCAAGCTTTGATAATCTAGTGTTGATGACAATTTGTGAGGGCATCCTTGAGAGTCATTTGGACAGCATCATGCCCTAATTCCATATTAGATTTTAAATATCATTTGATTGATGCATATTAAAGTTGGCGGACTGTGAGTAAGCCCTTGCCACTCCCAACACTTTGTGGCAACCCTGTAACCATAACTCTGAGGTACCAACAAACAAAGGATTTTTCTCAGAGCATGATTATAATACATTTAGGGCATATCACAGTCCTCTTACACTCATATTTTGATGCAATTGTAGGCCTTTGAGGACATTTTCTAGCAGCAATAGGATTGGAGACATAATGTGAACCCTATCTCAGCCACCCTTGAAGCATACAATTGGTTGTGGAGTAAAGTGTTATACTGAAGACTTCTTGTGCCGTATCATGATCACATTTTTAGACCTCATATGACAACTACCTGATGTAAAATATTTGAAACAATAATGAATGTTATACTACCATATTCTAGCAAGTGGTAACAGATAAATGGCTTCCCAAAGATCCCCTCTTAAATATATTCAAGCCTTTATTCCATTTGAACCATTTATTCTCTTGTGTTTGGAGGAATGAAGTCATGGTTGGAAAAGGACATAGTACCATTTTTTAAACTTGGAAACATTGTTTCCTTTCTCAAGTTTTGATTGCCAAAATTCATATTCTAGGGAAGCAAGCCAAGCCCTAATTTGTTGTAATAATTGAAGGGGAAAATTGAAATCCTTCATAGAGTTCAAACCATGGCAATGGCTTTAAAGAACTCAAAAAGAAAGAATATTCCAAAAAAAAGTTATGGTTTCCTATAAGCATTGAAGAGGAAAATTGAAATCCTTCACAAAGTTCAAAACATGCCAAGAACTTTAAGGAACTCGGAAAGAAAGAAATTATATTGTTGTCCACAAATGACTAAACTCAAAAGCACATTAAGCAAGAATGTCAATTCAGAAATGCCTAATATATCTCTGGAATTTGTAGGTTATATGAGAAATTAAAAAAGAATGGACTGTGCTAGTACAATACGAATGTTATTACCTCTTGGAGTTATGCTATTCTTGGGACACTTCATAATTGGCTTCTAGTCAGAGTAGATCCAGTAACCCTGCACATTTTATACATTTCTACAAAACATCAATGAATTAATGTTGCGAAACAAAGTAGCATTCATGAAATCTTTTAATCCATCCACTGACAAAAAGTGATATATGGGATTGTATTCTATAATATCGGAATCTAGTGTAGAAGGAAAGAATTCAATGCATGGAAATATAAAATATTTTCATGTTTAAAGGAAACTTCCATGAGTTGGCCAGAAAATCGTGGCTCAATATTTTTAAACAGTTAAAACAAAAATATCAAATCAATTATAATAAATTGTGAGTATCACATTGAAAGGAAGATTCCCTCAGCTAACTAGTAAAATTTATTTCAACAAATTACCCCATAATTGCTGGCAAATTTTCTTTGAAATGATTCATTTTAAACTTAACAGAAGGCCCTAAAGAGGTTAGCACCATAACTACACGATTTGCATAGGGAAACGACGCCTCTTAGTGAATCACAAATTATAAGTGTTTTCATTTCACTAAGCTGCAGGAATGAGTCTCTAATCTTATTTAAATCAACGAGAATTTTCACATGGCCTTAAACTTTCCCTAGGTTAAGCAATTATGAAGTAGGATAATTGACATAACATGATATCATCTTGACACACAAGCTCATTAGCATATCACCAATCAAACACAAATCCATTGGCATGCTCCATCTTTCCCTACTCACAGCAGCACACCCTCCTCTTTGCAAACACACCCTCATCCCTCATTACAAATCCATTTGTAATGCCCTCCTCTTTGCAGATGCACCCTCTGCATCTTCCCTGCTCACAACAATATCCAGCGCGTTGGTAGATGTTGCATTGTCATCATTCAGGCCTCCATTTCCTATCCTAGACTGCTTGCTATGGCGTTTTTATGTTCATTTCGACCTAAATGATGAATACATCTTCATTGAAAATTCCCACTTGCCAATGACCTACCATTATACACATTTCTTTGAATGCATGATCCATTGCTTGGAGAGTCGATCTCCTTATGGTTAGGGTTTAAAAATAGCCCTTATATTTTTGTTGTTATATTTTTTAGATTTTGATTTTCCCTCTTTTTTTTATTTAATGGGATTCAAAAGGGGGCAGGGCTTTAGGGTATATAGCATATGAGGAAAATGTAACGGGATAAGAATTTAGGAATTTGTATTTTATTATTGTTTTTTAATGGGATTCAAAAGGGGGCACGACTGTAGGGAATAAATCATAGGAGGAAAAAGGGAATGAGATAGGAATTTAGGAAAATTTGTATTATTATTATTATTTTAAATCGAGGGAAGAGGTGAAAGGGAAATTTAATTGAATAAGGGGGGAGAGATTAAAAAGATATTAAGGTAGGGATAAACAAAGTAATAAATACCATGGATTTTTTTAATCGAATGCGAAGGGAAAAAAAGGAACGGTAGTAAGGAAAAACATGGGCGAGTATTATATTCTTTTCAAAATTGGAAGACATTAGCATTTTTTAGCAAAGAGACACCTGGGAGGGGGGGGTACTTTAACTTTTTGAGCTTAGGTGCAAGGAGAACAATGACAAAATGATGCATTGAACAAATTTATGGACAACACGAAATCGACATATTTCAACTAACATGACACAAAGACTTTAACTTGTCAAAATTTCAACCGAGTGCCAAGAGGGCCAAACAAAGACAGTTTTTTTCAAATGAGATATTAGCATGACTAGTGTGACGACCTGAACACAATGACACTGATTTTGTAGCATGATGACATAACTAACAAGAAACGACAAGTTGCAAACTTGACTCGACCATGACATGACAACGCATGAGATGAAACCTGCAGGCAAGTGTGCCGAAGGGAGCATATGGAAGTGAAAATGGAAAAACGAGATATAGACATGACAAGCACATTTTCATGGATATGACAGTGAAGATGGAATGGATATGCGACAAAATTTAATAGGTTTGCCTCTAAATTCATGTTCTGACACTTCAGAATCATACCAATGTTGAGAATCAACACATCCCAAGCTCCTATTGCATTGTCACAGGTTAGGAAATATTCAACCACAATATAATTTGAATTTGAAGCTTAGGTCCAACTAATCCATACTTATTAGGAACCCATGCTTAGGAGGTCTAGACTGGCTTCTTATGAATTTCAAATCATAACAGTTCACGGGCTCACTATTTCACTCAAATTGTCATCGCGATCATCCTCGTCAACGTAGGTACTAGGAGCATCTCAACTATAATCAATTTGAAAGCAGGGACATGTTGTATATATAGAGTACGGGCATGCAAACTAATATTGTTCCCCCCCCCCCCCCCCCCCCCCCCGACCCGGGGTTCCATTAAAAGTGCTTGAGGTAGACATTGTTTAAGAACACTAAAATGACTATACCATTAAAACTCAATTACATATAGGTAAGAAATACTATTAATTCATACTCATGTAGTTGTTATCTAGTCGTATTTTTATCTCGTGACTAAATTAGTTGTTTATTTCAGTCATTTTTAGTTGCGATCACTTAAAATTGCTCAAATTTGGTAGTATTTCACTTTAAAACACTATTGTGACAAACTTTTTTGGTGGTTTAGTCATTAATTACCTATGGTGACCAACGTTTTTGGTCGCTTGGTCACTAATTACCCATTTCTACTAGTGTATATAGACCATTGAATTGATTGCTTCCTCTCCTGGAGGTTCTTAAACAAAATTCCTTGTTGTTACTGAACCAACCTAATCCACAACTTCAACAAATATTGCGACTCTAGTAGCTACCTCTGCCTTAGATGATGTTGGTGTCTCTTGTATTGAACTTGGTCTAGCTATCTATTTACCATGCTTTATTACTGGAGCATCTTATTTACGCCACACTCCCTTCTAGTTATGGATCTGCGCTTGGAGGATTTGTGACTAGCATTGGTATAGAGTTCACTGCTTCAACCATTTGGTCAATTTCTTCTGGATCAATGGGCTTATCTACTTCTGGAACACCTTTGGGCACATCATATGTAATCATGATTGAGACTGGACCGAGCATACTCAAACTGTTCCTGTAGTTTTATCCCTATCCTTCTATTCTTTCCAACCTTACCCTTATTTTTTCAAGTGAACACCTATTTATCAACTAGTACATTCAATCCATTGAGCTACCCACTTTATTTGATTGACAAACTATTAGCGAATTATTTAGGCTAGAATACTTTTTGTGCTAGGTTGTTAATGCATTCCTTGTTAGCTATTGAATCCGTTATGGGCGGGATATGGAAGGGGGTCTCCCATTTCTTCAACTCTATAAAGAACTAATCGAGGTGCATTATTGCTGGTGCAATACATGCATAGGTGCAGCTTGGTGCAGGATCCAAGACTTTGTAGAGAAGGTAACTTCATTACAAACTAGTCTTTTAAAAAAAATTACTTACTTAACTTTTGAAAGCAACAAAGACAATGCCACAATCGGCCCAATATTCCTTTTTGGTCAAAATTGTCATTGCGGCAGTGCAACGACTAATGCAGAATTTGAGTAGAATTCATTGTTGAAAGGCAAGGGGAAGAGGACGAGGATGGGGATTGGGATAGGGAAGGTATGGGGAGCATATATAAAAGAACCATGGTTGTGCTTCCCACTATAAGAGAAATACACAGAGTGAAATCTACCTATAACAACTTTTCCTTTCCTCCTTTAGATGAAACAAAATCTATACCGTTATGTTCACTCATCCCCATCTGCCCCAAAAACTAAAACTCCAAGGTTGTATAACCTAACATGTTATTCTTGCATGATCATACTAGAACGCATATCATTTGACACATATCTGTCTTGGGAGAATCAAAGACATGACATAAGATCCACTTTCTTGTTTAAATTTGATAATGCATCTAGACCTTTATGAAGAACGTACAAGGATGTGAGAAAACACATTATACGTTTAGCTAGATTGCAGTCAACTTATCATATAATTTTGAAGCAAAATAACATATTATTTGCAACAATGACATCATTAGGTGGATAACAACTTACATGCTTCTCAATATTGCAAGTGAAGGTGAAATTCTCCCCAACATAGACATTGAAGAGACAGAATAGAGCCACCAACACCCCAATCTACTGCAAATAATTGTCATATTCAATGTTCAAACCCAGATAACTATTTGAGCATCTCGTTTAGACATTCTTTCAAACACTTGGCATGCATTCTACCTTTACCAAGCTTGCGTTTGCATATTTTATTTTCCATTTAGATATTATTTCAAATACTTCGCATGCATTCTATAAAATATTTCGTTTATGGATTCCAAAAATAGATACCAAATCAGCAGTCCACACAAAGAATTTTTCTAAGCACAAACAATGTTATTCGATCGTGAATAAATTTTAGGTAAGGAATTGAACTCACCATTACTTTGGGGTATAGATTCCATGGATTTGGGTTGGGGTTGGGGTTGCTTCTCGACAGATTAGAAGGCATAACTTTTTTTATGCAAATGATGATCTGAAAGAGCCGAGAGTATTTGAGCTCTCAAGCGGGCCAAGCTTTGAAGAAGCTCTACATTCTTCTAATTGAGGCTCTAAGTTTGTTTTCTCAACCCTACATTGCCTTCCTCTTCAGGATTCCTCGATGGTCCAAAGAAAATAATTTATTTCTCCTCTTTTTTTCTTAAAAAATTGGGGCAATCTAGGTTCGTTGTCTTTTTTATTTTTTTAATTAAATCAAAATTTCAATAAAATGTGGAAAATAGTTTCCCCCTCTTTTTAGTAAAAAACTAGGGTGGTCACCATTCATTCTCTTTTTAATTATTTTAAACTAAAGCAAATTTTTTTAAACGGTGGAAGAATTTATTTTCCCTCTTTTTATTAAAAAAACTAGGGTGCTCCACGCTGGCTCTTTTTTAATTTTTTTTAATTAAATAAAAGTTTTTCTTAAATTTGGAAGTGCACCTATCCCGAATAAATTATCAAAAACCTCTATGGCCTCTCAAACTGACCTCTTCCTGTGCCAAAGCCTCACAATTTCCCACCAAAATGGACTGGTTCACAAGCACTAGTTGATGACTGGATTCAAAATTTCATGGTTAGAGTTTAATGAAGAGCAAATGAATTGAATTCAATTGTGTTTCGTTGTATTTGTTTTTTTTGTGTTTATGTTTTTTTTGTATTTGTTAATATTAATATATTACATATATAATAACTATATTATCTTAATATTATGTATTATATTATCATAATATATCATATTAACATATTAACTACATATAATCTATATATTAACTTATATGTAACATATGATATAGAAGAATTATATTAATATATATAATTGTAATATATTAATATTACATATTAACTATAATAACTATATTATATTGAGTTGAGGCTTCAAGTTCTGACTATATTAGTTATACGTATAATATACTAATGTCTTTGTATATGAACGGTCCCCTAATGATCTATTCCAAATAATGTTGCCATGGAGCTAGGTTGGGTATCCACGATATATACATCAATTTGAATACTAAAGCATGATGGGCTAACACATTTGTGGAGGATAGTAAAAAAATGAATTCAACATTGAAAATATTAATCACGAACATGATAAAGTAGGCCAAAATTACTACACCACTAAAACTCAATTTATACATTTAAGTAAAAAATACTACTAATTTGTATTCACATAGTTCTTACCTAGTCGTATTTGTTTATCCATAACTAAATTAGTAGTTTAATTTAGTCATTTTTAGCTATGTCACTTAAAATTGCTCAAATTTGGAAGTATTTAGCTTATAAAAATTGTCATGACTAATTTTTTTGGTCGCGTAGTCACAAATTTGTCATTTTATACTAGTGAGAGGTATCCCTTCCTATAATTTCTTCAATTCATCAATCAATGGTTGTAGGTAAATATTTGTATTATTCACTTACCTTCTACTAGGGATTATAAGAGTCAACATAAGATGTTCATTCTTCACAGACAACCATGGGGGAATATTGTTACTGATCACTATTACTCACCAAATTGAATAGTTGGTGGTTTGGAGGGTATACAAGTTAAATCCGTCCATTGCTATGCTCAATCAAAGGCTGCATACTTCATCATTGAATTTATACGGCCATGTATCCTCTATATGCTTCATGGATATTGAATCTATTGGATTCTCATAACTCCTGGTGCACTTTTGTGTGAGGCATCATACCCCTGCAAAATGGCTAATTCTTTGCAATGAAAGAGCATTTGAATCATTGGGATTATAGGCATGTTCCATAATATTTGATAAGGAGGACCATGTGCTTTACCCTTGTTTTTTATTTATGGTACATGTCATGCCCACATTCTGGACATGTCTCTTTATTTGCATATTCACCTCTATATAGAATACAATCATTCAGACATGCATGATATGATATGTACGCAACACCCACTCTTTTCAACATTTGCTTTGCCTCTTCGCAACTACTACGTAAGACATTATTACTGGGAAGTACCTTATCTTTCAACAACCTGCAATTAGTGGGTAAAATAATTGAACATTGCCATAAATCATTTTTAAAATTGACCATTTTCGATGTTGATTGTGTGACAAGAATCCTAAAAATTTAGGGGACTTAATGGTTAGTTACTTCAAAACTGTTGATAAACATGAGTTTGACATACCATACATTGCTTCCAAGTTTTACAGTAACATGGTTGTCCCTATTTGAGTAGACTTTGATAGGCCATGATAAATAAGAGGGGTGGTGGATAGAAATTTCAGGTTTTCAAAGAAGGTAACAATGATATGAGCATCATCCCCTAGCTCATCTTGTTGGAATGCATCTAATAACATTCCCTCCATTGTATTTGTATCACGTAAGAAAGCATCCATACCAACCTCTATTTCATTGCCTTCGTTGCCAACATGTGAAGAATTTGTGTTACTATATACATTTTGAATTGTTGACTCAAGTGTGAAATTCTCTCACACAGATGGATCTCCAGAAGTAAAACAATCCTCACAATGTTTAACACGGATCTATAAAAAAATCGGGAAGAATAGCATAAAGAAAAGATAGTTATGAGTGTAAAAACTTTACATGTTATTCATCCACGAGATGTGGGATTTAAATAATATTACATGCAAGAAAATTTGTGAGCCTATGGTGGCATTTGAATTCCATTGAAGAGGCGGGCTTAGTTAGCATTGGATCCATCTCCCAACAAGTACTAGTGGCAACTAACGATGTATGGCTAGTTTTAACTGAAGGTGGTTGGCGCATGATTGAGCCACTAGGAGTGAAATTAGGGAAGGAGAACCAAAGGAGGAACATTAGGTGACTTGTGGTGGTCAAAAGGGGCGCTCCTACACTCAATCTCAATGAAACATTCCATCCTTGTCCTACTTAGCATTATTTACCTTTTCCTAGTAGTTGGTGATGTTATTTCCCCCCTAGTGGTGTGTAGATGTCATCTAGGACCCATTAGCCACCTAATGCACCCTACATGCATGATTTTAGGACCACCAGAGTCAGTTCCCTACATTTTAGGAGCTAACTCGGTGATTTAGTTCAGTCCAACTGAGTTACACCTGAGTTCCTAACTCTAACTGGGGGTTTGAATTCCGATCACCACTGATTGTGATCTAATGAGCCCTTTTCTGATTGATTTGCATGACAAACTCACATTTGCACCCTCCTTGGTCAGTTAACTGACAATAGCTTCAGTTAACTGATTCTTTGTTGAGTTAATTTGAGTTTGGGACTTCTAGAGCACTCCAGTGGTGACAATTCCTATGCTATATTGACATCGATTCGAATTCTCCTATGATAATAGAAATATCTCTATTGTAACATATATGTTGACTATACTAATTAATCAATCATAACACACATTTATTTTTCCATCTGAGTTCCAATGCATGAATAATTTTACTACTCATTTCTCTACAATTTTCATTCTAATTCATCTTTTCTACTCATTCTTTTCAGTGTGAGGTATTCTCAGCTCTATGATCTGTTTTGTTCTAGAATTTCACATGGTATCAGAGCATGTTAGGGGAGCGTGTTGCATCCAGTAATGCACCAGAAGTAGAGGAGTTTCCACAAACGTATGTGGGAAAGGCATCTTGATAGCCTCGGCTCTGCCCAGGAAATATTTCCTAGTGTGAAGCACTCTTGAAAGTGCCTATTGTCAAATTGAAGAGCTTTATAGAGTCAGTAACTGATTTTATCTCCAAATTTGAGTTTTTTTGCAGGATTTTGAAGGTTTTTCAATGCAGCAGTTTCAGTTTGTATTCACTCCAGCAGTTTCACATGGAGAATTCGAATGTTCCTTTGTCTGCAAGGATCCTGACACCCTTCAGTTATCTTGATTGGAGGGATGATATGCAGATGGTGCTGCACAACAAAATTATGTACAAGGTCACAATGGGAAAGGAGGTCGAACCTCAGGTAGCTATTGAGAAGGTTGAGTACATGAACAAATTAGATGAATTATTTGGTTTCATGTGTATTCATATTTCGAGAGATTTGCTCTTCCACCTTGAAGGATTGAAGACTCCAAGAGAGTTTTGGTTGAAGCTTGAGACTCTCTTCGACAAGCAAGATGAGTTGAGAGGCCATATTATAGAGAATGAATTAATTGCTCTTCAACCTAGCAGTTTCGAAACCATAAAGCAGTTCTTTTCCAAATTAAAATCCTTGGTTATGCAATGCAAACAATGTGGCATTGAGAAGAAGGATGAGCAGCTAGTGCTATCCATCCTAAACAAGATTGGTCCGGAATTTTCAATACATGTTTCTATCTTCCATTCTGGGAGATTTTCAATCCCCAACTGGAAAATTCCTTCCTTAGATGCATTCACTGAATCTCTCATCCAAGAACAAGACAAACTGATTCAGATGGGCGCCTTCAAGGCCTCCAAAAATTAAGCTCTTATGGTTGGAGAGTCAAAAAGTGCGAATGCTAAAGGAAAGTAGAAAGGGAAAAAAAGAAGAAGCAATTTGAATCCAAGCAGAAGGAGAAATCTAATCCATCAGAAGGATCCTCAAGCTCCAAGAAGGATAAGCAAAATAAATTTGAGAATACCAAGTGTACATACTACAAGAAAGGAAACCATCCATAATGCTCTTGCATGAAGAAGAAGATAGATCAAATGACCAAACTCCTTGAAAAACACAATATTTCCCTCCCAAAAGGCGCAATGAAGACTGATTCTGGAAGCCAGACAAATGATCATGAGAGATGCCATGCACTAAAGGCTGGATTCTCATAATCACAAACCTTCCTCGTAGATTTTGGAGCCTCCAACCACATGGTTTCCTCCAGAGAATAATTTTATTCTCTAGATCTTACCGATGGTCCTAGTATTCACATGGGAGATGATTCTCAGATCTCTGCTAAAGGGAAAGGCACAAGATAACTGGATCATGGAAAGTTCAGTAATGTTCTGTATGTGCCTTCTTTGGTAGCAAACTTGTTGTTTGTTTACCATATGACACACACTGGTTCACCAAAGAAAGTTGTTTTTGGACTTGACACAGTTGAGATTTCAAAGATCTCATCTGGGAAGCTAAAAGCTAAAAGTGTTGCAAACCACATCTCAAAGGCATATGAGTTCTCACATTTTTTGCCATATTCACATCAAAGTGATCTCTTGACTCATGCAAATGAGCCAAGCAGACTCTGGCATGAAAGATTCAAACACCTAAACTTCAAGTACTTACAACAGTTGCACAGGGAAGAGATGGTTGAAGGATTTCCCGACATAAATTTCTCTAAAGGGATATGCAAAGGTTGCTTGGTAGGGAAGCATCCAGAGCAAAAGTATGATGTTGGGAAGTAAAGGAGAGCTTCCTCCACACTTGATACGATACACAGTGATGTCTCAGGATCGATGCCCACAGCTTCTATGAATGGATACATATACCTTCTGACCTTCATAGATGATTACTCTAGGTTCTATTGGATCTATTTTCTTAAGCAGAAGTATGAGGTATTTTAGACTTTCAAAGTTTTCAAGGCCTTGGTTGAGAAAACTGTCGGGAAGAAGATCAAAGCAATCAGATATGAAAATGGAGGGGAGTACATCATGAAGGAGTTGCAGCAGTTTTGTGCTTATGAGGGTAGACAAATGTAGCATTCAATCCCATACACACCACAACAAAATCATGTAGCTGAGAGGAAGAATAGGTCATTGAAAGAAATGGAAACCTGTATGCTTGAAGCAAGGAATCTTCCACCATATCTTTGGGCAGAAGCAGTGAACTATTCTACATACATTCAGAATAGGTTACCCCACAAATCTATGGATGGGGTCACTCCATTTGAAGCATTAAAGGGACACAAACATGATGTCTCTCATCTTAGGGTTTTTGGATCCAAGGCATGGGCCAAAATCCCATCTGACAAAAGAAAAGCTCTTCAACCCCAAACTAGCGAATGCATTCTGCTGGTATATGCAAAAGATGAAAAAGCATACAAGCTGATGGATATTGCAACAAATATGCTTCATTGAAAGAAGTGCCAAGTTCGATGAAGATCCATTGCAAGATCTACATCAAGTTGAAGAACAAGGTAGCTGCCTACTCCATTTGAACCTGATGATGATTAGGATGGTGTCTATTCTAATGAGATCCAAGTTGAATCAGATCTTGATGTTGATAATGAAGATGAGGCAGATCTAGATCCAGAACCAGCACCTGCTCCCAATCCATGGCCTAGGCCAAAATGGGCTCACAAACTCCTTGAAGATGTTGGGAGCGTAGTTGGGGATCCATCTGACCATAGGAGAACCAAATCTCAGTGTCAAGTTGCAAACCTTGCACTATGTAATACAGGTCCACTTCTCTTATAGAGGTGTTACATGATGACGGGGTCTGATCTACAATCCTTCAAAGAGACTTTCCATGATCCAAGATGGCAGACTAAGGTTCACATGCACTACATCAGGGAACTACTATACAACGGGACCAACACACTACATTATTGTCCTACAGAGGAGCATACTGCAGACATTTTTACCAAGTTTTTGCACATGTGAAAGCTGCTTGAATTCCATGTTGTTCATTTTTTAGGGGGGGTATTTTTCCCATAAGGTTTTTCCCCATTTCCTTAGTTTCTGAACAGTTCTTTTTATCATTTATTCGATTGTATGGGTGACCTTTGGTCTCAGTAACGAGGGCCTAGGATGTCCAAGTTTGGATTAAGGGGGGGTGTTAGGATAATTAATACTCCATCCTTGTCCTACTTAGATATATTTACCTTTTCCTAGTACTTAATGATGTTGTGTCCCTCCTAGTGGTGTGCATATGTCATCTAGGACCCATTAGCCACCTAATGTGCCCTGCATGCATGATTTTAGGACCACTAGAGTCAGTTCCCTACATTCTAGGAGCTAACTCATTGATTCAGTTCAGTCTAACTGAGTTACACCTGAGTTTCTGACTCTAACTGGGGGTTTGAGCTCCGATCACCACTGGTTGTGATCTAATGCGCCCTTTTCAGATTGATTTGCATGAAAAACTCACATTTGCGCCCTCCTTGGTCAGTTAACTAACAGTAGCTTCAGTTAACTAAGTTTTGGTTGAGTTGAGTTGAGTTTGGGACTTCTGGAGCACTCCAGTGGTGACAATTCCTATGTTAGACTGACATGGATTCGAATTCTCCTAGGATAATCGAGTTATCTCTATTGTAACATATATGTTGACTATACTGATTGATCAATCATAACACACATTTATGTTTCCATCTGAATTCCAATGCATGAATAATTTTACTGCTCATTTCACTACAATTTTCACTGTAATTCATCTTTTCTGCTCATTCTTTTCACTGTGAGGTATTCTCAGCTCTATGATATGTTGTGTTCTAGAATTTCACATAAACTTGGTAGAAGGGTCAATTAACTAGGCAATCAAGGGGACAAGGTGCCTTAATTCAAGGAATTGGCACTACTAACTCCTAAAATCATACATGAGGGCGCATTAACACTCAAGTGATGTGTATAAGGCACTCTGAGTGGATAAGGAGGCTAATGATGATCAAAATTAAGCACTAGGGGGATAAAAACAATATCTAGGTGCTATGAGACTCAATTACCAATGCATGGAATGCATGACTGATGCATGGAATGCATGCATGCATTGAAAATCAAGGTCTAGATGCATAGAATGTTCCAGCACCTCCCCCCTTAATCTTGACTTGTAAAAAATAAATCAAATTAGGGCACAACAACTAAGGCTAAGGTCACGGTTTACAAAATTTATTTGTCCTTATTAACTGAGGAAAGAAGGAAAACCCAGTGGGAACAAAACCTCCCCTCAAAAAGGACATGACAGAGAGAAAAAGGTCTTCATGATGTCTTCTTCTTCACTTGAATGAGATGAATATACTACTTCTTGGTGAGAGACTTGATGAAGATGTTGTAGATGCCTTGATCATTCACAAATTTTTCAATGCAATGTAGACAAAAAAAATTGTAGGAGCCCCTGTGAACTCAACTTCTACTGATGGAGGAGCATCAAATGAATGCTTATTTATGTGAACACATACATAATCAGATCTGATAACATAATCAAAGATGGAAAAGAAATCTGTGCTATCATCTCCTAACCAAAAAACACCAATGAAGTCAACGGGATTAGGAACTTGTGCAACTGCAAAATTGACAATGTAGCCATGCACTTCCTTTCTGAACTGATTGATCAACTTATTAATTTCACAATGGAGCTTATGCAACTCTGTATCAGCAAAATAAGGATCATATGCAGCAACAAACATCAAAGGTGAAGTGTTTCCATCATCAAATAGGATATCAGAAGGAAAACTAGGTGCAGCAGAATTATATTGATTGTTGAGTGAACCTGCGGGGTCTTTATATTGTGTAACCTTGAACTTGGAACCAAACGAGGTGATATCAGGTCCAAATATGTGGAATATCAGTCAAAATAGAGCCAATATAATGGTATCACAACCACTGAAAGATATTAAAGACTGTAATGCAACTGAAATAAGTGACAGTTTCGAAAACCATGGGTTTGTCAACTGGCGCATTTGGGGTTGAGGAGTCTTTTCTTAATCTAATGGTGGAAAGGATAAATGTGTGGGCCATACAACCTGCTTATCAAATTTTGAATTAGAATCAAATATCTGATGGGAATGATTTGAATAGGATTGGAAGGAGTTTCTAGAAGGCAGGTCAGAGACATGTGAAAAAACACAAGGATTGAGAGGTGGTTCTGGTGGTCTGACTGGAGATTCTTCCAAGGAAGGGATGGAGATTTCTAATTATGATATATCATAATGTGCATATAAATTATAAATATTAGAAGCATAAAAAGTTGTTTTGACTCGAGCACTCAAAGCATAAAAATGATTACCTTGGTGAGTAGCATTGAGACAATGTTCTAGGTGAGCAGCAGGCTTTTTTGGTTATATCTTTCTTGTGAAATCAGGAGCATTAATGTTATGCTTCTCAAGCAATTGAGTCAAGATGTCCAATTTCTTCTTCATACAATATTTCTCAGAATGGAAACCTTTTCTACAATAAGAGCACTTGGATCCTCCTTTCTTGTTCTTCTTCTTGGAATTGGAACCTTCAACGATTGAATTAGAACCCTCATCATCTGACATCTTCTTATCTTTGGAATGCTTCTTCCCTTTGGATTTCTTAGAATCACTTGCAACAAGCGCTTGGTCCTTTGAAGTCTTGATTGTACCCATTTGAACCAATTTGTCTTCCTCCTAGGTGAGGGCCTCCATGAAATCTGCCAAGGAAGGCATCTTTCAATTTTTCACTGCCAACTTGGTTGCATGAAAAGTAGAAACAAAGACTGAATAGTCCGAGCCCAACTTTGAAAGTATGGACAAAACTAATTGCTTCTCCTTCTTATCAATTCCACATTGCTTGAGCTGGAGCACCAAGGATTTGAACTTTGTGAAGAAGTCCTATAGGGAGTCGAAACTACTAGGGCTCAGAGTAAGCAGCTCATTTTCCAACTGATGGCCTCTCATCTCATTTGTCTTTCCAAACAGAGTTTCAAATTTGTTCCAAACTTGATTTAGAGTGGTCAAACCGTCGAGGTGAAAAAGTAGATCTCTACAAGTACTGAGGCAAAGCAACCCATACGCTTCATCCATTATGTTATACCACTTGTACTTCTCAACTGCTGAGTTTGGTTCATTCTCAGTGCCCATGGGAACTCTGTAAATCCCTTTGCTTCTCAAAGGAATCACAATCTCCGCATCCAATCGAAGTAATTGAAAGGAGTGAGGAGAATATGTTGGGACTACTCCATATTCAACAATTGCACTCCTAATGAGCCTGGGACTTGTAACCTGCAATAAAACACTCTTGAAAAAAGGTCTAATATTAGCTCACTCAATCTCTACTTCGACACTGAGCACTTTCGGGAGTCCGTCTCACCCGGGTAGACTCCAAAGGATTTAATGGCTTCAATGCAATGGCCCCAAGGAATTATGTGGAAACTCTGCAGCTTCTAGTGCATCAATGGAAGTATCTGAGATAAACTAGATAGCTAGTATGCTCTTATACCATGTGAAATTCTCTCAAACAAATGGATCTCCAGCAGTAAAACAATCCTCACACTGTTTAACACATAACTACAGAAAAATTGAGAAGAATAGCATAAAGAAAAGATAGTTCCGAGTGTAAAAAATTTCCATGTTATTCATCAATGAGATATGGGCATTTAAATAACATTGCATGCAAGAAAATTTGTGAGCCTATGATGGCATTCAAATTCCACTGAAGAGACGGGCTTAGTTAACATTGGATCCATCTCCCGACAAGTACTAGTGGCAACTAATGATGAATGGCCAGTTAACTAAAGGTGGTTGGCATATGATTGAGCCATTAGGGGTGAAATTAGGGAAGGAGAACCCAAGGAGGCGCATTAGGTGACTTGTGGTGGTCAAGAGGGGCGCTCCTACACTCAATCTCAGCAAAACTAGGTAGAAGGGTCAGTTAACTAGGCAATCAAGGGGACAAGGCACCTTAATTCAAGGAATTGACACTTCTAACTCCTAAAATCATGCATGAGGGTGAATTAACACTCAAGTGAAGTGGATAAGGAGCTCTAAGTGGATAAGAAGGCTAATGATGACCAAAATTAAGCACTAATGGGTTAAAAACACAGTCTAGGTGTTAGGAGACTCAATTACCAATGCATGGAATGCGTGCATGCATGGAAAATCAAGGTCTATATGGATAGAATGTTCCAACATCAAGATGTATTGGGAATTGAATAGGAGGTTGATTCAACAATGGTTGGTATGATGCCTCTCCAAATTGTGCTCGTTTTGCATCATTCTCTCGATTTGACATCAAAGTGGGGTGCAATGGAAGATGGTATATAAGTCCCTCATCATCAGAATTATGATTTCAAAAATATTGACTAATACATCAATGATATTAATAAACACAATGCAATTAGTTTGTTGAAACATCATACCAAACAATCATTAAATTATTTTCAATAGTACATGTGCAACCAACCACTTTACAAATCAAAACGTCAAATTGAGCAATACATTTACATTAACTCCATTGAAAATAAAAATAAAAACAATTAATTAATGATATTTTTCTTGCGCCCCAAGGTGAATTCTAAAGATAGTCCCAATGTGAGGCATATTTGACAGGAAACTAGTGGTATACGAAAGTTATAGTCTATTAACAATTTGCCAACATGAGACAAACTACATATTGCATGCACAACAACAAATCTGAATGTTTTCCTTTTCATAAAGAACTCCTTGTCACTGAAATGTTCCTTGAATGAACAATTTGCACTGAATAATTAGCACCTATATCTATTTATGAACCTTGCAATGTCCCCACGAGTGCATGGATGACCCTCGATATATAACAAGTTCTTCCTATTATGATTTCCAGATGCATAACCATTCATGCATATACTATACATGGAAATGCTATGTTTGTAATTAACAGTATTCAAGTAATTAGACCAATAATAAAGAGGACCACAAAATGGCATAAGTGCTATTGACTATTTTGGAGGAACGAATACATATGAAAGGATAAACAACGCAAGGTTTACAACATCTATTTTAGACTTGGCAAACATATAACTATTACCACAAAGGAGAATTCATTTCCAACATCGAGCACGGGTGGAGAAGATGGTTAAGCGACGTACAAAGCATGGTTGTAAGAGGCTTGGTATTTACTTTGTAAATGAATAGGAATAAAGAAGTCATCACTACCCTCCATCAATAGAACTAAGTTTGGTGAGTACTTGGACATTTTTGCTCTCAGGTCATACAACATTTTAGATCTCCTAGTAGAGATGTTTTGAGTGGTATTGATATCATACTTTGGATCTCTGGAACTCTCACCTGACTCAACAAAAGGAGACATGTTGGTCAATTTAGGATGAAACATAGTTTTTTTGGCTTCCAAATTCTAAAAAAATGAGCATATATAAGTGTTCCTACGTGTCTTTTATATATCGCCTATTGGATGTTTTACCGCGGTGGAAGGTATTAGATCGTCAACATTGAGTAGTCGATCATTAATATAATGGGTTAGTGTAATACGTAAAGGGTTCTCCTTCAACCCTTTACATTTTGAACAACCACATACTACTAGGGTGTCATAAAAGAGATCCAGTTCAAAATGAAGTACCATCAACTCATGATTATGGCTTTAAAATGGCATGTTGCAATTAGTGTCGAAAAGCGATCTTCCATTTTCGTCAACCAAATACTTGCAGTATCTTGATCTTGATAAGAGATTGCAACTTTTTTTTGACTGGTGGAATGTCTTGTTCATATGAACTCAATCCCAAATTAGGATCCTGCAAAATTCAATGCATAATTATTCGCATGAATGTGTATAAATAACACAAATTCAATTAGTACATTGGATGTAGTTTGAGTGGTTGGGAGGAATGAATGTTACCCTCCCCACTAGGGTTCAATTCTTTGTAATTGACATGTTGATCTCTTAAATGAGCCTATAAGATTCTCTTGTTGTTGAACACCAACTGTAACGAAAATTCTCAACCACCCCATGTTCCCTCGTGGATTTCAGGGAGGTTTTTCGTAGACGTAGCGAGCACCAATCTCTGGTGCCATTGATCAAGATTGGTATCAATGGCCACCCACCTATTCCACTAGCTCAAAACAATTTTTTCAATTTGGAAGTTTTCCGGATTAGAGGACTACTCCAGATGGATATCAGTGGCCACCCACCTATTCCACGAGCTCAAGACTATTTTTCCAATTTGGCAGTTTTACAGATTTTTGTGTCCAAAACTTCTAGGGTCGTTTTGAGGCCCTAAATGACTTTTTTTACAATGCCATGATCTAGTTGTAGCCAAAGGCAAGACTGCACAAGCGAAATGTGTTCTTCTTGGCTTTACCTTTCCAATGAGCTATCGAACACACAGCCAAATGGAGATCGCATGCAAAATTTATGTCCTGAGAAGTTGACACCTCAACCAACCAGACCCGAAACATTTTTTACGAATCATATCTAAGTGTTAGGTTTTTTTATATTAGGGTTTTCTCCCTCGTGCTTATGATAAAAAGGCCCTTCAACCTCCTTTTGTAATCAACATGTGACGAATGAGCATAGCTTCCACATCTCTTCTCAGAGATATAGATACCACCATTCGAGCTGATTTTTATATTACAATTTGTTTTGTTTCATTCATTTATTAGAATCTAAGTTTATTGTGTCATTGTATTCCTTGCAATATATATGTGTATGTGGTTCTATATATACTCTTTCATTTCGTTCTCACATAAATTCATATCAATGGTATCAGAGCAATCTGTTCTTTGATTGTTTCTCGGTGCATGCCCCCAACGAGGTCACGGTATAGAGAGTTGGGTCTCTGATGGGCCTCTAAAATTGTCTCTTTTCCCCACTATATTTCACCATTTTGATATCACATTTAACCATAAATCATTACGTTCACTTTCTAATGCTTATATTTTCTTCTAAATTGTTAATTAAAAGCAAAGAAAGTGAATGACATGAATTCATAACATATATTTGGTAATGAGCTATTTTCTTGCATTTGGTGATATGTTTCCACATTTTGGATTAAGATCAAAGAGCTTGAGGTGTTGGTACCCATTCCACTACTCAATCCGGCACTTAAAAAGGTACTACTCCAAATAATCCTTTTGTCCAAAGACTAATGAATGCATCAAATCATTATATATATATATTATTACTCCAGCACACAATTCATTGGGCCATTATTCTATTGGGATTATTATCACAATACATTAGATGGGAAGGGAATAATTGTTATATCACTAATGTATTGTTGAAATAGTTCAATTTTCATAAAAGAATGTGCAAGCAATGTTTTATTAGCCGCCACTTAATGAAAGAGAAACCTGGAGAGATTTGATGAAAACATAACATTTACCTGGAGATTGGGAAATTTCTTATTACTTATTTTAGTAATCTTACTTCTTGGTAATTGTTCTTCTACTTATTTTCTTTTCTATTTGTAATATTAATTTTTATGTGCAAGATTAATAAAGAGAAGATGACAAAATATGAATGAATTTACTGGAGGAGGAAGGAATAAATCAAACAATTTACAATTTCAGGAATCTAGTAAGCCAGCAAGCAACAACTGCAAATTGTTCTAGGAATTTAATTGATTTATGAGATTTCAACAACCGTCCGACACTCAATCCGACATTCTCGTCATTAATCTAGGAGCCTGATTTCAGGCTTCATTTCTGAGCAATCCATGAGGAATCTAGAAAAATCGTTCGAAACCCACTTCCTAAATATGGTCATTCACCCCTAATCGCAGGATTGTTTTGGAATTGATTAACAGATTTGGAGAAAAACGTGCCCGAACAGACGCAATTTTTCTAGAATTAGGGTTGCAGTCGGTTTTGTAAAATCAATAATTTGTTGGACAATCCAGAGTTCTGGAGATTTGTTTTCTATTTTTTTCTCGGGAGATTGGCATGTATAAATAAATTTTTGGATCAAGAGATTGGTCAGTAGAGAGGAAAGAGCTATGCACTGAGGCAAACTTCTATGTTTTCTCATTCTGTTAATACATACTGATGCAGTTACAGAAGTTTTGTTCCTTCGTATGATCTGATATATTGTGAACTGAGAATGCATTCCTGGGTTAGGAGGCCCCCCTGCTCAGGCTGCAATGCATCATAGGTCATGGTAAGATAGTATAGATCATATAAGTTGAATTGGATTTAATTTCAGTTTTTTATTTCAAATTTCCATACCAACAATCATTTAATTATTAGTCTTGTCGCTTGAACTTGATTTGTTTAATTGATCACAAAAGTTAGATAACGCAGCCTTGTTTTCTGTACTTAAGCAGATTATGGAATTTGTTTTCTTAGATTATCTTTGCTTGCAATTTAATCTAGAAATGTGCAGAGTACAATCCTCCACTTGTATATAACATTTGTCTAATCATATAGTGTAAATATTTTAGCAAGCAAAATCTATACCGTTAAGTTCACTTGTTGAATGAATGGTTTACGAGTATTGAATCACCAAGTTTTGTTTGTTGAGTTCCACGTTGCCACACCAGAAGTTATTTTCCACTTATAAATCAACCTGGTTCAATAATGTGATCTCGTTTTCTTCAGATTGTAATTATTGTATTATGTGAGATTGTATTATTATGCAGCAAATTAAATTCATTTGTCATATTGGGCAGTTGCAGAAAGTATCTTATTCGAAGATTGATCATATCTCTCATGGCATTTCTCCAAGTTGTAATTTAGACTCATAGTGGTTTCATAATTACTCCTTTCATCCCAATTCCGTTGTATTCTCTTTTGGCGAAGTTTGGCTCATTATTTTGCAAGCAAATGTTATGTTGATGCATAAAACATTTTCTAGGAAATATTTTGAATGTCAACATTGAATTGGTTTGTTTTAAAGATGGAACATGTGGTCTATGAAGTCAACATGTGAATAACTTATTCCCAAAATTGTTTCATATGCTTTTCTTTGTACATATCTTTGTGTGTGACTTTAAGAAATATTATATTTTGTTATTTTGTAGATAAATATTTTGTGATGTATATTGAATTTTGTGAAGTATATGTATAGTTTATTTTGCAAAATACACATTTTGTAAATTATGTATATCGATTTGTGTGTACATGGAGGAATGAACTTTGGATGTAATAGTGTTTAGATAGGTTTGGATTAGTTATTCTTAATTTTGTTTGATACTTAGTTTCTACATTTGTGTTTGGATTCTTGTATTTTAATTTTTATAAAATAGACAACCACAAATGGATAAATTAATGACCTAACTCGTGAGATATGGTCACTCTAAAATGAGTTTCTTCCCTAGGTGCTAAGTTATCAATTATTTGCTTTTGTGTTTTCATTTTTAGAGTGTGTTTGGCGGCATTAAGGTAGATTAGGCTAGATTCCTTTGACCCTGCACATATGAGTGTCGGCACCTCGAAGCTTACGATCCCCAGTTGATAATTTAATGTCGAATTAATATTGCATATATTTTTCCTGACAATCTATAACTAGTTTCTCTTGGGGAGGACCACTCTCACTGCCCCAAGCTACCTCCCATGGTGGTAGAAAAGAGAAATGACGAAGCAGGATATCCTGTGCAGTTGTTGCTCGAGGAAGCCCTCGCGCGACAGAGGAACAAGATGATAGAAAATTTCGCCCAGATCCTTCGCCAGATGTCGGCAGCAATGGAGGGATCATCAAGCAGACACTTAAGAGGATCCACACCCTTCAAGGTACAATTTAAATATGATATTCCTTTGTTTGAAGGACAGATCGATGTCAATGCCCAAGATAAAAGGTTGAATCTGCTAGAAGGGTATTTCTTTATCCATAATTTTTCCGACAGGGAAAAGATCACCTTTGCACTCCTTAAGGTTGTCCCCCATGTCAAAAATTGGTGGGAAACTCATTATGAGAAAAACTCATAATAGGAGTCTGAAATTTTTGAGGTTGATCCCATTTGGGCCTCTTTTATAGATGTCGTTAAGGAATGATATTACCCTGTGGGAAACTATGATGATCGGTACACAAAATGGACCATTTTGCGTCAAGAGAGGGACCAAGTGGTGCCAGAGTACACCAAAAATTTTCATACCTCACGCACAAAGCTGGGTATCAAAGACTTCAAGCAGCACCTAGTTCTGAAATATCGCAGTGGACTACATCGGTACATACGAACATAGATGGAATTCCTGGACATCTTTTCATTGGGAGCTACTTATAAGTATGTTATCAAAATAGAGCAGAAATTTCAACAAGAGAATAAGCGAGAATTTGGACCTACAAATCCGTCGAAGAAGCAAGTCAAGGGAAACCCTAGCTCGCAGGATAAAGGACGGAGTAAGGACAATCGAACTCAAGATAACTAGTCCCAACCACAAGCACAAAAGGGTAACAAAATACAATGAAGGACACTAGAAAGTGGTGTGATTTGCACAAAATCCACTAGTGCAACACTTATGAATGGCGCTCAAAGCAGTCATTGGTGGCTGAGATCAAAGCTTCAGAATCAGATCCTAGTTTTGACTATGATTCGTAATCCAATGTCACAATCACAAACAAGGGGAATCAGGTCATTGATGCAGAAGATAGTGTCACCATCACTACCACACAGATTCAATTAGAGGAGCTATAAGGGTCTTAGGAAAATGAGCACCTATTCCAATCACAAATGTGGGTGAAGGGGATCCACCTACATTTTGTTGTTGAAAATGGCAGCCAAAAGAACCTAATCTCAACAGAAGTTATCAAGATATTGAAGTTGTTGACAATACCACACCCACATCCATACACCATTGGTTGGAGCCAACGATGAGGTATCAGTGTCAGTCATCAATGTCGTCTACCATATGGCATCAAGCCATTTAAATATGAGGTACCATGTGATATGACCCCACTTAAAGTCTGTGATGTTCTTTTAGGGCAACCATATATGTGGAAGCGTCATGATATATATGAGTCGCAGCCTCGTAGTGTCATTGTCACTTTGGGAGGATAGTTCTATTGGATACCAGAGACAATTACACCTATCTCAGTCTCTTTGACCTCAACCAAGCAATGCAGGAAGATAATCTCCCACATTGGAAAATTTTCCCTCTTCATAATTGCCTGTGAAGGCGAACATCAGATCACATAGACCTCCACAACCTCTGCACATGGTCCCTCTACTCAGTAGAAACAAGAAGAATGCAAAAACATTGTTACCTCACCTACCCTAGTACCTCTACTGTGTAAGGCCATGCATTCAAGGTGCTCCTCCAAAAATAAATCATCCACACTGTTTTAGACCAAGGATAATAAGGCAACTAAAATTGTTGAATAGATCCAATGCACCCATCAACAATAGCTAAAACCCTATCAAGTTGTCAAATAAAAATATCCTTTTTACTCAACCTAGCACACAGTTCGCCATATGATAAGGGACTCGACGCAATGGATACCATTGCTTCTTAAGGGGGGAGGATTGATATAGATGGGTATTGGTAGCCACCCCCCTATTCCATTGTTTCAAAACAACTTTTCTAGTTTGGAATTTTTCCAGGTCAAAGGACTACTCTGGACAAATATCGGTGGCGCCCACCTATTCCATGAGCTCGAGATAGTTTTCCAGTTTGGCATTTTTTACGGATTTTCGTGTACAAAACTTATGGGGCCATTTTGAGGCCCTAAACGACATTTTTTGGTGACTCAATAAAATAATAATAGCTAAAGGCAAGATGATATAGGAGATATGTGTGCTTCTCAACTATACCTTTCCAACGAGCTATCAAACTCCCTAAACGAAGATTGTATGCAAAATTTATGCCACCGAGAAGTTGACACCTCAACCAACCACCTTAGGACCCGCAAACATTTTTACAGATCACCTCCTAGGGTTTGGTTTTTGGATGCTAAGGTTTCTCCCTCATACTTATGATAAAAAGGCCCTTCAGCCTCCTTTTTTAACTCAACTTGTGACGAATGAGTGTAGCCGCCACATTTCTTCTCAGATATATAACTACCACCATTCTAGCTACTTTTATTTTATAGTCTATTACGTTTCACTCATTTAATAGAATCTGAGTTTACTGTATCACTGTGTTCCTTGCAATATATCTATGTATGTGGTTCTATATATGCTCTTTCATTTTGTTCCAACATAAATCTGGATCAGCCATGAACCACATGAAAAGAAAAAAACATAAATTCAATTAGATTATCAAAATATAATTAAAATCTAAATTTACTGCAAATAACAAGGGATAACTTAAACTTTGAACAATACTTCACCACTTGCTATGGTATGCTTTTCGATTTACATAATCATGTATATGATTTCTTTTTGTATTATGCCCATCGATGTAGATATACTCGTTACACTTTATTTTAATGTTTGTAGATGGAACATGAAGAGGAGAAACAAAATTGAGCCAATTAACAAAACATTTGGTCGAATAACCCAACTACAATATCTTATGCAATTGATGAATAAATATGGTGCCATGCAAGTAGCTAGAGCATTGACAATGGTTCGAGTGAAAAATGATGATCAAGCTGTCAAATAAAAATATCCTTTTTACTCAACCTAGCACACAGTTCGCCATATGATAAGGGACTCGACGCAATGGATACCATTGCTTCTTAAGGGGGGAGGATTGATACAGATGGGTATTGGTAGCCACCCACCTATTCCATTGGTTCAAAACAAATTTTATAGTTTGGAATTTTTCCAGGTCAAAGGACTACTTTGGACAAATATCGGTGGCCGCCGACCTATTCCATGAGCTCAAGACAGTTTTCCAGTTTGGCATTTTTTACGGATTTTCGTGTACAAAACTTTTGGGGCCATTTTGAGGCCCTAAACGACATTTTTTGGTGAATCAATAAAATAGTAATAACTAAAGGCAAGATGATATAGGAGAGATGTGTGCATCTCAACTAGACCTTTCCAACGAGCTATCGAACTCCCTAAATGAAGATTGTATGCAAAATTTATGCCCCTGAGAAGTTGACACCTCAACCAACCACCTCAGGACCCGCAAACATTTTTACAGATCATCTCCTAGGGTTAGGTTTTTGGATGTTAGGGTTTCGCCCTCATATTTATGATAAAAAGGCGCTTCGGCCTCCTTTTTAAACTCAACTTGTGACGAATGAGTGTAGCCGCCACATTTCTTCTCAGATATATAACTACCACCATTCTAGCTACTTTTATTTTATAGTAGATTATGTTTCATTCATTTAATAGAATCTGAGTTTACTGTATCACTATGTTCCTTGCAATATATCTATGTACGTGGTTCTATATATGCTCTTTCATTTTGTTCTAACATAAATCTGGATCGGCCATGAACCACATGAAAAGAAAAAAAACATAAATTCAATTAGATTATCAAAATATAATTAAAATCTGAATTTACTGCACATAACAAGGGATAACTTAAACTTTGAACAATACTTCACCACTTGCTATGGCATGCTTTTCGATTTTCATAATCATGTATATAATTTATTTTTGCATTATGCTCATCGATGTAGATATACTAGTTACACTTTATTTTAATGTTTGTAGATGGAACATGAAGAGGAGAAACAAAATTGAGCCAATTAACAAAATATTTGGCCGGATACCCCACTACAATATCTTATGCAATTGATGAATAAATGAGGTGCCATGCAAGTAGCTAGAGCATTGACAACGGTTCAAGTGAAAAATGATGATCAAGCTGTCAAATAAAAATATCCTTTTTACTCAACCTAGCACATAGTTCACCATATGATAAGGGACTCGACGCAATGGATACCATTGCTTCTTAAGGGGGGGATTGATACAGATGGGTATTGGTAGCCACCCACCTATTCCATTGGTTCAAAACAAATTTTCTAGTTTGGAATTTTTCCAGGTCAAAGGAATACTCTAGACGAATATCGGTGGCCGCCCACTTATTCCATGAGCTCGAGACAGTTTTCCAGTTTGGCATTTTTTACGGATTTTTGTGTACAAAACTTCTGGGGCCATTTTGAGGCCCTAAACGACATTTTTTGGTGACTCAATAAAATAGTAATAACCAAAGGCAAGATGATATAGGAGAGATGTGTGCTTCTCAACTAGACCTTTCCATCGAGCTATCGAACTCCCTAAACGAAGATTGTATGCAAAATTTATGCCCCCAAGAAGTTGACACCTCAACCAACCACCTCAGGACCCGCAAACATTTTTACAGATCATCTCCTAGGGTTAGGTTTTTGGGTGTTAGGGTTTATCCCGCATACTTATGATAAAAAGGCCCTTTGGCCTCCTTTTTTAACTCAACTTGTGACGAATGAGTGTAGCCGCCACATCTCTTCTCAGATATATAACTACCACCATTCTAGCTACTTTTATTTTATAGTCTATTATGTTTCATTCATTTAATAGAATCTGAGTTTACTGTATCACTGTGTTCCTTGCAATATATCTATGTACGTGGTTCTATTTATGCTCTTTCATTTTGTTCTAACATAAATCTGGATCGGCCATGAACCACATGAAAAGAAAAAAACATAAATTCAATTAGATTATCAAAATATAATTAAAATATGAATTTACTACAAATAACAAGGGATAACTTAAACTTTGAACAATACTTCACCACTTGCTATAGTATGTTTTTCGATTTACATAATCATGTATATGATTTCTTTTTGCATTATGCCCATCGATGTAGATATACTCGTTACACTTTATTTTAATGTTTGTAGATGGAACATGAAGAGGAGAAACAAAATTGAGCCAATTAACAAAACATTTGGCCGAATAACCCAACTACAATATCTTATGCAATTGATGAATAAATGAGGTGCCATGCAAGTAGTTGAGCATTGACAACAATTCGAGTGAAAAATGATGATCGATATAGATAATTGGATGTAATGCAAGTTGTATATTTTTAAATGATTGTCTATGAAAACCAAACATTTTGTTTAATGTACTGGACATATTGTCCCAATTAGTTACCAATAAGCGTAACAATTAAATATTGGCATTTTGATTATTGTGGAAACTTTTTGTTGTCATATTTGTTACAATGAAAGGTATTGTATTCATATATAATAAAATGGGTTTCTTATTATATTGCATTATCCAATGTTGTAAAATGTCATATTGTTGATTAAATATATGGATGATTAAAAATTACAACGAACATATATTTAATTCAATGGTATAAGACATTAATATAATCAATATATCCAAATGCAATAATTAAAACTCAAATATCAATATTATTATAAAAAATATTTAAATTTATGATGATTAATGGAATTTTTAAAAAATCGATTGAACTCAATGTACGGTTTCAAGCATACGTAATTCATTCACAGTATTGTTTTTTTGCTGAAAATATTCTCGGTGCTTTAAACCAATAAGCCACACACCGGTACTCCTCTATCAAATAGATGCACAGGTGATTTTATCGACAATCAAACTGGTGCTTCTTTAAGTAAACATGCATCACAAATACTTATTGGTGCATCTATTTTAACCCTATTTCTCGGTGCTATATAAACCATAATATGCCTCGGTGTGACAATTTATCAATAACGCACCGGTTCATTATGTCAATGAAGGGCATCGATATATGACATTTAATTTGAATGCATCGATGTTCTTTGAGTTACAAAGCTCCAGGGCTATCATATATTATGGGCACGTCGGTGTGATCTTTAAATTAAAGCACCGATAAGGGTATTTAAATAAATGCACCAATGTGTCATATAAACAAGAGGCACCGATGTAAAATGTTTAATAAAGGCAACCTGGTACATATTGTGACATATCTCACTGGTGGGTTGTCTATTATGCATTCGTGCGCAGCTTAATATTAAGCACTGGTGTGTCTAATTTAGTTCAATGCACCCGTGTGTCATTTAAATGTAAAGCACCAGTTTGAAATATTTAGTAAATATGTCCCAGCGCGCATTATTGTGAAATGCACCAACGTGTTTTACATATGTAATCACACCAAAAAAACAACATTTTCTAAAACCTCTGGCTACTCATTTTTTTTAATTATAATAAATTTCCATTAAAACCTCCACCAAAACATCCATTATCAGTTGTGGAGGTTTTAACAGAGGTTTTTGGGATAATTTTGTCTAATCTTGTAACACTAAAAAACTCAACTAGCAGGTGTTTTCTTTATAGTGTGGGAACTAGAATTTGCAAATGGAAGAACAAATTCATGGTAACCATATCGAATAGCAAGTAAAAGACAAGAAGAGGAAGAATGAATCGAAGAAACAAAAAGTTTTAAACAAAACCATAACTCAATTGATAACCAAAATATTGATTAAATATGGAGAATAAATCATAAACGAATGGATAAGAAAAAATATTTTGATTTACTAAAGAGAACAAGTAATGAAAGCAAAATTAGACCAGAACAACAGGCTGAAGACATAAAACTTAATCAAATTCAAAATGAGGTTGACGGAGAAGAAATGGTTGATCAATAGGCGATTGATGAGTTACATTGCAAGTCTACCAATAGTACATGACTTTAATGAGATGCATCATCAACACGAGTATCAAACGAGCGACTAACGTACTAAGAATGCCAACTCACCTACAAATAGAGATAAATGAGTGGAGCAAGTGATCAAAGTCAAAGATAAGGAAAGATTTGATTGCAAAAATGAGATATTAGAGCACAATTGACTGAATTTAGTAAGCATTTATCCAGAAGACATGGCACCAAAGATGAGAGGTGTTATTACACTCATGGCTAGTCATAAATCAAAGAAAACCAAAACTAGAACTAAGAAAAGGCATGATAAGTAATCAATGATAGAGTTGGAAGCATGAATTGACAAAAATTGACAACCGAATATGGAGGAGATCGACTAAAATAAGCATTCGAAAAACTATAAGAGTTGTGTTGTATTTGGGGGAAGATGGAGAGATGACACCCTCGAATTAGAAAAAAGGAAAAATACGGTTGTATATAAGTGTGCCCCAAATTGCAGGATTCCAAGGATGGAACAAAGAAGTAACCAAGTTTATTATTAGTTGGTACCAAAATGGCAAAATATGGTTGAATCAACCAATGGTCATCACCCCATCCTTAATTCATCGAATCACTGGCTTACCAAACATCGGAGACCCAATACCAAAGACAATTGATGCATTAGAGTGGATTTAGAACTCAGTGAGGGAATGATCGCAAAGAAATCAAAAGGGGTTAGTCATAAGTCAAATGACAGAAGAGTACATTAAATGGACTTTAATTATAGTCACCCTATGCATAACTAACTTTGCTCAAGCATCATATGTGAAATTTAATATGTTGGAACCTATTGGGAAGATATTTGAAGAAGGGAATGCTTGAAATTGGTTGGAGCACCTAGTAGTGGTTCTGAAGGCCACCTGTGAAGAATGACATAAGTCAAGCAAGGCTATAAGATACCCTACTTATTTGATTGGATTTCTATGTCCCAAGTGTGCCTGGTCAGAGAGTCAACCTTTACTCTCCCATAAAACCAACTATGTGGCATTTTTAGTGCTTCGCATGAAAGTGGAAAGGTTAGAGAGATGAACTTACACCACAATACATGTTTGAGGAATGGGTAAAGTTAATGATTTATACCTACAACAGATGGAGAGTCCCAAAATTGGTAAGGATAAGTTTTCCACCATTAGTACACTTTCAACTCAACCTTGACTTTAAAGTCTAATATGCATAAGGAAGAGGAGGAGAGCCAAAGGATCTAGAATGCTATCTTACAGTTGATGAGATTTTTGTTGAGGTGTCGAGACAATCAAATACTCTCTAACCAAGACCACCCTCAACCATGTAAAAGATTGCTCAAATGATCATGTCATTGTTGAATGGAGAAGTAGAAGAGTAAATAGAAGCTGCCATCTTCATAGTCCCCTTTGTAGTGCAGTTAGGTTGAAGGTGATACAACCTCTTATTGTAGTATTGAACAGTCATCGGGAATCCATAAACGATGCAAGAAGATGGGATGCCTTGGTTTCACAATTCAAAGAAAGAAGAGCATTAAGAAGTAGAAGTGTATACTTAGGAACATGAGTGTTTTCGAGAAGGAAGAAATGCATAGTATGTAGGAGTCAATCAAATAAACAAAACAAGTATGGGATGTGCATAGATGGGTAATTAAAATGCAATAAAAATACAACCCTAACCCGAAGGTAGTGCAAAATGCACCCATAGAAGAGGATGACATATTTGTCAAAAATAAGGAAGATGACCACCACAGTCGAGCAAGCATTTGCCGAATGGATAGATTTTGAAAATTGACCAAGGCAAATCGTGTCCTGCATCTTTAAAATTTGCATGGTAGTTTTTAAGGATTGACCACCTCCACCACCACAACAAGCTTCACCACCTCAACCAAGATTTGATTTTTTCCGTCTAAGTTGATTAGTGAACCAACAATAGAGCGCACCCTAGTTGGGTGAAACCAACAATGTGCAGATTGATAGACTATAAATATATAATTGAAGATTTGTTGTATAATTTTGTTTTTGTATATTTTTCCATCTCCTCCCTTCTCTAAGGAAAAGAAGAGTTTGAGGGTGGGGGAGATGTTGGAACATATTCAACTATTAGTTGAGTCATTCAACCACTTGGTTTGGTCGAATGACAATGGTAGTTAAGGAAGTTGTAACAACCTTCCAAGATTGTAACCATCTATATAAACATTAATTTGCGATGTAAAGGAGTTGCTCGAAAGATCATATAATAGAGACTATGTGTTGTCGGTTCCACTACTACTTTCCTCTCTCTATGTATGCTTTCTTATATATTTCCTTGTTGTATAATATGCTTGGTAATGTGCACTTATGCTAACTTATTACTACATAATCCCATATATTACAATAGATATTGGTCATGTATGTGAATGCTAATTATAAAAACTAAACATAAGTGAGTATGCATATTAAAGATTTGATATTATGATGGCAAGTTTTACAAAGCAAGGGGTAATTTTGTTGATGTAATGGTAGTGGTCGTGAAATGATATATCATTAATCGATGACTGTGTTCTTTATACTTTCTACAATAAATTCTTAAACTGTAATTTGTGGAATTTGTATGATTCATAATGTAAAAACTTAATGTCAATGATATTAATTAAACTGGAATGTTATCAAAGGAATAATATGCGTGTGAAGTACGATTATGATAAGAATAAGTAATTTAGATTTAGTCATGAAATCTTGTTTGCATAATTTTATATATATTGATTTATGTCAAATTGATTATGTGAATTACAAAAGTGTAAATTAGATAATCATGGAAGGGATGACATAACATAGGTTGATTGATTTTATCTGTTAGAAAAAACAGGATCGCAGAGCAATAACAATAAACAAGATGCAAATATAAATCACATAAACACAATACAAGAGAGACACCAATATAACGTGGTTCACCCAATTCGGGCTACGTCCACGGAGAAATTGCCAGTCCTTTTATTATTATGCCATCCAACAAATGAATGGATACAACCCGCAGCACATCCGCCGCAACTTCCTCTTCAATCTCTCTTACACAATCACATAGATATTTACAATGCTACAATACATTGCACATTCGTATTACAATGTCTTCCTTTTAAAGGGAATTACCATGGGAAAATACTTCGGGATACCAAATACCATGGGACCGTAAACTATTGGCCAACAAAACAACCCATAAAATTTCTTTCGGGGCTTCACCTCCGAACCCCCAATCAGGGGGGATGGTCCTCCCCGGACCCCCATGGGGGGGAGATTCCCCCCCACACCCCCCCTGCTGGTATGAGTGTACAGTTCACCTGCATATCATATAAACACTGGGGTACAAACACGACTGAAACAACAACATCTCTGAATTAAGAAGATCAGGCTCCACAACCAACAATCTCTCACTTTGAGACTAATCACAACAAATCCATCGCTGCTGCACTTGCTGGACTATTCTCTAAACCTTGGATTTGGAAAATTTCTTATCTTCACCTTCATGCTAGAAGGACAACTAAAACCGAGCAGGAACTCAATTTCTCTCTTGTTACTACCTTTGTCAACATGTCTGCAGGATTCTGGCTAGTGTGTATCTTTTCCAGCATCAACATGTCATCTTCTAGAACATACCGTATGAAATGCTACTTCAGTTGTATATGTTTAGTCTTAGAATGGAAGGCTGGGTTATTTGCAAGATGAATGGAACTCTGGCTGTCACTATACAACCTGCTATCCTCCTGCTTCTTACCCAATTCCTCCATGAACCTCTACAACCAAATCATATCTTTACTAGCCTCTGTAGCAGCAACATACTCTACTTCTGTTGTTGAAAGTGCAACAACCTTTTGTAGCTTCGAAATCCAACTTACTGTTGTTCCACCTATAAACACATATCTTGTGGTGCTCCTCCTACTATCTTTATCACCTGCAATATCTACATCAACATGTCCATGTAGAACGGTGTCTGAACCTCCAAAACATAATGCATGAGTGGTAGTACCTCTAAAATACCTGAGAATCCATTGTACTACCTTCCAATGTTCTTTACCTGGATTGTTCATATACCTGCTCACAACTTCCACTGCATGTGCAATATCTAGTCTTGTGCACACCATGGCATACATCAAGCTGCCAACTGTTGATGAATAGGGAACCCTTGACATGTAATCTATCTCTTCCTGTGTCTTGGGACACATCTCCTTACTTAGTTTGAAATGGTTGGCCAAAGGTGTACTAACTGGTTTTGCATTTTGCATTATAAACCTCTCCAACACCTTTTCTATGTACTCACCCCAAGACAACGTCAATTTGCGATTTTTTCAGTCTCTTGTTATTCTCATACCAAGGATTTGTTTTGCAGCACCCAAATCCTTCATCGCAAATGAATTAGCTAACTTCCTCTTGAGCACATTTATATCCTGCATGTTAGACCCTGCAACAAGCATGTCATCCACATACAATAACAATATAATATATTTTTCATTATTTAGCCTCTTGAAATAAACACAGTGGTCAGAATGACATCTACTATAACCTTGTTCTGTCATATACCTGTCAAATTTCAAATACCACTGACTTGGAGCTTGCTTCAAGCCATACAAGCTCTTCTTCAACTTGCATACTAAATTCTCCTTCCCTATACTAAATTCTCCTTCCCTTTGATCTCATACCCTTGTGGTTGTTGCATATAAATCTCTTCGTCCAAATCCCCATGGAGAAAGGTTGTTTTACATCTAACTATTCAAGATGCAAATCTTCTACCGCCACTAGACTTAAAATAGTCCTAATTGAAGTCATTTTAACAATATGAGAAAATATTTCATCAAAATCTATACCTTTCTTCTGTGCAAACCCCTTTACAACAAGTCTGGCCTTGTACTGCTTCTTGCCATCATATTCTTCCTTCAACCTGTAAACCCATTTGTTTTGCAATGCTCTTTTATCTATAGGTAATTGAACCAAATCCCAAGTCTGGTTTCTTACCAATGAGTCCATCTCCTCATTCATGCCTTGATCCCACTTCTTTCTAGTTTTCCACTTGCATTGCTTCTTCATAACATTATAGTTCACCATAATCAGTCATCAATAAATAATACATTGAAAGAGAGTATCGTTCAGGAGGTCTACTTAACCTGGTAGATCTTCAAACACTTGTAGAGTTTGAGGTACCTGCTGCTGTTCTTGATTTTCTGGCACCTTTGGAACTTCATTTTCTTTTATTTCATCAAGCACTGCGTACTATGTGTTTTCCTTTTCCTGTTTCTTTCCCTACAACTGATCTTTATACATGAATTTTTCATTGAATACCATATCTCTACTCCTAATGATTTTTTTACTTTCATAATCCCATAAGCGATAACCAAAATCATCAACCCCGTATCTAATAAATGTACATTTGTTGGATTTAGCCTCAAGCTTTGTTCTATTTTCTTTATCAATATGGACAAATGCTTCACAACCAAAATTTCTCATAAATGACTAGTTTAACTTTTTACTTGTCCATGCCTCCTCTAGAATCCCCCCATCCAAAGCACTTGAAGGCCCTCTGATTATTAAGTAAACAACAATATCTACAGCATCTACCCAAAACTGTAATGGCAACCCTGCATGCAATCTCATACACCTTGCAAGCTCCATGATCGCCATATTCATCATTTCTGACACACCATTTTCTTGTGGTGCTCCTGGGACTATCTTCTCTCTATGAATCCCATGGTATGAACAGTAACTATCAAACTCCTTGCCGCAGTACTCACCTCCATTATCTGATTTGAGACACTTCAACCTTTTTCCTGTCTCATTCTCAACCAAAGCTTTCCATTTCTTAAAAATAGCAAACACATCAGATTTTTGTCTAATGCAACAAACCTAAGTTTTTATAGTTGCATCATCAATAAATGTAACATAATAATGAGAGCCACCAAGAGATTGTACATGAGTCGGTCCCCATACATTTGTATGCACAAGCTCTAACTTTTCACTCTTCTTCTGTTTCCCAACCCTGAGAAATTTGACTCTCTTTTGTTTTCCATAAACATAGTTCTCACGTAATTCCAAACTTACATGCTTCAGATCTGGCAACAACTTCCTAGAGTGGAGAATCTGCATCCCCTTATCACTCATGTGGGCAAGCCTATGATGCCACAATGTTGTATCTTTTCCTGTGGAAGATAAAGAGATAGAACAATCAGTATTGTGAGGACATAAATACAACGTACCTATCCTATCTCCTTTTGCTATCACCATCAATCCTTTAGTGATCTTCCACCACGTTTCTCCAAACGTAGATAAACAAACACCATCTCCCAACTGCCCCATTGAGATCGGATTTCTTTTCATAGCAGGAATATGCCTTACATCTTTCAACAACCATTCATTTCCATTCTTTAATTTTATTCGTACCTTACCGATTCCAACAATTTTGCATGGCTCATCATCACCCAATAAAACATGTCCAAAATTTCCTGGAACATAATCATGAAAAATTTTCCCACGGGGTGTAGCATGACATGAAGCCCCTGAATCTACTACCCAGTAATCACTAGTATTATCTAATGCAAGAATCAAGGCATCTTGTAACACATCACCTGCTACATTTGCTTCCTTAGTAGTCTCTTGTTGTCCATCTCCTTTCTTCTTTAGAGATTTGCAACCTTTCTTCCAATGTTTTGTCTTTCCACAATTTCAACACTCTATCTTTCCTATTACGTACTTGGATCTGTCATTCCTGGACTTGCTGCGATTACTTGGGCTTTTTCCTCTCTCCCTTTGTCTCCCCCTGCTCTCCATGGTCAATGCATTACCTGATGTCTCACCTGTGCTTTTCCTTCGCATTTCCTCACTAAGAATAACACCAACAACATCATCAAATTTCAAAGTGTTTGAAGTAGAGACAGAGTTGCTTACAACCATGACCAAGCCGCTCCAACTTTTTGGCAATGAGAACAAGATTAGAAGAGCCATAACCTCATCTCCAAAGTTCACTTTTACATAACTTAGTTGATTTGTAATCGTATTAAATACATTTAAATTATCAAAAACAGATCCACCTTCTAACATCTTCATATTAAATAAATGCTTCATTAGAAATACCTTGTTGGAGGCCGAGGGTTTTTCATACAACTTACCCAATGCGCTCATCAAAACCTCCATTATCTTTTCTTTTGAAATATTGAAAGCCACCGACGAATCCAGGCACAACCGTATTGTTCCCAGTGCCTTTCTATCAAGAACCTCCCATTCTTCATCCTTCATAGTCACCGACTGTTTTGCTTTTCCTCCCAATGGTGGGAATAGATCCTTCTGATACAGATAATCCTCCATTTGCATCTTTCATAACTGGTAGTTTTGGCCGTTAAATTTCTCGTCCTTAAACTTTCATTCTTCCGCCATTGCTTCCACTCGAACCAGGAACCCTTCTTTCATGTGAGTTTATCTGCTAAATAGACCTTTGGCTTTGATACCAATTGTTAGAAAAAACAGGATCATAGAGCAATAACAATAAACAAGATGAAAATATAAATAACATAAACACAATACAAGAGAGACACCAATATAACGTGGTTCACCCAATTTGGGCTACATCCACGGAAAAATTGCCAGTCCTTTTCTTATTATACCATCCAACAAATGAATGGATACAACCTCTAGCACATCCGCTGCAATTTCCTCTTCAATCTCTCTTAGTCTCTCTTACACAATCACAAAGATCTTTACAATGCTACAATACATTACACAGTTGTATT
This sequence comes from Larix kaempferi, assembly GCA_027924585.1. NCBI lineage: Eukaryota > Viridiplantae > Streptophyta > Pinopsida > Pinales > Pinaceae > Larix > Larix kaempferi. The sequence goes on along the minus strand of BSBM01000318.1, from coordinate 23,539,853 downwards.
ACAATGTCTTCATTTTAAATGGAATTACCATGGGAAAATACTACGAGCTACCCAATACCATGGGCCCCTAAACTGTTGGCCAACAAAACAACCCATAAAATTTCTTTCAGGGGCTTCGCCTCCAAACCCCCGTGAGGGGGAGATGCCCCCCCGCTAGGATGAGTGTACATTCCACCTGCATATCATATAAAAATTGAGGTACAAACACAGTTGAAACAACAACATCTATGAATTAAGAAGATCAGGCTCCACAACCAACATTTATCAACCTACACAAACTTCATTTTTTTTTCAATAATCTTTTGGAAATCCTTCGAGTACTTCCCCATGATTCATGGATGGTAAAATGGGTAAACTGTTAGGCTTGATTATGAATCTTAACCCGGGGGAAATCAAGAGAGTCAAACCTCTGACCTCCCCAACTTTAGGGAGAGAGATCTCATGTATGGCTCGTGATCACTTGAGCTAACCCTTAGGGTTGATACACAAACCTCATTTATTACAAACATTTATGTTTGTAATATATACAATAAGATATAGAGTAATATGACTACATACACTCTATCAAGGTTAGTCACATAACCTAGGGTTGTGCAGGCCCACTATCTAAATACTATAAAAAATGAGTAAACTTAGTCCATTATTTTGGAAGTGGTTTGAAGTAGGGATAAAAATAATTGATAGTTGTTTTTTTGTCATATAGTATTTTGACCATCAAAATAGTAAATATAGTATTTTGAATATTAAATATAGTAAAATATCTAAGCTCATGTGGGTAAATATACCAAAATTTAGTAAATAGTTTTAAGACGATCAAAATGACAAGTGAAGGGAATTTGCAAATTCCAACCTTGCCTTAAAGGTTTAAAAACACCTCTAGATTATGTAGGAAAGTTATGGCCATAATTACATAATTTAGTCAAGTCAACACATAGGGTCTCAAGAAGAGCATCATGGCACTTACAAGAATTGAACCTTTTTTTTTCACAAGAAAAAAGACTATACTTGTATTAGAAGTATAAAAGTGCTTACAACCAGATAGGATATCCAAATACGACACCTAATCAGTAATCAAAGGAACCGAGACAAACCAAGTCTCACAAACCACACAATCCAAATAGACAAGAAAGCCAATACACAGGATATACCAATCCCCCAAAAAAACCATGAGACCAGCCGAAGATCAATAAATAAGATACCGAGAGAAAAAACAGCCTGGCCAAGACGGGGCACCAAAACGATAGCCACGAAAAAAACGAAGTTGATACTAAACTCCAAAAATGTTCCAAAATCCCAGAGTAGGAATCAAAGAACCCTCCAGAATCTCATAGTAAATCTTGCCAGCAGCCGCACCAAGACCACGACGAGAGAGAGAATCAACCATAGAATTGTGCTCCCGATATATATGAATAATGGAAATCCGAGGACAAAGGACGAGGAGGATCTTTGTCTGGTCCATCCAAGAAGACAGAGCCAAGGCGTTAATAGATGCAACAAAGTTCACCCAGTTCACAATGGTTAGCGAATCTCCCGCTACCTGCTCCAGAATAATATTTGCCTTTGTCGAGAAGTATAAACAATCCATAATGCCAGAAGCTCCCCTTTAGTATTAGTACCAACACCACCATGGAACCAAAGCTTTATCTGATCACCATTTGCAAATTCAATATACAATCCAGCCCCATAGTTGCCTGAAAAGACCAGGACAGCACCATCAAAACGTGTGCGGTTACCAGTCCAAAGTAGTTGAGGAGGCCAAGAATCACGAGCAACATTCGAAGGTCCCCCAAGAAAAGAGATACCAAAATCCTTTGAATTGGATTGAACAGAACAAGCAACACAACTGGCCTCAGAACGAGCATTTTCAAAAATCAATCGGTTCTGAGACTTCCATATTTCCCATGACACCAAACATGCCAACACCCCCAACTGCTTGTTATGCGAAAATACACATTTGAACCACTGCTCAATGGAAAAATCTCGTCCAGCATTAATAGGGGAAAAAGGATCGCCCAAATAATACCAAACTTTCATAGTAAATGGACATAAAAAAATAGGTGAACAAAGGATTCAACATCCTGTTGACAGAGAGAGCAAATATTCGTCCCAGAAAAACCCCTTTTCTGAAGATTACTCCAGATTAGAATCTTCTCCTCCAACAAAAGCCAAATAAAAATCTTAACTTTTGGGGGAATACTCCAGATCCAACAAGAAACATGCCACCACTTCCTAGTCCTAGGAATATTTGAACAAATCGTCGCATAAGCTAGTTGAGCAAAAATAGAACCATCATTGGTATTCCACGACCAGAGAAGGCGGTCATCCTCATATACAATCTTAAAATTTGCATGATACAAACATGTATATATGAGTTCCATTCAACAGCTAGCGAACCCACCAACCCAAGCTGTGAAGCACTCGACCAAATATTAAAAGACACTATCGACCGGTTTTTTACCAGAATGTGGCTGAGACTGCAATAACCTCTGCTTCTAAGATGCAGTATCAGCAAGGACGACAATTTGTATGAAATAGGCCCACCTACCACGGGATCTTCCCCAATCAAGATATGTCTACCATCGCCTGGATACCAAGCCATCCAGTCAGCCAATACCGGGAAGGGTGTGAGAAGTCCAACCCAGATGATTGATACTCCCTTAGTTGATTTATGCCCAGTTCTAATCCATTAAACAGTCGACAAATTACCAAAGTATTTGTCTTTAATAATACAACCCCAAACAAAATTCACAGATAAAGCACGCCACAAAATTTTGGCCAGCAGAGCAGTTGAGAATGAGAAAATGTTCTTTAAGGCCCATCCACCTTGTGCATATGGTCGAGCCAACTTTTGCCAATCCACCAAGTGAATCTTCTGACTACCATTATCAGACCATATAAATTGATGAAATTTTTGGCGAATGCAGGATAATATGGTTTTTGGAATCCTGCATAAGGAGAACCAATAAACCCCCAGGTTTTGGAGAACAGACTTCGCAAGCACAAGCCGACCACCGCTAGATAGCCATCTCCACTGCCAGTGATATATGCTCTTATCAAATTTATTTAGTAGCCACTGCCAATCCGCAATCCTATAATCATTTGGTTTAAGGAAATAACGAAGGTAGTTAGTTCCATCAATCAGATCTTCAACAGTGAACGAAAGGAAAGTAGTGATCTCAAGTAACCCCACCCCCTCTAGGTTGTGTTTCAATCATTTGGATTTCCTCTAATTAATTAACATACCTGAGGATTTACAAAAGATTTGAAGTATACGCCACGTATGACCCCATTCCAGAGCACCTGCAAGCCCGAATAACATCACATCGTCAACAAAAAATTGATGAGTAATAGAGATGTGAGGCGATACCTAAATCCTTGATATCAAATAATCAACTTTTGCTTTATGGATCATTCTGCTGAGACCGTCGATCACTATCAAGAAGAGGAGCGGTGAAAGGGGGCACCCCTGGCGTAGCCCCCGTGAATAGGAAATAAAGGCAGTGGGACATCCATTAATCAATATAGAATAGTTTACCTATGAGATACAAACAATAATCCCTTGAATTGCTCCCCATGGAATGCCTATTTGAACCAAAGCCAGTCTAACAAAAGACCAGTTCACATTGTCATATGCACGAGTAAGATCAAGTTGTAGAAACAAAGCTTGAATGTTTTTTGTCTTGATACTATGCATCGCCTCCTGGGCCACCCCCACCGCATCAAGGATCTGCCTGTCGTTTGGAAAACCGCATTGTTCCATGGAGAGACCCCTAGAGAGAACCAGTTTGATCCTGCGTGCAATGGCCTTGGAGATAATCTTATAGACAAGGTTACACAATGAAATCGACCGCAAATCCAGAAAGGATGTAGGATTCGAAACCTTTGGGATAGTGTAAAAAATGTAGCATTGAGATCCCCAGCCACTTCTCCCTTCAATCTTGTCTCTTCAACCATACCTAAAATATTAGGACCCATAATATCGAAGAACTCCAAGAAAAGTTCCGCGGTCCAGGCATCTAGACCCGGAATTTTATCTTTTGCAAATCCACTAAGAACATAATGGATCTCCTTTAGTGTAACCAGGATCAATATATCGTTGCCTCTTGCTCATAAAAAATACGTGGATAATCTTTAATGACACCAATTTGTTCCCCAATAGAAGTATTACCAAGATCATTGTAATAATCTTTAAAGTGTGCAATGGCTTTCTCATGCAGATCCCCCAACTCCGAGATCGATTCCCTCGACCGACTCTTCAACTGCCAGATAGTATTACTAATTATCCTACTATTTGCAAAACGATGGAAGAATTTTGAGTTATTATCTCCCAGAGAGACCCATAATGCCCGACTTTTCAGTCGCCAAGTAGCTTCAACATGGTTAAGCAGCTGCAATCGCCGACCCTCCAGATCCATCAAAATCTTTTGGGCTCCATCCGGAAGGGGACCTCCAAGATGAGCAGCATTTAGAGAATTTATTTGTGAATCTATATTTAAGATATCTAGTTTCTCTGCCTTCTTTTGAGACTGCTCCCATAGTTTAACCATCCCTTTTAAGTGACTTCATTTCTTTAATAAACACTGGCTAGGAGATGAGACCCCCACAACCTGAACATTGCACTATTTGGAACGAACAAACATCCGAAAATCATTGATCTATAAAAGAGAATGATTGAATTTAAACGGGGAGGGAATCTTAACAACTCCAAAATCCACCTCCAATAGTATTGGTAGATGGTCAAATAGTGTCGATAATACAGTCCAAGATCTATATTTGTGCAATTTTTGAATCAGATTATCAGCCAACATATACCTATCCAATCGCTTGGATATCTTACCATCATCCAGCCGGCCATTGCACCAAGTAGGGCTTAATGGGATTGGCACAATGTCATTCAACCCTAGACTGCAAAGAAATCAAATAAATAAGAACATAAGTTATCCATTCTAGAACATTTGCCCCATGTCTCTGTAGTGGATAATGTAATGTTTAAATCTCCTACCAATAGAAGATTATCTAGATCCAAATGACCCCCCGATTTAGCGGAGTCCCAAAATTGATGCCACTCAGTATAAGGGCCATAGATATTCACAAGGTTGACCACACTGGTAAAACCCTAAATGTGACCCTCAAGAAGAATCCCTAAATGTGTAGAATATGCAGAAAGATGAAAACACTTTGGATCCCAAGCCGACAGTAAACCCCCAGACATACCAACCGCATCCATCGAACATATAGCCCAGTTACTTCTAATGCTATGAAAAAAAATTCAAGCGCGCTTCGCTGACACCATAGTCTCTTGAAGAAAAATCATATCAAGTTTTAATGAGTCCAACATACCTTTGAGGGCTAATTTTTTCTGAGGGCCCCCAATCCCTTTGATATTGAGTTAAAAAAGGATCATCTTTTAACCTTGGCAAGGGCTTTCATGTCTCTAAGAGCCCGTTTTGTATCCAATGAACCATTGGAAGATGAAGATACCAAGGAGGTATTTGGAGGAGGGTTATCAGTTTTTTGTGTTTGACCCTTCTTGGCGCTGCAAGTTTTAATCGGTGAAAACTGGGATATACCCCCTTTCCTGACACCTTTGATCAACATCCCCATACCAGGATCAATACCAGACAGTTGAATAGGGGAATCCATATTACCCCCCTCGGAAGGGATATTCATTATATATGTAGTAAGTGGAGCTTTGGATTTTACAACCTCTGCAAAGGATGGTAATACAGTACCCACCTGAGAATCACCATCGATGCCACCAACCCCGATAGGAGGCGACATCGCTGAAGGGCCAACCCCAGGAATAGGCTCAGACCGAGAATCGCCCGGCCGGGATAAAAGAGGAGATGATGACCTCGGTGGTGAAGAGGTATTTCCCACCTCTAAAACCCCAATATCCAGTGGAACGAGCACAATAGTTGAAGCCACGGTACCAGAAACCCCCACATTAATAAGATCCGAAGAAGGAATAGATGAAACTGTATTTAGAGGGATAGAGGGAGTACATTCCACAGTCTGCTGAACCCCCAATAAGAAAGTAGGGGGACCCCCAATAATCCCATCCCCAATACGATCCCCCTTCCCATCCAATCCCGAAAGAAAAACCAAATCATCATTTGATAATGTGGAGGAGAAGGATGGATCAAGTCTGTTTAACTTACCAATAATCGTCGAAGATATAACAGAAACAACAACCAAACCCGAGGGCATAACATTTGTCTGAACATTGCCCTCAGCTTCACCTTCCGAAGCCGAGTTACTGTCCGATGTCCATGCCTGAACATCATCAACAGAGTCCTGCTCCGATCCCGAACTAGAATAAGAACAATCGCGCCATAGATGCCCCACAACCTTGCACTTGGAGCACCTGAAGGGGATTCCCCAGTAGTCCAATAGCTGCGAGTACCTTCTGTCACGCCAAACAATATCCAGGGACTTAAATAAACTTAGTGACATATATATCTCCACCAGTACTCGGCCCACCCGACGATGCATACCATTTAGGGTTCCATCATTTATGTGAAGAAAACGACCCAGATGATTAGCAACCGCCATAAAACCCTCTCTGTGCCACATCTCCAAGGGAAAACCAGGTAAGAGTACCCAAAGGTGATGAAAACGAATCTTCTTTGAAACATGATCAAATCCCATATGCTAGCGTTTTAACATAAGGCTACCGTTTCCCCTAATCCATGTTTTCTCCAGGATTAGGTTTGTATGATTCTCTATCCTGAAGTAAAAACATACCAACCCTTGCTCAGTATATATATTTCCGGCCTGTAACTTATAATTTTAGCCCAGTTTGACAATACCCACTGGTCGATATCCTTTGGGTTCATAGCTCCATAGGTAAATTTACCCACCAGGCCTTTGATAGAAAGCGTCGCGATATCCTCTAGACCTGATTGACGATCCATCAATAAATTAGCACCCTGACCCCTCAGTTTCCACTTGTTATATTTCCTGTTTGATACCACCGAGCGTTGTTTCTGTAAAGGCTCAAGAACAAGATTGTTAATGGGTTCAATACCAGGTATAATACCTGGGATGGGAAAACCCTCAATTGAAGACCTATTTCCATTTGAATCATGGAACCACACAGTTCCTGGTTCCAGACCCACAACCAACCTTGGGAAAGTAGCTGTCCCTTTCCCAGGGACCCTTGCCGCATGTGAGGCATGTGCCCTCCACATGCGCCAATATTCCTCATATGACTGGATAACCCCAGCACGTGCCCACCACTCATCAGAGTTTTGTCTACTTCCCCTCGAAGATTCCCCCAACACACGGTCATGACTCGGTTCCATCCCCCGTAGGGTATAATAAGCCACTTGTAAATTTTTCAAGTTGGGTTATCAGTAAAACTTCTGCCCAATACCACAACTAACAATAACCTACAATTCATCCATTACGTCTCTGACAGATCCTAAAACACCAACACAATAACCCGCGTCCTTCACTTGACATTACTTTCGTGATAAACCCCCATACTACTACACCACTCCATACCTATCAGCCACCGTGATCATTGCCACCCCTTGACAAAAACCCATATTACCTAAGTTTACCAAAGCCGAAATTTGCTCATGACTCCAAACCCTCCGAGCGACCACCCTAGGATGAATCTATTCTCTCATGGTCCCAACGAAGCTCACGTAGAGCAGTCCGCCACCATGACCATCGCCACCCCCTGACAATACAATATTACCCAAGTTTACCAGAGCCGAAGTCTCCAAACCCTCCAACTCCCACCTATTCAGAGATGCTTGGACTTGCGACAAACCAAAAATGCATACTAATGTTGATAAAAGAATTGAACCTAGGTGGTGAGGGTAATAATCATTCCTCCCAACCACCCAAGCTACATCCAATGGACATAAGAAGGGAAACATATTTGATCAAAAGGTAACATTATATATATAAGATGGTGAGGACAACCATCACTGGCTACTATTTGCAAATGCGAGTTGACTCATCACCGTTATTCAAGGAAAACCACATCACCTAAAAAAACCCATTGGTGATCCATAAGAGGGTAAATTTCCACTCTTGCCAGATGCCTATGGGTCTTAGGGTGTTAACATATTTCCTTAGGTCTAAGGAAGACAAGCTCTTAGCCAATCACAAGCAATCTTAAGTCTCACTAAGTCTCACATCTCACTCCTAGACCTAAGAAGCGGTTTCAACCCCTATAATATTTCCAAAATACCCAATATTCCATGTCCTCCATCATCAGTGATGCTAAGTTAAGGTTGTGTGGTATTTAGTATCCACCAAGACTTGGCATCATTTTGTGGCTAAAAGGACTAACACTAAAAACACATATTAAAAGAATATCCATTTTTTTATTTTAATTTAAATTACATTTTCATCAACTTAAATTTAATATTAAATGGGATGTATATGATAACATTAAAAATTAAAACAAAATCTTACTCAATGACATTTTCACAATGAAAAAACAGAGAGAGTAGTTTTCAGTTTTATGCATCTATTTATATATATATTCGAAATATTGAAAAAATTAGCAGGTAGTACAGCGAACTAACTCTCTCATATCAATCTGCAATTTCCCCTCGTTTTTACGAAAATTGACGTCCCAAGCTCGGCACCGTCCATCCGTGGAGACGTTTGTTGAGGCGTTAAATTATATTGCGTAGACGCAGAGCAAGCAGAGCAGTAGGGCTATCTGAAGGGTTTTTCTCTCTATTGCTTGCAACAAGGAGCTGCCATGGAGCAATCCGCGCGTATTGTCGCGGTTAGTTCTGTTAATTTTCATACTTGAATTTTGGTCAAGCAGGGTTTTAATGTCAGTTAATGCCTTGAGTCCCGGCAATAACTTAACACAATCTGAGAGAGCGTATAACATTGCGTGGGTCATTCTTTAATTCGGCTGTAACATTGAAGGTTCGAAAGAAATAGTTCGAGCTTACATATAATTATAACTGCTTGTATTGTTTCTGTCATAGAAACTTAGAAAAACCGAAGCCTCCCGTTAACCTGAGTCAAGCCAAGTCAAAACAGGCAGATTTAGTGTTGGAAACGTGTCGTATGGACACTGCTGTGGCTCGGAAATTGGCCGTACGAAATTCACTTCCCACACGTGGGACGCGTTTGTATGGTTGAAAACGCGTTTTGAGCCTTACCACACATGTTTCCGCATTTTGGTATAGAAATGCGCCTGGTACGCCCCTGTACCAGACGTTTCCTGCAACTTAGCAAATAACAGGTGTGACAAAGATACATGCTGATATCATTCTGCTTAGGCCTTCTACAACCAAATAAAAGAATCTGGAATCTAATCTATTGATCAATACAACAAATGTGGCTAACGATAAGCATTCGATGATCTAGTTCACTGTTTGAATACCCATTTCTATTTGAATGAATATTAGCCTAATGTACATCCAGTTAACTTGATAGAAAGCCTTGGCCACATTAAGTTTCATTGCCATTGCTGGAAACTTCCTCACTGTGCAGCATCATGGATTTGTCTATTATGATAAGAACCCAAACTGTTCCTCTGAAATGACTTCAGATACGATTCCTTTGAGCATATTAGCTACGTTTAATGTGATAATTTATAGACAGAGTTGTACAGTGACATAGCCCTGTAGTCATCTATGTTTTAGGGTCATTGTTCTTCAATATTAGTGCTATGAATGTAGCATTCGAAGTCCCCAGCACCTTCCCATTTCTGGATTCTTCAATTACCCTCAACAATTGATCTTCCAGGAAATTATAGAAGCCTAAGTAAAATTTTGCTCTCCATTCATCTAGGCTTGGGCTCTTTACTTTCTTATATGACTGAAGCACTGATTTTAACTCTTCTTTTATTATCTTTGCTTCTATATTCTCCTTCTGTTGATCATCTATCAGTGTAGGAAAGTATCAGTCCAGGAAAGTATGAAGCTACCTTCAGTATCTCTGCTATGTAACAACCTGGGGGCTCCTGAAATAAGGTTTCGAAGTGGTTTAAACTCACCTCTGCAATTTCTTGAAAAGTTTCAACATTAGAATCATCATTCTTTTTGATTTCCTATTTCCTATATAGTATTGATGTTCTTTCTGTGCTTAGCATAATTTTGGAAGAATTTTGTATTTTCATCTCGCTTAGTGAACCATATGGCCTTGTGCTTCAACCTCCATGCTGCGTCTTCATTTTCTAGCTTCTTGCTTTTTGTTTCTTCCAATTCTTTTTCAGTTTTGTTTTCTCAGCTTTTGAGAAGATACCTTATTTTTTTGCATGTAACCTCTTATCCCACCCTCCAGCCTGTAAGCAAGAGTGGGATATTCCTCATGGCTCAACAATTGGCGCACAAAGAGCAAACATCTCACAAGTGAGATTTTAACTTGGGTGGGGAGGAAAGCAATTTCTCCTCTCAACCACTCAAGCTAGATCCAATTGACAAGAAGATGCCTTATTTATTTCTCTCAAACAACCATTAATTTGTTCCCCTGTCTCTATTAGATCTTTTTGAGATTCCCGTGCTTTCTTTCTTTCCCAATCAGTCACTACTCTCTTAGCTCTTTTCAAATTCTCTGCAAATTGATTCATTGCTGTTTCTAACTTTCTCCTTCACTTGGATCAAATTTCTTCCAATTCATAATGACAGGGTTTCTGAATTCCTCCTCTTCTATCTAGGTATGATTAAATTTAAAGGGGCATGGGGGCAAGAATTGGATTGGTTGAGACCGTTGGCTGTAGACAGACTATCCTCAGCAAATTCAACACGCTTTGAGGCCATATGCAACTTCCTCAACAAAATTTGCATCTTCAGAACCTAAGTCACATGACACGAGGACACGGGACACGAGTGTCCCCAAAATACGAGTGTCCCCACGGGACACGGTGACCCCCGGAATCAGGACACGTAGGACACGTTTTATATACATATATATTTTTTTAAAATATATTACAATTTAAAAATATAGACATATAGATCCAATAAAATTTAACATTTACAATTACAAATATTCAATAGAAATTACATTTACAATTACAAATTTACAAATATGAAATATTCAATAGAAATTAGATCATTCACAAATCACAACACATTTGTCATTCACAATCACAAATCACAATGAGACATTGAGACACATAGATGCATGTCAGAGACTCGGAACCATATTTCTCATTAAGTCATCAAAATCAAAATGTATTACATAGATGTCGGAATGCCAGTGGGCACTAGCAAATGCCAAATAGAGTCTAGACTATTAGACTAAAGTCTAATAGTCTAATAGTAAATACAAAAAAGGGGTGGATCAAGATGGAAGAATCCCATCTGTCAATGACTCAATAGTCCTCCTCCATGCCTGAATCAACAAACTCATCACTGCCCTGATCCTCCTCCTCCTCCTCCTCCTCCTCCTCTCTGCCAATTTGACTAACTGCATCTGCTGGTGTGGAGGATGACCCCTCCATACGATCACCCTCATCAAAAGTGACCGGCTCTAGCACTGGATCATTAAGATCCATGTTGGCTAATGCCAACTCAGTACTGCTGTCCAAACCCATCTCATCAGGAAAGACATCCCACATCCGTGTCTTTCCCTTCACCCACTCCTCCCTCTTCCTGTAAATAAGACGAAGGTTGGAGTGCACATACACCATCGTCTCTGCCCTGGACTGCTCAAGTCTGCTCTTCTTCACACTGTACAAGTTCCCATATGTGCTCCAATTCCTCTCACAACAAGAGGATGAAGTAACTTGAGAGAGGACCCTCAAGGCTATCTTTTGTAGAATAGGGCATGTTGCCCCATGAGTTGTCCACCAAACAAGGGGTTTCTTAACCCCCATGTCTCTAATCACCTCATATCCTCCAAATCTCCCGGTGCCACTAGAAAACTCATAAAATTCCTCCTCCACCACCTCAAGGTGGTCTCTATCCTGAAGTAGCCGTCTAAATGCTATCTTCCTCCCCTCTGAGATCTCTCCATCCATGTGAGGAGGGACTCTGGATGAGTGCCCCGACCCACCACTGAGCCAATCCTGAGCGTAGAACCTAGGGTTCAATGAGTGGGCCAAGCAATGCAAAGGTGTGCAATTCTTATCCCACCTGGAGATAAGAATGCCCTGTATGATGGACCATAAGTTCTCTGCCGATGTCTCATACTCAGCACACTCATTCTCCATAACAATGGTCCTCATGGACTCAATCATGGAATCCCACCCCTCATAAACATCTCCTAGGATGGGCTGGTCCGTGTCTGCAAACCGCAACAAAGAAATGATTGGCTCCATGATCTTGATGCTAAGGACTACCCTATCCCACCAACCATCATCTAATACTGTGTCCTTCACCTTTTGTGAAGCATTCTGATCCGACTTTCTCCAAAAAGCCCAAAACTCTGAAATCACCATGGACCCAAGAGCGGTTTTTACCTCTCTCAATCTCTTGAGCATGATGAATGAGGAAGCAAACCGAGTATCTGCAACCTTCAACAATGAAAGATTTGTGTACTCTTTGTAGATTGTGAGGGCATTGGTGTGGTTTTGTACAAAGTTACGGATATGGCGTGCATCCTCAATAAGTTTGCCAATCCATGGCACATCTGAAGCAATAGATTTCAGTGCTAAATTCAAAGAATGGACAATGCAAGGTGTCCAAAATACCTGTAAGATCAATAAAAGAAAGTATAAATGAGTCATTGAGTCTAGACTCCTAGACTCTACAAGACTACAACTAACTACTAAGTTACTAACAGCTAAAAATTTCAAATAAATGAGTAAATTAACAATCACATACCTGTGGATGTTTAGCTTCCACAATCATGCCAGCAGCCTTGCAAACAGGTGCATTGTCCGTGATGATTTGTACACAAGAATCAACACCTACTTCTTCAATGGTTTTGATGAACAAATCACCCATATATTGTGCATCCTTGTATTTCCCAAGAGCATCTACCGCTTTCAAGAACACCGGTCCATTTGTGGAAGACACCATGAAATTGATGAGTGGATGGCGTGCTGGATCCGTCCATCCATCAGAAACAATACTAACACCCCATGTGGACCATTTTGATTTAATTGGATCAATAATTTTATCCACCTCCTTCTTTGCCTTAACCAACAATGTGGTTCTAAGTTTTTCTGAACTAGGAGGCACATAACCAGTTGGAGCTCGTTCCATTATAGATCGACACATCTCAAAGTACAATGGTGACCGTGCAACATTGAATGAGATGAAGTTGAGGTAGAAGAAAAATGCAATGGAGAGGTCTACCTCTTCTCGTGCCTCATGTTGGAAAATCCTATCCATTGGACCTCTTGAACTTGGCCTCTTTCTTGTTGGATAAGCAATAGCATCAACCCCACTCCTAGTGCTAGAGGGTTTCCTCAAGAATGGAAGAGGATCCTCACGATGAAATGTCTTGCTTGCTGCAGCCACCTTCCCTACCCCAACATGGTCTTCTCTTTCCATCTCCCTCCTTTGGTTAACACTCACAGCTTTGCATGAAGAAATCCCACAAGGGAGAGCCAACAAATGGCCTTTAACCCGGTAATAGGTGCTCTTGAATTCATGCTTGCAAAAATTGCAATTCCAACACACATTGCCTCCCCCACCAAGCTTCGCTCCAACAGTCACATACTTCCACAAAGGGTATTTATTCTCTTGTGCTTGTTGTTTTGCCAAAGCATGGCTATAATGAGGATGAGCTCCACTAGAACCGGTTGGAGCACTACTAGGAGCAGAAGGGGATGTGCTTGGAGGAGGAATAGGACGAGAGGGAATAGATGGGGCATTCTTCCCTTTCCTTTGCCCTCTACCTGCTGCCCTAGCTGGTTGAGACATTTTCCTTCAATCTTGATGGTGAAATCACACTTGAATCTCCTCCACCTGCAAGAACACTCTTGAATCTCCTTCACCTGCAAAAAAAACTGACTTTGGGCTCACTCTAGCTCTCCCTCACACTCCCATCAATTAGCAAATGACAAAACAATAACAAAAAAATCGTTTTTATGGGCACGCGGGCGCACTTTTTCGCTAGTTTCGTGTCCTGGAAAATCCCCACGCCGCGCAGACTTCGGACACGCGTGTCCCGATTTCGGGACACGAAAATTTGCGTGTCCCCCACGTGGGGCCAGCGTGTCCGCGCCCAAACGTGGCCCACGGGACGCGGGGACCCCCTGGGACGTGTCCTGTCTCTTAGTTCAGAACTTGTTTGGAGGTTCTATGTGGTTGTACAGGTCATACGCAGAATGGTAGGCCGCTTTGCATTTCCTAGAGTCTATATGATTGGATGGACATTTTCTTGGCTATGTGGGATGGTAGGCAGGTGATTCCATTCAGCTTTGGTGGAAGTCCGAGTGTTGGCTGCATTCAATACATGAATGACTTAATGAACCAATAGACAAGATTGCCGCAATTATTTATAAATGGTTCTTTAAACAAGAGCATTTTGTGGTTCCTTCCATGTGGATGTATCATGGTTAATATGTTTTATTAAAAGAAATGTCTCATTCCTCCTTGAAATTGTCAAAGCATTTCATAAGTGAAAGCATGGTATGTGACATTCCCTTCACTTGTGAAAGCATCACATATGACATCCAGGTCACTTTGGGAAGACATTATACATAGTGTTACCGCTCAAACTAGCAGTCATAAATAAGCAACACGATGTAGAGTAAATGCTAGTGATTGGTAAGCATATGGAAGAGGTCTAGGCCCAAATGTCACCACAACCCAGCCTCTTAACTACTTCGGGTAACTCCTAAACCCAGGGGAGAGCCCTAAATGATACCTGCAAACATCACACATGCAAATGCCTTTCCACGACCTTGTAACTAGATCAGTGCGTTGTATGGAGTCAAACAATATATAAAGAAGACAAATTGACCTAATTAAGGAGTTAATTCAATAGCTAATCATGTATATCATCAATCACCTTTCCAATTTCACAGATTCCAATGCAACTCACATATACCAATGCACCTCCACGTATCCCAAGGCAACCCTCAAAAAGGCGTGCTTTGAGGAAAAGAGGAAGGAGGAGGATAGGGTGAAGCCTTAGGTAAAGTCAAAACCCTAACGTGGCCTGAGGTAAGTGAGATCTAGGGTTCTCACGCTTCCCAATGCACTAGGGAAAAATGGGATGCCCTTCAAGACTTGTGGACAATTCAACTAGGGCGAAATTGAGGGGTGGACTGGATTTTGCAAATTCCAAATATTTTTAGATTTTTGAATTTTTGTAAATTTTTAGGGCTTTTTTTTGACAATATATGATTTTTAGGGGTTTTTACACAATAAATTGGGACGTCCTTCAAGATTCGTGGCTAAATCCACTAGGGCGAATTTGTAGGGAGGACCATAATTACAAACTCACGGCTATTTTTGGAGTTATGAATTTTCTAATTTTTAGGGTTTTCTGTTTTTTAGGGTTTTTGTGGATAAAAATGCAAATAATTAACATGAAAATGCAGCCTAACTATAATGCATTAAATGCTGAAATTTTGAGTTAAAAAAGTTGACAAGATAAGGGGATTATGATGTCATCTCAATCCCTAGGGCTTTGAGAGATCATGGCTAGTGTTTCTCTCTTAGAATGTCCCTCTAGTATTTGCAAGCTAGAGCATCATCTATCAACCTCTAGGGTTCAGTAGGTGGGCCTAACCAAGGCAAATGGAGAAGTCCAAGTCCCTAAAAGCAAAATGAAACCCTAATACAAGGCGTTTCCTTCACACAAAGTTGATAGAATATTGATAAAAAACCCTAATTCAGAAAAAATGCAGCAATACACCACCATTCGATCCACATAGAAGCACTGGCTTACCAATATTCACCAAGACATGAGCAAAGAAAGAGTTTTAGGTCATTCTTGAGCATGTGTTTTAGCAAACAATTCTAGCACCAACCATAGCACGTGCAAAAAGAAGCCTTAGATTCATCCACCATTCACCATTCAAGCAAGATAAGACATCCAAGAGAAGTGCACATCACCAAGAGAGCTCATAAAGTAAGAGAAAAAGAAGAATAATCATTTGATCCCAAGTCTTGTGCTTTACAAATGACAAATGAATGGATATTTATATCCATTTTAGCACAAGATTTTAATTTTTTATCAAGCCTACATGTCAATTTCAAATTAAAACAAAATAATATTAAAAAATTCCTACATAAGACAAAATTAGGGCATGTCACCCACACGTTGGGGACTAAGCCCTAAAACCAACATAAACTGATAAAAAATACTAAAATAAGCAAGCCAAGGCCTCACTGTGATTGCAAGAGTGAGCCTAAGGAGGATGTTATGCCCTTTCTAACCCCATAATGATGAAAAATGTCCCTCGATGTCCCCCTTGCCTTAATCAATTGTGAAGACATCAAGGGGTCGATTTGGTCAGAGGAGGTAAAATCAGCTGCAGAGAAGGTCCAAGTGGGGTGGGATAGGGGTGGTGGAGTTAGGGAAGGCCTCTCTAGATGAAGCATAGCCCCCCTCAAGGCATAAAGGACATGGTGGTCATGTGACCCAATGGCCCACACCTGGAAGCTTCGGACACCAACCCCAGGGCTAAAAGCCCCATAAAGAGTAGTCAACAATGCCACTAAGTCATAGTACTTCCAAGAGTAAGACCAAGGGGCCCAGTAATGGCCAACCATAAGCAAAGAGCCCCACACTTGGTCTTTTAGCCCTCCTCTACCAATGACATGCTGGAATGCTGAAAACTGCAGAGGCATAACACATAGCATTTCCCTGTGTTGAAAGTCTGAGTCGGATTCCAAACAAAGGTTCATTGAGCTGAGTTATTTTGTTATCTGAACATTGCATAGCAAGTTGATAGCATTATTCCTTTCGTTGGGAAATAGTCTAACACAACTGATAAATGCAATCTCAAGTAGATAGAGAGGGATGAATAACAGAACCATATCAAAGAATCAGCCTTGTCCATATTGCAAGTACTAATTTCAAGTGGGTATTGACTTGCGATGGAGTTGGTTTAATTTTTAAACAATTGAATTTTAATGGAGAAACGATATGCTTGTTTGGCATATTGCAGAGCAAAGGTTTTTTTTGCTCCAGCATTGACAGGGTGCAGTTGTTTTTTCACTGTTAGAATTGGTTTTGGCACTACCATGGCAACAACAAGACCATCCTTTCATGCTTGTTGGAGAACAGTGAGTAGAGGGATTTTGTACATACAGAGTTGGAGTGTGGCACTCAGTTGGCACTTGAACACAGAGCAAGGCAAGCACAAAAGAGAAAAGCCTTGAAGTAGGGAAGCATAGCGAATCCCTGTGTGCCTGCCTGCTGATAATCAATAGAGAAACCAAGCAATCAAGTCCTGAAACCAGTTATGCAGATAGTGTTTTTGATGACAGACTAATTGCAATGTCCAGTTGGGGGTTTTGGTCTTCAATTTTGCACCGAGCTTAGAAGCCTTGAAATCCATTCAAAAGATAAGAGATCTCTACATATGACTGAGAACAGAGACCAAAATTCTAATTCTGCAAAGTATCCGTGTTGGTGAAGTGAGTGGGCTATAAATCCCTCATTTAGGGATCAATTTTGGAGATTCAAAGGTTTTGAATATATAATTAAAGTGGAGAACTGATTTATTGGAGAAAATATTCACACATGGGGAATTTCAGTATGCTAGTTTGGACTATATACTGTCTTTAGAATTTGCCATTTGCCATTTAGACTATGTACTTACTCACTTTCATTGTAGAAGTTAATATTTTAGAGTCTTATCTTTTTAGTTTGCTTTCTTATATTTTCAATGATCCTTTTTAACAACATAATATTTATTTTAGAATCAAATCCATAATCTATTGCTATTGGTAGGAGAGTTTGGATCTTGGTTGGTAGGGAAGGTTTTTTTTAGATCTCGATTAGTAGGATAATCTGTCAGATCTTGGTTGATAGGATAATCTATTAGATCTTAGTTGGTAGGATAGTCTTGCAAATATTTTTGGTAGGACAGCTAAAAGATAATGCATAGATGGAGATAGAGATATAAGTAATCCCTTACACCTCAAAGGAGAGTATGGTGAGATGTTTCAGTCTCACATTAAATAGATGGTCCTTTCTATCATTGATGGCACACAGGATTAAAATGGCTTATTGAGAGAATGGTGTTTTTACCCCATGGGGAGTTGTCTCTACTATAAACCTGGTGTCAAATTTTTGTGCATGCTGGTTTATTTCTGGGTATTCCTCTTTAGTGTTGTGGGCTTGTGATAGCATTTGAGATCTGCAAGTTCCTATGGTTTTAAACATGGTATTAGAGCCTTTATGGGCTTGAATTTCTTATGAGAGGAGTTCATGATCATGGGAGTTTACTCTATTGCTAATCCTTTATAGGTGTAAGATTAGTGTAGGTGAGGTTGTGCTGGTTATAATTCCCATTGCATGAGATTGGGTGCATTGTGGTTGTGTTTGTTTTAGTGGAAGACAGATCTGTTGGGCATGGCTGCTCTTGAATGATGCTGAGATCCTATGTGTCTTTCAGATCTTTCCATGCAGTGTGGATCTGTTATGTAGATGTGAATAGATGAATAAGGCATTGCACTTGTAGCTGTGCTTTTTGATACATATACTTGTTTGTTGCGGCCTACCTATTTTCTTTAGTGCATGTTTTAAAATCGGCTTGTTACAAAAGGATTACAGTTTTTCTCTTCATGCATTAGGCATCCTAGGATGTTGGTGCATCTTATTGAGTGGATGGTGGGCCCAAACCATTATGTGATGTTGAATGCTCCTTGATGAGGCTGAAGCAACGTTGATGTGTAGCAAGCTGATTGGGTGTTGTGCATGATAGGTAAAGCATATCATATTAATTGGCAACTATACATGCCAATTTTTCTTTGGTGCTTACTGTAACAATTTGGCATGGTGCGCTGCGAGTTTTGAGGAGCCATTTGGGAATGGTTGGACAGTGAAAAGGGCATCAAAAGTCCATAAACTAGCATGATCCTTGCATTGGAGCTGAGTTTGTGGCAACGCATTCCAACAAGAAGAGGGGTCTCATGTTGCTCGTGGGTTCGAGCCTTGTGCACAGATAAAGAGTTGTGTTTATGGTTTGAAGGGTGCATGTGCTGTGAAAGTGGGCTGCATGAAGGGTTGGAGAGTGTACAGGTTGTGATTCAAAGTTCGTTTGAGGTTGCATGTGGGTTCCAATGGGGCGAGAAATTCAAAAGAAGGGTGATTGGCATGAGAGAGTGAGTGACAATTTCCAAGCATGATGGTTTTGACAGGGAAAGAGCGGGTTTTCTGTTGCATAACGTGGGTTTACTGAATTAAGAAGTGTGGCTAGGGGGTTCAATTGTATCATTCTTTGTTAAATTTGTTGTCTACCATGGCTTGCTTGTGCAAGGTAAGCGCTACGGTGTTGCTCATTGACAATGGTTATAAATATGAGGAATATGTGCCCACAGGAGTGTATTCTAGCAGCAAGCGGCAAGGTGATTGGGCTTGTATGAATGTGGAGACCTGGGTTCAAAACCCCTTTGAAGTGGGTGTGGATGAGGTTAGGTTCAAGTCTAGGGTGATTTTGATGGCATAGATACGCCCCTCATGGCATGGGATCTTGGTGAAGGAGACTCTATAAGACATTTTTCAAAAAATAATAGGAGTATGCAGCGGCAGCGGTGAAAGCCATAGTGGTGTAGAGCATGTACACGTACATAAACAAAAAAACAAAGGCCATTCTGCAAAGGTCTGTTAAATGATAGAGATTAGACTCCTATAGTGATTTAAATTTAACCCAGAGAGATTTGCTGGCTGAAGCTGTTCAAGAGTGTTTTGAGTTTTGACTCTTGAGTGAGCCAAGTAAGCTGATACTGAGATTGCACATCAGTGTTTATTGGCTTTTGTACCTGTCTGACCCCATTTTTGGAATGATAATAATTTGAATCTGAACAATGTTTCTATACCAAAATGCATCAGTAGTGGTCCAGAGTCAGAATTTATGACTGGAAAGAAGGAATAATGATCAACTAAAGGCTTTATATTGAACTATGGCTCTTTAACATAAGAAATACAAGGTAGCATTTGAATAGCCATCTTATTTATAGGATATATGCCTTCTTAAGACGGGGAGCCTTTAGGTTTCTCAATATCTCTGTAATCACATATTGAATACTAGAGAAGTTTCATAGACTCTTTTATTAGCTTTTCTTCCTCTTTTCTTCACAAATCTAGCTAAGGATGGTGCTGAGATGACTGGAGTCGAATTTCTATCTTGTTTGATTTCAATGAATGCGTTTATCTAGCATATGTTTAGAATGAGTTTAGTTCCAGAGAATGATTCAGTGGTTTATCTCTAGAGTAACACGCAGAAACCATAACCTTGATTCGTAGAATGTTTTAATTTTTTGTTTTGTTTTGTTTACCAGACACTACAGAGGGACCTAAATTGTTTGGTTGATCCTGACCGAAGCACAAGGAGAAGAGCTCTGGAGAGGCTGCAAAAGCAGTTGCTTCAGGGCGAAGCAAATAATTCCCCAACATATTTGGCAGACCTTCAGGTCAATTTCATCATTCCTTTTCCAGCTTTATCTGAATATAGTTGAACTTATTTTGTATAGTCATTTTTTTTTTCTGTAGAAATTAGTGCTGCCATATGAGCACCCTGGTGGGTTATGTTCCAGATTTTATTTAGCCTAGTATAGGTGGTTATTTTTGAAGTGTTTTTTTGAGCCAATATTTGTTTCTATTATTTCTTTTTGTAGATTTGTTTTCTGCAGTTCTGATAAGTGCATAGATGGAACAAGATGGGAAAGATGCAATAAAACATCCATAATGAAAATTAGGACACAAACATGCTTAAGCATATACGGGAATGCATTAACAAACTCTAAATGAATGTACAACAATACAAGGTGGCGTTACATAGATGCATTCTAAAAGACTTTTCCATTGCAATGTGGGAAGCTGCCTTGTACTCTTACCTCCAAACCATCTACCACAAGAAGCCTCTCTGTTCATGAGGTAATTGCCCCATGAATTGTGGGTTTGATGATGAATGTAGGGTCATGCATAAATACCTCTAGTTTGTCCTTACCAATTACCCTTCCTCCAGTCCATCCACACGTTGGGAATATCATCATCTTTTTTGACACAGGAAACACTATTTTCTTGCCTAAAGGGAATGAATTCCTTTCATCCCTTTGTTCCTTAAGATTTTTGTCATACACTTCTCTGCAAGAAGTCTCCCTTTCCATCTGACATTGACCACCACTATTGGCTTTCACATGTTACTTCCCTCTACAACTTACCAGCTCAATCCCTTGTCCTTGTCCCATCTGCTCCCTCTTGCCACTTATTTCTCTTGGGAGAGATTGAGAAAGCTATTCGGATATTGAGTTTGAGCAGAGCTGCGAATGGTTAGGGCTTCTAGGATGAATTCCTCAAGCATGAAATGGTCTCTCTTGCACCTCACATTGTTCACCATATTCAATGTTCATTACCATGGGTTTCTTATTTATTAATGCCATGATGCATAATCATTGACCCTTTAAATAGCGTCTAGAGTCCAAATATCATCGTACTATAATCAAATTACTAATGTTTGCACATCTATGTGGTTCATGGGATGTAGGATGTATGATGGTCTACTAGGTTTCGTTTGCATAAATCTTGAATGGTGAAATGCTGAAAAAGGTGTTTAAATATGCTGAAAGCTGAAAAACACCCCAAATTCTACTCTCTTTGTGAGAGATAGTAGTGATGAATACACCACCAAACACCCTGAAATGGGAGTTCTACTTTGACTTTTAATGTCAAAATTTATGTAATTGTGGACTTTTTTTTTGGTTTCCCAGGAAAAAGGTAATAATATCATGTCTGTAGTGCAGAAATTGATATCAGATTCAGCATCTTGGTTGCATAAAGCACTAAAAAAGAACCAGATTGGCTCATATAACTGATAATACCTCTATTTGTCAAAATATTTCCCCATATCCATTCGTTAATAATATTCCCATTTATCCATCTATTACACATTTCACAAAAAGACGTCTTCAAAACTGAAAAACCAGTTAGTTATCAGCAGTCTCCAGTAATCTCATCACTAGTAAAAACAAGATGTTGAATTCTTCCATCAAGAAGTGTCATGGTGTTTTTAAACTTCAGCAAAACAGTAGTTCTTCAGCATTTATCATTAATTTCAGAAACCAGTAAATGGCTTCCTTCATCACACAGGGTCAGATGAAGAAACAAAGAGGATGTTTAGTCATAACACCCTCCCTATACTCCACGAGTTTTAACATTCCAAGCTGCATTTGCACTCCATTCTTTGACTGTTTATATCCCACCATATTATGTTCACAATAAACATGTTTGTAAGAGACAAATGCCAATCTATCTGTCCAAGAATGAACCTGATCCATCAAAGATTAAAAGCTCATGTTATGAAATGGTATAGAACCATTCATCTAGTCAATAATGAGCTTTGTATTTCCTATCATTTGGAGTCTATTGAAACCTTTTTCCACAGCTATCATAAGAAGGGCATAATACTCGGCTCAATCATTTGTGCCAAGTCCCGAGTCAGTCTCATGAGTGACCAATGGCACACCAACCAAACCATGCTCCAGAGTCCAACCTTCAAAGTTCAAACCCCTTGCTCCAGCCTTCAAACCCCCCTGATCCAGCCTTCAAGCAATGAAATTGCTCTTCCCTTGGCAAATCACTCCTTTCCTTTGGCAAATTGGTCCTTTCTTCTTTGTTGCCGGAAATCTGTTTGCGTAAGATAAATGTTTCAAACGTGAGAATAAGGGATGGGTTAGGCTTTTAAGAGAGGGGTTGGGTGGGGTAGCTTTTAGGTTTATTAGTTTAATGTTTTTTTTACAAGTTATGAAAAAAATTGAAAATCGTGTGTGGGCATCTAGGTGCCCCCCTTTTTGTGAGGGGGTGCCCAGATGCGCCCTGTTGCCACCGATTAGCACACCTGGGGGGAACGCAGCATAAATCTTTAAAGCTGCTAGGTGTGTCCTTGGGGGCAAGTCTCAAGTCAGGTCCTGTCACTTGATCTTGACTCCTCCGTTTAGGCAAACTCCTAATCGAAGGCGAGGGGGGTAGACCCTATTAAAGAGTTTCTTAGGCTCTTTAGTTGTTTTGGTTGTTACGGATGGAAGTGATTGTTTTTTAGGAGTATAGAAATAAAAATGACTGAAACAAAGAACTGCAAAGTAATGATTTAATATCAACAACATAATAGAGATCTATGGCATTCACAATACAAATGACTGAAAGCAAATAATAATGATGTGATTAAGCCAATGCCAATGGAGTCATAAAATAGAAAAGTGCTGCTTAAAATTGTAAGAGTGTTTTGCAGTGTACTTGGTTGGTTTTAAATTTATTGGGATGATGAGTTGATTACGGGAAAAGGGGATTCCTGATATACCGTGGGGTACTGGGAATGTGTTCGGATTTCACTTTTTGTGGTTTTGTAGAAGGACATGTGGGCTAGATGGAGTCATGGGGAGATGTCCAACACTACACCAAACGAGGGTGTAGCTTGATGGGGCCCCGCGGTCACTTTCTAGTGGTTCCCGCTTCCTTTGCAAATTTTGCCCACAACAAAATGACTTTCGAAATTAACGCTGGATTTCCGTTAAGGGAGGTTAATTAAAAAGTGTGAGAACTAATTACTAGTCACTCCAATCCCTTTTGATGCACCCAACTGGTCGGATGAACCACAGAGGTGCAGAGCATACAGAATGGGAGTGTGATTGCTTGTACAAGTTTTAACAATGCTTTTTTATATGGAACATAAAAACAAAGCAAGAAAGTGCTTTCTAATTACTACCTACGAATTTCTTTCCCGGTTCAGTACTCAGGCAAGCCCTTATCCATGAACAGTCATTCGGGAATGCATAGGGGTTAGTATTAGTTTTGCAAAAGAAAAGATAAAGGAAGCAAGAAATTAATTGATTTAGTTTATTTGCAAAAAATGAAATCTACTCTAAAAATTTTCAGGTAAAAAGCAAATAAATCATCTAAGGGAGATATAGGCTTCCCCCAAATGGGGGAAGAGGGGTGTGGAAGCCTTAAATCCCGCTTGCTTTTTAATTAATTTATTACAATATAACTCTGAAAGAAATGCCTTTGATTCCCTAAAATGGGATTCAAATGGCTTACAGAAAGCTTTGGGAAGGCTAGAAAATAGAGGGACTTGAAACGAGTCTTCTTCGAAAGCCCTAATCTTCCAAAGTCCTTCAAATCCTTCCGCTTTCCTGTGACAAAAGGAAAAAACTAGCGAACAAAAAACTCAAATAAAAGTTAGTATGTTAGCTAAAAAGTAAAAACACTTAAAATCACAACCTTAGCACTTACAAAAGTTTGGAAAAATGTATACTTTAAGTATTAAGGAACTTAGATCTAACTTTTAAATGCGAAATTGAAGCTCTTCTAGATCTAATTTAAACAAGTAAACAAATATGATAGAATTCTCTAGATCCGATTTACTTGTAAGGAAAAAAGTAATTGAAAAGAGGGTTTTTGAAGTTTGAAAGATAGAAGAAGAAAGATCTTGCTCAAGTTTTGAATCTTTTTGCAAGCTTGGAGAGCTGTTGATGGAACAAAAAAAGCTTGTGTTCATCCAATAGAGAATCCAAAGGAAAGGAAGATGCAACTGAGCTCAACCTTTCACTTGGGAATAACAACCTGCAGAACTATCAAACTTGCAACAAACTATCTTAGATCTGGTACATCCCACAGTTATAAATCCAAAAGATCATAAAATATAGCTGAATAAAGCATAAACTCTTAGATCTATAAGAACAGGATAGTAAATAAGCAACTTGAAATCCTCAAATGCTTGTCCTATGTGCTATAAAGAGCCCTCTAAGCCAGACTGATCACTAATCTATGCAAAGAAAGAATAATTGCAACAATATTACCTCATAACATTAACACATGCACAGATTTGCTACACTTCATGAGCCTCCAAATCCTTCAACTTTATTTCGATAATAACAATTACAACAGTACAATGGGCAGAGGTTCCTTGCATCCATTTGAAATATGGATCCAGGGCCTTGCTTTAATAGAGAAAGATAGAAGGGGGGGGCGCATGAGAGGGATCTAGGGCTTGAGGGCGCATCTCTAAATCTGAGGAGAGATTTATGCCTTAACTCAAGCCACGATTGATGCTTGATTGTATGAGGTGGCTGCCATCTCACAAGAGGGGTGCTACCTTTGCTTTGTAAACTCCTCCAACCAATCCCATCTTGCCAAATTAAGAAAGTCGCCCACATGAGGAAGGAGGGGGCATTCCCTCTTAGAGATCCACTCACCATTGCTAGATGTGATAGTGAATCACCTGAGGGGGCATTCCCTCTTAGAGATCCACTCACCGTTGCTAGATGTGATTGCGAATCACCTGGATCTTGTTTGATTCTATCTCCGATATTGATTGTAATCATAACTGGGCCTTTATTTGGACAAAATTCCTCAATTGTAGGAATTTTGATTTTCTCCATATCTTTATTTTTAAAATTTTTAATTCTCTTTTATCGTTTTTGAGAGAATTTTTATTTGAGTGAATAATAATCACTCGGAACTTACGAAAAGTGGGTTTTGGGGTTTTATGGGTGCTCCGGATTAGAAAACGAGCAACCCCATGGCAAATTCCCCCCTCTAGACCACACTTTTATGATATTTTTGAGTTTTTTAATTAAAACATTAAAAATTGATCCGTTTTACGGGAAAATTTTATTTTCTCGGAACTTAATAAAAATCCTAGGGGACTTAGTGCATGTTCATAATGACTCAATTTAATGTCTAGCATGCTCATAAACATTGACACATGAACTTTAATAACCTCCTAAGGCCTAACCACCAAGACGACCATTCCAGCTTTGGAGGAGCGGGTGAAAAACTCATCAATTATACATCGCTTATTTAGCATCGCATAATTGACAAGGGAAAAAATACCATGGAATGATCGGATTGATGTCTAAGTCCTAGGGAGCCAAGTTCTTTACAAAAGGCTGTCATTCTAGTACATTTTTTACAATATCTCCAAGGGGTATGGACATGCAATTATTAAAAACGAGGCCAAAATTGGCCCTGAAAAGACTTCTGAACTTTTGAGCACTGATGATGAACAACTGGATTGTTCACAACTTTGGTAGCTCACAGGAAATTCACCTAGGTGCAACTTGGTAGATAACACCCCCCACCTCTCTGGGTCGTTCCTTGTGTGTTTTCTTGAGTTTCCAGAAAAAGGGGACGTGGGTAAACATTTTCCATGAGTCCCCAAGCCCTCGGGGCGTGGGAAATGAGGAGAGTGTGCCCTCGACCTTGTGGGACGCGTCCCCGTGGAACACTGCTAATTTGCCCTAAGTGACATTTCGGCCTGTGTACCCTCCTGTTGCTTAACCTTCCCACAATGGTTGCATTCACCTTTCCATGAACTCAAATATTAGCAACGGTTCCATGAAGAGTTCCTCTACCCCTCTTGGAGTCATGTGATTGTTTTAAACACTAAAAGTATTTTGCAAGTAGAAATATAATGCTGTCTTTTTTAAATAATAATTCAGCAATTTCAATGTACAAGAATTAGGGTTTGAAATGCAAAAACCTATGTTCAAATAGGCACAAGATTTTGGCAAAAAATCTTCTTCAATCTCATAGCAAATTGTTAGACAACAAATACAGATCATTTCCCAATTGAAATTATCATTAACTCAGCTTTGAATAAGCTCCAGATCCATTTAAAGTATCGATGAATGCTACAACTCCAAATCCTCCAAATGCTCACAATGAGAAATGCGTGAGTTAAAAAGGGAAGGGGGTGTGTTTATAAGGAGGAGATTAGTGTTTTAGGTGGTTAGGTTGCTTTTTTTTTCTTGGTTGAATGAGCCTACAGGTAGGTGCCCCAGTTATCCCTGTCGGACTCAACCTAGTGGCCAATCTATGCACTAACTTGCCTGACTCAAACCAAGTCAGTGGTTAACTCCTTCGGCTCAGTCAATCATCGGTTTTGGCCCTTTTTTTTCTCAAAAACCAGTAAGACTTGGTAGAGTCGAGTTGACTCTATTGAGTTTGATAGCACTGGTTAAAACATATTTTTTGGAGATACCCTTTTCTATATACTGTCAGGGTGTAGGAATGGATTTATTTGAACAATCCCCTCTTATGCCCTGACTTATGCATACTGTCTTTTGATATTTCCTTGCAAGTTGCAATCTTACTCTTTGGTCATTGCCTTGATAAACTCATGCATAATTTAAGCATTGATACCCAGAAAGGCACACATCGAGGCAGTTGGGACTGAGATATTCTTTTGGTTGGACTGTATGGATGGAATCTAATTTTATCATTTTACCTTCGAGCCTCGATGGATTATGTTATTTTCCAGGTAAGTCTTTGACCCTCTATTAAATGATTCAATCCCGGATATTAAGAATTTAACCCTATATATGTGACCCTTTTTTACATTCATAGATGCAACTTGTTTTCCCACCTTGTGCCTTATCTGCTGTAGAAAGGTGCTGGCATTCATGAATTCTAGAGTGTTTTTATAAACAGAAAAGAAGAGTATATACAATGATGTTTTTTTGTGTTTGATGTTTAAGGTTTGGTGTGCTTTGTTTAAAGGGCTCCTACAATGGTTTTCTCAAAGAGCTTGATTGAACATGCATGGTTTGCTCTTTATTGTTTGCAGGTTGCCTGGGATGATACAATTCTTAAGAAAGTGTTGAAAGCTCTCTGTGACAATGTTGAAAAATGCAGGGAATTGGCTATTCACCTAATACGTGGAGTCGTAAACAAGATTTCTAAGGTAATTAGTTAACTGAAGTAAAATTCTTATGGATTATTGTTGGATGGTGATTGTATTGGCAATATCCATAGTCATCACCTGTATTTCTTTCATAAGTCTGTTGAGTTTACTTCATTTATGGATCTCTTAGTATAATGTCTTCCTTTGGATTGAACATTCTCTGTCTGGTCATTAAAAGCAGAAGGTCTTTAAAAAAGAGTGCTTGGATAAGAATGTCATTCCGAGGAGAATGGCGTATTATTTATGATAAAATTGGTGTCTTTTTAAGTCCCATTTTAGAGTAATGAATTTGTCAGTATATGAATTCTATAGATTTTCATCACTTAATGAAAACTGTAATTTCACGTGTGGTGTTTTCTTGTATTATTTTAGGTGGATCAAACAGTGGCATTGGTTGTACCATTAATAGCAGAAAGAATGGGTATTTACTTCATTTTAACCTTTAACTTAACATTTTGGTAGATCTACTCCATGTTCAAGCTTTTACAATGTTTCTAGACATTATCTTTGGCTAGATCAAGGTCTGTATATTGCCATTGATTCATTATGGGCTTTCTTTCCAATATCATGGTTATTTCATTTGTCCTTTTGTTATAGTAGTTGTGGAGAAGACTTGGCTGTGAATATTAACCTTTACAATTTTGTGATATTTTCTGTGCAGGTCAGCTTCCATTACTTGAGAAGTCAGAAGAGGTCCGTCTACAAATGATAAACTTTCTAGGCAGTGGGTGCATGGTACGATGCTCTGGAGATACTCTTAAACTCGTAGTGGGACATCTTATTCAGGTAAAGGAGATTAACTTGAGATTCTCTTATGGAGATTTTTCTGTAAAGGCGTGTTGGTTCTAACTTCATCTTGTGTGCCGTTGTAATTAATTTGAGTTTAGAAACTGATATCCAGGGTTGCTCTCTTAGGTTTTGTGCATTTCCCTTGGAGATCAGTTTCATGAAATTAAAAAAGGTGCATCCAGGGTAATTATTATGCTGACAGAGTTTGCAAGTGAGGAGTTTAGTGAAATGTCAGAGAAACTTCTGAGGGCTCTTCTGCCTAATATTGGCCATCCACATTCTAAGGTGCTTTTTTTTCAATTCTAGATTCCTTTGAACTTGTTGATGCTAGAAAGAGTTTGTTTGTGCTTCTGAGATTGCTTGCAGATCTGATCTGCATGATTCCCATTTCTTCTTTTAGGACAATGTATTCTTTGCAATGTATTCAGTATTTTGCTGTAGTTTTTTTGCTTTATATATTTCCTTGCACGGGAAAGTAAGCAAAGAGGCCTGATTTTGTAATTGTATAAAAGTAACTTGTCCTTGTGCTTATAGTTATAGTTTTTCATTATGGAGAACTTTGTTGATATTTCTAAAGCTTTATATTTTTGACTATGCATAAGAATACATTAGAACAGAATCAGTAGCATGCTCTTTGCTTATGACATGGCCCTTTGAAGTTCATTATCGTTTTTCTTGATGATTACCCCAGAATGGGCTCAAGCAGTCATTTTTCATGTCATAGAGAACCAGGGAGTGGAGGCTGATTGTTGTAGGATATGGTATCTCTCCGGTAATCATCGAGATTCTTAATGGCAAAGAGGCTTGGTCATACAATTTGTTTGATTGAAGGAGGGAAATATAAGTTGTAAACCATAAAATATTAGAAAATATGATATCCAGATGAGAAGCTTTAGGGTTGCATTATTTCGGAAATATGTCAGAGAAGGCTTATAGAAAATTAAGAAGGTTAAGGGTGAACCTATCTTCATATTGACCAACTATTGTGGTCAGTCATTGGACATTAATAAAATTGTCTTTTCTTATCTTATTTAGAGTTGTTGCCGCCTAATACACACATAGGGGGAACGCGGCAGAAATATTCAAGCCGCTCGATGTGTCCTTGGGGGCAAGTCAGAGTTAAGTGCTGTCACCTGAAAACTAAGTGCTGTCACCTGAAAACTTGACTCCTCCGTCTAAGCTTATTCCCAACGAAGCCAAGGGGGGTGGTCCCTATAAAAATAATCTAAGGATTTTATTCTACAAAAGAAAAGCTTAAAATCTAGGAGTTAGAAAACACAAGAATAGTACAACTCTAATCTTAACAGCATTCATAATCCATTCTCAATATTAAAGCATCAACATCAAATGATATTCAAAATAAGACCAATGCCAATAGTAAAGTAAAATGTTTTAAAAGTAAATGTGTTACAAGTTGTTCTTGGTTGATTTTATTATTATGGTTTCTGGTGATTAGTGGGTTTGTTCTTGGTGTGGCCCACCAAGAACTTATCCTCTTGAAGTGAGCGCAGAAGCAGCTATGCCAAGGGTCCAACAAGGTGAGACGTTAGTCTGCTTTGGGCAGCCTCTTGACTTTGTAGCAAGATCTTACCGCGACCTTTTGACTCTGTACCAAGATCTTACCACGACCTCTCGAATTCTCAAGCAAAAGTCTCAAATGGGTTGCCCTATTAGTCTAGTCACTCCAATCCTTTTTTGGTTTGACCAAATGGTTGGACTAAGCCATAGAGGTCCAGAGCATACGGGAAATGGAGCCTAGGTTGATTTTATAATTTTTTGCGCTGAGAGGCAATCTACAACCCAGTATGAGGGAGATCTTGTAACATGTGAGTGTTTGTCGAGTTTGTCGAGTAACAAAATAGTACAAAGTAAACAAAAAAGAATAATACAAAGTAAAAAGTAATAAATATTATGTCGGCCATAAACAAAAAAGAATAATACAAAGTAAAATGTAAATATGAGACTTAAATTAGAGACTTTAGAGCTTAGGTTTAGGTGGCTCAGGTATTGCATTCAAGGAGCTATTCAAGGAGAAGTTTGCACCTCAGGAGATTTGATCCCTCTTAGCGCTTGATAGAGCCTACGATTTGGATCTATGCTGGCTTAGAATGAGTTGTTTAAACTAGCTAAACCCATGAATCTCTTTTCCACACACCACTTACTCAGGTAAGCCCTTTCGATTGATGCAGTACTTCGGGAAGGCGTGGGGGTTTATTTTTGAAAATTGTAAACAAAGCAAATCATAAAAATGAAATAAGCAAACTACTTTAAGTGTTTGTGTGTTTTAGTGTTTTAATCCACTATTAATAAATTAAAACTAAACTATAACTGTGAAAACAAGCAAAATTCACGCCACGATAAGAGATGACACAGATCCCCCTAGGGGGATGGGGCGCAAACGTTGCGTAGCCTGCTTGCTTTGCTTTTATTACTTATTACAATCACTTTGCTTCAGGGAATGCCGCTAGTCCTTTATAATTTGAGGATCCAAACGGCTTACAATGGTTTGGAAAAATTACAGAATGTATAGGGAGGTGCCTGGAAGGTCCCAAATGTTCTAAATCTTGGAAAAACGACCAAAGTGCCTTTTTACTTGATTGCAGAAGTTTGCGAAACAACAACTTTTATTAGTTAAACATGCCCCAAAACACATTAAGAGTGCTTTGGGAAAACCTACAAAATTGCTAAAAGAAATACTAAGTAAAAATAGACTAAAAAGAGCAATATGGTAACTAAGGAAAGTAAGCTAAAAAACTACATTCCTCAAGATCTTTGCTTGCTTTTGGAAAAGTCAAGCAAATCAAGGCACTCAAATGCTAGGTATTAAATGAGATCAACTGCTAAACCAAACAAGTCAAGCCTTTTGATATGCAAAACTAGTAACTTGACTGCAAAGTTTAAAACATTCAGATCTAGAAATCGTAAGACAAACTTTGAACTTTCAATCTAGTTTCTAAATGAAAATAAAAGCAAATGATAAATCTAGTTTCTGAACCTTCGTTCATGCACATCAACCATTCATCCACACAAAAAGGAAACACACAAATTCGACCTCCAAAGTCTCTTTATTTTGAGAAAAATAAATAAGGAATACAATAGCAGAGCTTTGACTCTCAATCTCCAACTAGAGAAAATGATAGAGCATGCTTGTTTCTATAGATTGCCAGAAGGGGGGGGGCGCAATTCCCAAGAGAGGGGGGTGCATTCTTGATTGAAGAGTTAATTGGCTTGATGAAGGAGTTGTCTACTTGATGGATGCGCCACCTGTTAGAAAGTGACAACAAGGAAAGTCTTCCTGCATTGCATGTGTCCTTGCATGCAAAAGACTTAAATGGAGGAAGCCAATAAAATGTATTTAATGTATTTCTCCTAAGTTTACTTTGGAAAATATATTAAAGTGATCTAATTATTAATTGACTTAATGGAACACTTTTTTTATAAAGTGAAAGTGAAAAATATTTAAGTGATGGCTAATCTAATCTTGGCCATTGATCTCACCGGAGGATCACATCCATTGATCTATAGTGAGATTAGGTATTTCGCTTAGCCATTGAGTTAAAAGGAGGATCAATTTGTGGAGAGGACACACAATTACATTCCGACAGAGATGGAGAGAAAGAAGTGTGAGAGAGAGAGAGTTTTGCAGAGAAGATGGAGAAGCAGAGAGTTAGAGAGATTGAGCATCCATGCAAGAGTGACCGTACTGATTCGCAGAGGGAGAGCCGAGGTCGAGTTGTGCAGAGGTGGACCGTACAGCTGCAGGCCGTGTTGATTTTTCTGAGCAGCATCGAGTGCCATTCTCTGGGAGAATGGAGGCACCTGGTCAGTTACCAGGATATTGACCCAGTCTGGGACTGGGAGCTCAGCCTGGGGCTGAGAGCCATTCTCTGGGAGAATGGAGGCACCTGGTCAGTTACCAGGATATTGACCCAGTTTGGGACTGGGAGCTCAGCCTGGGGCTGAGAGCCATTCTCTGGGAGAATGGAGGCACCTGGTCAGTTACCAGGATATTGACCCAGTCTGGGACTGGGAGCTCAGCCTGGGGCTGAGAGCCATTCTCTGGGAGAATGGAGGTACCTGTTCAGTTACCAGGATTTCACTGTAATCCCCAGACCGGGTCTGGGCAAGTGGTGTACTTCTCCACTTGGACTTGTTGACCACAGATGGGTGAAGTAAAGAAATTAAATATCTTCCTATGATGATGTACTTGGAGTGGACATGAAGACCCTGAAGAACACCTGGATGATTTATTATAGAACCCAAGCACCACTTGACTTGGTCCATGAACCCACCAGCTAGAAGAAGAAGAAAAATAAATATGTATTTATTTATGTACTTTTGGGTCAACCCATTATTGGAGGAAAGACAAATTAATGGTGAATGATATGAAGAAATATATATATTATTGGAGAGTTGACCTCATTTATTTTATTAAATGAACATCCATGAAATATGCAAGTCGGCCTCATTAATTAAAATAAAGATTTAATGGCTATTTGGAGCAAGTCTGCCTCACTTTTTTTTGTGTGGAATTATTCCACTATATATACAAAAGAAAACACATCATCAATTCGTGTGAGTTCAAGATCAGCTCCAAAACAGTTCGGTGGTATTTAGAGACGGTTCGGTGGTTTTAGAAAACAGCTCTGCAATAATTCGGTGATGTGAGGACAGCTCCATAACAATTCGGTGGTGTTTGCTGGGTTATATATATTTCTGGTTATTATTATTAGTGTGCATACCCGAGCCTGCTGTGCATTCAAAAGTGCTGGTTATCTCCACGATTTGCTGGGTTCTCTACATTGTAATACTGGGTTATATATCTTCTCATACTGGCTGCCACCCGAGCCCTGTTAAGGGTGTTCTTACTGCTGGTTACTGTTGATACTCGACCCCTGTCAAGGGTGGTTTCTTACTGCTGGGTATACTGTTGTTACAGCTGGGTTCTATCATTGGTTCATGTTAGCTGAGTTTTCAGGGTCTGTCCCTAACTTCTTGACAGCCATTACAGTCCCTGAAAAAGGCCACAACAGATAGTGACAGGTGCAGGTTTGGTGAAACAAGTTGAGACTGCTTCAGCTACAGTTCAACAGGGTTCTTCTTGGTCATTGTAACAATTCAAATTGTTGGAAAGGCTTGTTTAGCCTGCTGTTGTAAAACTCAGACATCTCATATTTAAGGAAGATATTTTGCTGGGGTTTTTATACCTTAAAAGGTTTTCCCCATGGTAAACTGCTGTGTTCTTGTGGTTGCATGTTGCTCTAATTTTTATCTACAGTTAGCTATCTCTGCATTTTTGAAATTTACAGTCTGCTACTGCTATCAGTTTTTGATTTTTAACAGGCCGTACAACAGACGACCGTACAGACCGTACGGACTCCGTACAGGCCGTACAACTGTGTTGGGGATCATGCCATTCTACAGGTTTTCTCAGTGAGTTTGTGTTGGTTCGATTTTGTTAGGTTGGGCATAAATCAATTTTTTGATATTGTAAAAGCTTCATATTTTCTAAATAAAATATCCTCTCATATTGTTGCACCGGGTTTTGTCCGGGGGTTTATACCCAAAAAGATTGTGTTGTCTCTATTGGTGTGATTGTTTGGTATTTCTTTCAGTATTTATTTTCCGCTACATAGTGAAGAAATCCATGTGTGGTTAATAGTAACAATTTGGGTTTAAATTAATTAATCCAGCATACTCTAGCCCTATAGTGGATTTTAAGGAAATTTACACCACCTCTCAAGAGGTAGGCGCATCCCTACCTTGAAAATTTCACCATCAAATGGCTAGCTGCCATGTCATAAAGTCGCCCAAGTCTTGAGAGATGCGCCCCTCTTGATGAGAATCTAACTGGAACTCAACAAATATTGATTGAATCCACTAAATCATAGCTTGAGAGATCATAGGATTGATTGCCAGTTGTTATCGGGCAAACTAGCAGGGCTAGTGCCCAATAAGCACATGCACAGACTTGTGACCCAATGTCACCTCGATAAAAAATCCTTAACTTCTTGGGAGTGTCTTGACCTCCAAGGGGAGAGCCCTTGTTGCTATATCTGTAAAACACTTAGACACCAAACTATATCTTCTATGCAATTATGTTAGTGACCAGTGCCTTTATGGAGTCAAGTGAATAATGAAGAAGACAATGTTATACGTGTTATCATATCACATTTCTTCACAAAATAGTTATCATCGAGATATAATCATTCATTTAAGTAAGAAACAAGGTCTATGAGCACTGTTGCACAAATATAAATAGTATAATTTCAATAGTGGTAACCAAGTTATGACAATGATATCCAACAATAATCAGTCTAATGATTATTAGCCAATTATGATCTTCAATATTGCAGTCATTACACATTAGATCAAGCAAAGATTCATCCACTGAAATTTGAATAATACTTTAGGCCTTCCAGTAGTGCTAGATAATGGACAGTCCTGTAGCAATTTGAAAGATTCAACCTTTAAACCATATTTGATATGCTAATTCTGTAGTACAAAAACAACAACACTTCCAACTAGATATCGAGTAGTAATTTGGTGCTTGCTTATGAGTGTAACCAAATACTTACTAACCCTTTCAATGCTGCTGTCTTTTTGTGTTTCTTATGGCAGGTAGGGTAGTAGAAGGTGCATGCACAGGTTGCAAAGATTGCAGACCCGAGGTAATAGGAAGAGAGGGGGAGGTCGAGGTTTGAAAAGAGGACAACGACGTTTAGAAGGGAAGAAAAAGCGTAGAGTTAGGGTTTATTTTTAGGTTTTTTAGAATTTTGAAAATTTTAGGGCTCCCACTAATTTCGCCCTAGGGTTTTTTAGGGGTAAATAGGCAGGCCAAATTTCTAGGAGAGAGGGCCGAAATTTTAGGGAGACCAAAAATTTGATTTTTTTAGGGTTTCAGACATAAAATTGCAGACCTAATTCTAACCTCAATTTTACCATGAAAATGCAAAATTACACATGAATATGCAAGAGAAATTTGATAAAAGTTGATAACTAGGGTTTTAATTGATGAAACCCTAAACCCTAGGCATATAGGAGAGGTGACCAGCCTCCCTCTTGGAGTAATCTTCTCTTTGACTCTTAAACTACGGCTTCCTACAACAACCTCTAGGGTTTGTGATAGGAGCCTAATCTAGGGCAAAATTAGAGATCCAAGGTCAAACTAGGGAAAACCTTCTCTAGGGAGTGTTTTCCACCATGCAAAGAAGATAGAAGGTAGACAAGAAGGCCTAAATAAGAAAAATGCAGCTCTATGGCCACCATTCAATCATCAAAAAACAAGAAACTCACCTACCTTCATCACCAAGGCTAAAACAAGACTTACTTGAGCTTTGTGTTGTTCCAACAATTCCTAGCATCCACCATGCATGAGCAAAACCCTAGAAAAACATCCAACTTTCATCCACAAGCCAAAGAAGAAGCTACTCCAAGAGGTGCGCATCACTTTCCAAAAGACTATCTTGGGTAAAAGAGCAACATAATGTAATTTATCCCTTGAGTTATGATTTACAAATGAAGTGAGGAAATTTATTTATAGTGTTCTCAACTCACTTTTACAAAATAACTAGGCTGACAAGCCAAATATAATGTCAATGTAAAAATATAACGTGAAATAATATAAAATAGTCTAAAAGATGGCTAAAAGGTGGCTACCTGGGGTATTTCCCCCCTAGGTGACCAAAAACTGCTAAAAATAGGTAAAACTGAACAAAAGGCTTCACTCCAAAAGGTGAAGTGAGCAGGGGGGAATCGTCATGCCCTATTTAACCCCAATAGTGCTGAAAAACCCTCAATGTCGCCCCTCTACAACTTGTGGGCCTGGTGACCAAGGATGATGTCATCACTGAAAAGACACCAAGGAGAGAGGGCGCTCTGCTGGAAAGGGACCAGGATGGATGCATAGGGTGATCGGAAGAGGAGGCAAGTGCCTCAGAGCTGAAACACTATCACCCATGTGGAAAAAAAGTAGGGGGTCATGTGACCCAGTGACCTGCCCCCTAGAAGCCCTGAACACCAACCTTAGGGCTACAAGCCCCAGAATGAGGCAGTTGGCAATGCCACTAAGCCATAGTACTCCTAAAGGAAGGATCAAAGGGTCCGACCATGACCACCTCTCAGAAAAGTGCTAATAATATCCCCATCATGGTCCTGAATAAAAATGCAACCCCTTTCCTTGGGCAAACATCTGAATGTGAGTTGGTACTGGTACAATGTAACACTAACATTTTTGGCATCGTTGCCGGGGACGTCTCGAAGATTGAAGTGGTTTATCTGGAGTAATTTACACCCTTGGAAAAACCGACACTTAGGTAAGAACTCAAGGTGAGTCCTCTTTACAATAAAAGTATATTTATTAGGACTAACCCTGTACGGCTTATATGGCGACTCCATTGGCGTTTGCTCCTTTCATCATCTCAAGGGTTGAAGATTGTGTAACTTCGGAAGACATTCTTATTGTATTCTCATTGTACTTCCTTAGGGAAATATTCATATCGTATTTGATTATGTAAAAACCCTAAAAAGAATAAGTCAAAATAGACAAGTCGGTTCAACAAAAGTCAGTGGGTAAATTGTCCCAAACAATGGGTAGAATTGCCCTAGTGAAGTGGGCCCTATAGTGGAAAAGTCAGCCAAACATGTGTATAAATAAGGGGGTTGAATTCCTCATTTGACACAACACATTTTTGCTTAAGCAAGTGAACAGGTGCGCAGAGGAGAGTAGCTACAGCTCGAGGAAGCTTATGTTTGGGTTTTCTATCTCATCTTATTCTCAGGATCTTTGTGTAAGAGCCTTTAGCTCTTGATGTACTAGATTGGCATTGTACTTGTGACGAATCTATATTGAAGAAGTTTTGCTAGGTTTTTCCCGTGGGAGGGTTTTCCCAAGGTAAATCTTTGTGTTCTCTTGTTTATGCTGTGCTCATCTATCTTTCAGTGATCCTATCGTTTATGGTTATTGTGATAATATATAAATTTTTGAAGATCTAACATAACTATCCTGGAAGTATAAAAATTCTAACATGGTATCAGAGCTAGCCTGAAAGAAGACCTTGTGTAGTTGAAACTGCCGGAAGTGAAAACTAGGGTTTCTCGTTCCGAAGGCTTTTCACCATAGATCAACCTAAAACAAAGGTCAATCTAATTTTCCTTAGGAGGGCACGTCTTCTAGTGGAGGCAAATTCTAGATACGAGAATTTTCAAATTTTGACCTAATTCTGCAAAAATTGCAGCAACTGCAGAATTTAGGGTTTCCAATTTTTGGCAATTTTGTCCACAGATTTGGAAGAAAAGGACCTTTGCTCAACTCGCCTTAGGGAGGCACATCGCTCTCTCCATTTAGTTTTTCAAGATTCCAAAGTTGAAAAATTAGGGTTCCTCTAACAAACCCTAGGTCACCTAGAAGTTTGATCTCAGAAGACATTGAAGCAATCACTCGATTGGAGCATCTCAATTGGTAAGTCCTATTATCTCTATTTCCATTTTAGGTTGTCATTTCATCAGGATGACAAACAATACCAAGCTTGAGGATAACTTCCGTGCCTGGAAGTATAGAGTGATGCTTATTCTAGAAGAGAATGAGTTGGACAACTATGTCATGGAAGAAGTTGTGGAGGCAGAGGGAGATTAAGACAAAGCTAAACACAAGAAGAATTTGATTAAGGCC
Source organism: Larix kaempferi (assembly GCA_027924585.1). NCBI lineage: Eukaryota > Viridiplantae > Streptophyta > Pinopsida > Pinales > Pinaceae > Larix > Larix kaempferi. The sequence goes on along the minus strand of BSBM01000318.1, from coordinate 23,501,649 downwards.
AAGAGGATCATTGTTGACTCCATCAAGGATCACTTGATCCCCCATATCTCATCATTGAAGACTTCCAAGGAGATGTTTGATGAATTGAAGAGACTATATGAAGGAAAGAACATTAATAGGAAGATGACCTTGAGAACTCAACTCAAGGGTGTGAAGATGCAGAGCTCAGAAATGATCCAATCCTATCTCACAAGGGTCTCCCAAATCAAACAACAATTAGAAGCTATTGGAGACCATGTTGAAGAAGCAGAATTGGTGATGACTACATTGAATGGTATCCCAAGGTCACGGGAATCATTCATCCAAGGGATTTGTTCTAGAAGGAAGCTCACCGAATTCAGTAGGCTATGGGGATATTGTACACGAGAGGAAGCCAGAATTGAAGTGAGAGAAGAGAAGATGGGTGAAGATGACAATCAAGCCTTAGTTGCTCATACAAATAAGAAAAAGAGCAAGAAAGAAGAACACTCCCACAAGAAGCCTAGAAGATTTCAGAAGAATCATAGACCTCACAAGGGATACTCTAATTACAGGTGTTACTCTTGTGATGAAAAGGGACATCTTGCAAGAGATTGCTGCAAAAGCAAAGACCATAACAAGAAAGGAAAGAAGAAGAGGTATCCTGCTCATGTTGCAGAAGATGATGAACCGGTTAAGAAGAAAGCAATGGAAGATTCCTCAAGTGATGAAGATTATGTCTTGAACTTTTGATGATACAATAGTTATTGGAGAGCAAGAGGGAGGCTGTATAAAGGCCAACCAGATCAAGCATTGGTTCATAACACTATGGAACCAAGTGAACTATGGCACAAAAGGCTTGCATATATATACACACTACAAGGCTTTACAGATCGTAAGCAAAATGGTGACTGGTATACCCAAGATCTAGACAAAACATGATGGTGTGAAGAATCCGTTTCCAAGAAAAAGGAGATCTTGAATCCAGTACATGATTCCAAAGATGAAGACTTTAGAAAGTTCCAGACTAGATGAAGAAGAAGATCATGGTCTTTAGAATAAGATGATGAAGCAGAGTACGCTTCCAGAAACTCCAGTAACTTCTGGAAGGAGGCAGAAACCAAGAGGGGGCCTTCAAAACACATGAAAGATAAGTATTTACTATCATTTGAGTATTTGCAAGGAGGCAATATGCTGCTAGTATATTGCTCATAACAGTTACATGTAGATTTGTGATATAGTTTTCTTTTATGCATTTATATATGACTAAGATTGACTAGCAGTAGGCTCATGTAGTGCATGTTATGGGTAAGTGGCCTATAGTGCTTCACAACATCCCATGAGCCCTTGCTGGAGCTAGTCTAGGATGAAACCTCTTTGCTAACATGTTGAAAGTAGTGCACACTTGTAATAATATGTTCTAGTAGAGATGGAAGGCATTTAGATAGTTACTGTGTGTTTACTGGATATGGATGAGGGCTGTGCTGAGGCATTGGCTAAAATGCATTGTTACATGATTGTTTGAATTATGAAGTTGTCATTACATGGAATGTTACTAATCATATGACTAAATTTGACTTGTAGGAAAAATTGTGTGTTATGACCTACAAGAGAAGGATGATGAGACTTGTTCCGAAGAACAAGTGATGAATGTTCAAGCAGTAACCTTCAAGATCAAACATACTACAGAAGTACAAGGCAAGGTTCATAGTTTCTCTCAGAAAGAGAGAGTCGACTATGAGGAGACATTTGCTCCTGTGGCTAGATACACTTCGAATAGAGCTATACTTGTGATAGCTGTAATGATGAAGTGGAAGATACACCAGATAGACGAGAAGACAACTTTTATGAATGGTGTGGACCGTGTTAGAAGAAGAAGTGTATGTGGAGCAATCATTGGGATTTGAGACACATGACAAGAAGACACGTGTGCAAATTGAAGAAGGCCTTGTACGGTTTGAAATAGGCACCGAGGACGTGGTACGACAGGATTGACGGATTTTTGACGAGCTTGGGCTTGAGGATGGTGATCCAGTGGTACTACTTTTGTATGTACATGACATGTTCTTGACAGGTGATGAGAAGCTTATTGCAGAAACAAAGAGGAAACTTGCCGTAGAATTTGAGATGAAAGACCTGGGTATGATGCACTACTTCTTAGGTCTTGAGGTGTGGTAGAATCCAGAAGAACTTTTCCTTAGCCAAGGAAAATATGCAGTAGAGATCTTGAAGAGATTCGGGATGATGGATTGCAATGCCATGGCCACACCAATGGCATCAAATCTGAAGTTGCTGTGTGATACTTCTACAGAGATAGTGGATGCCACTGTATATAGACAAATGATTCGTTTGTTGATGTACTTAACGAACACAAGGCCAAATATATGCTTTGCGGTGTACACATTGAGTCAGTACATGGTAGAGTTGAGACGTGTTCACCTAATTGCGGCAAAGCATGTGTTGAGGTACTTGAGGGGTACGATTGATTATGGCTAGAGATATGCGTCAGATCAGAAGATTAACTTGCAGGGTTATGTTGATGCGGATTGGGCCAGTAGTGTCACAGATAGAAAGAGCACAGCAGGGTGCTGCTTCAGTTTGGGATCAAGTATGATCTCCTGGTTCAGTGGGAAGCAGACGAGTGTGGCACTCAGTACAATCGAAGCAGAGTATATGGCAGCTTGTTCGGCAAGCTGCGAGGCAGTGTGGATTTGGAAGTTACTTGTAGGTTTGTTTGATCTCGAGTTAGAGGCGACTTGTATTCTCTATGACAACCAGAGGTATGTGAAGTTGTTTGAGAACCCGATGTTACATGACAAGTCGAAGCACATCAAGATCAGGTATCACTATATCAGGGATATAGTGCAAAGAGGAGCAATGAGGCTCCAACATGTATCTATAGAGGAGCAAATAGTCGATGTGTTGACCAAGCCTCTATCGAGAGTGAAGTTTGAGTACTTCATGGACAAGCTTGGAGTGGTCCAGATCGAGGTTCCTCGAAAAAGGGAGGGATGAGCAACATAGCACGTGTGAGCCGCAAGTAGTCGTGTAATGACGTAATTGAGCTCATGGGTGGGTCTCCACTTGAGGTGATGTGGTAGCGGGTAGTCACTGTGTGTGACGTAATTGAGTCTCCTAGGTTACACTCACGAGGATGTAGTAGGTAGTCACTGTGTGTGATGTAATTGAGTCTCTTGAATGCTGTGCTATATTGGGAAACACCCATGTGCGAAGACGCAGGTTTTGTACTTGGGCTGTTCTCCACATGAGGTGACATGGTAGCGGGTAGTCACTATGTGTGGCATAATTGAGTCTCCTAGGCTACACTCACAGAGTTGTGTTGCCCCAATGTGCAAAGACGCTGGTTTTGGACTTGGGCTATTCTCCACATTATTTGATGTGTTAGCGGGTAGTCACTACGTGTGACGTAATTGAGTCTCCTAGGCTACATTCATGAGGTGATCTGGACACGTGGTGAGGTAACGCAGGTGGTCGTTGTTGCGACGTAATGTACGCTCCTGGGATGGTCCCACCAGATGGCTTGCTCGTTCAAAACTTCTAGTGATGTATAGATTTGAGAGAGATGTCACAAGTCAATGGTCAGAGTAAAGAGTTGCAGCAGCAGTGATAATGATGATGATGATGATGACGATGAAGACAATAATGACGATGATGACTATGCCAAAAGAATACCTTCCTTGTTAAGAGGGGTTTGTTGCCGCCTGGTTCCACACCTGGGAAAACGCAGCAGAAGTCTTCAAGCTGCTGGTGTGGCCTTGGGGGAAAGTCAGAGTCAAGTGCTGTCACTTGGGACTCGACTCCTCCGTCTAGGCTTTCCTAGCGAAGCCAAGGGGGGTGGACCCTAAAAAAGAAAAGAAACTAAGGCCTCTAATCTAGGAGTTAGGAAAATATTTTTGGTAACCAAGAATAAACAGCATATACTTTGATCAAATAAAACAATCATTCATCATTTACTCCCATTTTAAAATAACCATCATTTAACTGCACATTAGTCAATAATATAAAATAAAATTTAAACAAGACCAATGCCTTATAATGGAGTCAATAAACAAATGCATAAGCAGAAAAGTAGATGTTGTGCGAGTGTTCTTGGTTTATTTTAAAATTAATGTGAAGGTGATCTTTTTATTATGGCAGGTGGGTTCCCAATATACGCAAGGTACGGGGGAACATGTCCGGAATTTTGAAGCGTGGCTTCCCTCTCAGGCTTGGGCTGAATCGGAGTCTCGAGGAGGTGTTCAGATGCTATACCAACGAGGGCAAGCCTAACGGTTTCCAAGAGGTCACTACTCAGTGTGGTCCCAAGCCTTCTGAGAAATTTGCCCACGACAACAAAATACGTATTGTGCCGGATTTTCACAAAAAGGGTTTTTTATTAGGGCGGTGTTAAATCCTATTACTAGTCATCCCCTCCTTTCTGATGTGTACCAACTGGATCAGACTGAGCTGCAAGTCGGCCACAGAGCATACGGGAGAAGACCTTGGTATTTTTATAAAAAAATTTATGAACCCAAATTTTATCTTTTTTTAAAACCCCAGGAGTCTCTTTTCAGGCACGTATTTCGGGCAAGCCCTCATACAGAAACCCTACTTCGGGAAAGCAAGGGGGGCGTTTTGAGTTTGTAAAAAAATGTGAAAAACTACGTTGTGAGTGAACTTGTGGCCCGCCAGTGGAACGGACCAACAAGGTTTATTTTAATCCTAGTTAATTTTATTAAGTGCCGAAAATCAAAGAAATAAACTACTCTAAAAATCACGCCATGAAAAGAGACGACACAGGCCACCCCTGGGGGGATGGGGTATGGGCGCTGGCTAGCCCACTTGCTCTCGTTTAACAGTTGTTTACAATGATTAGAGAAGTGCCCCAGTCTACTTAAAGTGACTTGGTGGCTTACAAAATTTGAGGAAAAAATGACCGGTTTTTAAAAATATGAAAATTTGTCCTCTGGATTGCCTGGATCCTCGAAATTTCGGCAGCACTTCCTCCTACCTGTTCGTCTTTTGCTGCAAACCAGCAAGCAATAATTAGTATAAGATGCCCAAAAACACTTTAAGAGTGTCTTTGGAACACCTCCTAAAAAACCCAAAAAATTCTAAGTAAAAATCTAAGTAAAAATTGCAAAAATTAACCAAGTAAAACAAACAGTAATGCTAGTTTGGCTTGGGGTCTTTGCAAGCTTTATGAGCTGCAAATTGTATGCTCTTGGACAGCCAAATATACTTTTAAAATCAGAACAACAACTACCCAACAAAACTTAAAAGAAATTTGACAATTTTACTGCAAGTTTTGGAAAAGTAGATGCTAAATGAAGGAAAAATCTAACAGTTAAGAATATGAGCTTTGTAACTGTCTAAATCAAACCTTTATGAAATGATTCCTGATCTATTTAAAATGTGGACATGAGCATATAAATCAGAAATATTTCAAATAAAAGTAACCAGTTAACCAAAGAAAATTTTTTGAAAATAGAAGGGAGAGAGAGGTGAAGCAAATTTTGTTGAATAAAACCGAAACTTTGGAGATCCTTTCCGTTGGTGAGCTGAGGGACTGTATCTGCATAAAAGATTAGATAAATAGAAGACACAAACAAGTTCTCCAACCTATCCGCCTGAGACAACCTGTAAAAACACCATAACTTGCAACAAAAAGATCAAATGTAGATAAAACACATAGTAGAAATTTGAAGAAAATATTCATAAACAAATGATATATTTAAATCTGATCTCTACTAATGCATAAAATGAAAGACTAAGCAATAAACAAATTACTCAAACTTTCCTCATAAACCAATACTGATCTTTCCTTAAGCTATACTTGATCTTAAAGAAACAAAATGCATCAATACAAGTTATCTCATTTGAAACAAGACATTCATCCACTCACAAAGTCCAACACCATAAGTGACCTCCAAAGCCTTTTATTAATATTCAAAACCAAATGAGTATTACAACGATAAGTCTTGTGCTCCAATTCTCCCTCTCAAGAAAATGGAGTGGGCAGCCATGCTTAAATAGCCAAAGATGGAGAGAAATGGGTGGAATGAGTGGCATAACTCGTGGAAAAAATGGGGCTGCCCACTCCCATGTAATGGGCTGCCAAAATCAGCCCCAAATCAGCTAAAAATCAGCCATGTGACAGCCCATAAACATAGCTGCAAATTCCATGATTTAAGGGGCCCAATTTTGGGAAATATGTCCCCCTCAAATGGGGAAGTTATCCCAATAATATAGCTGCCCGGAATCTTTCCAAAATCAGTTCTTGCAACTCCTAAAACATAGCTGAAAAAATCAGTCCATAAATCACTCCCAAAATTTAATATTTTTATGAGTCATTTTTTCACTTTTTTTATTTTTTCACGACTTTTTTGGGTTTTTTGGCTTTTTAGGATTTTTGTGGAAAAATAATCACCCAAACATTAGAAAGAGTGGGTTTAGGGGTTTAGGGGGTGCTCTGAGTTAGAAAACGAGCACCCCTGAGGCAAAAAAGACCTCCAAACGCCACTTCTAGGCCGATTACAAATTTTTTAATTGAACCATTAAAAAATGGCCCAATTTACGGAAAAAATAAACCTTGCCGAAAATTAAAAAACAACCTAGGGGGACTTAGCACATGTCCATATGACTCAAAATTAACGCCTAACATGTTCATATACATTGACCCATAGACTTTAACAACCCCCTAAGCCCCGTCAGCCTCCCCAGGCATTCCAGCTTTGGAGGAGCAGGAGAAAAACCCATTAATTATGTTATGCATTAATGCAAGACATAATAGATAGGTGAAAAAACTCCTTGGAATACCTGACTTAACCAAAAAGTCCTAGGGAACCAAGTCTTTTACAAAACACCATGCTAGTACGTTTTGTTACAAACCCCGCAGGGCCATGGACGTGTGGAAAAATTTAAAAACGGGGGCCTTTAAAAGGCCAGCTGGATATCAAATCACCAAAAATGAACATGTATCATGTTCCACTTTGCCCGCTCGCTTGATAATCCAACCAAGTACAACTTAGTTGGCAACAGGGTTGAAGATTGTGTAACTTCGGAAGATATTCTTATTGTATTCTTATTGTACTTCCTTCAGGAAATATTCATATTGTATTTGATTATGTAAAAACCCTAAAAAGAATAAGTTAAAATAGACAAGTCGGCTCAATAGAATTCAGTCGGTAACCTGCCCCAGTGAAGTCGGCTCTATAGTGGAAAAGTCAGCCAGACATGTGTAAAATAAGGGGGTCGAATTCCTCATTTGACACAACACAGTTTCGCTCAAGTAAGTGAACAAGTGTGCATGGGAGAGTAGTTGCAGTTGGAGGAAGATTATGTTTGGGTTTTCTATCTTATCTTATTCTCGGGATCTTTGTGTAAGAGCCTTTAGCTCTTGATGTACTAGATTAGCATTGTACTTGTGATGAATCTATGTTGAATAAGTTTTGATGGGTTTTTCCCGTGAGAGGGTTTTCCCAGGGTAAATCTTTGTGTTCTCTTGTTTATGCCGTGCTTGTCTATGTTGTAGTGATCTTATTGTTTATGGTTATTGTGATAATATATAAATTGTTTGAAGATCTAACATAACCATCCTGGAAGTATCAAAATTCTAACATCAGGTACGTTCTTGTTTAGTACTTTGGTGAGATTTGTTTAAGTCTAACTTGGCAAGTCTGGCGACTCCCACCGAAGAAAATTAAAGAAGTATTTTACAAGGACTAGGCCACTTCAAGAAGACGATATGGTATCCTTTGATGAAGCATGGATGTGCTATCCTTGGTTCGACCCACTGGATTTCTCAAACATTCCAGGATATCCAAATGTTGTGGATAGAGATGCTTTCCTGGCAGTTCCAAAGTTTAAGGCCCTTAAAGAATGGGCTGTAGAACATGTGCTTGCATTCATATATTATCTTAAGACATGGGATATCGTGGATGAGGACATTAGAATGAAATTATTGGTAATATCTCTTGACTTCCTCATTAATCATCACAAAGAGAAATGGTATAAGAATCTTCCTCTGAAGGGAATATATTCATTTGATCAATTGGTTGAAATGGTTTGCAATGAAGTGGGTCCTTGGATGTGCGAAGAAGTTACTGAAGCCCTAGACTCTCTTCCAAGGAAAGAGGAGGTCCAAGTGGTCCTTATTCCTGTTGATCCTGTCATAGAGGTACCAGAAGATCCGAGAACATACCTCTCCAAAGAAATCCGAAAGGAAGATCAAGATGGTTTGCTCGAAGAAACTATTGTTCAAGACCTTGCGGATGACATCATAAGCCTTATGTCCGAAGATAAAGTTCCTCACAAAGGCGAATATGATTGTGATCCTAGAAATAAAGACCAAGAAGTCCTAGTTGAAGAATTTGAAGAACAGAAGGAAAGGGTGAGTTCTCCTTGCCATCATAAAATACTTTCTTATGATATCTCGGATCTCTTGAAGCAGAATGACAGGATTCATGAGGACGATGATTATTGGAGGTTTGTGGGTCCATCACTTTACGATTCTTCAAGACCTAGCAATATTGTTTCCAGACCCTTCAATGACGAATACTTTGAAGAGGAAGTCAATAAATTTTTCCTGCCATTCACAAAAGAACCAAAGGCTAGTATGGATCAGCTTGAGCCAGAATTTGACACTGTTTGGGATGAAGAAGTCATGATCACCTCGAGGAGGGACATCGAAGACATAATTAGTGAAAGCCCGATTGAACAACATAAAATTATTCCATCTCTTTATGATGATAATAATGAAGATTGGGTTAACCCTTTTGCTCTTACATTTGGCGATGAAGTACCTCAGGATGTGGGTCCTCTTGCCATTATAGATGATCACCATATGCATATATTTCGATATGATGAAGGTGTTGAAGACTTTGAAAGCCTTATTCTTGATGAGACTTCTATGGGCCCAGATCATTCGTGCATATCCAGTATCAAGAAGGGTGGAGTATGTCCTAGAGAGGGTTCCTTTACAGACGTTCTGCCCATGGTGTGCCTTAATCAACAACATCTTTTGAAAAGTGTTATTGAAGTTGTTCAACCCTTCTGGTCTGATATTGGTAAGTTTCAAATGATCCATTTCAACAAAACCACTACAGGTATGTGGATAGGTAAGTTATTCACTTTGCATTGCTAAAATATGTAAATATTTTGATCCAGAGTTCACTACTCCCTCTGGATCGCCAGGAGATCTCAAACGGTATGAGTCTCAATATCAATACAACATTAATATGAACTCAAACAGCTAGATCTGCATTTACCAATTGAACAATATAAATGCAATCATACATAAACAACAAATATACCTTGGAACCCTTTCGGGAGAAACTAGCAAACTATGGGGCTAATTTCTTTCTCGAGCCCAGAGCATATAGGAAAAGAGACAAGTACAATATAGGGTTACCTCAGTAATCTTTTTTGGCTAACTCAAGATTTGCATGCATCCAGCTGATGCATGCACGGAAGAGATAAGCCCTAAATGGAAAACTGGATCTCAGTTGATCACCAACCTGAGATCCTGTGCCAGACTCGACTCCTGTGCCTGTGGAAACCGTATCGAGTGCATCTGTCACTCCAGATACTTGAGACCCTGTTGACTGCTGAGCAGTACCCTGTCCTGTGTCAAGTGGAGATGTAGCAACTAGCTGTTTTCCCTTCTCTGACTCACATGACTTCCGAAAGGCCCGATCCTCCTCGAACTTTACATCCTGCCTCACAACATTCTTTTTGAGAGCAGGGATGTAAATGCTATAGGCCTTTGAAGTCTCATCATACCCAACCAGAATTCCTCTTTCTGTAGTGGGTTCCAGCTTTGTCCTTTTCTCCGAAGGAATATGAGAGTAGGTGAGGCATCCAAAAATCCTGAAGTGCCCAACTTCAGGTTTCTTCCCAGAGAAGGCTTCCTCGGGAGTCCTGTCACCCAAAGCCTTATGGGGGCTCCTGTTCTGAATGTAGGCTGCAGTGTTGCATGCTTCAGCCCAAAGAAAAAATGGCAATCCCTGATCATGCAACATGGATCTCGCAGCTCCAATAATGGCCCTGTTCTTCCTCTCAACTACCCCATTCTGTTGAGGTGTATAAGGAACAATCAACTGCCTCTTGATGCCTTCCTGAGTGCAGAACTTATTGAACTCAGTGGAGGTGTACTCTCCCCCATTATCTGATCTGAAGATCTTAATCTTCCTTTCTGTCGGTTTTTCCACAAGTGCCTTGAACTCCTGAAACTTCTGCAAAACTTCCTTGGACTCCTTGCTTTTTAGGAAGTAGATCCAGGTCTCCCTGGAATAGTCATCAATGAAAGACACATAGTACTTGTATCCTTTTAGTGATGTGGTGGACATCGGACCACAAAGGTCAGAATGAATCAAATCAAGAGCTCCTGTAGCTCTGGTGTCGCTCTTGGGAAATGCAGTCTTGACGTACTTTCCGAGAGCACACCCCTTGCACACATCAGTGCGCTCAGTGCTGAACTCAGGTACTCCTGTCACAATCTCCCTCAGAATCTTTAGAGCCGGATGGTGCATATGAGCCATCCTTCTGTGCCAAAGTTCACAGGGATCACATCCCTCATCCCGACTGCTATGACTTAGGGCATGATGAAGTTGGAAGCTCAGTTTATATTGCTTCACACAGCGGACTCCAATCCGCTCAGCTGAGGCAATCTTGGATCCGTTTGGATGAACTAGCATGTTTCCATCTCTGAACATAACCCATAGTCCTCGATCTTCAATAGTAGAAACGAAGATCAAATTTTTCTTAAGACCTGGAACATATAGAACATCACGAACTCTCATCTGTTCTCCAGAGTCTTTTTGGAAAGACACAGTTCCTCGTCCTATAGCCTTGACCGTAGAGTTGTCTCCCAAGACAATCTCAAGATCTATCCCATCCTTTGCTAGGTCAGAAAAATATCCGCGAACACCTGTCATATGACTCGAAGATCCACTGTGTATGTACCATACACTAGAAGTGGAGGCCATCAACGATTGACAGGAGTTAAGAGCCATCACCATGTCAATCCCGTCTGTAGTACACTCATCGATATCTGTAGCGGAGCAAGATGTGCAAACAATTTGCTCTTCCCCCATGATGTAGATCTAATGCTGCAGCTGTAGATCTGTGTATGAAAGCACTCCCTGACCCTTACCAGGTCTCTGATACCATGTAAATATTTGATCCAGAGTTCACTACTCCCTCTGGATCGCCAGGAGATCTCAAGCGATATGAGTCTCAATATCAATACAACATTAATAGGAACTCAAACAACTAGATTTGCATTTACCAATTGAACAATATAAACGCAATCATACATAAACAACAAATATATCCTGGAACCCTTTCGGGAGAAACCAACAAACTATGGGGCTATCTTCTTTCTTGAGCCCGGAGCATGTAGGAAAAGAGACAAGTACAATACAGGGTTACCTCAGTAATCTTTTCTGGCCAACTCAAGATTTGCATGCATCTAGCTGATGCATGCACGGAAGAGATAAGCCCTAAATGGAAAACTGGATCTGAATGTCCCTGTATTTGCCTCTGCCTGATCTATCTGTCTCTATCCTTAGCTCTGCTCTACTCGCTCTGAAGACAACCTTGTGACTGAAAACGTCCTCTTCTTGCATGCACAAGTGCACCCTCCCTCCAACAATGAAAGACTCGTACTGAATCAGATCTCAGCAGATCTGAGCTTTGATCGTCACTGATCTTCCTCAATCTCCGAGACGAAGATACTCTGTAAGTTACAGACACTCAAATGCTCTTCCGGATGCGATACGAGCTTCTCTCTCCTTGAAGAATGCGCCCTCCTTCACATGTGAAGTCGTCCTCCTCTCTCTTGATCTATCTCAGATCAATGATCTCACTGATGAAGACATTCACCTCCTGTCTTCCTTATAACATCTCATCATCAAGTTAGGTTTACCAAAAACCTAAAATGGCTGCATGCAAACCTTTTGCATGCATTTCTCTCCAATCATTTTCCTGGTTAATATTTTAACAAAATATATATTGTTTATCTTTCCGTTTGAAATGTGAAGGCGTAAATTATGTGGCTGACAAGTTCAAAATTTTAAAGATTACTAGGGATACTAACATGATCATTACAAAGATGAACAATATACTTGTGTATCCAAAGAAATGTTCAAGCAGGTGCAGGGATAGGTTGCAGCTTGCCTATGAAGAATTGCAAGGTCCACCTTTACAAATGGTCTCCCAAGTCCCAAATTAGACCATTGATTTCATGTAAATTTTTTTCTCAAGACAAATGTGTGACAGAGATGGCCCATGCATAAGCCCAGTAGAAGCATGGATAAATGAAGCTTGTGAAAGCACTTCTTCTCTGTGGCAGCAGTATCAAGGTTTCCAGGCCCCCACAATCTTCCAGCTGTCATCCCTTATTTTGATGAAGATCTTGGTATGTATTTGGTTTATCATCAATGAGATCTTATCATGGATTGTCTCTAAAGACAAAGGAAAATGATCAGGTTTGAATTGTCTACTCAATTGGCTACATTGGTGGTATGATTTCACTTAACCCACTCTGATTATCACGTTTAGCATAGGTAGGTTTAGTTTCATTTGAGTTTGGCATAAATTGTCACCTTTACATTGCATTTGTTGTTCTTCATGTTCAGTTATTTGCATTTCATTGTACTGAGCAAGGCAGGACGAAAGTGTTTGCCTCATGGTGCTTTTAAAGCCCTCGGATATTTGATGTGTATATGTCTACAGGTACCCAGAAGATTCATAGGCTCTCAAGCACTCCCGATAAGAGCACTTGTCTCGTAGTTGGAGCCAGTGTTACGCTATACCAGTACCAACTCACATTTAGATGTTTACCCAAGGAGAGGGTCGCATTTTTCTTCAGGAGCAGATGGGGGTATTATCAACACTTTTCTGAGAGGTGGTCATGGCCGGACCCTTTGATTCTTCCTTTAGGAGTACTATGGCTTAGTGGCATTGTTGACTGCCTCATTCTGGGGCTTGTAGCCCTAAGGTTAGTGTACGGGGTTCCTGGGGGCATGTCACTGGTGGGTCACATGACCCCTTACTTGTTTTCCACACATGTGACAGTGTTTCAGCTCTGAGGCACTTGCCTCCTCTTTTGGTCACCCTATGCACCCATCTTGGTCCCTTTCTGGCAGAGCGCCTCTCTCCTTGGTGTCTTTTCAGTGATGACATCATCCTTGGTCACTAGGCCCACAGGCTTGTAGAGGGGGGGGACGTTGAGGGTTGTTCAACACTATTGGGGTTAGTTGGGGCATGACGATCCCCCCCTGCTCACTCCACCTTTCAGAGTGAAGCCTTTTGTTTAGTTTTACCTATTTTCGCAGTTTTTTGTCACTTAGGGGGAAAATACCCAGGGTAGCCACCTTTTAGCCATCTTTTAGACTATTTTATATTATTTCATGTTATATTTTTACATTGACATTATATTTGGCTTGTCGGCCTGGTTATTTTGTAAAAGTGAGTTGAGAACACTAAATAAAACTCCTCACTTCATTTGTAAATCATAACTCAAGGGATAAATTACATTATGTTGCTCTTTTACCCAAGATAGTCTTTTGGAAAGTGATGCGCACCTCTTGGAGTAGCTTCTTCTTTGGCCTGTGGATGGAAGTTGGATGTTTTTCTAGGGTTCTGCTCATGCAGGATGGATGCTAGGAATTGTTGGAACAACACAAAGCTCAAGTAAGTCTTGTTTTAGCCTTGCTTGGTGAAGGTAGGTGAGTTTCTTGCTTTTTGATGATTGAATGGTGGCCATAGAGCTGCATTTTTTCTGATTTAGGCCTTCTTGTTTGCCTTCTATCTTCTTTGCATGGTGGAAAATGATCCTTAGAGGAGGTGTTCCTTAGTTTGGCATCGGATCTCTAATTTTTCTCTAGATTAGGCTCCTATCACGAACCCTTAAGGTTGTTGTAGGAAGCCCTAGTTTAGGAGTCAAAGAGAAGATTACTCCAAGAGGGAGGCTGGTCACCTCTCCTCTAGGCCTATGGTTTAGGGTTTCATCCATTAAAACCCTAGTTATCAACTTTTATCAAATTTCTCTTGCATATTCATGTGTAATTTTGCATTTTCATGGTAGAATTAAGGTTAGAATTAGGTCTGGAATTTTACGTTTGAAACCCTAAAAAATAAAAAAAAAATATATTTTTTTGAAATTTTTGGTCTCCCTAAAATTTTGGCCCTCTCCTACAAATTCGGCCTGCCTATTTACCCCTAAAAAACCCTAGGGCGAAATTAGTGGGAGCCCTTAAATTTTCAAAATTCTAAAACCTAAAAATAAACCCTAACTCTACCCTTTTTCTTCCCTTTTAACCTTCGTTGTCCTCTTTTCAGACGTCGACCTCCCCCTCTCTTCCTCTTTGGCAGCCTTCCTTCCCTCTCCCAGCCTTCCTTACCTTTACCTCAGGTCTGCAATATTTGCAGCCTGTGCATGCACCTTCTACTGCCCTAAAACCTGCCATAAGGAAGACAAAAAGAAAACATTGAAAGGGTTAGTAAGTATTTGGTTACACTCATAAGCAAGCACCTAATTACTACTTGATATCTAACTGGAAGTGTTACTGTATGTGTACTACAAAATTAGCATATCAAATCTGGTTTAAAGGTTGAATCTTTCAAATTGCTACAGGACTGTCTTAAACTTGCATTGAGATTATCCATTATCTAGATTCTAGCACTACTGGAAGGCCTAAAGCATTATTCAAATTTCAGTGGATGAATCTTTGCTTGATCTAATGTGTAATGATTGCAATATTGAACATCATAATTGGCTAATAATCATTAGACTGATTACTGCTGGATATCATTGTCATAACTTGGTTACCACTATTCAAATTATACTATTTAATAATTTATATTTGTGCTGCAGTGCTCATAGACCTTGGTTCTTACTTAAATGAATGATTATATCTGCATGATAACTATTTTGTGAAGAAATGTGATATCATAACATGTATAGCAATTCCTTCTTCATTATTAGAGCGAGGGTTGTGAGGGCCGGAGCAGGAAGTGGAGCAGGTGGCCTTGAGGGCTGCACAGGTAGAGAAGATGGGTGAGGTCATGTGGAAGTGTGAAGTGATGGGTGGAGAGGAGTAGCAGCTGAACTTTCTTTTTCTTTTTTGTTTTTTCTCCCCCTCCAGAAATTCAGAATTTTGGGATTCAATGGCTGAAGGCCAATTCTGGATCAAGGATCCTTTTAAATCAGAGAAACTCTAAGGGGTATGGCCAACGGCCTGAATCAGAGATTTGCCCAAGAAGGGGCTCTGATACCAATGAAACAAGAAAAACTTGTTTCTACAGAAACTTCCAACGCAAATAATATAAATGCTCCATAAATGGATAATAAAAATGTTTTGATAAAAGATATGATATGATGATCAATTACAATTTGAGGGCCCGTTATTTATATTTGATGGAATACCCTTTCCTTAATAGTCATGCCTTTTCATAAAGGCATTATTAATTAGTTAATTATTATTATTATTTTATTCTTTTATGTTATTAATATATATTTGATGTTATATTATTGATTTTTTTATTCATAACAAAGGCGCAAGTTGAGAACCTGTCTGGGAAAAGGATCAAGGTTCTGAGATCAGATAATGGAGAGTACACCTCCTTGGACTTAAGTGATTTTTGCAGGGAGGCATGAATTAAGATGGAGTACACCGTTCCTTACAACCCTCAATAGAATGGGGTTGCAGAGAGGAAGAACATATCGATTGTAGAGGCAACCAAAGCTATGATTCATGATGAGAGTTTGCCTACGTTCTTATGGGTAGAAGCTTCCAATACCGCAGTGTATGTTCAGAACAAGAGTCCTCATAAGATATTGAGGAACATGACTCCAGAAAAGGCCTTCACAGGTGTGAAGCCTGAGGTGGGTCACCTGCAGATCTTTGGCTGTTCGATATATATTCATGTGCCCAAGGAAAAGAGGACAAAGCTAGAACCTTCAAGCAGGAAGGGTACATTTGTGGGATATAGTGAGTCTTCTAAGGCTTACAGGATCTACATCCCAGGATCGAGACAAATTGAGGTTAGCAAGGATGTCTCCTTCGAAGAGGAGGTAGCCTTCAGAAGAGCTAAAGGATCTCACATGGAGATTAACAGTGAGGAGTAGGTGGCTCCAAAGGAGATGGTATCATCTCCCCCTCCCCCTTTAGTAGTTCAGAGGGAGCGAGTTGAGCCTGTTGATCCCATTGATCCAGTAGCACCAATTGATATTCCCAGAGATGTTGCTATTGGCCAAAAAAGGCCTATTTGGGCTCGTTAGACTTTGCAGGAGGCAGAGAAGCATGTTGCTCCCTGTGGTACTTTCAGGGAGAGCAAGAGACCTTAGAGATTCTCGAGCTATGTAGCTTTGATGAGCTACATCATTGATTCTGAGCACTCCAACTATGAGGAGGCTTCTAGCCAACATGTGTGGAAGGATGCCATGATGGATGAATATCAATCCATCATGAAGAGTGATGTGTGGGAGATTGTTCCGAGACTCGAGGGGGAGTCAGTAGTGACTTCCAAGTGGATTTACAAAATCAAACATGGAGCAGGTGGCAGTATTGAAAAGCACAAAGCGAGATTTGTGGCTAGAGGATTCTCTCAGAAAGAGGGAATTGATTATGATGAGACATTTGCTCTAGTTGCTTGGTACACTTCCATTAGGACGATTATTGCTCTTACTTCAGGTATGAGGTGGAAGTTGCCTCAGATGGATGTGAAGACTGCCTTCCTCAATGGTGTGATCGAGGAAGAGGTATACATTGAGAAACCAGAGGGTTTTGTGATCCATGGGAAGGAGTCCCATGTGTGCAGACTGAAGAAGGCCTTACATGGACTCAAGTAGGCACCACGTGCATGGTATGCTAGCATTGACGGATACTTGGTGAGTCCGGGATTCACCAAGAGTGATGTAGATTCCAACCTTTACTACAAGGTTGTGGATGGTGAACCTTTGATCCTAGTGCTTTATGTTGATGACTTGTTTCTCATCGGAGCTGAGAAACTCATTGAGTGGTGTAAGAGGAAGCTAGTCTCTGAATTCGAGATGAAAGACCTTGGTTTGATGCACTACTTCTTGGGACTAGAAGTGTGGCAGAGACACAATGAGATCTTCTTGAGCCAGGGGAAGTACACTATTGATATCTTGAGGATATTTGGGATGATGGACTGTAAGTCCATGGTCACATCGATGGATTCAAATCTGAAGAAGCTAAGAGATTCTGCTTTCGATTCAGATTTGAGAGAACCTACCATGTATAAACAGTTGATCGGATCGTTGATGTATTTGATTAACACGAGACCATATATCTGTTTTGCAGTGAGTGCTCTCAACCAGTTCATGAGTGAGTTGAGACATGTACATTGAGTCGCTGCAAAACAGGTGCCAAGATACTTGCGTGGCATAGTGGGATATGGCCTGAGATATGCTTCCAATATAGACATGAGATTGCAAGGCTATTTTGATTCTGACTGGGTAGGAAGTACTATAGACAGGAAGAGCACCTTCGGTTATTGCTTCAGTTTGGGATTTGCTGTGATTTACTGGTGTAGCAGGAAGCAAATCTCAGTGGCACTGAGTACAACAAAGGCTGAGTATATGGTAGTGTGTGTTGCAACAAAGGAAGCAGTATGGCTGCGAAAACTCCTTGTCGAATTGTTTGGTCAAATGCTAGAGCCGACTTTGATTCACTGTGATAACTAGAGCTGTGTGCAGCTGTCAGTGAATCCAGTATTTCATGATAAGTTGAAGCATATCGAGATCCAGAGACATGGTACAAAAGGGAGCAGTTCAACTCTAGTATATCTCTACTGATGATCCGATCATCGACATTCTCACTAAGCCTCTTCCTAGGGTGAAGTTTGTGTACTTTTGTGACCGACTTGGGTAGTGGAGAATGTCTCCCTCATTGAGAGGGATTGATGTTGCAGTATCAGTGAGACATTCTCCCTGAGACAGGGAGAATGGTATGACTCTTCCTTTGAAAGGAAGAGAGAAGGAGCTGGCTGTTTCATTAAATATGGACTACTCGATGGAGTGAATTGGGTCGTTACATATGGACTCCTTGATGGATTGGGTTGAGTTGTTACATATGGACTTTAATTCACTGTGATAACTAGAGCTGTGTGCAGCTGTCAGTGAATCCAGTATTTCATGATAAGTTGAAGCATATCGAGATCTAGAGACATGGTACAAAAGGGAGCAGTTCAACTCCAGTATATCTCTACTGATGATCCGATCGCCGACATTCTCACTAAGCCTCTTCCTAGGGTGAAGTTTGTGTACTTTTGTGACCGGGTAGTGGAGAATGTCTCCCTCATTGAGAGGGAGGATTGATGTTGCAGTATCAGTGAGACATTCTGCCTGAGACAGGGAGAATGGTGTGACTCTTCCTTTTAAAGGAAGAGAGAGGAAGCTGGCTGTTTCATTAAATATGGACTACTCGATGGAGTGAATTGGGTCGTTACATATGGACTCCTTGATGGATTGGGTTGAGTTGTTACATATGGACTTTGATTCACTGTGATAACTAGAGCTATGTGCAACTGTCAGTGAATCCAGTATTTCATGATAAGTTGAAGCATATCGAGATCTAGAGACATGGTACAAAAGGGAGCAGTTCAACTCTAGTATATCTCTACTGATGATCCGATTGCCGACATTCTCACTAAGCCTCTTCCTAGGGTGAAGTTTGTGTACTTTTGTGACCAACTTGGGTAGTGGAGAATGTCTCCCTCATTGAGAGGGATGATTGATGTTGCAGTATCAGTGAGAATTTCTCCCTGAGACAGGGAGAATGGTGTGACTCTTCCTTTGAAAGGAAGAGAGAGGGAGCTGGTTGTTTCATTAAATATGGACTACTCGATGGAGTGAATTGGGTCGTTATATATGGACTCCTTGATGGATTGGGTTTAGTTGTTACATATGGACTCCTTAATGGACTGAGTTGAGTCGTTACATATGGACTGGGTTGTGTTGTTGACTCCTCAATGGATTGAGTTGAGTTGTTACATGTTGTTGCATGTTGACTCCTCGATGGACTGGGTTGAGTTGTTGACTCCTTGATGGACTGAGTTGAGGTGATGACACTTCTTGATGGACTGAGTTGTGTCATAATACCTTCCTTATGATACAGAGATGTTCAAGACATTCGTGATGCTCGGATGATATCCAGATGCGTTCTAGCATGTTGATGCCTCCCTAGCTAAGAGGGAGTGTTAGTGTTGTAGCTGCGTGAGGTATCCTCACACCAAGTCGGCCCCAAAAGAAATAATAAAATAATAATTATTATGCCAATAAAGAGAAGTCGGCCCAGGCAAGGAAGATAAGTCAGCCCCACTACAAAAGTGAAAAGTCAGACATGAAAAAGTATAAATGGAGGACGCCTTCCTCATTCTCATCTCAAGCAATTCGCTCATCTCATTCACAAGTGTGCAAGAGAGAGAAGAAGACTGTTTTCTAGGGTTTGATATCTTTGGAGGAGTTCCAATCTTTTGTTCTTGGGTTTAATCTTCAGCTGATCTATGTGATCTCTCTTGTATTTGGTTACATGCTAATGTACATTGTACACTGCATCTTGAACTAATATCTCTATAAGAACTTTGCGGGGTTTTCTCCCTCATGGTTTCCCAGGATAAAATTCTTGTGTTCATGTGTTTCTGTGCATGGTTATTCTTTCAGTGATCCTATTTTGTTTCCGCTGTAAATAAGATTAAAATTATATTGCTATCTTAAAATCTAAAAACGGGTAAGTCTGGTTGATTTGAACTCGTGACCTCTATTACAACATATCATCTCATTTTCAAGCGAAATGCCAGTTGAGTTACACCCCTGCGGGCTTAAATATTAGGGGCTCAACAACAAGAGCATCATATGTGACTTACATAGAATTGAACCTAGGTGGGGAGGTGGGAGGTTATCCGGGCTTAAATATTAGGGGCTCAACAACAAGAGCATCATATGTCACTTACAAAGAATTGAACCTAGGTGGGGAGGTGGGAGGTTATCAATAGGTACTCCCAACCACTCGAGCTACATCCAATGGACAAATTGGAGGCACCCTCTAGTCTCTACGGAATGTCATATGGGACGCTGGGATCTCTGAGAGAGGACATCACACCTGAAATACTAAAACATTAAAATTAAAATGTATGAAAACCAATACATAAATCATTGAAAATTATGCTTAACAACGCATCAATAACATGCATCATTACATCTGATATAATAAATCATAAATCATAAATCATAAATCATAAATGATACATCTAGTGATGTTGTAATGTCCCTGCTTGGATAAGGGTTAATTTTTGGTTTTGTTTACTCAGTGGGACACATGTGGCCTAATTGTTCTTGCTGATGTGTTCATATATTTGGAATTTTCAGTTCTCAACATAAGGTAAATGCACTGAATATTGTGCTCCCAATGGGGGTCATTTGCCTCAATCTCATTCACAAATATTGCGTACATAATATGCCCATACAGTGAAAGTATACTGGCTGTAACAACCCCTATTTCAACAATACAATCTGATTTAATGTCTTAAACTGACCTGTAGATTATGTTGCCTGCCCAAAGGCCAACCACAAATATACTTGAAGTAACCGTGAAGTAACAGTTTGTTTGTTTAATGGCTGTCCTGAAGGTTTATTTCAGACCTTGTGCATCATAATACTTAACCATGAAATAGGCTCTACCTTTGTAATAACCCCTTTCCTGTTAAGATGAATTTTTATGATGTCTGCTGTTGTATTGTAGTGCCCTTTTGGGTATGAACTTTTGTCAAGCAGTTCGTCTACCGCTGTTATGACACCACAGGAAAGTATCCTCTTGCTGTTGATATAAAAAGGTCTGATTTCTTTGTCGGTTTCCTGGATTATTTCGATGAGTATTTCAGATCTCAGCCAGACAAATGATTTCATAACAAATCCATAAGGTTATTTGCAGACGCAAACAAGATTCCATGTATATCAAATCCCCCAAAAGACCATCTCATAGCATGGATAAGCTACAGCACTTCTCACTAAGCATATCAGCAGTTTAAATGAAGGTAACACTAATGTTTTTATGATGGTAACAACTACTGTAATACATCTTAGTAAATCTGATTGAAACCAATTTTCTGACCTGTAGGATTGACTGTGGAGACAGCCCCCTTCCCGAGATGAAATGACCTCTTAAAGTACCACGATTTGGCTGAGCTGGAGCACTGTCATCTGGTAGAAGTATGAGGAAATGCCCAGCAGACCAGTACGACCTCCCTTCAAGCAACATACAACAGAAATAATGGTAGCGTTGAATGGCCCCTGTTCCTTGGTGTAATTTCTTCTCCAAATCGTCTTCCTTAACAAGGTACCTCTGCTCCCCAATGGTCCCACGATTCCCTTGGAGTCTGCGCCCTCTTCTCAGCTCAGATCTGAGAGGTAGGGCCCCCTCTTCTCAGCTCAGATCTGAGAGGTAGGGCCCCCTCAACACACCTCCTAACAGCAGCAAGTAATGAAAATACCAGTGCACCCCCCTGTTGACAAGTGTGCCCTCCTCAAATACACTGAAACTTCTGATATTTTCATAGATCTGCAAGAATAGATGATTTTCTCTCCATGGCAATGTAGCATAGTGAAAGATCTGAATGATCTTTCCTTCTTTGATCAGCTAGGGTAATTAGTTTTACCACCGAAACCAATTTCTCTCTTAGGGTTTTCGTCCCAAGAGCCAAAGAAGCCACAAGAGCTCTCCAAATCTCTTTTTCGAAAATGAGAATGTCATGATTGAATGAGAGAATATGTTGATTTGCCCTTTTATTTCCACTTTCACTTTTTTTTGCTATTAATTAATAAAGTGACTTTTTCCCGCTCCCATTAAATAATATAAAGTGACTTTATGAAGTACTCATGTAATATTTCCCCAAAGTAACTTTTTAACACCCATTTTTAATTTAATTACTCAATGCCACTTTTTAATGTTGCTTTTTGCCCAACTGACATTGAATAATAATTAATCCCTTCTGACCATGTCGACAAAAACCCCAAAAGTCATCTCCAATTGCAGAGCAAGAGAACCAAAAAATGGAGACATTACAAATGTAACAACATAATGTTCATGATTCACAAATCATCTATCACCATTGTATTTCTCATTATATTTAGAAAATTTAGAAGATATAGATCTAAGTCCTAAGATCACTGATCTAAGAATACGTAGTGTCCCTCGATCCCTTCTCTAGGATCAGGTACCCATCTGTCACGTACTCCGAACCTCTACGGGACTTTTTGGGTGATGGAAGACTCTGATACTCTTTTTTTTTCTTCGAAATGCTTCCATTCACGCCTTTCCGCAATTTGCATCACCGGATCCTCAATCCGCAATCCACAACTTACCTCGGATCCGCAATCCGCAAGCTGCCTTGGATCCGCAATCCGCAATCCACAAGTTACCTCGGATCCGCAATCCGCAAGTTACCTTGGATCTGCAATCCGCAAGTTACCTCGGATCTGCAATCCGCAATTCGCATTGCGGGACTCCGAAGACGGATCACCGAAGTTACTCCTTCAACACCTTTCCGCAATCCGCAATCCGCAATTGCGGAGGTCCAACTTCAATTTACCATAAAACTACTCTTTCCGCAATCCGCAATCTGCATTGCGGAAGTCCAAACTTGACTTTCCGAAAAACTTACCTTTCCGAAAAACTTACCTTTCCGCAATCCGTATTGCGGATGCAGAAATGTGGAAACTCCTTCTCTTCATCTGCAAACTTCCCAGACTTGTTTCTCGCTCGTCCTTGAGCCAAATAAGGCAAGTCCGGTACCATTGGAAATCTCTTGGAGAGCTCTTCCCACTGGTATAACTCTCTCATCCATCGGAGGATTATAACCTTGCCATCATCTCAGCTAAATATCCCATTATAACTTCACTTTTCCATGCCTTAGAACTTCATAAAACTCTATCTGTCTTCTCCCATGACCTTCCCCCTTCACCTGACCCACAGAGGGGTTCTAAACACATCAGGGTATCCCCCTCTCTTCCCAAAGATTAGGTGTAGTCACCCAACTCATTCATAGGGTTAATCAAACATATCACATGTAAGGTGCATAAAGTTAGATCTAACTATTATATCTATCACATGCAAGACTTATAATGCATTAACTCATGCAATACAATGATATACATAACAATAATTTAGCCTCCTACTCAGGTTCACATATGATCTTCCTATCAATCAAATTGATACAAACATTCATTCCATAACTGAACATAAGCAACCATATTATAACAATGGAACATCATCATTCCTCATAACAAGGAAGTACTTATCTTTTAACTTTATGAAGCTGCCAAGCAACTGGCTAAGTGAGAGCAACGTTCCACCCAACCTTAGATCTCTGTCCAGCCTGTACTCTTTCAGTTGAGAGATCGCCCTCGAGCTGGGCTGTGTATCCACTAAGGAGGGCTATCAGGTTCTCTCACAGTCAAGGTTCCATCCCAATGCAAAGCCAATCCGCAGTTGGGTTTATCCAGCATTCCAGGGCATCTACCCATGCTAAGCCAACCTACAGTGGGTTTATCAAGCATATAGGGATATACTGGTCATGCTAAGCCAACTTCCAGTTGGGTTTATCAAGCATACCAAACAACACAGTCATGCCAATCCAGCATACAGTTGGGTTTATCAAGCATATCAGGCAAGCTGATCATGCTAAGCCAACATGCAGTGGGTTTATCAGGCATACATGGATAACAAGGAAGGCATTGCTAAGCCAATGAGCTCAACCACAGAGCTGCAGGCATCTCAACACTCAGCAGACCTGGCACCCACATCACCTACTGCACCCAACACAAGGAAAACCCTCTTCTTTGCTGCACAGTCCCTCAAGGCCTCTTCCCTTCCAGTGCTATTTAAGATGGGCATAGAAAGGTCCAGTCGCTAGTCCTATGATATTTCAACCTTCACTGGGTTTATCAAGCAACCCAACCTTCTTCCACAGTTCAACAAGCTGACTCCTTCCAGACTTGCGGATAGGGCTCTGTTCCGCAATCTACTCTCTGCGATCTAATCCCGGGTCCTCACGGTTTCCTCTGCGCTGTTCAAGCTTTGTGATTCCTCACAGGCTCTTATCACTCTGTCACGAGTAGACTTGGTTCGCTCACACACTTCCTATGGTATTTTCTATTATACAGGAAAACATGATTATCTTCAGGCTTCCTCATGGCTGGCTTTGCGGGTCTGCGTATGCAGGAATGTCTCTACCATTTCTTTCTCGATGAATGGATGAATCGTGAATGGTGAGTCGTGAATGCATGAATGAATGTTTCCTTCCACAAACGGGTAGTCAAATAGGTTTTGCGAGTTCCCTGGTGATTGAGTGTCTTCCAGGATAAGCAATTAGAGCCATGCCTGCCATACGAAATCGCAAGCATGCTCCATACTCCATCGACTTCATTAACAGGGTTCTCAACCACCCTCTACAACCGAATTAATGCCCGCAGGGAGGTCGAAAGGGTTCACAGTCTGACATGTGGCAACATGGGTACCAATCCCATAACCCCCTCACCTCTCCCTAGTGGATACACATGGCCCCTTCTCATTAGTTGCCTCCTTAGCCAGCTTATTGGTTATTTTATTCATTAATAATTAATTACATCATTTACATTTCTTCATGGCTTAACAGCCCATGAATAATCAAACTGTCAAATACTTGCTTATGCAATAACCTTAAACATCCATTAGTGGGGCCTTGGCCTTGAGCTCCACACTAGGGCGAATACAGACACACCGTATATACACAGTATTTACATTGAAGCCAATAAACATCAAGGGAAAAATGGGGTATTACAGAATAGGTCGAGTGACAAATGAGCATCAGTAGTCAAGGCTATGCCCCACTAGTCTTCACATCCAACCACTGCGTGAAGGAATAAGGACCAATCATGGGAACGTCGCTATTTGAATACAATCATTTACATGAATTGTTGATCTCCTCATCTAGCATGAATTAGGTTACAATCATGAGAACCTCTAGAATACTCATTGGAACACCAACTAGCATGAATTGTTGATCTCCTCATCTAACTATGCACTAGGTTGACATTCATATTATTTTTTTTATTTTGCTTTTTGTCCCTTTTCCCTTTAAATGATAGACTTTGTTCAAGAGGAAGCATGGGAGTGTCATTTTTTGAGGGTGATGCTCTCTACTTTGTCCCATTTGTGTCGCTCCAAAAGGGGGCATGGGGAAACATCCCTCTTGGAGTACCCACATTCCAGGAGCATGGGGAGCACGTCCCCCACCCTAGGGAATGTTGCCCCATGTAACATTGTGTGCATGTAACCATCACCGATCATAGATCATTTACAAAAAAATTGCTAATTTGGATTTGCTTAAACTAGTAGATACTAGATTTTCTTCATATGACATTTTTCTTCATCCAAAGTCTTTTGTTGCTTTGTGGACTGCCAAAGGATTTTGGTTCTTTTTCAAGGGGATTCTTGTTCCAGAGATTGCATGATATTGGCATCTCTAAGTCTCTCATTGTTGCTATAATGGGGCTCTATCAAACAATTATAGTTTGGCTTTGCACATCCTAAGGAACCTTTAATTTGATTGGGAACACCACTAGGGTTAAGTAGGGGTACCCACTCTTATGGATCTATATTGATGAGTTGGAGGCACACCTTAGGGAGCACACACATGTTGACGATTGTTTTCATTTACGCCATGTTTTGATTGCAATATTCAAGTTCGTGGATGATGTGTTCCTTTTGGCCTCCTCGCTCAAGGACCTACATAGCATATAGGTAGCTTGACATACTTCCTAGTTTTTGCCATTTTAGACAGTTGGTGATGAACCTCAGCAAAACTAATGTTATGATAGTAAATACTTATATGAAAACTTTGTTACACTTCCACTTTTGTTTTTAGAGCTAAGTTACCAGAAACGCCGAAGCAACCTTGGTGAAACGTCGTTCTCCGTTTCGGATCCTGAAATGGAGGGGATACGGCTTTGAAACGTCACTGATACGTTCAGATTGGTATGGATACGTTTCAAGGTTTTTGGATACATTTCAGGGAAATGGTAATGTTAAATTCTTAAAGTAAAAGTGACATTCTCCTTATATTTCATTTTCGATCGTAAAAGTGACATTCTCCTTATATTTCATTTTCTATAATATAAGGAGAATGTCACTTTTACGATAGAAAATGAAATATAAGGAGAATGTCACTTTTACGATCGAAAATGAAATATAAGGAGAATGTCACTTTTACTTAAATTTTTAACATTACCATTAATTGTTTCAGGATGTTTGAGAGTGGTTCCAACCTCATCGGACTTCGTATGCAAAAACTAGAATTTTTAATCCCATTCAAAATTCAACAGACTTAACAGTTTTCAGGATTTCAGTATTGCAACGTTGCCACTGGATTCTATCATATGTGAGGGTATGGGATTGGCATTCAATCAAGCACATCAACCCCTCTATGTACCTTGATGTTGGTGGTGCTGATTGTTGAACTCCTCTGTCTTGGATGGACTTGGACGCACTTCCATAGCCAGAGGATGTGAACATTGGTGTTGGACAGGTGCCTTCAAGCTTAGGGGAATCAAGCTAGGCTCGAGATCTCTATTTTGGATCTACTTTTCTTGAGGACATAGATGATGATTCTAACTATGAGCATGAGGATTCAAATGATATTAGTTAAAAGTTTTCATAGAATCATGTTACATGTATGATTAATGATATTCGATAGTAGTGTCAGGTGGTGATGATGATGTACAATGATAATATTATGATGATTATGATGACAGTGATAATATTTATGATGATGACGATATATATCTATATCTATATATATATATGTCGTTTCTCCGCCGTATCGTATCTGGCTTTTTTGAATATTTGCCGTATCCGTTCCCCCCCCGTATCCATATCCGTTTCTGTATCCGCTTCAGTGCAACTTAGTTTTAGAGGGGTGAGGTGGAGATCACTAGAAGTTAGAACTTATACCTACTTGAGGATCCAATTGGGTCCTAGATTCAATTTCCAACCCGCTTCCCAACCTCAACTCAACAAGGGGTATGGGTTCCTCTCCGTGCTTGAGTGCCAATGTTTCCATTGAATTTCAGGATATGTCTTCGAAGATGCATCTTTTTGACATCATTATCAAACCTATTATACTTTATGGTGCCAAGATTTAGGGGGCCTAGTCTGCTACTTGTTGCTTGAGCTTGTATAGAGAGCGTCCAATCTATCATGCTCCAACATATGTTTTGTTGTAAATGATTGTCCCACAGGCCATTGTCCAAGCTCAGTCTGGCTCCCACCCCTATGCCTTGAGAGTATTTTCAAGCTTGATTTCCTTCACATGTCACACACCCTAGATGATTCAGTGACAGGATGGGAAAGATACCCCTATTTAGCCCTTTGTTCTTCAGAGGAGATTGCCTCTACAGAGGTCTCAGGGTAAAGAAAGCGAGGCCTATTTGAGGCTTCATTTGCTCTTTTAGTTGATAAACATTTCCATGTCTCCCTCCTTTTAGTATTCTTTAGAGACCTTAAGTCACCTCCCTGTTAAAGGCCAGATGAATAGAGCAGTCAGAGAAGACGTTTACCAACAATGTATTCGAGTCGGATCCAGCCCCCAAAAGGCACTTGGCCCTAAGATGGCCTTCTATTGTGAGCACTTTCGACAGCTGAAGGATAGCCTCATTGTTTGCCTTGACTAAATTTAGTGTCATTGGCCTCATGGCCGTAGAAATTTCTGTGTCAATTGATGGTGTACTCTCACTGGCTATGGGTTGAGTTTGAACACCATATCTCGCAGATGGGGAGGATTGGTCAGTTGTGTCATCTATAGGAGATATATGTTCCATAGATGAGGAGTACTTTATTTTCAGATGTCTGATATATTATGGGATCTGAGGGAGATGCTACTGTCTATACTGTGATTCTATAAGGCTCCTTGCTACTACCTTCTTTCGCTATTCTAACTAGAAGTGTCTCTCACTAGATGCACAAGGGGATTATTCATAGTTGACAGATCTTACAGGATTTATCTAAGCCTTGCTCCACCAAGTTGATTTCCTCATATTTTACTTCGATGACTGAAGGTGCTGAAAGCCATGCACACTCCCTACCCTTGGACACAAAGGATACTACATCAGTGAGATGACACCCAACTCTTTTTGTTGCCAAAGGACTCACTTCCACGAGGCTACAAAGATGCACCTGCTTTCAGCGTGGAGTTGCCTTCTAGGCCAGATCGATCAACCAGCTTCCCATCAGTGGACACTTGTAATTAGTGATCAATCACTAGTGATTTATGTCTCATGAACAAATGCCATTGAACATGTTTTGTAGTTACCTTAAATCTAATATTGCAGTTTGAATCATTGAAACTGGGATTTTGAAAATTAAATCACCAATGTAGAACTTGAATTGTTATTGCGACATTGGCAAAATTATATTCAGAATTCTTTTACGCTAATTTAAGTTTTACAGCTCTTTGTTCTTAGTTCTGTATTCTAGTATTTTCCAATTTTAACTTTTTAAAGTTTAGACATGTTTAAATATTTTTTATATAAATATGTATATATAGAAGTGACACACCCTCCTTGCATGCACTGTGCCACACCCAGATTCAAAATTGGCTACTTAGAATCGCCCAGATTCAAAATTGGCTACTTAGAATTTTAGCATTTGGATACTTTGTATTTTCTTAAACAAATTATTTTCAAAACTCAGGCCTTGAGATATTCTTATTTCATTTTGTGTTTTTTCTGTATGGTTTTCTTGTCATCAGCAAATTTGGCTCCAAGAATGCTTCTGGTATTTTCCATCTTATTGGATATTTCAATATGATAAGGTGGCATTTCATTGAATAATTTCATTATGTTTCTTACTCCAGTCCTAGCTCAACCTAAAGGCTAAACAAACAAATATAAATGTCTAGTCTGATGATAACTTCTCCTCATATGACCCATATTTTTCACATAGACAAATTACACTATTATAACCTCCTTTCCTTTCCTCGAATCAAGTCTTTTTGTTCTTGTGAATGCCTTTTCTATTCTGAGTCTTCTTACAGTAAGTATATTTTGAAGTATGGCGTGAGAGGTGAAATGTTTCTTGAAAATTGATTTTGGTCTTTATCTTATAGCCATGAAGCAAATCCCCAGTCCCAACTGACTTTATGCATAGACTGGCTTATAGCATTGGAACGCTTGTTGTGTTGCAATGGCAAAGTAATCTAGTATAACATGGCAGACCTTAGATTTCTTGAATTTGACATGGCTGATGGTGAGCTTTTGTTGACAAAGTTGATGGGGTCTTTTAATTTTTTTATGCCAATGATGTATAGACTTCATTGCACACCCTCTTTTACTAATTTTATTTAAAACTATTAACATTGATGGTAGATAATCTAGAAAGTGTAATAATAGTAAAAGTTAAGGTAAACTACAGGACTATTTCTTTGATCTCCTATTGAAAATTTAAGTATTATGCTCAGATTTTTAGAGTTCATTAATGTGCATTTTCAATTTAATTGCATATAATCATTTTTTGGAACCTAACTTTTATCATGTCTTGATATTTAGTCCCATCCCAATTCATTCAGGCTTAATTATTTAGAGAGTGGAACAGATCAGAATAAGCAGAGACAGCTACATCATGTTTATATTAGTTTCTTTGTATCATTCTTATGCAATTTTTAATTTTATAACAAATTCTGTTAAGGTGCTTTTCATAAAAGGTTTTACCTATATCGTGCCATGATCTTAGAATTTGCTGTTAAGGTAGTACTCATAGAAAGATGTTTAATTCAGAACTTAAGCTAGAAGAGCCATAACACTTTTGGAAAAGAAGGAAAATAACTCTAGTGCTATGTTTTTGTCTTTTGAGATTGCTATCAAATTTGACGGTGTTTGGTTCTATGTTTTGGATCAGGTAAGGATAGCTACACTTGAGGCTATCAATTCTGTTGTTTTATGTGGATTGCCTGCTGGAATGGTTGGAGATGTATTGGTTCCTGCTGTAAGGGTATTAGGGTTGGATCGAGCGATAGCAGTGCGTGAGGTATGTTTGGAATATGCCTTATTTTTTATTTGTATTGCTAATATTACATGTAGTTTTTGATATTGCTACAGGTGGGGAAACTAAATCATGAGTGTTGAAAATTGAGAGTGTGGCTAACATGGTTCATAAAAACATCTCATGGTCTAATGAGTTCTTGTGGGAACCTGATTCACTGAGGTTATCAAAGTCTTGGAGAAATCTCCTTAGACAGCCTGGTTATTTTGCACAATCACTCATGGTTACATAGGGCAAGGACTTACACAAGCGTCTTTTCAGATTACACTTGTTCTTGATTTTATCATCTCTAAACCTGATTATTTGCTGCTTTTTCCTA
Organism: Larix kaempferi; assembly: GCA_027924585.1. NCBI lineage: Eukaryota > Viridiplantae > Streptophyta > Pinopsida > Pinales > Pinaceae > Larix > Larix kaempferi. Next base: position 23,471,271 of record BSBM01000318.1, on the reverse strand, counting down.
GTATCTTCTATCTTTTTGCCACACCCATCATTTGAATTATTGTTAGTATATATTATGCATAGTAAGAAAACAGAATTGGCATAGTCTTGCAAAATTACCAGGTTATGTAAAAATAACATTGAGAGTGTGGCTAGCATGGTTCATACAAAAAATCTCATAGTCTTATGAGTTCTTGCGGGAACCTGATTCATTGAGGTTATCAAAGTCTTGGTTATATAGGGCAAGGACTTACAAAAGTTTCCTTTCAGATTACACTTATTCTTGATTTTAGCATCTCTAAACTTGATTATTTGCAGCCTTCGCCCAGTATCTGCTATCTTTTTTTCCCTACCTATCTTTTGAATCGTTGTTAGTATATCACATACCAAAAAAACAGAGCTGGCATGGTCTTGCAAAAATAGAGGGTTATGTAAAAATTACAGGTATATATACACACATGCTTATCATTGGGTACTCAGTATGGTCATGTTAAGTAGTGTTCTTGGATTATGCATACCTGTACAAATTTGACTTTGAAATTTGAACACTAAAGGCTGCTGCTGTGCATGTCTTGGGTCAAAGAAAAGTGACAACACTGATGTCAATCCACTTGTTACATTCTTAGGTGTCCTTGTTACTTGTTACTTGTTTCTTGATCTTTCATTTATTCCTAGCCAGTCTCACACGACGTCAGTTTTCTCCCAGTTGACCCCCACCTATTTCAACTACTCATAGATGGCCAACCATGCAAGAGGCATTCAAAACAGTACAAGCAATGACAATGAGCCATGGAAAAAAAATATTAAAATATAAATGTTGATTACAGCATACAGTTTCAGGCCCCATCCATTCCAAGTGGTCATTTGAGTTTCGTCTAGAATATTAAATCTCCCTTTAGCTCCATAGCTTGAACACATGGAGAAAGTGCATGGCATGTGAAAAACTGGATGAGCATAATAATGAGGCCATCAAAAGGTGCTAAATAAAAAACAGCTGAATGAGGCTTGAACCTGTAATGACTATCATTTTGGTCTATGCTTCAGCTGCACATGAATTTTGTGAAACACAGCTAGTCACGGAAAGAAACACGTGTAAATTGACTGTTAAATGCAGGGGATATGGTATTTAAATTTCAATATCTCTATAGACAGGAATTATGTGGCCTTGTAGTACTGATGTTTTCAAGAAATCAGAAGTTCACCAGCAGTGGTCTGAGTTTCCCAGGAGCCTCTTTCTCCTTCTCATATATTATTCTTGCACCAAGTATAGATTTCTGCAACATAAGTTTCGTATTGGCTTTTCAAAATTTTCCCTTCCATGAGAGGTATTTTGTAACACAATGGAAATTTCTTGGATACGTATTTGTGACTGTATATTCTTCAAGCTGGAAGTAGCTAACATGGATATTATTCTACTATATTAATTGTGGTACTAATATTATATGTTGGGATCTTATTTTGTTTATATTTATTTCCTGGTCAAGCTATATTTTCGGGGAAATGGCTAATATTTATGTATTCTCTCAGTGTTTTTTCGTATATATTGCGGGATGGCTTGGATATGCAATTGATAGCAAAGGCACAGAAAACCATCGGTGCATTAAAAGTGAGGTGGATCCTAGAACTTATGCTCCAAAGCTGCTGCCCTTGTTATTATTAGGTCTTTCAGACGAGTCTGCTGGTATTGCAGAAATGACACTTAATTTGGTGGAAGGTGTTGGAGAAGTGTACCTGAAGTTTGAGTACTCTAGTGAAAACAAGCATGCAAAGGTGCGTTCTCATGTGAAATACCATCTTCACTGTTGCATGTTAAGATAGCATCACTTTTTCTTTAAAAGAGACATATTGTTTCTTCCAGGAAGCACTTTTAGGATAACCTGGTTCAAAAGATTGAGACCTTGTAAATATGCTACTTATACAAAAGTGAAAGTCAAACCATTTGCTGAAACTGTAGTTTCTTTTTTATTGGCAAACTATCCTGCTTAAAGAAAACCTTACTGTGGAAACATATTTGTAGCTGCAAATCTATGGGTTTTTTGAATGGAAAAGATTAGTCTTTTCTAGAATGTTTTTGGTGTAAATGATCAGACATTTTCTATTTGCTGTATTAAATGGAAACTGTGACTCTGGGCTAGATTTCTAAAGAAGCAATACATGTTTATTTAGGATTCCGATTTACAAATGTACCTTTTACTTTTAAGTTTTTCATTCCATGTATAAATTTTATATCGAAATGCAGTGATTGGAGATTTTCTAAAACCAGTCATGTCCTCATATAAACATTTCCTGTTACCCATATAAACACTTGACACACTGTTGCTCATGTTTCATTTTCAGTGGGGATGGTCTTTACTTGCATACATTACTGCCAAAGTGAGAACTTGTCTAGGAAAACACAAAATTTGAAAGAGAACCCTAATTCGGTTATTCACTGCTGAGTACAATGATCAAATTATTTTAGAGCATCAGATTAAAAGATTTCCATATCTAGCATCTGCAGTTGTGGTTGAATGATCCATAGGTTTCTTCAATGGAATTCATGCAGGTAATGGCATTAGAGTCTGAGTGCCACAGATGACTGTTTCTTGCTGAACCAAGAAACCATAGCTGATCCCAAGCTAAAACAGCAACCAGAGGTGCTCTTTCTGTCAACTGCACTCCCAGCCCAATCTGAATCGGTGAAGCCTACCAACTTCACTCTATCACCTGAGGTATATCTCAATTCATAACCAACTGTACCCCGGAGATATCTCAGCACATGCTTAGCTGCTGTCCAATGTACTTGTCTCGACTCGACCATGTGCTGACTCAATGCGTTCACTGCATAACATATATTTGGCCTGGTATTAACCAGGTACAACAAGACACCAATCAACTGGCGGTACATGGTTGGATCCACTAAATCTGAAGATATGGCAGAATCATGTAACTTCTTCAGATTTGCCTCCATAGGTATAGTCATGGATTTACAGTCCATCATGCCAAATCTGCGCAAGATCTCAATGGTATACTTCCCTCGTCCAAGGAATATTTCATCTGGTCCCTGCCACACCTCTAAACCCAAGAAATAATGCATCAACCCCATGTCTTTCTTCTCAAATTCACGAGTCAACTCCCTCTTGCATGTTGGAAATAATGTAACTTTGGAAGTTATTCATAATGTACTTTATATTATTGTTGTACCTGCTTTAGGAGAAGATATTGATGTAATTGATCATGTAATACCTTGAAAGAGTCAGTGTAAACATTCGGTTGGAATCACCCAAAGAAAAGATTTATTAAATGTAATTTTTGTATTCCACCAAGACAAGTCAGCCCAGTGGGTAAACTGCCACAAACAGTGGGCAGTCTGCCCCAAACAATGGGCAGAACTGCCCCAGTCAGGTTGGCCCAGTTAAGTAAGAAGTCATTTTTTGACTAGTATAAATAGAGACTTCGTACCTCTCATTTGTTCACTCACTCAACTCAAGCAAGTTTGCTCTAGAGAGGAAGAAGTTTGCTACTGTAGTGGAGAAGGGTTTCTTGGGGATACTACACTTGGAGAAGTTTCTCTTTCTTCTCTCTCTTATTCCTGATATTTGGATGTACTCTGATCTCTGAATTAATCTCTATATGAAGGTTGATGGGTTTTCTCCTTGTTGGGTTTCCTAGGATAAAATTCTTGTGTCTATTATTTCTGTGCTTGGTTATTCTTTTAGTGATCCTGTTGTTTTATCTGCAATTAAATTATGCTAGAATTGTATAAAATCTAACATGGTATAAAAGCAGTGCTAAAAGAAGCCATTGTCAGAAACTAGGGTTTTATATTCCGAAGCCTTCTCACCCTAGTTTGACATGAAAAGAGCACGGGGAATTTTGCCCTAGGGAAGGCACATCTTTCTGTGAAGGAAAATTCCAGTTCCGAGAATTTTCAAATTTTGACCTTATTTTGCAAAAACTGTAGCAATTGCATAAATTAGGGTTTCCATTTTGTAGCCCTTCTTCCCACCATTTTGGCTCGTTCTTATCTTTCTCCAACTCGCCTTGGTAGGGCACAACTATCCGTCGAAGTAGATTTTAGATCCGGAAATTTTCATTTCTGACCTATTCTCTACCAGAGTTCGGAAACTAGGGTTTCCAGTTTTGAGCTATTCTGTCCACAGATCTGGGAGAAAAGGAGGCCTTTTCAACTCGCCCTAGGATGGCATATTTACCCGTGGAATTAATTTTACAAGTTACAACACTTCAAATTTGACCTAGCTCCTGCTAGGGTTTCTGAAGCAGTTTTCAAGTTGTAGTCAAGACGATTGGTATGAAAGTTGAAGATAAAATTGATGGGGTTTCCAACGTCAACTCTTGGAAGCCTAGAGTCCTTATCTTAGAAGAAAATGATCTCTTGAAGTTTGTCAATGAGAAGGTTCCTGAACTAGAAGTAGAAGATGACGAGACTCAATGGGGAAAGAATGATGCCAAAGCAAGAAGAATCTTGGTAGATTCAATAAAAGATCATTTTGTTCCTCAGATATCTCAGAAGAAGACAGCTAGGAAGATGTTCAAAACCCCGAAGAAGTTATTTGAACATAGTAGCATCAATCGTACTCTTGCATTGAGGAATCAACTATCAAATCTTAAGATGTCAGAGTCCGAATCAATTGCTTCTTACTTCATGAGGATCTCTGAACTAAGAGATAAGCTAAGCACTAGTGGAGAACCTCTTGAAGATAGAGAACTTGTTATAACAACTCTTAATGGTCTTCCTCCCTTGTGGGAACCATTTATTCAAAAGTCTAAGTGACGAACCAAGTTGCCCAAATTTGATCTATTATGGCTAGATTGCATCCAGGAAAAAACAAGAATTGCAGCTCGGAATAAACTACATGGTACTCATAGACCAAAGAAAATCAAGCTTTTACATCTCATGCCAAGAAAGGTAAAGGAAAAGGTAGAAAATTCCATAACAATAAGAACAAAGATAGAGGATCAAGCCCCCCACCAGATCATAAGAAGAAGAAAGATCTCTCATATTCAATGCTTCACATGTAATAAGTATGGCCACTATGCCAGATATTGTCGAAGTTCAAATAAAAGGAAGCACGAAGCCTCAACAATAGATATTGATGAAGATACTTCTCACAAGAAGTCAAGGAATGATAATCATACAAAGTTCTTCTAGTGCTCCCCATGTCGAGGTGGTGATATAAAGATCCAGACTGCGATGGACTCCCAACAAGAAAAATCAAGAACAAAGGACTCTCATTCCCACAAGGAGGCAGTGGGAACCCACCCACAAAAACAATAAAAGATAAGTATTTGGATTTCTTGCTCACATAGATCTGTTTTGTCTTATTTGTTTTCATAATAAATTGTATGCAGATCTATTAGGAAGGTTGTTGAGCATTTGATATAGTTCACTTATTGATGTACCGAAGACACTAGTTGTACATGTTATGCATATGAGCTGCACAATATTCCATGAACACCTGTTGGAGCTAAGTTTAGATGGTATATCCGTCTTACATGCTTAGAGTAGTGCACACTCTTGATGGCATATTTTAGTGGAGATAGCAGACATCTAGATAGTTACCATATGTGTTTGGGATACATGTTTATGATTGTTGTGTTGAAGCTTTAGCTAAGATGCCTACATACCTGTGTAAACTATTGCCATTGCATTGAAATATAAATTTGTTAAATTTGATTATGCAATGTCGCTAATCATCTTATGGGGCTTGACTTGTAGGGAAAAGACCATATGATGTGACCTACAAGAGAAGGATGATGAGACTTGTTTCGATGAAAGTGGTGGACACATGGATCCCGTTGATGTTCAGATTGATCTAAGAGCATGACTCTCATCCTAAAAGGATGACTCCTAATCAAAGTAGTTAGATGGAAGTCATGATTATGCAGCAGCAGACAAATGGGGACCTCATTCATCCAGCTATACTTGATACATGACCCATAGGCCCATGGGATCACATTTAGAGTTTGGTGTTTGGGAGCAAAAGGCTCCAACGGATGTCGGTCTCTCTCTACTATAGATGATCAGTTCTTCAATGATTATGGAAAGCAATTGGTTTCTAGTTAGAGTCATGACAGAAGGACTAGACAAGAGTTGCTCAGTTAATCTCCGAGGAGGTGCACATCTGTTCAGTTAAAATTGTGCATTAGAGCATATTGCTAACAATAATCCCTTGTTCGTGATGTCGTATATTGATGATCTATTCCTCACCGAGACAGAGGGAATTAGCCCTTGAAGATGAGATCTTGGCCTATTGATGGTATGGTATAAATCTGATGAGATCTTCCTAGGTTAAGGAAGAACATAGTTGAGATCCTGAGCAGATCCAGCATGATGACTGTGAGTACTTGGCTACATTGATGGCGTTGCTGGTTGATTCAAACAGACAGTTGTGAGGATCCTTGATGTACCTAGTCGTCACTAGGATAGATACTTACATTTTACTCCAGAGAGGGAGCGGGATGCTTAGATATAGAGGGAGCAGGATGCTCCAACACAGATTGAGATGTGATGATCATGATTGCAATATTGGACAAGTATTAGCCATGTGTATTGGCCAAGAGTGAGTGGTTCGATGGTAGTACCACATTTTCTCCCAGACACTGTGTGATAGGGTGGAGAGATTAGTCTCTCGATACTCTCCCATGCAAGTGCATAAATTCAGTCATGTGATTTGTTATTATTACATTTATTTACATTTCATAACTAAAATAGGGCAGGATAGAAATGTCTGCCTTGATATACTTGATGCCTCTGTTAGTTGACATTTGTGCAGGTATCTTCTCTCGATCACTCAGAGAGGGAGTGAGGAGATTGGTTCCATGGCTATATCCTTGCTAATAGGGAAGGGCGATGATATAGAGACCAATGCATTCTCCTGATTACTCCGAAAGGCGTGAGGAGATCTATCGGACATCCTAAGATGGGATGGAGAGGCCACTGCATTCACCCGATCACTCGAAGATGGAGTGAGGAGATCTCTTATACATCCTAAGTTGGGATGGAGAGGCCAGTGCATTCTCCCGATCACTTTGAGTTGGAGTGAGGAGATCTCTCAGACATCTTGAGATAGGATGGAGAGGCCACTGCATTCTCCTGATCACTCCGAGATAGAGTGAGGAGATCTCTCAGACATCCTGAAAGGATGGAGAGGCCAGCGCACACTCCCGATCACTCCAAAAGGAGTGAGGAGATCTCTCATGGAAAGATTTAGTGCATTCTCCCGATCACTCTGAAAAGAGTGAGGAGATCTCTCAGACATCTTGAGATGGGATGGAGAGGTTGGCGCACACTGGTGCACATTGGTACTCTTGTATGGACTCATCGATGGACTGGTTGAGTTGGTACATGTTCCCCGATGGATTGGGTTGAGTTGATGCATGATGGACTCTCTGATGGACTGTGCATAGTTGTTGATTTGATGCATAATGGACTATGCAGAGTTGTCGAGCTGATGTATGGACTCACCGGTGGATTGGTTGAGTTGGTGCATGTTCCTGATGGGTTGGGTTGAGCTGAAGCATGATGACACTTCTCGACGGACTGAGACTGTGTTGAAGACCTTCCCTATGTATAGAGATGTTCGAGACATATGTACTGTACAATTGAGATCTAGATGATCGTATCCAGTGATGTTAATGATGACCATGTTCGAAGAATACCTTCCTTGTTAAGAGCGAGTGTTGGAAATAATGTAACTTCAGAAGTTATTCTTAATGTACTTTATTATATTATTGCTGTACCTCCTTCGGGAGAAGATATTGATGTAATTGATCATGTAAAGACCTTGAAAGAATCAATGTAAACCTTGTGTTGAATCACCCAAAGAAAACATTTATTAAATGTAATTTTTGTATTCCCCCATGACAAGTCGTCCCGGTGGGTAAACTACCACAAACACTGCCCAAACAATGGGCAGAACTTCTCTAGTCAGGTCGGCCTAGTTAGGGAAAGTTTGGTCGGCCCAGTTAAGTAAAAAGTCATTTTTTGACTAGTATAAATAGAGAGGTCCCACCTCTCATTTGTTCACTCACTCAACTCAAGCAAGTTACCTCTCATTTGTTCACTCACTCAACTCAAGCAAGTTCGCTCTAGAGAGGAAGAAGTTCACTACTGCATCTGGAGAAGGGTTTCTTGGGGCTACTACACTTGGATAAGTTTCTCTTCCTTCTCTCTCTTAGTCCTGATATCTTGATGTACTATGATCTTTGAATTAATCTCTATACGAATTTTGTTGGGTTTTCTCCCTATTGGGTTTCCCAAGATAAAATTCTTGTGTCTGTTGTTTCTGTGCTTGGTTATTCTTTTGGTGATCTTGTTGTTTTATTTGCAATTAAACTATACTGCTAGAATTGTATAAAATCTAACATTGCACCTGTCAATTAGACTCTCGTCCCCAGTGAGAATGGGATCATCAACATAAAGTACTAGAATCAAGGGACAGTTATCAACAACCTTGTCCTTGTAATAAAGGTTCTGATCTGCTTCACTTTTGGTGAAGCCCAGCTCTGTTAGGTATCTGTCAATTCTGGAGTACCAAGCCTGGGGTGCCTGCTTAAGCCCATAAAGAGCTTTCTTCAACCTGCAAACATGAGACTCCTTCTCATGTATAACAAAACCCTCATGTTGTTCCATATATACCTCTTCCTCAATTATACCATTGAGGAAAGTTGTTTTTACATCCATCTGATGTAATTTCCAAACCATGACAGAAGCAAGAGAAATAATGGACCTGATAGTAGAGTACCTGGCAATTGGAGCAAATGTCTCAGTATAATCAATTCCCTCTTTCTAAGAGAAACCTCGGGCTACAAATTTGGCTTTGTGCTTCTCAATGCTGGCATCTGCATCATGCTTGATCTTGAAGATCCACTTGGAAGTCACTATTGACTTTCCTTCATGTCCCAAACATCATTCTTCATGATGGATTGATACTCATCCATCATGGCATCTCTCCAGACTTGATGTCCAACTGCCTCATCAAAACTGGAAGGCTCTGAATCACTGATGTGATTCATCAATGAGGAATATGTTGAGTGTCTCTGCGGTCTTTTTCTCTCTCTGAATGTACCCTGAGGAGTTGCATGTCCTTCTGTATCCTGTAAGGTATCAAGAAGCCATCTTGGCCTCTTCCAATGAACATGTCTAGGAAGTTTTGGTTATGAGATGGGCTCTAAACACATCTGCTGATGATCTCAATCATGGTCCTCAAGAATAGGAGCCTCCTGCTCCTCAGTATCATCATCCATATGAGATTCTTGAGATCTCTGGAATGCCACCTCCTCATCAAAAGTCACATCTCTGCTAATATCAATATGACGATGCCCCAGAATATATACTCGATATGCCTTTGAATTCTCACTGTACCCAACAAAGATGCCTTTCTATCCTCAAGGCTCCAACTTTGTCCTTTTTTCCTAAGGCACATGAATGTACGCTGGACAACCAAAGATCCTCAAATGTCCAACTTCTGGTTTCACACCTGTGAAAGATTCTTCAGGTGTTTTTTGCTTTAAAGCTTGGTGAGGACCTCTGTTCTAAACATACACTGTAGTGTTGGCTGCTTCAGCCCATAGAAACATAGGAACCCCCTGATCATGGATCAATGCTTTAGTAGATTCAATAATGGATCTATTCTTTCTTTCATCAACCCCATTCTGCTGGGGATTATAAGGTACTGAGAGCTCCCTCTTAATTCTTGCATTCTTGCAGAAATTGTTGAAATCCTTGGAAGTGTATTCTCCTCCATTATCTGATTTGAATACCTTGATCTTCCTGTCTGTCAAGTTTTGTAACTTGGAGAAGACTTCATCCTTGCTCTTTAAGAAATAGATCCATGTCTTCCAGGAGAAGTCATCAATGAAAGTAGTAAAATACAAGTACGCTCCCAAGGATGGTACTGACATAGGTCCACAAATATCTGAGTGAACTAGGTCCAATTTTACCTTGGATCTTCTGTCACTGGATGGAAAAGAATGCTTGGAGTTCTTTCCAAGTGCACATCCCTTGCATACACCTTCATGGTCGTTTGTAAGATTGCAAGAGCTGAGACCATCTGTCTCAAGGTTGGAAGAGCTCTATAATGTAAGTGAACAAATCTATGATGCCATAGCTCACTCAAATTGTAAGTCATGAACAAGAGCTTGAGCTGGTTGTCTTGTCAATCTGTAAAGACCCCCAAATCCGGTACCAATAACTCTGGCTGAATCAATGCTTGAGTCTTTAGTCCACATGAGGACTTGTCCATCCATAAATGCAACTCTCATGCCCTTATCTTCATGCCCTTATCTTCCAAGGCTGAAATGGAGATAAGATTCTTCTTCAGACCTGCTACAAGAAGCACCTTTCCCAAATGTAAAGAATCACTTGAGTCTAGTTGGAATACCAACTCCCTTTACTTCACACTTGGTATTGTCACCAAGTTCAACTTGAAGAGAGGCATGCTTATTTGACAACCTTGAGAGAGGGTTTTGAGAACCTGTCATGTGCCCAGATGCATTGCTATCTATCAACGATACATCATTGTCCGAATTTCTTCTTCTTGTTTCTTCTTTTCCTGTGCATGCTTCTCTTTAGCTGTAGAGGCATCATGCTTGTCTTTTCCTTTCTTCCAGCATTCTGCAGCAAAGTGACCTAGCTTGCCAAAATTGAAGCATTTGACCTTGGATTTATCCTTCTTGATCTTTGGATTTTGGAACGACTTGATGCCTTTCTTGCCCTTGTTCCACTTTCCTCTCCTCTTTCTAATTCTGGCTGCAAGAACTAGTTCTTCTTTCTTTTCCTTTGAGGTAGAGGCAAGCTCCCTTGTTTCTTCTTGGATACATTTTGACCAAAACTAATCAAAACTGGGTAACTGATCACTAGCACATATTCCTTTCACAAATGGCTTCCATTCTAGAGGAAGTCCACCCATAGATGTCAACACAAGATCTCTGTCAGGAACACTTTCATCAACAACTTCCAACCAATCTCTGATTTGAGCAATCTTCTAGAAATAAGAAGACACTGAATCATCCTTTGTGAACTTCACTTGACGAAGTTGGTCTTTTAGGGCCAAAATTCTGCTAGGATTCTCATTTTCATAAAATTTCTTCAAGGCATCATACATCTTCTAAGCAGTGTTCTGACTTGCAATAAGCGACACAAGATGATCTTTCATTGAGTCCATCAAAATCCTCATGGCTATGAATTCACTCTTCTTATGTCTTGCTTTCTCTTGGGCTCCCTCTGGCTTTGTAGTATCTTTGAGTAGATGATCCTTGAGATCATGTTCATTTAGGAGCATGAGCATCATACTCTTCCAAGATCAGAAGTTTGAAACTCCCTCCAATCTGTCTTCTAATCTGATTCCAACAACCATCTTGACCCCGGTTCATAAATAGGTAAAAAACTGTAACTTTTTGGATCTGTAATTTGCTTCCATAGATGAATGCACCCTCCTAGGACGAGTTGAGTAGCCCTCCTTTTCTTTTGGATCTGTGGACAGAGCAACTCACAAACTGAAACCCTAATTTCTGCAGTTTCTGCAAAATTTAGGTCAAAATTGAAACTTCACCAATATGGAATTTTCCTCCAAAGAAAGATGCGCCCTCCTAGGGCAAGTTCCAAGGTGGTCTCTCCGGATTAGATATGTGGTTGGAAACCCTAGAATCAAGAAGCCCTGGTTTCCGACAATGGTCTCTTTCAGCACCGCTCTGATACCATGTTAGATTTAAGATATAATTTTCATCTCTTTCAACTTTAACAACAAATAAGGATCACTGAAAGAATAGCCATGCACTAAACACAAGAACACAAAAAATTTACCCCAGGAAAACCCAAACTTGAGAAAAAACCAGCTAACCTTTCTTATTCAGAGATTCAGTACAAAGTACAAGTACATCAGAAATAAAAATGATCTATGACAAGAGAGATGACATGGAAAGATGATGCCAAAGAAAGAACCTCAGAAATTAGTCTTCTACAGCCCTTGAGCGAACTTCTTCCTTGCTTGAGCGAATTGCTTGAGTGTGTCAAATGAGGAGGGCGTACCTTTATTTATACTTGATTTTTGGCTGACCTTTTTTTTACTGGGGCCGACTTGTCTATAGAAGGGAACTTTCGTGGGATACAGTGAGTCTTCAAAGGCCTACATAATTTACATCCTAGGATCGAGGTAGATCGAAGTCAGTAGGGATGTGTCCTTTGAAAAAGAGATGGCTATCAGGAAAGGAAGAGGATCTGATATGGAGATTGATGATGAGGAGATGCTAGACCCAAAGGAGACGAGATCATCTCCCCCTTCAGTAACTCAGAGGGAGTTAGCAGAGAAGGATGAACCGATCAATCCCATTGATCCAGTTGAGCCAGTTGATGTTCCCAAAGATATTAGAGTAGGCCGGAAGAGGCCTAGATGGGTACAATAGACTTTGCAGGAAGCAGAGGGGCATGAAGCTCCACATGCTACTTTTCGAGAAAGTAAGAGACCTCAGAGGTTCTCGAGTTATGTTGCACTGATGAGTCACATCATTGACTTAGAACCTACTACCTATGAAGAAGCATCTAGACATCAAGTCTGGAAGGATGCCATGATGGAAGAATACCAATCCATCATGAAGAATGATGTGTGGGAGGTTGTACTGAGACCTAAGGGGAAGTCAATAGTGACTTCCAAGTGGCTGTACAAAATCAAGCATGGAGCAGATGGTAGTGTTGAAAAAAAAAGGCTAGATTTGTTGCCAGAGGATTCTCTCAGAAAGAGGGAGTTGATTATGATGAGACATTTGTTTCTGTTGGAGGATTCACATGCAAAAATGACTTTTTCCATTTCTGGGCTGACCTGACTTTTCCCAAACTGGGCCGACTTGATTGGGGCAGTTCTGCCCATTGTTTGGGGCAAACTGCCCACTGTTTTGGGGCAGTTTACCCACTGGGCCGACTTGTCTACTCTGACAGGGCCGACTTGTCTTGGGGGAATATAAAAATACATTTAATAATCATTTTCTTTACTTAATTTTCTCCCCAAGGTTTACATTGATTCTTTCAAGGGTTTACATGATTAATTACATCAAGATCAACTCCCATAGGAGGTACAAATAATTACAATAAAATATAATAAGAATATCTTCCGAAGTTGCACAAAATCCAACACTCCCTCTCAACAAGGAAGGTATTCTTCGGTCATCATCAACATCACGATCATTTTGGTTTCATCTGTACATCTATACTGTCTCAATCATCTCTATACATTTTGAAGGTTGTCAACACAGTCTCAGTCTTCTAGAAGTGTCGTCATGCATCAACTCTATCAGTCCTTCAGTGAGTCCAAGAGTAGTCTCTCCATCCTACCTGGATATTTGAGAGATAGGCTTTACCATCTACTTTACCATCTGCTACCTGTCCGTCTCATCTGTCGATGGGATCCTCCTAGACCTAGCTGAGAGCCTGGATGAGCAAAGGTGCACGACCATCTACTACCTGTTCGTCTCATTTGCCGATGGGGTACTCCCATACATGGATGAGAACCTGAACGAGTAGAGGTACCTGTGCAATCATCACACGGCCATCTACTACTTGTCCGTCTCATCTGCCGATGGGATTTCTCACATACCTTGCTGAGAACCTGAACGAGCAGAGGCAATTGTGTGTAACCCGACCATCTACTACCTATCCGTCTCATCGGCCGATGGGATTTCTCCCATACCTGGCTGAGGACCTGGACAAGTAGAGGCACTTGGGTGGAACCCGACCATCTATTGCTTGTTCGTCTCATCTGTCGATGGGATTTCTCCCATACCTAGCTGAGAACTTGGATGAGTAGAGGCACCTGGGTGGAACCCGACCATCTTCTGCCTGTCCATCTCATCTGCCGATGGGATTTCTCCCATACTTGGCTGAGAACCTGTATGAGTAGAGGCACCTGGGTGGAACCCGACCATCTACTTCTTGTCCGTCTCATCTATCGATGGGATTTCTCCCATACCCCGCTGAGAATTTGGACGAGTAGAGGCACCTGGGTGGAACCCGACCATCTACTGCCTGTCTGTCTCATCCGCCGATGGGATTTCTCCCATACCTGGCCGAGAACCTGGACGAGTAGAGGCACCTGGGTGGAACTCGACCATTTACTGCCTGTCCGACTCATTTGCCAATGGGATTTCTCCCATACCTGGCTGAGAATGTGGACGAGTAGAGGCACTTGGGTGGAATCCGAGTAAACATCTCTATGTCATCTTTCCCTATCAAGGAGGGACACATTCTCTTCTACTCCAAGTCTTATGCGAAAGTATTCGAATTCATCCTGGGAAGAGGCTTGGTGAGAACATCTGCAGCATGGTCATCTGTCGGAACGTACTTTAACTCGACCGCACCTTTCTGCACCATATCACGTATGAAGTGATATCGAATCTCTATATGCTTCGACCTGTCGTGGACTACAGGATTCACTAACATCTGCACATAGCTCTGGTTATCATAGTGAATCATGGCTGGCTCTGGAATCTGGCCAAACAATCCTGCAAGGAGTTTACGAAGCCATACTGCTTCTCGGGCTGCTGTACTAGCAACCATATACTCGACCTTTGCAGTACTGAGTGCGACTGAGTTCTGCTTCCTGTTGCACCAGGAAATCACTGCAGAACCCAAACTGAAGCAACATTCGGAAGTACTCTTCCTATCTGCAACACATCCGACCCAATCTGCGTCTGTAAATTCCTGCAATCTCAAGTCACACTCTGAAGCATATCTCAGACCATATCCCATAGTGCTACACAAGTATCTGAGCACATGTTTTGCAGCAATCTAGTGAATCTGCCTCATCTCACACATAAACTGGTTGAGAGCATTCACAACAAAACATATATCTGGTCTGGTGTTCATCAGATACATCAAGGACCCAATTAGCTGGCGATACATAGTGGGATCAATCAAATTTGAATCTGAAGCAGAATCCCTCAGCTTCTTCAAATTTGCATCCCATTTGAGTGGCCATGGGCTTGCAATCCAACATCCCGAATCTCTTCAGAATATCTATGGTGTATTTTTCATGACCCTAGGAAAATCTCCTTTTGCCTCTGCCATACTTCTAATCCCAAGAAGTAATGCATTAATTCAAGATCCTTAATTCAAGAGGCAAGTCTCTTCTTACACCATACGATAAGTTTCTCATTTCCAGTGAGAAACAGGTCATCAACATAAAGGACCAAAATCAGTGGCTCATCATTCACAACCTTGTAGTAAAGGTTGGGGTCTGCATCACTTTGATGCAACTTCCACCCCATGGTTGAAGCAATAGCAATGATCGATCTGATGGAAGTATATCGAGCCACATGAGCAAATGTCTCATCATAATTGACTCCCTCTTTCTGAGAGAACCATCTGGCAACAAATCTAGCCTTGTGTTTTTCAACACTCCCATCTGCTCCATGCAAAGTTTGTTGTGCCCATCTAGGCCTCTTCTGACCTACATCAACTGGCTCAACTGGATCAATGGAATCGATGGGTTCATCCTCTTTTGCTAAATTCCTCTGAACTGAAGGGGGAGATGATCTCATCTCCTTTGATTCTAGCATTTCCTCATCATCGATATCCATGTCTGATCCTCTGCATTTCCTGACAACCATTTCTACTTCAAAGGGCACATCCCTGCTAACTTCAATCTGTCTGGATCCTGGGATGTAGATTCTGTACGCCTTTGAAGCCTCACTGTATCGCATGAAAGTTCCCTGCTTCATCCTCTTCTCCTTGGGTACATGTATGTAGACTGGACAACCAAAGATCCGGAGGTGACCCACTTCTGGTTTCACTCCTGTGAAAGCTTCTTTCGAGATCATCCTTCTAGTCTGAGTGTCATACTCCTAGAAGCTTCCTGCTGAACATCAACGGAATTTATGTGTCCACCACTTGTTCATCGGAACAAGTCTCATCATCCTTCTCTTGTAGGCCATATCACATGGTCTTTTCCCTACAAGTCAAATCTCGACTGATGATCAGTGGCATTGCATAATCAAATTTAACCAATGTCTATTTCAATGCAATGACAATAGTTTACACATGCATCTTGGCTAATACTTTAGCACAACAATCATAAACACGTCTACCAAACACATCTGGGAACTATCTAGACGTCTGCTATTTCCACTAGAACATGCCATCAAGAGTGTGCACTACTCTAAGCATGCAGGAAGGAGATATCATCTAGTCTAGCTCCATCTCATGTTCATGAAATGCATAACAAATACAACAAGAGCCTAAGGAAACTATATCAAATGCTCAATACACTTCCTGATAGATCTGCATATAATTTGATATGTATAAGACAAGATAGATCTATGTAAGAAAGAAAGCCAAATACTTATCTCTTATTGTTTTTGTGTGTGGGCTCCCACTGCCTTCTTGTGGGAACCATGTTCTGGCAGTCTGGATCTTCATATCCGATAGTTGGTTCCTCAATGTGAGTGTCACATTGATACTACTATGTTCAAATAGCTTCTTTATGATTTTGAACATCTTTCTAGCAGTCTTCTTTCCTGATATTTGAGGAACCAAGTGATCTCTGATTGAGTCCACCAAAATCCTTCTTGCTCTGGCATCATTCTTTCTCCAGCAAGATTTGTCTTCTTCAGCCTCTAGTTCTAGGACCTTCTCATTGACAAACTGCAAGAGATCATTTTCTTCTAGTAAGAGAAGAACCCTAGACTTCAAAGAGATGAAGTTGGAAGCCCCTTCCAGACGATCTTCAACCTTTATTCCAATCATCCTGACTGCAGATCTTAAGGAAAAACCATAGCAGGAGCTAGGTCAAAAATGAAAGTTGGATTCTTGGAAAACTGACTCCACAGGGAGATGTGCCCTAGCAAGGCGAGTTGAGAAAAGGTGGGGTCGAGCCAAACTGTGGAGGAAGCAGGTCAAAAACTGAAACTCTAATTTTTGCTGCTGTTGTAGAATTAGGTCAAGAATTGAAAATTCTTAGAATTGAATTCTGCCTTCACCAAAAGATGCACCCTCCTTAGAGCAGAATTCCCAAGGCCCTTTTTTTGCCAAAAAGTTGAGTGAATGCCTTGAAAGACGAAACCCTAGTTCCGGCAATGGCTTCTTCTAGTACCGCTCTGATACCATGTTAGTGTTTCATACATTTATAGCATAATAATTCAATTGCATAAAATCAATAGGATCACTAGAAGAAAGACAAAGCACAAAAACAAAGAACACGAGAATTTATCATGGGAAACACAATCGGGAGAAAACCCAACAACCTTCGTATAGAGATGAATAATTCTGAGAGCAGAGTATAGAGATGAGAGAGAGAAAGTAGAAAGTCTCTCTAACCAGAAACCCCAAAAATAAGCTTCTCCTAGCTGCAGGTGCGAGCTCCTCTCCAAGTGATGCAAACTTGTCGTGTGTGAGTGAATGAACAAATGAGGCAAACGACCTCTCTATTTATACACATGCAAAAATGACTTTTTCCCTTTTTGGGCCGACCTGACTTTTCCCAAACTGGGCCGACCTGATTGGTGCAGTTCTGCCCATTGTTTGGGGCAGACTGCCCACTGTTTTGGGGCAGTTTACCCACTGGGCCGACTTGTCTAATCTGACAGTGCCGACTTGTCTTGGGGGAATATAAAGATACATTTAATAATCATTTTCTTTACTTAATTTTCTCCGTAAGGTTTACATTGATTCTTTCAAGGGTTTACATGATTAATTACATCCAGATCAACTCCCGTAGGAGGTACAAATAATTACAATAAAATATAATAAGAATATCTTCCGAAGTTGCACAAAATCCAACATTGCATAGGCCAAGCACTTTGTCTGCAACCAACTTCCTCTTCAAAAAGTCAAAGAAGAATATGGATTGTTCATCCCCATCCTCAATCCACTATAGGCGAGTGTGGACCCGCAGACCCTGAGCAACATAGACCTCTCATCAATGAACGTCCATCTCCAGCTTCATCACCTCCTCTTGGAAAATCACATTAGGAATATCATATTCAAGAAAAATTTGAGCCTCAAGTCTACCTTCGCCTCCCAAAAATTGTTCCTTTGCTTGCAAGCTATCATCTGACCCCAACCTCGTTTAAACTTAACTGTAAAACAAATTGTGGTTTCCCACCAAAGAATCCAACCTTGTGCTCCCAAAGGTCAAGGATAAAGGCTCCAAAGTCTTTGACGTAAATCATGTAAATCCATTGATTCCAAATATGATGCATTCAACAAACAAAGATGATGGAGGCAACAATGATTGAATGCTAAATAGGAGAGTGGTTAGAACCAGTCACATCCATCAACACATCTATTGAACGAAGCTTGCTTGAGATGGAATTGTCATCTCGCTAACCATAAACCTGATGCAACCATGCCAAAACCCTGTTGTGACATTGCTTGTAGTTAGTACAAGTGAACAAACCTCCATAATCTAGTCCTTTCTATTCCAATTGGGGTCAAATATTTGAAGTGCAACCTTGCAATGAGATCAAGCGTGCTTCTCAGAGCCATTGATCCCATAACCTATACCACCACACTGATCACCCTCCCACTCCACGATGTTGAAATACCCCCGCCCCCCCTCGCCCCCCAAATAGTCCACTTTGTTGTTGGGAGAGATGAAGCCATCCAATCCCATAGACTCCCTCTCTTTGAATTGATGTCAGGAGCATAAACTGCACAAATCCTAAGTTCTGATCCTGCACCAACAATGTAGCCCACACACCTTGATCCTTGAGATCTGAACCATGATCGACCACAAAATTCTGCAAATAGGTGAGGACAATCACCACCCTCCCACTCCCTTGACAGTGCTTGGATGTCCAAAAAGGACCATTCCAAATTTTCAACAATAATTCGTATTGTTTTGAAGCTCAAATCCAATTGATTTAACCTCTTGAAGGAGCTTCACATCTAGACGAAAGCATTGCAAAACACCATGGGCTATCTATCTACGATTGAAAATTATTATCCTGCAAACATTCCTTGACAATAGAGAGAGCTTCCTTCCAACAGTACATGAAGTTGTAAACTACTATATCTGTTTTCCATCTCAAACCCCTCCATTATTGGAGTATGACGATCAAGCGAGTGAACCATCATGTCCTTGTAGAACCTCACCAGTAGCTTGGGGCTTATGTCATCCATTGACTAGCCTCCACGAGTGGGGGAGGACACCCCTTTCCACTTGTTGGTCTTGACTTGCCATCTTGGCTCAATATCCACATTGCTCGGCCTAGGGCAAGTTTAACCACCCTCAAGCATAGGATTAGAAGTCTGAGATGGACGAGGCTGCCTCACCACCAAGGAAGAACTACTGATTAGAGGTTGAAACCCTGCGCTGCTAGGTTCCTTCATCAAACTTGCTCTTGAACAACCAGAAGAAGACCTTTTCACTCCTGCACCACCATTCAAAGTACCCCCTACACCTGACCAGGGATCTTCGTTGATCTTGGACCTGAACCACCAGATGAAGGCTCTTGCATTCCTGCACCACCAACGGCAGATCACCCCACACCTAAACCAGCAACAACTGAAGGGCCCACCCCATAGTCCTCCCCCTGATTTGAGGCCATATAAGTACCACCAGACCCTGCGGCCTGAGAAGACGAAGGGGTAATAACACCACCCTCACATGCAGTCTCATCCGGCATGATCTTACTGAAAGGGCAGTCTCTGATCAAGTGATCCTAAGCTTGACAAGCAAAACAAGCATTCAACAAATTAAGATATCAAATATTCTATTGTCGAACTCTATCATTAGTACAAATATAGGTAAAAGGTTGAAGCTTTCACTTCATGTCCACTTCTACACACATTATGGACTTGCCAAAAATGAATTTCAATGACCATCAGGAATAAGGACCTTGCCAAACCTGTGGGCAAATAGATTGACAAAAGGGCACAAATTAGCATGTAAGGCTGGGAATTCAAGCTGGAGTGGATAATGAGCCTAGCCACGATCATCTGGATTGAAGTCCATTCTCCAAGACTGAACATAAGCAAGGCTACTAACAATATTTGAAGTTTTGAACCATAACACATGATGGGCTGTGGCATCTGAGTTAAAGCAAAGGCAGACATAATTTGAACCCAATCCCCAATAAGAATTCAGGGAAAGCCCCATGGTCTCCCAATTCAGCAAGCACTGATGCTTAAAAGCATTTTCATTCAGCATCTGACACAATAAGAATAGAAATTAGAATCATCCCCCTAGTCTCAAATAAACGTGTCCCTTGAAATATTCCTTGTTATCATCAAGGAAGAAATTAAAATTCTCCGGGTCTGGTGGCGTTTGGTTACCATTTTTAACTGAAAGCTGAGAGGGAATCTCCTTCCCCTCACCCTGGGGCCCTACCAAAGGCTGCTTTGGCTTCTCCAAAGGAACAATCTTACTTCTCCAGCTTACTGTCTTAAATAATTTCCTTGCAGAAATCTGAGCTGAAGCAAAAGCAAGCTGTTTTACAGATTTGAAATTTCCATTGTAGGGAAAATTCAAGTATTTCCACTTCAAATCATTAGAGATTTTCTTGCAAGCACTATCCTGAAGAAGGGAGATTGTGTGAGGTGACATTGGCACACTCTACAAGTGTTTTATTCCAACTTTGCAGTTTTGGGTGATAACAATGCCACAGACACAATTTTAATGGCACATGGAAGAAATCAGTGACTCTTTAGGTGGGTTACATTTTCTTTATTGATTGGCAGAAAGAAGAAATAATACATTGGATTATCTGAGAGTTTTCTATAGTATCACTATCTAGTGATGCTTTGCTCATACTTGTGAGGAATATCAAATGAATACTTATGGAGTTGATTCTTCTTTATATGACAAGTATTAATGATCGAGTTGAATTTGCTTGCAACTAATCCATCTAATTACATTGTTTTATTACCAACAATGTAAGTCACTTTTGTCATGTGTCATTTATGTTTAACAGAATAAGTTACTAAAATTATCTTGTTAATAACACAAGTCATTTGTTTCTACTATCTAGTTACCATGCTTTTACTCTATTTGTTATTGTTGAGCCAGGTGAGTCAGGGTATCAGTACAGAAATATTGTTTTTTTCTATTAATGCAGAAAAAGTACTTGTGACTATGGCACATATTGACTTGGGATACTTGGATACTCGGTGAATATTGACCACCCAATACCAAGTCAATGATAGTATGGCAAGTACAGAGTCATGTACTTGGCCCAATACTGTTTTGGCATACATGCAAGTACTGGCGATTATGGTAACTGTTTTTGATTGACATGCTAGTCAGCTGAACTTTGTTCTACTCTTGGCACGTGTTAGACTTTTAATCTTCCAATGAACTTATTGTTAACAGGCTGGATTTTATCTATGCCCATTGAACTCTATCTGTGCTCCACTTGCACTTTTCTTATTCCTTGGTTGCATTTGAAGGTTTTGTTCTTTCTTTGTTTTAGTGTGTTTGCATTCAACCAGTCAAACGTATCAGTAGCCTGCAAAGTGTAAATTAGAAAAAACTGCAAAGAAATCTGCGGAATACACACTAGAAAGAACAAAATGAACACTACTAACTTCTAAGAGTAATAAACAAGGGATGAGCGAGATCAGGGAAAGGAGAGAAGCAGATGGATTAAAGTAATTAAAGGCTTTCCTTAAAATGTAATAGGCAATATCTGTATGAACTAATAAATGAAGATTTTTCGAATGGCCTCAAGGTTTGCTTTTCCTCTAATGTTATGTACAAAAATGTCTGTCATATGTTGATGAAAGATATGATTATCATTGGAGCATTTTTAATAGAGAACAGTGTTGCAGTTATCAGCAAAATTAGGTATTTGTTCTTGGCTGTTATGTGCTAACTGGCATACCTTTTTCTTGCAGATGGCAGCTAAAGAATCTGTCAGCATTCTTGTAGACAGTGACAGTTTTAATGCAGACAGAGACAGACTCACTGGAAATGACCAGATGAGGGATGAAGCGAAAAATAATTTTCAATTGGGTTGTGTTGGACTTCAGCTACCTCCACCATATAAAGGAAGACCTGGTAGAGGGTGTCGTCTGATGATTCAGGTCTCTCTCTCTCTCTCTCTCTCTCCGTATTGTACACTGCAATTTTGTATTGCATCTCCCCATGAAATCACGTGTCATTGTACTTTTTCTTGTGGACCACAGACCGTTCTTTGTCCATATTTTTTCTACTTTCTCAGTATTGATTTATTTGTATTTTCAATTTTGCTTGAAGTGCTGGACTACAGTATGTAAAAAATCAGAGGCAGAAATACGGGAACAGAAAATAAATATTTACAATAAATATAGTGATTCAATTTTATGAAAGGGGTGCATCAAAATATAATTCACACCCTATGACTACATACCTGGCATATCTTTGTGTTTCTTTACACACACATTACCTACCACTATATTTATTTATATTTTGTCAGATGTTGTAAACATCAAACATTAAATACACACATGTTTGTGCGTTGATATCATTGACCCTTGTCTCAAGCTGAGGCATTTGTTGGAGAAGGGGTGGGACAATGAGGATGGAGAGTTATGGTTTTGCTTTGTGCATTTCAAGAAAACATTTGATATGGTTGAGGGAAAAATAATGGGAGAGGCTCTTAGAGTTAAAATCCCCAAATGGAATGGAGAGAAGTGGTGCACAACTTGTATGAGCAAGTTAGGTCTTAAGTCAGGGTGCATGGAGACATGGCAAAAAGCTTAACATTCATATTGCGGTGACAGAAGGCTTCCCGTTGTTTCCCATGCGATTTGGGATGTAAATTGAAAATTGGAACAATGGATAAATGAGAATGGAGGGATAGAAGTGGACATTGTAGGCATAAATATCAATATCTGCTGTATGTGATGATGTCATTCTCTCAACAAGAACATCACGGAGGCTGCAATAAGTTGAACACCTTCTGGCACTGGAAACATTTTGCAAAAAAGTAGACATGGTAGTTAACACCAGAAAGACTAATGTGCACATTTTCAAACAATCTTTCACAGGATAAAGTGTGAAACAAGCAGAGGGAAGGAAATGAAGGATGAATCAAAACTAAGGATTTGCATAGTACACAGATCTGGGGGTGTGGAGCAGGAGTGTGTTGGAGGCAAAGCAACATTTCCTTTTGTATTGTGAAGCAACATTTCAGTGCTGTTCATAAATATGCGAAAATGGCCAACCTCAGGCTTCTTACCTGTGAACATCTCCTCAGGAGTCTTCCTCCCTAAGGCACGATGGGGACTCCTGTTCTGCAGATAAACTGCAGTATTGCATGCCTCTGCCCAAAGAAAGAACGGTTAACTTTGATCATGAAGCATTGCTTTCGCTGCTCCAACAATCAACCTGTTCTTCCTCTTTGCAACTCTATTCTGCTTAGGAGTGTATGGAACTGTCAACTTTCTCTGAATGCAAAACCCATCGAACTCCTTGGAGGTATACTCACCCCCATTGTCCGATCTCAACACCCGAATCCTCCTCCTTGTCTGATTCTCCACAAGGGCTTTGAACCCTTGGAAGACTCTCAATACTAAGGGTGACTTCTTGCTCCTCAAGAAGTAGATCCAGGTCTTCTTGGAGTAGTCATCAATGAAAAAGATATAATACTCAAATCCAGTCAAAGAAACTGATGACATAGGACCACATATATCAGTATGGATCAAATCAAGTACTCCTACTGCTCTGCTGTCACTGCTTGGAAAAGCAGTCTTGGTGTACTTTCCCAAAGCACATCCCCTGAAACATCACTCTGCTCTGTGCTGAACTCTGGTAAACCTGTGACCATGCTCCTCAACAATCTCAAGGTTGGGTGATGTAAGTGGGCCATCCTACGATGCCATAGCTCACAAAGCTCACTGCTACTGCTGTGTGCCAAAGCATGCTGCGGCTGAAACAAGAGCTTGTATAGCTTTCCACATCTAACCCCAATGTCCATGGAGGTAGATAATCCTGTAGTCTTGGGGAATACCTACACTCGCCCTTCCAAGAAACAAACCCCAAGACCCCTGTCCTCAATGGTGGAAATTGATACAAGGTTCTTCTTCAGCCCAGGGACAAATAACACATCCCTCAGAGTCATAGGACTCATAGACTCCCTCTGAAAGGTAATGGTCCCACGACCAACTGCTCTGACAATGGTGTTGTCGCCTAGTACAACCTCCACATCTGTACCTGTCTGTGAAAGCTTGAATAACATCTCTCGAGCACCTGTCATGTGGCTCGAAGCTCCGCTGTCAATATACCAAGTGCCAGTGGTGGATGCACTCATTTGATTGGTTTGTCAATAAGGAATACTCCATATCCATATCCACATCAGTGCTGGTAACTAAAGAGGCTCTCTCTCTCTCTCTCAATCTGTCTAGCATAGAGAAAACTCTCTCTGAAATCTATCTCCGAAGTCATCAACCTCCGTTGAAGCTGCAGTCTGCTGTCTCTTCTTCTTCTTGCTTGGACACTGTGAAGCATAGTGCCCAAATGTCTGACAACCATAACACTTGATTTTACTCAAGTCCTTCTTCTGCCCACCCTGCTACTGCTGCTGTTGCTGCTTGGCCCCACCCTGCTTGGGACCCTTCTTCTTCTTCTTCCCCTTTGTTGTCAAAGCCACATTCTCCTCATCTTCCCTACCCTGTGAAGAACTTCCCTGTACAAGACCTCTCCTGGTCTCCTCCTGCACAAAGTCATCCCACAGTCTCTCCCATGAAGGTAAGTTCTCTCTGCCCATTATAGCCTGCACAAATGCACCCTAGGGCTTGGAAGCCCCATTCACTGCTGTACGCACAAGCTCAGTAGCAGTGACCACCTCCCCAACTGCTGCTAGCTCATCTCTAACTGCAGATATTCTGGTAAGGTAAGATGTCACTCCCTCTCCACCATTCATCTTTATACTTTTCAGTTTCTCCTTGAGAACCATCTTCCGGTTCTATTTGGTACTCTCGTATAAACTGGTTAAAGCACTCCACATCAAATGTGCCCTAGCTTTACCTGAAATGTGAGGGATGATATGGCCTTTAACTGCATCAAGAATTATTCTTCTAACTTTACAGTCCTTCTTGTTGAAGGCTGATAATGTTGCTGCATCTGTAGCAGCGGGAATCTGAACAGGGTTTGCTGTAGTGTTTCTTACCACCTCCTCCCACACTTCATTCTCCTCTAAAATCAGCAAAATCCTAGCCTTCCATGGCACAAAGTTTCCTGTCCCATCTAGCCTATCCTCCAACCTAAGTCCTGTAGCCATCTTTGTCAACCCAACAAGGTGTTGTTCACTAACAGAAGAAAATACTCAAATCTGGAAATTTCTGACTGTCTGCAAATTTTAATGTTTTCTGCCCCCAAGCTTTGATACCATGTAGATTTTTTGTGATTTTTCAGTTTGCTGGTTTTATGTCAAGTTTTTCACTGTTTCATCTCCAACCCATTTTTTGCATTGGCTGGAAATTACTTATAAAATTTCAGACATATAAAACACACTGAAAATCACATTTACAGGCAGAAAAAATAATTTCACATGCACGCCATAAAAATATTTCAGACTCAGGAATTTTTGGCCAATAGCCCTGGAAAAACCCCCACGGGGAAAACCAGTTAGAGAGAGAGATTTTATTTCTTCAGCAAAAATATAGAACAACAATTACAGTAGAAAATACAACTTATCTCCACCGCAATAAATGCACCCAGCAGCTTCCTCGATTTCTATGCCTATTTCTCGATTTCTGTGTCTCTTCTCGATTTCTATGCCTCTGCTCGATTTCTGTGTCAAATACATAATTTCTGTTTTAACACAGAATCACGTTTTTTTGTGCCTGCTGCCTCGAAAACAGTGCAGAAACTAAACCTCGAAAAATGTGCAGAAAGTGCAATCCGTACAGACTATACGGACCTCGAAAAATGTGCCTGAAATCTTTCTCGAAAACTGTGCTGAGAACAGTCTCGGTTTCTGTGCTAGCAAACTCGGGATTCGTGCCATGTACCTCCTCGAAATTTGTGCCCAAAATTAATGTTGTGTTCTCTCCTCGGAATGCGTGCTGTTTCTAAAACCTCGCTGCCTCGATTTCAGTGCTATTCATAAATGCCCTGAACCTGCTCCTCGAAAATCGTGCTGCTCAGAAACTTGCTCTTTAGAGCTTCTCAATTTATGTGCCCTCTCTCAGCTCTCTCTTCAACTCACTCTCTTCACAAAAGTGAGTTATGCTTGCCTCCCTTGCCTTTTTGTCTAAATCCTAGGGTTCTCCAAATCCAACGGATGAGATTAGATTAGATCAATGGATGAGATTAAATGCTCTCATTTAATTCTCATAAATATTAATTTCACTCACCCACTTAAATTTTCCAAAAAGTGACTTTATGTTCTAAAGTCAAATTAAATGCTCATCTCAAGTCATTTAATGCAAGGGTCACTTTTTCCCCCTTTAAGTGACTTAGGCAAAAGTCACTAGGGAAAATACTTCCTAGTTACAAAAATCAACAAAGGGAGGCTTTCCTAATTATATGAAAATAACCAATTAATCAAGGTATGAGAGTTAATTATGATTTTAAGTGCAATACAATATGAAATACAAACTAAGCACTCAGAACATCAAATAAAGCAAGATAAAAGATAGTGTTAAGCATAAACTACTTGGATTAAATGACAAGACAATGCTTCAGTGAGATATTGCTAGAAAACAAAAAAACATCAATAGGACAATTCATCAACTACAATAGTCCAATTGCAAAATGAAAAACTATATGAATAAAGGACATGTGCAACTTGGGTCATGTTATTCCTCAGAGTATCTGCAGTGTTCCCTACAAGTTCCCCAGGGGAAGGGGTAAATTTTTTTTGATATAAAGGCCAAGATGAAGCCTAGAGTGTTGATTTGGGGCTAAGCACCCCTAATCATGTCATGGACGGTTCGCTTCATTTCCACCTCCAGGAGGTGCTCATCCTATAGGGGTTGGTGCCCTTGGGGGCCAATCACTTAGATGCATGACCACACTCGTTTATTTTCGATGTAAAAGGTGATAGCATTTGTTTAGCACCTCTTATTTGCTCACTTGGACCTATTTTACCCCTCTGGGCTATGTACCCACAATTTGTACTTCCTAACTCTAGAAGCCTACAAGGATAATGAAGGAGGACGTTGAGGGCACAAATATGTTGGGGTTAGTTGGGGCATGATGTCCTCCTTTTGGCACACGTAGCACTTTGTGTAGTGTAATTACACTTTATTTACTACTTTTATGTCTTTTAGAGTGGTTTAGCCCCCAAAGTTGTGGGTGAGCAAGCCAAAAGTTATATTTTTTACATTATCTTGTAGGTTAATAACTTAAAATTTGGTGAGGCTAGTCTTATATAAATAGAGCCTCACTCTCATTGTAAAAACACACCAAGACAAGGGTTCAAATATGTGCTTTACTCTTTTTCTCTTACTCTATGAGTCATTGATGTGATGCGCACTTCTCTTGGGATGCTTTTCTTGGCTTGAAGGTGCATGATGGAATGTTCTATGGCTTAATTTTGCACATGCTATGGGTGATGCTAGACTAGTTGGAAGAACTCATCCACAAGTGTGACCTAAGGTCTTTTCCTTGCTCACTTCTTGTTGAATGTTGGTAAGTTATGCTCCTAGCTTGGTTAAATGGTGCTTTATGGTGCATTTTGCTGATTGGTTAGGGATTTTTGTCAACTCTTGAATGAATAGAACATCCTCCGTAGGAGTTCCTTGGACTTCCTCATTTGTCCTAGTTAGGCTCTCCTACCGAACCCTACAGTTTGCTAGGTGATACCCTAACTTGCAAGTGTTGAAAGACATTTGAAGAGAGGGACGTTGATCATTGATATCTTAACGCCCTAGGGATTGAGACAAGAATCATATCCCCTTGCTTGTCACTAAAATTACTCTTCTTTTCATCAATTACTTGTCTTTATTTTTGCTGCAATTTTATGCATAAAACCCTACAAAACTGAAATTATAAAAACCCTAAAAATCTGGAAATTTCTAAAAACCCTAAAAAATAAGTTAATTCAAAAACTCAGAAAATATTGGAAAATTTGCAATTCTAATCCATCAAACAATTGCGCCATGATGGATTTATCCACTAATATCCAAGGGCGTCTGAGTCTGTGGCATAGAACACTTGAAACTGTCAAAAATCAAATCTGCTGTAGACTGTCAATATGAATTTCTGTTGACAGTTAAACGAATTTAGGGCAGACCTTATTTGCAGATTTGACTGATCAATTAAATTTGCCCTTTTCATGTTGCTGTCACCCTCTTAAAGCCGAGGTTTTCTATGGTCTCTGAAGCACTTTTCAGTGCTGATATTCACTGCATTAAACAACATAACCTGATCTATAGTGACAGCTTAAGTTCAACATCTTATTCTCTATAGATAAATAGGGATTGGAAATCTGCCATGGTTTTTAGACTTTGCTAAACCACTGAAAATTTGCTGATCATAACCTACAGCAATAAGTTAATTCCCAATACAATTGTGTGTCTTTATTGCTGATTCTTGACTCCATACAAGGCACTGATCTCGGCTATAAGGTTAGTGGCAAGGTATTTGCATGTTTGGAGTTTGCAAGCATCTTCAAGGGATCACCCTGAGGTATAGGAGTTACCTGAAGAAGTTGAGGGATTGGGTTGAGGTGACTGCTATCACACAACTTGTAGTTGCCCCAAAAGATGATCCTATACAGGACGGTAGAGGAGACATGAAACTAAAGAGGGGACCTAAGAGTGCCTCAATCCCCAGATGGATTGGTTGTCACACCAATCGAGGCACGCTTCACTTTATGCTATCCAAGCCCAAGACAACAAAGGGGGAGACCCAGATCTAGTCCCAACAGGAGAGATCTAACCCAATCACCAGATCAAACCAGAATACTAGAATACGTAAGGTGAAAGGTATGAGAATCCCTAGATCTATGGATGAAGCCATAGGATGGATTAAGTTTGGATCACGAGGCTTGAAGAATGTAAATTTTGACCCAATGTGAAAGGTACAAGTGTCTTATGAATGTAAAGATTAGATCTAGGATCAAGACACTAGCATATGAGAATGATTTCTTCTGCCTCGGGAAATGTGTCCAAGGTAGAAGGGTTAAGATCAAAATGAGGCTTTCTAGTGCCTTTGGATGAGACTTGGTGTAATATTTAACAATGTCTAAGCTCACAAGTCAGAATGAAACTCAAACAACCTGGAAACAAGGCAAAATCAAGGAGAGCACAAGGATAAATAACCAGTGCCTAGGGAATTGGGCAAGGAGTTCATTGAGGGCGACGCTCTAGTGAACCCACTTTGGGCTAGGCCTAAAGATAAAAACCTAGAAATCTTTCGCCAAGATTCCAAATTACAAGAGCTATAGAATTTTTATAAGTTTTGACAATTAGGGTTTTCGCAGTATATTCCAATGGCCAATGGTTTAGAACTTCAAATAAAAAGATTAAGAGTAGATCTTACCCGGAGAATCTTGTAGATGCCTTAAGAGTGATGATCTATCCCTTTCGATCAATTTGAGACAATTTTGTTGAGTGTCCAAGTGAAATCGATTTGCGCAAGGAAGCTAGTGCGCCCCTCTCTCCTGCACAAACAAACTACCTAAGTTAGGATTTGATGCTCAGAAGAAAAAGATTGTAAAAGCATGAGATATATCAAAGAGAAAATCAAAGATCAAAGATGCTATTGAAGACCCCTTGATATAAGCTGGCTTCAAGAGAGACGAGTTTAGGAGCCCCTGCAAAAACGTCCAAGATGTTGGAATTTGTGCAACTTCGAAAGATATTATTATAATTGATTGTACCTCCTCAGGGAGTTGAACTTGATGAAATTAATCATGTAAACCCTAGAAAGAACAATGTAAACCTTGGGGTGAAAAGCAAGCAAACGAAAATATAAAAATAAATTATTTATTGTTCCCCAAAGAGAAGTCGGCCCAGTCAAATTAGACAAGTCGGCCTAGTTAGGGAAAAAGGCCAGTTTGGCACTTGTATAAATAGAGGGAAAGTTCACCTCATTATTCACCCATCCACTCAAGTGAAGTTCGCATCACCTAGAGAGAGATTCGCACCTGCAGCAAGGAGAAGACAATTTTGGGGTTTCTACTTGGAAAATATTTCCATCTTTTCTCTCTCATCATTGTACTTTGTTCCCGGAATTATCATCTCTATACAAAGGTTGCTGGGTTTTCTTCC
Source organism: Larix kaempferi (assembly GCA_027924585.1). Taxonomy (NCBI): domain Eukaryota; kingdom Viridiplantae; phylum Streptophyta; class Pinopsida; order Pinales; family Pinaceae; genus Larix; species Larix kaempferi. Next base: position 23,441,160 of record BSBM01000318.1, on the reverse strand, counting down.
GTTTGGGTTTCCCAGGATAAACTCTTGTGTTATTGTTTTTGTGCTTTGTCTTTCTTCTAGTGATCCTATTGAGTTTATGCAATTGAATTATTATGCTATAATTGTATGAAAACTATAACATGGTGCCCCTAGAGGAAGGAAGCACTAGAAAGAAGGAAGTGATTCTCTGAGAGAAGACTGGTATCGATTGAGAATGTCGCTGGAGGGTGAAGGAGGGAAGTCGGAGAGCTTCCTGCAAGCATAGATCCAGACATCTCTGATTGGGGTATCTGAAGAATCTAGTCAACATCTGAAACTCTGTAGGAAGAAGGTCCCTAAAGTCGGAGAGCTATATTGTATTGCATCCAGCATGAACTGTTGCATAGTTTGTTTCCAATATAGATAGAGTTCGATGTTCAAGTAATAACAAACTCAACTGTAACAACGAATAACTTAATAAGAGTAAATAATTCCAAAACAAATTCCTAAGATTCTGGTAAATGGTATCAAACAAAACTATTTTGCCTAGATAATAGTGAATTTAGAGTGCCTAAATGAATGATGTGTATTCAGGAACTGTCAAGATGCCATTGGACTGCAGATGCGCCATCCTTAATGTTCAAGTCAAACCTTAACCTGCATTAATTGTAGTATTTTCCTGCTTTGCTTGATGTGATCACCTGTAGTATGGTCCCTGTTCTGCAATGTTGTATTAGTAGTATCATATATATCAAGTAATATCTACTTTATGCTTCAAACTTATCACATAAATAAGAATTATCACTAAAAGTCAGTCTTTCATAACTTATGATGATAATTATGGCTAGGAATTGGAGATTTTGGTGGGTTAAAGAGGGTCCAAATAAAGTTAAAGGATGCAAAATTGACAAGTGTTAAAGAGGGTTCAAGTAAAGTTAAGGGATGCAAAATTGACAAGTGGGGATGCAAAAATAATGTCAATGTAGGAGCCCGTCACATTTCTAGCTACATGTCAGCCTGCAATAGTGTTAACAATGACTTGCATCCTGTGGTTAAGGAGCGCTATACTGTCTTGGAAGATAAGCCTTTATTCTATGTATATTTCTTATTTTCTGAGAAAATTTTCTGTTTTTCTTATTTCAAGATATCAATTTAGTGTTTTACAGAGTATGGGGCCATGCCATATACCCTCAGCCTATTTTCCTTCCTCTAAACCAAGTTGGAGGTTTCTTTTGCACTTTGCAAGTATTGAGATTCACTTCTTTGGTGATGCTCTGCTGGATTGTTGCTTGGGTGTTTTCTTTGATTTGAGAGATTCTTTTATGCTTCATTTGCTTTATTGTAACTTGCATTGGATTTGACACGTCTAACATTGATCCTTTTTGAAGCTTTTTCCAGTCATTTGCTTCTTTGAAGCTTATTCCATAGAATTTTTTTCTATTAATAAATTTTGTAGAATGGCAACTTTTCAGGGTTTATATGGCGATGAAACTCGATTACATAATAAGTAATAAAGTGAAGGTCATTTGTGAACTCATTGATAACTTTGAAGCTTCTTGCCGTTTTGCAGGATTACATAGGACAGTTGATTCATCCTGTGCAGAAAGATCTCAGACAGTGGACTTCCAATGTTCGTTTAGGAGCTGCATGTGTGTTGCATGCGTTGCTGGTTTGTTTGCGCACCTTTCCTCTAAATTAGTTACCTAGTTAAAGGGTGTCAATACATTTCAGAGATGTATCCTAAGTAACAATATTGGCAGTAATCTTGGGGAATTCTTTTGCTATTTTCATACATGTGACCATGTTTGTAAGGGGAGCCTGGAGGGGATCAATGTCTTTGAAATGATTCTTTCTTATTCCTGGAAATAGGACTTGTTGCAGGAATAGCTGGATACTGACTGATTTTTTCATTTTATTTAAACTTGTAGATTCTAGGAGAGGAGAAGGTGGTTGATTATTTGGATGCTTTAGTGCCATCCCTTTGCTGGTTAGTTTTGTCAAATTTGCTGCAGACAGTTTGATCATCCTATGTTCGCATAAATATTTGTTATGTTTTTATTGATGTTATGGATATTTATGCTGACTGCAGTGCTGTAGGTGATGATGATTTAGCTGTTGCACAGAAAGCCATCGATGCTATACATGTTTTGGGTTACAATGTTTTGCCTGATTATTGGCTGCCCCTGGTGCTAGATCAAATAATACCTTCTACTTTGTCACAAGCACAGGTCAAAATGTTGTTAAAATCAGACAATCTTAATAAAAAATAGTTTATACCTACATGATTAACTTCTCTGTTCTGCAACCGAGGACAGAAATATTCACCCTCTCTGTTTGTACTTTGTTCATTAGATTCCTCCAACAGCATGATTCCAACTATCCAATTGGCTAGAAGAATAATGCTTGCACATTTTATCATCTTGCAAGCCATTTGACTTTTATTTTTCTTTGGGATTACTGTTCAGGTAGCCAATGGACTTGTTGTACTTGCTAGTCTACTCCATGGAACACGTATTCAATCCATAAAGGAAAGCACTGTGGTTCAGGTGAGTCCCCTGATATGAAGGTTTTTGTGATTGATCTGTAGTGCACGATGATTATAATCAAGGTAGCTCTTTCTGAGTTTCATTCATATCAGCCAAAATAAGCCCAATACAAGCTGCTATTGCACCTTTCTTACTTCCAGCAAATAATACATTTTTCTGCTTTTTGGTGATGAGTTGATAGAGAAGTAGGTTAGAAGTGGATAATGTATTATTTTTATATATTTGTGTCTGTAATTCCTATTTTCGGAGACACTTCTTGTCTTATCTACCACTCCACCTAACTCTTCACTGATCACCGACAATTTGTTTGTACTTTTATTATTTATATGGAACACTGAGTGTACAATGTAGAGTCGCGAGTCTGTGACAATGCACATTGTACTTGCTTATGTAAGGGTTTTCATTCTGTCACTTTCATGCACACATTAGTTGGCATCAGAGATTCTTCTAGGAGTTTTGAGAGACAGTTCTGGCACTTGATCCAGTATTCTCCTTCAAAATCTTCGACTTTTTCTTCGCTTCCCATTAGTCATGCACAAATTTCATTGCAAATTCTGTTGATTATGAAGGCGATACTCAACAAACGATACCTTCCCTGCCATTTTCAGGTTGTTGACACAAGGATGCCTTTATCCCTTGAATTATCTGTCAAATTTTCTTGCACATTCTTGCAATTCCAGATTTCTGCAAAATCTGCAGATTTTTTTATGCAATTTTGTGCAATGAGGCATTTTTTTGTGTGAAATACCTCCACTTCTATTCAAGCAACGAGTTGTTTTACTGATTTTGTGGATTTTCTGAAGCCTGCAGAGTTCATACACTTCAAATAAAATACCAAAGTTTAAGTGAAATATTAAGGTATGCCAAAGAAGTTACTGAAGATGTCACAGAAGCACATCATTGTAGCGGGATCTTCACACCCTTGTGCATCCACTTAATATGAAAAATACTCATTAGAGGAGTCTATATATAGAAATAATTTAATACTTACAATGTGAACTAGAATATTACCAAGAGTAAAATAAAAAAGTATAACTAGAGATGACAATGAGAAATTCTTTAAGGGCTTAGCAAAGGAAAATAATTCTTGCTTGGAAAATTGTAATAAAGAGTTGAACACACAAGTCAAGGATTAAACGTTGATAACCAGTTCAATCATACATTACAACAAGAAAATCAATTTCTCAACAAGAAATTTGACAAGGAATTGCAGGAAAAAGACGAAGAAATTTAGCGCCTAAAAGATTATAGTCAAAACTACTTTCACAAATCAAGAAGTGAATAAGGAAAACACTATAAGTATGATATGGAAATCATGCTACAAGGACACCTTATCTACATCCAAACCACAAGAATCGATATTTTAACGAATCTGTGTATCAATTTTGCTCAAAACAAAGACAATAGAATGGTAGTCTTGATACAATTTGGTCTCAAAATAGAAGTTGTTGCTATACAAATCCACAGAAGATTGAATTAGGGTGTTTCAACCTTCCCACCATTCTACAATTCTGCTTGTTGTCCGCCGAGATGCACACCAGCAGCATAAATCTTTCGAAAGCTGTTCCCTCACTACAAGTGGGGAAAGTGTGGCCTTGGGGGCAAGCAATAAACCAGGTACTGTCACCTGAATCCCAGCTCATCCTAGCTCCTCCGTTTAGGCTAACTCCTAACGAAGCCAAGGGGGGTAGTCCCTACAAAGAGTTTTCTATGGCTCTTATGTTTTAAATGTTTTTGATGTTGAGTGATGCGGATGGGTGTTGTTTAGGAGTTTTTTAAATGAAGAGATCACAGTTTTTATAAGAATGAAATGAACACAAGATAAAGCAATCCATGTTGCGATTTACAAAATAAGATTGCAAGATGAACAATACAATGACTTGGAACTTTAAGTAAACATCCACAAGATAAACTTTAAGCAAAAGACAAGGACATATGGTCCAGCTTTAAAATATGAAAATATGAAAAGACCAGTGCCTTATGGAGTAAAAAAAGGTGCTTGGATGCTGAGAAGTGCAAGTCAAAAGTAATTGTTCATGAGATCGTTTTGCAAATTATCTTGGTTTATTGAAAGTTTTAATGATCTTGATTATTAGGCTAGCAAAAGAAAGACATGCGTCCAACCAGAAAAGTATACTTTCAGTGGCTTCCCCTCTGGTGGTATGACGGACCGTCCAGTTATCAAGAATAGGTGTGCAATGACTTAACCACCCTCGAAGTCTAAGACAACGGCACTCCGGCCCCACCAGGTTTAGGAACTTTGCCCACTACCTGAGTATTTCTCGTATAATCAACGCCGGTTTGTTGGTTGTGGGGTGAAAATTTTATTAGGTTATCACTTTCGAGATTAACAGATCCAACACCGTTCTGAGTACGAGCCCAACCCCTAGGGTCGGCAGAGCATACTAAGTGAAGGATAGCAACGAAGATAGATTTTAATGGGGGAAAATGTGAAGTTGAAGATTTTATTACTTAGAGCACACAGTTCAACCCTCCGATAGAGAGCGCTCTTGACTTTGTCTTAAGACGAAAGTTCAAGAGACTTTAGCTAACTATATGCTTGATGCAAGGAAGATGCAGTGGGAATGGTCTCCGATAGAGAGTGCTCTTTACTTGGGTTATGGCAAGTTCAAGAGACTTTGGTTCTTTTTAGAATATCAAGCAGATTGTAAACATAAACCAAATGATAGCTCAAATAGATTGATAAAAATGAAACAATGATATAGCAATGAATAAACTTCTTGAAATATGAAATAAAAGAGCAACTAGTGTTCTACAACAGAAAGAAACTAATCTAGCAAAGGAAGTCAAAAATGACTTCTACACACTGTTCATGAAACTTCCAGCTAGCTGGTCGTACGCAGTACATAGTGGGGAGAGAGAAGTAGCACGCAAAGTCAATGCGGCACTTGGGATCAAATCCCAAGACACTTCTTAAGTCAAAACTGAAATGAAAAATTTAATCTCTAAGTACAAAATGAAATTATTCTAGAAACTTGAAGCAAATCTAAACTAAGAAATAACAAACCATTCAAAGGACAATGCAAGACTTCCCCAAATGGGGGAAGTTGGGTGTGGGGGATTAAAAACCCCACTAATCAAACTTTATTACTGAGTACAAATGCCTTTGGGATTGAAATCGTTGAAAGGACTTTGAGAGAAATAAACTTGGAAAACTTGAAAAAAGCTTTCAATAGCTATTACAAAGGAGATTGATTAAGTCTTCATGGTTTCGATCATGGTTTCAACTCCTTCTTGGTTTTTTGCAATGGTTCTCTTCTTCACTTCAAGTCTTCTCTTGAATTTGTTTTTTTTTGTTTTCAAATACCTACAAAAGACAAATCAACTCAAGGCACTCTTTAGATGTTAACAAAATCAAACAAAAATGAAACTACTTTGAATCTAAGCTTAAAAAATGAAATCTAAGGTGTAAATAACAAATGATTAACTCTAACTTATCAAATAATTAAAACTAGACCAGCAAACTAAATCTATACTAAAACAATGCAAATGAGATCTAATCTAGTACAAAATGGAACTATTCTAAAGCAAAATGAAAAAGATCTAGATTATGGCAAAATGAAACTTATGATAAAAGAGAAAACAACTCTGATTTTTTTAAGTATTTTTGTAAAGTTTTTAGGGAGTGGAAGGAAGCATGCAAGGGAGAGTGAAAGGAGGGGACTTGGAGTGAGGGATGCAAATGCAAAAAGGGAGCAGCGAGAGTAATGAGTAGCAAACAGAAAAAGGAAGGGCAGCGAACAATGGAATGATGAAACTGTAATATAGGGCAGCGGACAGTAAGGTATGGACTGAGTTTGAAAAGCAGCCAACAGAAAGGTGAGGGAAGGGACTGTGTGAAAGGAAGCAAATGCAAAATGATGGGCAGCAAATGCAAGTTTGGGAGGACTGATAGGTAGGGCAGAAAATGCAAATGGAGAGCAATGAATATAAAGTGAGGAGAAGTAGCAGCGAATGGAAGGCTAAGAAAAGGAGATGGCTAAGGGAAAAACGAATGGGAGAAGGCCAAAGGGTGGAGATCAAAAGCCAACTCTAGTAACCAAGTAACCAAGTTTTAAGTTGGAATAAGAGATAGATCTTCGAACTTAGCACTTCTTTGCCAAATCTCTAATGCTTGAGATCAACTTTGGGAGATCCTGAAATGCACACAAATGTCAGAAAAGTATGTTCTTTGAAAAGATGAAAGATGCAACCAAGCTCAAGCCTCTTTCAAACTGGGAGATCTGCACAAGAAATCACTCATAAACGTATCTTGATCAAAATAGTATGCAAAATAAAGTGGGGTTAGAAGAGTATAAGTATTTCCAACTACAGTCTACTCCTTCCAAATCACACTAAACCCAACATAAATGGACAATTTGAACCCAAATGCCCACCCTATGGACTTAATAAAGCCTTCTAAGCAAAATATTGATCAAGATATGAAATATAAGCAATAAACAAATACAATATCACCTTAGAATAGATGAAGCACTTCCATAACAAGCATCAACACCACATGGACCTCCAAAGTCACTTTATTTCAATAAGCCAATGGCTATAACAATTACAAATTGGCAGAGTAAGTTTGCCCAAACGATCCATGAGAAAGAGAGCTCCAAGAGCCTCTACTTATACAAAACTAAGAGACCAAAAGCCAAAAACGAATTGGCATGAGGAGAGACAAACTCCAAATCGAATTTCAATCAAATCCAAGTCATAACAAGCTTGGAGTGCACATCCAACTCATTAGATTCAAGTTTGAAGTAATGAGGATGGGGAGGTGGCCTCCACCTTGGCAAGGCACCCCCCATCCCTCTCTTGGAACCATCACCCCAACCTCGTAGCATACACCAAGGCAATGCGTAGGTGCCATGTAGGAAAGCCGTGAGTCATCTTGTGGAAAGCGTGAGCCTTGAAGGAGAAGGCGTGAGCTATCATGGAGATAATCATGGAGTTGATGTAGGGATAACACTTAGTTCAAGATTTATGCTATGTGATGTGGCCATATCCTTAGGGAGGCGCCCACCTTTCTTTAAATGCTGAACCAACAACCCACTCATCACTTGCCAAATCATCAAATCGTGATCCTGTGTGAAGACTGTCCACGTGAGGGAGGGATCCACGTTTTTTTAATAAAATGAAACCTCACTTATCCAAAGTTTTACCATATGCTTTATCATTTAAATGATAACCACCACTCATACGATTTGAAACTTCACTCATATCCATGCGAATATGCGAGCCAATCCATGTGAAGAGGACCCACGTTAAGCATGCTCACGTCATCATGAAATCAATTCATATATCCAAAGTTTAGATATTTTAGCATGTGCTTCCTTTTTTAACATAGTCGTACACCTTATGGAGACCACATTCAACCCTTTCCCAAGTTAAAAAATCATATTTTTGTCTTTTTTGAGTTTTGTCATATTGTGCACTTTCTCCCCTTTCTGGCAATTAAATGCCAAAGTGTAGCATCTTTAGCGGAAACTGGCTCAGAGGCGGTGTAACTGCCCGGAATCTGAGAAAAAAGGATGCTAGGGTAAAGAGGACTCTCTGAGCGTCAAAACGAGCCTCCCCACGCCACATTCCGCCTCCGGATGAGGTTTTTATCACACCTAGAAAAATTTCGTTTAAACCATTAAAAAATGGTCTAAATTACGGAAAAATTTATTCTTCTCGGAAACAAATGAAACTCCTAGGGGACCTAGTGCATGTTCATACGACTCAATCGAGATGGCTAACACGTAAAAAATCCCAGACACAAGACTCTAATAACCATCTTAGGTTTTGACCACCATGGAAAATACTCCATCTTTGGAGGTTTGAGTGAAAAACTCAGGGATTATACGCCACTGATGAGTAGCGCATAATTCCTAAGGAAAAAACACTCGAGAGTATCCCCCAAATGGCTAAACCTAAGGATAGCCGAGTCTTTTATCAAAGGACCCCGTTTAGACCAACTTTTTACAAATTCCCCATAGGGGTATGAACATGCAATTATTACAAATGGGGCAAAACTGCCCTGAAAATGACCTCTAAACTTCTGAACACTGGTGATGAACATGAATCATGTTCAACAAACTGGCGGCTCATGAGGAATTCAGCTATTTGTACAAAATAGCTGGTAACACTGCTGAACACTTAGAAGATCATATCATTTCATGTCTTCAACCATAACCAACTCAGGAATGAAGAATCATAAGAAAGCATTACAAGCTAGAACAAAAACATAACTTATTTATGCTTAGAGGACAAAGCATTTAGAAGGGTCAGGTAATGCAACAATAATAATAGTAATAATGCTAATAATAATCTGAATAATAGACATAGCTTATGTATATTTACTGTGATGGAGGTCATTGCAATATCATTCTATCAACTTATCTATCATATTCTTTTTCAATTATTTATTACTTGTCCTATATGGATTTCTATCTATTGTCTTTATTATGTTGGATAGTGTTAGCAAATGAACTTGTGTTCATTTGGAACTTGCAAAATTCTTGTCACTGACAATTGGTTTTTAGAGGTGAAAATATGAGAAATTTCAAATTTGATTGTTTTCCCATAAATGTTTGCTACAGACCATCAAATATTTTTCAATGGCTTCACATTAAACTTTCAAACATTGTCGAAAAAATTGACATTGGCAAAACATTGTCGAGGGTTCGGAAAGAACTTGTTAGCAACACCAGTGAAAAAATCGCCAAGCCATGGCAAGCATTAAAAAATTCAAAATAAATTCTCTTTTTTTTCAAGTTTTTAATCTTATAAACCAACAACATCATCAATTAAATGCGTTGCACATAAATATGGAATAAAAGCACAATATATGTGATGTAGTTGATGGAAAATAAAAAAATGATACATCAAAGTCAGTATTGAATCATGAACCCTGATAGATATTCAATCAAGGGTTCAAAAGTGGACAACTAATACAAATTGACAACAAATACATCACGAATCATCTACAATGAAAAAGCTAGCAACTAGCTATCTAGTGTAAATTTCCTTTCCCTCTTTTATGGGAAAAGGTCATGGTTCGTTTGCAACTTAAAGGCCTTGTATTGTTTGTCTCATGCTTAATGATGGGTGCAGCTGTATCAATCTGTGTAGAAGGTGGTGTTGATACTGCCACATCAGTCTCTAACAGCAACTTGTTGTCAACCACATAATTGGTTGCACTATCTGTTATAACTTATTATTTGACTCTTTGAGCAACATGTTGCAAACCAATCTCTTGGATAAATCCATCCAACAATTCACACAACAATGTTGCATCAATGGCTTTAATACGCATTTTACTCCTAAAACAATGTACCAAGAAATTAATAAGGGTCGTACGCTTCCCATTTGTCTAACCATTGGATATGATGGTGCATCCAATGGCATCCCAGGACTTCTTTAACTCCTCCAATCTAGTATTGATGTCATTCTTTTCCACTTGAAGAAATGCTCTCTGCAACTCCTCGTAGGTTGGGCACTTATACCTGGTGCCAACAATAGCGATAGCATCACACATTGACTTGAAAAATGGATTGTTCTTTGTAATAAGATAAGATAAGATAAGATAATGTTATTAATGTCCAACGAATGACCACAAAAGTAGGTCAATGGGACTAAAAGGATACAATCAATATAAGTACAATGTGGGAGTGCAAATGCAACTCCTAGAAAAAGCTAAACTATATTTGTGACAAACTTAAATAAAAGAAAAAGAAAAAATACAAGTAGTAATGCTCAAACTTATGTCAGTGCAGAAAAAACATCTTCCCCCCACCTTGTTTGTTTCTTGCTTCTCCTTTTTTTTAACTATTGACCAGATTGAAGATTATGCTCCATCTCCAGATCTTGGAACAAAGAAACATGAGGTCCTTTTTATCACACTACTTGTAGTTTCCCCTAATGATGGATCCTATACAGGATGGTAGAGGGGATAGGCAACCAAAGAGGTGAGCCATGAGAGCCTCGATTCCCAAAAGGATTGGTTGTCACGCCAATCGAGGCACCCTTCAACTTTATACTATCAAAGCCACAGATAGTAAAGGGAGAGACCCTGATCTACTCCTGACAGGAGATATCTAACCCAATCACCAAATCAAGCTATATAGGTAGGGTAAGTAAGGTGATAGGTAAAGAACCCTAGATTTAAGGAAATAGGGTCACTGTGGAGGCTTAAGGAAGATAGGATTTGATTGATAGTGTTTAGGCACAGTGACTCAATAATTAAAGATGATTCCAGGATTCAAGGGCATAACATTAGGATTTGATTTAGCACAAATCCTAATGTTATGCCCTTTAAGTCTAGCTAAGTGGTACTTCCATTGTCTAACCCATCTTGTCATGTGCTTCCCACACAGTTTACAAGTCAATCTTAGTTGGTTTGTTCCATCTTCAAGTTCACCATATTGGCAAGGCAATACTAAACTTCCAATTTCAAGCCTATAGGGCAGGAGAAATTTAAAAAAAATGAACATCAAACATTGTTGGGAAAAAATCAACGTGCTGGTAAAAGAATATACCTATAAGTTGTTCTATGAGCCATGAAAATTGATAATAAGAAGCAGGCAACGTGCATGTTGAAAACCATGCATAAATCTTGAAAAAATACTAGTTAAGAGGGTGAAATTAAAAAAAATACCTGTGATTTGAGATTATGAAAACTATAGGAAGACAAGAATGTCGAATTGTTTTCATTCGACAAAGAATGGGCTTCATGGGGGAGTAGGTGGGATATTCATGCTATAATGAAAAATTGATTGGGCTTGAATATCAAGCTACTTTTGACTATTTAGCTATGTTACTAGATTCATAGGCCTTGGCTCATGGTTCCATGGATCCTTGTTTTTGATATAGATTCGGATCTGGATCCTCCTAGGATCCACCCAGGATCCACTTTGGAAGGTATCCCTTGCCGATGAACCATAATCTGTCAATGCTTATACACTGTAGCTCCTGCTGCTTACGATTGGTGGAAGGGTGGAGTCGCTTGTTGATGCGTTCTGTGAATTTTCCTTTGCCTTGATGAAATTTACTGCATATCGTGTAGAATCGTGGTGGTTGGTCCCAAACTTCCATCATTTGTAAATACATGGACTTGGGTCTACAAGTTCACTTATCGATGGGCTGCAACTAGCATGAGTAGCCCACATGAGGGTGAAAGCTCGAGGGCACTCCTTTCGTGAGTGGTTGTGTTGCCGCCGAAACACACACTTGGGGGTTATCGCGGTATAAATCTTCAAGCTGCTTAAGTGCGTTCCTTGGGGACAAGTCTCGAGTTGAGATACTGTCACTCAACACTCAACTCCTTCGTTTAGGCCATCTCCTAGCGAAGCCAAGGGGGGTGGTCCCTAAGAGAGGAAAACTATGGCTTTTATGCTAAGTTATGAAAATGGAATTAATTCTAGGAGTTTGAAATGATTACTGAAACAAGAAAGCAACAACGCATGTTTTAAGATAGCAACATAGAATAATATTAACCATGACACATAGTTGTTTAAGAAACAAATAGTAAATTGATAGACCAGTGCCAAAATAGTGTATATGGAGTCCGCTGAAAGGGAAATGTTGTGCGAGTGCTTCTTGGTCAGTTTTAATTATTATGGATAAGTGGATTAGCGGGAAAGAAAATTCCCGATATACCGTGAGGTACTTGGGAATATGTCCAGATTTTACTTAATGTGGTTTTGCACAAGAATGTGTGGGCTAGATGGAGTCGCAGGGGTGTGTCCAACACTACACCAAACGAGGGTGCAGCCTGACGGGGCCCTACTGTCACTTTCTAGTCATTCCCGCTTTCCTTGCAAACTTTGCCCAAAAAAGGTAAACTTCGTTAATGCCGGATTTCCATTATGTTTGAGGGTAATTGCTTTTATTAAGGTGAGTTGTTTAAATTAAGATGTTTGAAAATTAAAGAAGTGTTACAAATTCGAGTCTAATTTCCCAGTGATTAAGCAAGGCCTGCAAAGGGAAAGAGCATACGTGAGTTGCAACAAAATTATTCGTTCCAATTTGAGTTTGTAAAAGAAACAAAAGTAAAGTGTGAAACTAATTACTAAAGCAAGGAGTCTCTTTTCTGATCATCCAACACCGGTGTGATGGAGAGAGCATACTTAGAGAGAGCAATGCTTGGTTAGTATTTATTTTGCTTGCGAAATAAAAGAAGGAAAAATAAAACTAACTATACAACCCGTAAGGACGGAGTGTGTGCTTGTGTTGATGAAATCAAGCAAACATGTTAGAAAATTACACCATGAAAAATTAAACTGCGAATCCTCCCAGGGGGGATGGGGTGTGGGTGCTGGGTAGCCCACTTGCTTCTCTTTTATTTATTACTTTTTACAATAGTCTCTGAAACAATTCCTTGGATCTATATAGAAATAGATTCAAAGGCTTACAAAACACTTAAAGAACACTGTCAGATGAAACAGGAAGGCTCTGGGATGCTCCGGATTGGCTAGAAGTTCATTTTTTCGCCCAAAATGCCTCCAAACCTGCTAAAAATGTAAAAAAAACAGCGAGCTAATTATTAGCAAAAAATGCCCAAAATCACTTTAAAAGTGATTTGGGCAAGCCAGAAAAATTACCGAAAAAATTACTATACCAAACTAGCTCTAAGAAAACAAATAACTAAGACAAGTTGGTGTATGAAACCAACTTTCTTAGGGTCTTGGACAGCCTTTAAAAGGTAGCCAATGAGGGCACTTAGATGCTAGATTTAAACCTAAGTTGCACGAAACGTGGAAATGTGTACAAGTTTCCGAAACGGGAATGCCTAGAAATGTGACCCCCCACAAATGGGTACGTCGGGGAAAACGCGATATATATATTTAAATATATAGTTTTTTTGAATAACAAATTATCTCACAATAAAATAAGAATGAGAGGTTAATTTGTAGGTAGGTTTAGAAATGATTTCGAGGTAAATTTGTTTTCATTTTCCATAAACCAGGGTGTTTTTAGATTTCTTATGGGTCCCAAGCCGCTCATGGACCCTTGGAGGTTTCCCAGAAGTTTCCGAGTTTCCGCGAGTTTCCGGTACCGGTACGTGGGCATTTTAGGAGTTTCATGCAACATAGATTTAAACTTTTTAAACTTAAAAGAAACTACTTAACATCCAAGCTAAAAATCTACTTTGAAGCAACTTACAAAACGAAATAGTTTTTAACCTAGATCTACTTTTTATGATAAAACTTTGAATGGATTTTTAGATCTAAGCATAAGCCAAACTTATAAATAAAATCGAATAGTACTTTTAAACTTTGAAGCATAGATCTATAAGCCTAGAAAGTAACCAAGGAGAGGAGAAATTTTAAGAAGGGAGAGAAAGTGGAAAGTCAAGCCCTCTGAACTTGGGTGATGGAATCGTTTTGGTGGCGTTGAGAGAGACTATGTATTTTTCACAAAGAACTTGGAGAATGAAGCAAGTAAACAAGTTCCTCCATCAATCCAAATTGAAGCACCTGCAAGAAAACCTTTACACTTCCCAAGCAACCTGTCAAATCTGTTAGTAAAAACTTAGATCAAAGATGAGAAGAGCATAAATAAAAACTATTAAGCATGCGAATTCCCTATCTTAAACATAAGCATTTTTTACATGAGAAAAGAAACTACTTTACTCACTCCTATCAATTAATACTAACCCTTCCAAGGCTAATGATTGACAAAGAAAGCAAAAGCAAAAATCTCTACAGTTACCTTAGAAAGCACATGAGACAATGATCATCAAACTTGAGCCAAAGACACCGTAATAGACCTCCAAAGCCTTTTATTCATCAAAAGATTCAACAATACAATTATACATGAGAGCAGAGGTTCCACCTTCCATCTTTGAATGAGTGGAATGGCCTCGCTTAAATAGCACAATGAGGAAGAGGGAGGGTGCAAGCACCACTAGAGATGAAGGGCGAGTGCATGAGCAATCCAAGGGATCTGATTTGAGTTGATTGATTTGATATCTAATCACCCCAATCATTGTAAGATTCCGAGTAGGAATTGTCTGCTATATATGTATTTTCCTTTCTATTTCTGGTAGCTGCTAGTTTTATTTGACTCCTACCACTGTAATATCCCAATCAATGGAGACCACCCGCATGTGCTTCCCCGTCTCTGGTTTATGTGACTGATTGTGTTTGGGCAGTATTGATCTTAAATATTTGTTTACCCCAGGTTATTGTACATAAAGTTAACAATAAGATCTCATACATTTATTAGCTCACAAGCTTCTAATACCCCAGGATATCAATGATGGAATTATTCTATCACAAATAATTATAAATTGCTTCAAACTGTCCCGTAATAATTTAAATATCAGACATACATTAATTCTGACCTGTAGAGTCAAGATCTCTGATTTGAAGATGGCTGTCACGATTTTAGTGAATTCTTGAGGCTGATGTGGAAGTGCTGAGAGTTCTCTTAACACCCAGCAGAGAGGAAATGGTGTTTATGAACAGATTACGCCCTTTTGGCATGCATGCATGCTTCACCTAAGAGGATCACAATTTCTGCATGGTCCCACGACTTCTCTGGATTAGATATCTGCTATATGACAGTCCACAAGGGATTCACGCACTTCTCCAATCAGATTTGTGGTTCACGACTTGAGAGTCCAGCTTAGAGTCTTCTTGATCACCAAAGGCAATGCTTCCAACGAGTATTCAGCCCTAGAAATGGAACATGGCTGCTACAATTCAACTGTAGAGTCACCCATTAATTAATAATTTAACACGCCTTCCTTCCTTGGCCGGGAATGACTGTCCATGCCTTAGTTTCAAGAGAGATCTGTTTATAATATCAGATCTGGCCCACGCTTTGAATGATAGGTCTTCACCATATATGCGTCCTCCCTAATCACAATGAGTTTTCTGCCATAGAAAGGAGTCTGTTGGACGCCCCTCCTTGTATTCAGTCTTCTAAAGGTGAATGCACCCTAACTAGCAGCCACTAGAACACGCCCTGCTATGCATCAATTAAATCTCTGCTCAATAATATTGCCTTTCTCCACAATGAAGCTCGAATGGAGGCACCTCTCCTCAATAGCAATGACACCTACAAATTTAATCATAAATCAAGAAGCAGTTGGGAAGTGAATGGTTGCTCCAATTCTGGAGGAATGCGCCTTATCTTCAATAAGTTCAACCTCTGATCCAAACTCCAATAATCTCTATCTTCCTTGAAGCATGATGATAGATCTAGGTAATCTATCCATTAAAGTTGGTTAGGATGTATAGATTTCAACATCGAACCCAACTTGTTGGCTAGGGCTGTGTGCCCTAAACCCTACATGGCTCTCAGAGCTCTTAACACGAATCTCAGTGATAAACCATAACAATAGATACCGAGTAACTCACTTTATCTTTCTTTTATAACCTTGACATTGCATGCCGTATACCTAAGTCACTTTTCTCTTCTATTTCTCAGTTGAGTTGCATGCATCTCACTTTTGCAGGCATGCATCTCACTTTTGCATGCATGCATACTTTTGAGAATTCTGTTGACGTTGTCACGACTGATTATGATCACGATGGCCACTAGAGAGGTGGGGGCATTGTTTTATAGGAGGATGGGGTTAGGGTTACGGTAAGCGTTAGATAGAAATTAAAAAAAAAATCGTTTTCGTTTACCTGTTGAGTTGCAGACCCACAAAAAACACTGGATCGGGTAACTTGCTCGAGTCAGTTAATAACTCGCCTGGGTCAATTGGTCAGTCTATAACTGGCTTGAGTTAGTCCATAACTTGATCGAGTGAGTCTATAACTCGCCCCCTGACCCAATTTATTTGTCGACTCAGTTCGGTCTAGGGTCGATTCGGTCAACTCGGCTAAGTCCGAGTCTGAGTCAACCGAGTTTTACAACATTGCAAATATGGGATTTGCTGAGTTGTAAAAGGTGTCTTGCTTAAATTGTAAGTGGTTTGATCCTGTTGTCAGAATTCCCGTGAATGCCCATGATTTTCGACTCTATCTCCTAGAGGCAAAGTGCATTCTGGGATTTGTCATTTAAGGATGCCTATAAGTTTTTTGTACAAGTTTGGAACTCCCCTAGAAGAATGACCTTCCCGAGAGTGGAGAAGTGGGAGATGTCAATGATACTACAATGTACATATCCCAAGGTAGGGAGCAATCATATGAACCCAAACCCACAAGAATATGGCGTGCTTGTCTGAAGCCATTAGAGACCCATCGCTAGAGAGAGCCGTGTATGAGACATGTGACCCCGTTAGAGCCTTTGAAAAGTGGAATACGAGTTGGTGGTTTGTATAAGTTGGATTCCATCTTGTCATTTAAGAGGCCTTGGTGGTGGTTGATTAAAATTCATTTGATATAATTTGGCACGAAAGGTATGGTCACCAAAATGTTGCATATCTTTACCATTTGCATCAGAAACAAATGGATAGAGAATTCCCACCAATTTAGTGAGACAATGCAGTTCGTGAAGGATGCCTTGTGGTCAAGTAGCACTAAGATAAGGTTCCAAAGGGGTAGCATGGAGAGCATTGAGATCATTGGATCTTGTTTACAATGATTTGTGGTTTGATACCACAACTGAAACACTTGATAGAGCAAGGTATTTCTTGATGGTTGTTGATGATTTTTCTTGAAAAATTTGGATTTATTTCATGAAAAACAAATTAGATGAGCTTTGATGTTTTGAGATGTTTAAAAGTTAAGTAAATATCCAGCTAGGTAGAAAAGTAAGGGGCCTTAGAACTAACAAGTGTGGTGAATACATCTTTGGTGATTATTACAAATATTGTAAAGTACATGGTGTAACAAAACAACAAACAAAAATGGGTGGTTGAACAAAATGTTGCACCATAGTTGAAATGGCTAGGTGCATGTTGAAAGGAAAGGGATTGCCCAATACCTTTTGGGCTGATGTTGTCAACACAACTTTTTACGTGTTGATCAAGTCATGGACCAAATTGGTCGAAGGAAAAACCCTTTAAGAGGTATGATTAGGTGGAATACCTCTTGCTCTATACTTCAAAGCGTTTGGATGTCAAGCTGATGTGCTCAGAAAAAATGTATTTTTATTGGCTATAGTGACGTATCGAAAGCTTATAAATTTTATGATCCTATTGAGCTCCGTTGCACGGGAACCGCTCCCAGACTTTAGGAAACCCGTTCCAGAAGTTCCCGCGTTCCAGGGAGCTTAGGAACGGGTACGAAACGTTCCAAAATGCATGGGAACGGTTCCGGGAGCTTGGGAACTTTTTGGGAGCTTCGAACATGAAATCTTGGGAGCTTGGGAACTTCAAATAGGCCGTTCCTCATTTCGGGAGCTTGCACGCGCTCCGGTTTTCCAGGGAACTCCCAGCCGTTCCCAAACATGTGGAGCCCAAAATGAATCACTCCCGCCAAACATAATCTCTGCCGCCAAGCCTAATCGCTCCCGCCAAACACAGAATTTTTTTATAAATGCAGAGTTTGACAATGTTGATTTCGTGTGGAACGTTTGTCTGCGTCTGCGTCTGCGAGTGGGCTGTTCCTCTGCGTCTGCGAGTGGGCTGCTTGTCTGAGAGTGAGGAACGTGCATGCCTTCTTTGAGCCGAGCTCTGTCGCGTCTCCTCTGCTTCATCTGAGCCGAGAGGTCTGCTTTGCCTTCATCTGAGCTCTGCGTCTGCTTCGCCGTTTGCTGGGACAGCTCGGGCATCCCTGCGTGGTTCATGGTTCACCGTTCGCAGCTCTGCTTTACTGTTGCCGTTGGCTGTGACAGCTCGCCGCTCGGGCATCCCCTGCTCTGCTCTGCCGTTGGCTGTGACAGCTCGCCGCTCGGGCATCCCGTGGTTCGCCGTTCGCTGTTGGCTGTGAGAGCTCGGGCTTGGGCTCGGGCAGGTAACGAAATTTGTTTAGTTTATGTTTTAATTTTTTAAATTTTAAATTTTATTATTCTATAATCTATAGCCTATAGTTTATGTTTTAAATTTTATGTTATGTAAATGTTTTAAATTGTATTTAATGTTATAAATTTTATGTTATGTAAATGTTTTAAATTTTATTTAATGTTTTAAATTTTATGTTATGTTTTAATTTTTAAATTTTGTTTTAAATTTCATTTAATGTTTTAAATTTCATTTTAATATTCTTTAGTTTGTGAGTTTTAGACTTTTAATTTTAAATTATGTGTTAATAACTTAATTTTTAATGTTTTAAATTTTAATTTAAGTTTTAGTTTTAAACTTTAAACTTTTAAGTTTTATGTTTATGTTTTTAACTTTTAGTTTTAGTTTTAATTTTTTTAATTTTTAATTTTTAAGTTTTAGACTTTAGTTTAACAAATTAAATTACTATTTTTAATTTCAGTATTATTAAATTAGACATTAATTTAAAATAATGTTTAAATTCTAATAGTATCATTAAATTAGACTTTAAATTTTTAATCATTAATTTAAAATAATATTTCAAATGATTCAATGATTCAATTATTCAATTATTCAAATGCATACATCAATGATTCAATTATTCAATTGCATGCATTAAATTATTAATGGCTATTTCAATTTGAATGCAAATAGACAAATATAATCATATTTAAAAATCAATACATCTATTAATGGTTGACGCAACTACATATATCAACGGTTCATTTTATTGGTTGACGCAACTACATATATCAATGGTTCATTTTATTCAAAGAGGTAGAGACATACAATTTGCTATATTTTTTTTCAATTATATTATTTTTTATATTTTTTTAATATATATTATTGCCGTTCCCAACTCGCCGTTTCCTACAAATTTAGAGGAAACTTCTAACCGTATCCGACACCCGTACCCAAGTTCCCAACGTTCCCGCGTTCCGGAAACTCGTGCAACATAGCTATTGAGCGAAGGTTAATAGTTAGTAGGGATGTAGCATTTGATGAAGTGCAATAAAAGAGATTTAAATCATTGATGACAAAAGTGATGAAAACATTAGAAATTTAGAACTAATATTTCACTAGAATCTTGAATCTTGTAATTAGGAAGCTAGTTATCACCTACAGGAGGAGGGATAAAGAACCGGTGGAAGAACAACGACAAGAGCAATAGAGAAAGGACTAGTACAATAAAAAAGAAGAGCAACATGAAGACGAGTCACGAGAAACAATGTCCAGGACAATATCAAGAAGAACAACATGTAGTAAATGAAGGACCAAAACATTAACAAGAAGATGAAGACGAAGAGGACAATGACCAGGACAATATCAAGAAGAACAAGACGTAGTAAATGAAGAAGGACGAAAACAATAACAAGAAGATGAAGAAGAGGAGGACAACCAACTACATGAAGAAGAGGAAGAAGGACCTTCAGTGCTAAGAAGGTCATTGGGAGTAGCAACAAAGAAGAAAAATAGGGTGGGAAATTTGTGTAGTTGTTACTTCTCCATCGTAAAATAATGACTGACAATCTGTCAAGAATAATGAGTTCAACTTGATAAGATTGATTGATTCAAACTGAACTGGATTGTCAAATGCTGAAAAATCCTCTTTAGGAAGAACCTTTGAAGGCATAGGAGTTCAACAGGTTGGAGTGGGAGTTCAATAGGTTGGAGTGCCCCCCTGGTTGGTGAAGATTTTGGTTTGTCCTTCTCAGTTGGTTGATACATTCATCAAACCATTATTCAAGGACAAGATTGATGTGAAAGTTAACAAGCTAATTGAAGAATTTTCTGCCCTTTAACTGTCTGCTGGTTTATGTCAGGATTTGGTGGTTTTCACCTACAGCTGGTTTTGCATAGGCTGTAGGTTACTTATTACAAAAATGCATTGACAGTAAACACACAATTAAATGCTACTTACAGGCTGCAAACAAATTACAATCACACATGAAAATTGACTCAGTGATTTTTGGCCAAATCGAGCCCTGGAAAAACCCCCACGGGGAAAACCAGTTGAGAGAGAGAGATATTTATTATTTCTTCAGCAGCAAAAGATAGAACAGAATTACAGTGAAAATATAACTTATCTTCACCCAGAAAAATTGCACCCTCAGACTGCCTTGAACTCTGTGCAGAACAGTCTCGAAATATGTGCAAATTACAGTCTGTTATTAATGCTGTAATCTCCTTGCAGACAGTGTAGAATCCACCTAGATTTCAGTGCTCTGCTGTACCTGGAATTCTGTGCCAAATACACCCTCAAAATCGTGATAGAAAGGGACTGCAGTACGGACACTGTACCAGTCACTGCTATAGAGCTGTGCAGACTGGTATCTTCAACAGCATGACAGAAGACCACGGGAATAGTGCCTGTGTTTTATCACAATGTCTGAGTCTCAACACTATGAAGCCACCACGAAAACTAAGCCCAGAAAGTACCTCGAACTGCGTGCTATTGAATGGTACTGCTGTACGTTATCTCCACGGTTTTGTGCTTGAGATGACAGGTGATCTCACTGCTCACTTTGCTGATAATAAATGCCTGGAATGATAGCCTCGATATCTGAGCCAAAACTGGAAATCCAAGCCTGGAAACTCGTGCCAAGGAAAAATGACAGTCGCTGGTGTCCTTTCAGCTCTCTCTCGACCTCTCTCTCATTCACCTTCATTCACTCAATAATGAATTAGGTTTGGAGCCTCCCTCCTTTTTGTCCAATCCCTAAATGGAATCTTAATCCAACGGTGGAGATGAAATCAAATCGATGGCTAAGATTAGATGTGAGCAAAAGTCACATTAATTAAATCACTTAATTAATTTATTGCTCACCCACTTTAACTTTAGACAAAAAGTGACTTTAAAAACATAAAGTCTCATTAATGTGTAATTAATGTGAGGGTCCCATTTCCCCCTCTTTAGTGA
The DNA here is from genome assembly GCA_027924585.1 of Larix kaempferi. NCBI lineage: Eukaryota > Viridiplantae > Streptophyta > Pinopsida > Pinales > Pinaceae > Larix > Larix kaempferi. Next base: position 23,419,865 of record BSBM01000318.1, on the reverse strand, counting down.
CTTAGGCTAGGAGTCACTAGGGGAACACATATCAAGGTACAAAAACTAACACTAATTATTAAGGGGGAAGTGTTAAAGATGTGATGACTATTTCCAACTTTATGAAATTAATAGTAAAAGTCAAAATGTAACTTAGGCCCAAATCATGTTAAAAGTTAATTAAATTGTTAGAGATTTAGACACACTCCCATAGCTTTGGGGAGTTAAATCCACTATGTTTGAATGGTGTATTTAATTTTATTACTTCTTTCATAATGAATCACATTACTGTGTGCACCATTCTCTCTTATTTTCATAGTTTCTAGTATTATTGTTATAATTGATTATCACATAGCTACAATTTGGGATAATTTCCTCTAAGCAGAAAGGAGATGGTGAGATTTAGTAGATGACAGGTGGTATTTTAACATAAATGCACATTTGTATTTGTAATCTCTGAGTTAAGGAGACAAATTATAAACATATGTGAGTCTATCACTCTGTCTGTCCACCTACTTTTGCATTCATTACTTGATTGATGTCTGAATCACTGCATTCTTGGATTCTTTGAACTTTTATAAAATCTAATGAATGGAGAGTGTACAGCATTCATACAGTTCGATGAAATCTTTCTTGCATTTTGCTCTTTTATGTGAGTGTTTATTGCTGCCCTTTGTGTTCACATATTAATTTACAGAATACGTCACACCAGTGAGTGCCTCTTTTGAGCGTCAACACAGAATTATCTATGTACATGATGATAGGTCTGGACATGAGCTTCAACCATTGTTGCTATTCTAGTTTACTTAATTCATAACCATAAGAAAGCAAAGTTAAAATAATTTCCTGCAGTGTTGAAGATATGTTGATGGATAGAAATTTATCAGTGAATAACTTTTCATCTGTGTATTTGAAAGCATTCACAATGAGTCTGGAATTTATCCTAGACTGATTTTTGCCTTGAAGGTTCCACCATGCTATTTATATTTAGATAGACATAGTTGATTAATTGGAACAAAATCTTCAACAAGGGATATGCTGCTTTGAATTTTCCTAAGCTTGCAATTTAAAGGGCATCACAAAAACAACAATCACAAGGGAACTGACAAAGCACAATGAACATCAGTGTTATGTGACTCATTCAATTATGCTTGCTTCGCAATATGATTAATCAATGGCCCAACAGACAAAGACATTATTTAAATTTAATATGTAGCTGCTGCTTTTGCAGATAAGCAAACAGCTTTGTTATGCAAACTTGGGGTTCAGTGATCATCCTGCAATAAAACAACAGGTGAAATAAATTATCTGAATCAAAGGAATTGCGATTTTCCTTATTATTATTTTTCTACCGAATAACCTTATTTCTTTTATAATATTTGTAATAGCTTATTGATTAGTTGTGGATTTCATGGAGCTCTTTGTAATACACTGTTTGTACTTTGGGTATTTTCTATGATTGTTGGCAGTTACTAGCAGTATTGGAAAATCTGATAGAGAAAGGAGGAGCATTATGCATGCCATCATGTTTGGAATTATCGATATTGTTGCTTCAGGTTTGTCCTTTTAGCCTTCAACTAATTGATCCCACATAGAGGATTTATTTTATAGCAATTGATATGATGCATAGGATGGACATCCCTGGAATCAGGAATTTGTGAAGTAGGTTTGGGATAATCAGTTTTGTAGCATTTTGGAAGCATGGAAAGTCATTTTGCACTTAAACATGCATTTGTGGTCATATGTGTTTACAATAGTGGGTGTCTTTTAGGGATACAATTTGAAAGCATATTATTTGTAAGCTTTAATATTTTCTGACAAGGAAGCTAAATGCACAATTGAGTATGGGCATCACTTTATTGGTCTAACCTGAATAGGAGACTGATTACTTCGTATTATATCATGTTGAGATTTAATTTCAAACGGTTCAGTGTTGATACACCCTTTGAGATGATCCACAATTGGCCATATTGTTTTATGTTTCTATAGGAATGGAAGTTTAAGAGTAGAATACAACTGGATAAAGGTTTTGCTGACAAATGTATGTGCATTACATGCATTCTACTTTTGTTAATGTTGGATTGCTTATGACTGAATGGAAATCTAATAGAATTGGATAATGAGTTGATTTTTATTTTTGGAGACATTTGAAGTCATATTCATAATCTTGACTATTTTTATGTTTCCAGCTTCAGTCCCTTGATGATGATAGACAAATACAGCAGCGTGCTGCTCTGTTGATGAATAATCTTTCCTGGGTGCTTGGGTTGGTTTCTGGAAAAGAATTGTATGCAAGGCATACGGAAGCTCTTCTTAGAGTTGTTACAGCTGGGTATTCTGAATGGACAGGGAGTTCATCTGGAGGATATCTCTTTCAAGTATTTCTTAAAAATGCTGGAAATTGTGTAAGAGTTACAAATAATTTTTACCGATTCTTATCTGCCATATCTGCTATTTTATGTAATGATTTACCATGCTTCTCATTTGAAGTGACAAATTTCAAATATTGCACCATGTAGGTGGGTCCATATCTGGGGACATTGCTGCAAGTATTTTCTGATTGCTTGAATCCAGAGAAGGATCCTGCACTTCGATTACGTTTTGTAGAGGTACGTTTTATGTGGATTCTTAGTTGAATTTTCCATGTTGCTTCCTTATTTTTATTGTCTATTCAAAGCCTTTTCAGAAAAATGGCAAATTGGGGGAGAGACTACACTCTAAAATATAGCTTAGTGTGTATTGAGTTGCAGACTAGTGGCTTATTAAAATTGCAGTAGTCTTTTTTTCTCAGTCCTATGATATCTAACCCATATGTCTGTAAAGTATAAGGAGGGATGGCATCTTTTACGCTTTCACTGAATTTAGAATCAAACTAAATGTTTTGAATTCTGATGTTTTCCTAGTGGTTAGTGGGAACTTTAGTAGTCCTTTCTGCATTTGCATGCTGTAGAACTGTCTCTAAATGGTTTTGTTCCTCTTATTGAAGGCCATAGTAACTCTCTCCTACTTGTGATGCTAATCTCCCATATGTGAAAAAATTCCTTGGGTTGTAACCTAAGTAACATGACACTTCAAAAGAGGGATTGTGTCACGTATTCCACGTGTCGGACATGACACGTGCCCTTATTACGAGTCTGACTCAAAAATTTACGTGTCCAGAAATCGTGACACGATTCGGCACGTGTCGCACACGTGCTATAATTGTGTCACAATTTCTGGACACGTGTCCTGTCAAAATTTCACGCCCGCGGATTAAAACATGGGCTTTCTTCTTTTCGGGCCCTTTCTTTGTTGCCGATTTGCGAGAGCTTTTGTGCCCGTGGAGAATAGAGCTCGTGGTTGCCGAGATCGTGACTATTGCCGAGATTGTAACTCGTGGTTGCCGAGATCGTGACTGTTGCCGAGATCGTAACTCGTGGTTGCTTGCTGAGATCTTGCCGGTGGAGTGGAGAAGTGAGGTCGTGAGGGTGTAACTGCCCATTTGTTGAAGCCATGCAGCAGCTACAGCAGCTGCTGCAACAACACATAGCTCGGGGCAGAGGCACGTGAATAGAGCAGTCTAGGGCAGAGGCGTGTGAATAGAGCACACGCAACAGCTACGCCCGCGGCCTTGTGTAGCAGCAACGAACATAGTTTCGAAAATGAACAGAGTAGCTACTGTACAGGTGAAAAAGTGTTGATTTTTTAAGTTTTTAAGTTTTATAATTCATCTTTTTTCCATAAATGTAAAAAATCAACAAGTTAAGATTGCTATTCACTAGATTTCAGGCAGCCATTGTGTGAAGGAAACTTGAAAGGAATGGCTCAATCTTCCAAGACAGTAGGCAGAGGTCAAACTCAAAGATGCATAAATAATCATAGAACTCAGCTCAGTCCATCGAGGAGGACCATAGAACTACCAGTTTCCTCTCTCCCTCTCTAGGAGAGTCATATCATTCTCCTTGTCTCAGGGAGAATGTCTTACCGATGCTACAATCATCCCTCTCAATGAGGGAGGTATTCTTCTTGCTCATTTTGGATTTCTTCAAAGGCTTGACACCATGACTTGTCTTCAACGAATCATCTCAAGGAAATTTGATCACGACCTCAGGTTGATGGTTTCAAGGTCTCTTCGTTAAGTCTCATGGCTAAATCCATGCACTTGCATGAGTGAGCATCTAGGGACTAATCTCCCCACCCTGTCATAAGGTGTCTGAGAGAAGGCACTGCCTCACTCCAAGCATTCTTAGGAACTATACTCTCCACCCCATCACAGGATGTCCGAGAGAAGACACTGCCTCGTTCTGAGTCATCTCAGGAGCTAATCTCTCCACCCTGTTACTAGCTAAGTTGTACTTAGTTGGACTTTCAAGTGAGCGGGCAAGGTATGAACATGTTACGTGTTCTTATCCATGTTCTGAAGTCCATCAGGCCTTTTTTAGGGCCCTTTTTTAATTCTTTCTTCACATGTTCATGCTCCGCGGGGTTTGTAATAAACTGTGCTAGCATGGTTTATTTATGTAAAGGACTTGGCTTCCTAGGACTTGTCAATCAATTTAGGTATTCCAAGGAGTTTTTTTACTTATTAATTATGTTTTGCGTTTAAGTAGGGCATAATTTTTGAGTTTTTCTCCTGCCCCTCCAAAGATGGAATGCCTGACGTGGTGGTTAGGCCTTAGGAGGGTATCAAAGTCCATGGGTCAATGTATATGAACATGCTAGACACTAGAATAGAGTCATATGGACATGTGCTAAGTCCCCTAGGTGTTTTTCGTATGTTTCTGAAAAATAAAATTATCCCGTGAAATTAAGCCATTTTTTAATGGTTTAATTAAAAAAATAAAAAATGTTGTAAAAGTGTGGTTTAGGGGCCAATTTTTCCATGGGGGTGCTCGTTTTCACACTCAAAGCACCCACTTTACCCCTAAACCCACTTTGAGGGAAAAATTCATGATTATTTATCACTTAAGGTGATTTTCTCTCGGAAAAGTAAAAAAGACCCAATAAATGGCCAAAAAAGACTTCATAAAGTCAAAATTGGGAATCCCACTTATTAGGGAAATGGGATGAATCCTGTTTTCTAGTGATTGGGTGCTAAATCTTAGGAGTTTTGGGGCTGATTTGATGGAGTTAGTTGAGGAATCAAATCCCCATAATAAAGGGGTGCATTCCACTATAGAGGGGCGCATTCACTAGATTAGGGTGGGGGGCGCACTTTTGATGGCAGCTATGAATAAGGAATCATGGCAGCCATATTAGAAGGGCGCATCTCTTGAGGAGTCAATCCCTAGATTGGAGGAATCAATCCCCTCCATCAAGCCACAAGTAATGGCTTGATTCTCTCCATGACTAAGTGTGCCCCCCTTTCTCATTTTTTCTATTTAAGCAAGCCTCTCATCCTTCATTTGACTAGTTGGAGTTTGAGATTGAGAGCTTGCTATTGTAATTGCTTATTTTATTTATGAGAATAAAGTAGACTTTGGAGGTCAAGCTTGGTGTAGTTCTTTGATGAGTGGATGAATATCATGATTTTCATTGAGGTAACATGTATTTGAGCTGCTTGTCTTTCTCTTGCATCTAAATATATCTTATTGTAAGGATCAATATCGATAAGAAAGGTTAGGCAATAGTTCTATTGTTTTAATATTTTATATATGCATGTGTAGAGATCTAAGTTTGATGTTTTATTTGTTTATGAGCATTATAAATTCGATTTCTTATATGTCTATGTCTAGATTTGATCCTGTGTGTTCAAGTTGATGTGATTTGTAGGTTATCTCAAGTGGATTAGTGGAGGATCTTGCTTGCTTCCTTCATTTTCTAACACTTTTTTGTAGATTAAGCCCCTCGGTTCTCCACCGGAAATCCCCAAAGCCTCTTCTCAAGATCAAAAGCCCTTTCTTATCTCCCTCTCTCTTTCATCCCTTTTCTTGTTCCGGTTACTTTATGCAATTAGAATAATAGATCTATACTTCTTTGATTCAATCATAAGTAGATCTAGTGTTTTAGTTGCTTTAAGATCTAGTTTATTTTACAAGTTCTTATCATTCCTAGTCTAGATATTGTTATTTAAGCATTTTTCAAAGTTATCATAATTGCTTATCTTAAAATTTGAAGAAGAATGCTTAGTTTTGAATTTAAATCTGAATCTAGCAATTAGAGTGCTCACATTTGCTTGCCATCTTAAATGAGGCAAGCAAAGATCCCATTGAACTAACTTTTTAGCTTGTTTCAGTGGTAATTCTCTCTTTCCTTTTGTTCTTAACACTTAGAAATTTTTCAAGTATTTTTCTAGGTTGCCCCAAAGCACTCTTAAAGTGTTTTTGGGTGTTTTCCACTAACATTTGCTTGCTGGTTTTCTTTTTTTTATGAGCAGATAGAAAGGCGTGCTGGCCGAATTTTCAAGATCGGAAGCTTTAAAAACATTCCAGACACCTTTCTCTACGAGCAACCTTTTCCAAAAAACATTGTAAGCCTACTGAATCCTCTGTTATAAAGGATAAGAGGCATTCCTGAAGAAAAGGAGCTTTATAATAAGCGTAATAAAAGAGCAAGTGGGCTACGAACGCCCAAACCCCCATCACCCCAGGAAGGAACTGTGTCGACTCCATTTTTGTGGTTTGTTATTTTTAGTTTGGATTTTTTTTCGCAACTAATATAAAATCAAACTAGGAATAAAATTTACCTTGTTGGATCCGTTTCAACGACGAGCCACAAGCGCACTCAGACTTAGCTTTTTACATTTTTGTAACAATTTCTAGCTTTTGAGTAATTTTATCCTTGCTTTCCCGAAGTACAGTGCCACGAAAGAGCTTGCTCGAGTAATGGAATTCAACCATAAAAGAGACTCTTGGAATTAGATTAATCCAGTAGAAATTTCTAAATTTCGTTTAAAATAAACCAACACTTATCTTCTCGTATGCTTTGGACCACTGTAGCACAGTCCGATCGGTTGGTCAACTAGAAAGGAAGGTAAGCATTAGATTAATAGGAAAATCCACATAAGCTAGTCTTAAAAAACTCAGGAGGTCGCAGAGAGTGATTACCACAGAGTCATGGGGATACTCATTAATGAGGTTTGTCCTCTCCTCATTGGACACTTGGTAAAGCTGCTTATGCGCTCAGTTTGAGAAGGAATGTTTTAGTGGGCCAAAACCAAGAAAAAACCCACTAATTACCATCACCCTTAATAATAAAATTTACCAACTGAGATACTCGCAATACTTACATGACACAACAAAGCACTCCAAAGCACTCCAAAGCACTATTTTCAATTTTTTGCATCTTTTATATTGGGCATTGGTCTTGTTGTTTATTCTTTTGTTCAATTTATGTATGCAAAATGATGATGATGGATGCTATATGCTGTTGAATTTCAATTTTTATTGCTCTCACAGCTGGACGATTTTTTTTCTTTCTTTTAATTAACTCCTAGATCAGTTGTTTTTTCTCTTATTTAGATGAATCAGTACACACCTTAGATTTTTTCCTTTTTAGGGTCCCCCCCCTCGGCTTCGCTAGGAGTAATCCTAGACGTAGGAGTTAAGTTTCGAGTGAGAACTCTTAACTCTGACTTGCCCCCAAGTCCACACCGAGCGGCTTGAAGATTTCTGCCGCGTTTTCCTAGGTGTGCATCTAGGCAACAACACACCCCATCACAGGGTGTTCAAGAAAAGGCACTGTGCCAATTGACCCACCCCTAGTCAAGTCTCATTGCCAACACTGGGAAATGCTCGATGCTCAACCTCTAGGAGGATAGTGTGTGCAACTGTGGACTAATCTTCCCACCCCGTCACAGGATGTCCGGAAGAAGGCACTGTCCTGCCCTGAGCTATTCACCCCTAGCCAAGTCACATGGCTAATACTGAGGGATTGCTCGATGCATCAACACTACTCATCATGCAAGAGTCAATATTTCCATTTGTCACAGGGTGTTCAGGAGAAGATACAGCCCTGCCTCCAGGCCATTCAACCCTAGCCAAATCACATGGAGAATACTGGAAGAATGTCCGCCCGATGTAAACATCACATCTGTCTTCAAGCATCACATCCACTGTAGCTGCTCCCTCTGCATTTGGAGAGTCATATCCCTCTACAACTGAGTATCCTGCGCTGAAACAACTTGCATCTCTGCTCCTTTTGAAGCTCAAACTCATCAAGTACAAAAATCTGCAAACATGGGACATCTTCCCATTTATCTTAAGGCTCTGTGATTGCTCCCTTTGTCATGGAAGCAGTACTTCTCGCCTCATATGTATCTTCTTTTGAGTCATGAAACTTTCCCTGACTTAATGATATCATCATATTTAACATAAAAAAATTGAATGAATTCTTTTGGGCTCGCTTACCAAGGAAAATGGCCCAATTACAATAATGATAGAAAAAAAAAGAAATTTGTTAGACTCCCATACCAGAGAAAATGGCCCAATTACAATAAAAAATCAAAGGAAATATTATGTTGTCATCTCATCAGGTTTTGCCTTTTTTGGTGGAGGTTCCTCATCGACACGAGCTATTGATGCATGTTGCTTCCCTCTCTTTCTTTGAGGACAATCTACAGCATAGTAACCAAACTTGTCACACTGGATGTGAGAAAGATCCTTCTTCTTCTTTTGTTCCTGATATGAAGTTGGGTTGGTCTTCCAAACTTTCTTCCCTTTATTTTCTTTGCATGAGCAGTAAGGGCTTGATTTTCTACATCATACATGATACGGTTACGACAAATTGTTTCTAGTTGCAAGTCTAGACTCATATTGAATGCAATTTTCCCATAACTAGTCAAACTTGGGCAATTTGGATCACCCAATAATGATCTGAATGAATGGTTCCCAAGAATGGGGAAGACCATTGAAGGTCATCATGACAAGCTCTCTCCCTGCAACTATCTCTCCAATGGTGCCCAACTGAGCCTTTAGTTCAGAAATATTCATGAAGTAAGATGCAACTGAATCTGCTCTAGTCATCTTGACATTTGAGAGTTGTTGTCTTAAGGCAAGTGCTCTGTTGACATTGCTATTCTCAAATATCTTCTTCAAGACATCAAACATTCCTTTGGCTATCTTCTTCTGGGAGATCTGAGGTATCAAGTGATTTTTGACAGAATCTATTAGGATCCTTCTTGCCTTAGCATCATTCTTCTTCCCCGATGATTTCTCTGGTTCAGGTTCTGGTTCTGATGCTTCTTTTTCTACAAATTTTAGAAGATCATTCTCTTCTAAGATGATGAGTACTCTAGAATTCCATGAATTGAAGTTGGAAGCCCCATCAAGTCTATTTTCAACTTCGACACTGTTCATCTTGACTATAGGATGGAAACTGAAACCTGATCCAGAAACCCTAGTAGAAGAAGGTCAAAATTTGCAGTTTGGAAATTGAGAAATTTGCTTCCACAAATGATTGCGTCCTCCTAAGGCAAGTTCCAGAACACTCTTTCCGGATCAAATCTGTGGTTGGAAACCTCTGAAATTGGAAGCCCTAGTTTTTGACAATGGCTTCTTTCAACACTGCTATGATACCATGTTAGAGTTTTATAATTGCAGTATAATTTCAATTATTTGCTTCAAGAACAAATAAAGATCACAAAAAGAATAACCATGCACAGAAACAAAGAGACACAAAGATTTTATCTTGGGAAAACCCAAACTTGGGAAAAACCCAGCCAACCTTTCTTATTCAGAGATTCAAGATACAAGTACATCGGATATAAGAAGAAGATAAACCCAAAGATATTGAACCCAGAAAATAGTCTTCTTCTGCTGCTGCATCCTTCTCTTCCTCAACTGCATATTTGTCTTGGAAAGCAGAGCGAATTTCTTGATGTTGCAAATGAGATAGGCATCCTTCTTATTTATACCTTAATTTTCTATTTCCATGCTTTCCGGGACTTTCTAGAACTTTCTCAGGGGGTTTTGTTTCTAGAACTTTTCGTGGGTTTCCTTTCTAGAACTTTCCGGGGGGTTCATGGCTGTTTTTTTGTCATGAGGACACCTCACAACGCTACAGCACCAACGTAACGGATTTCTTTCTTTTTGTTTTGTGAATCCTTGCTCTTGGGTTTCCTGGTTTGTATTGGGCCACTTTTTATAAAAATGAGGTCATTTTGCAATGTCAACTCTGATTTTTTTCCTCTGAATACTTTCTAAGATATAATGTTTTCTGTAAATTATGTTTGGTTCTTTATTTTTATTGTTAGTGTCCTTTTCTCTGTTGGATAGTTAAAACCAATGGTCCACTAAGTTTCTGGATGCTGGGGGGGGAGGGTGAATGGGGAAACACACCTATGTGATGTGGAGACATCCTACCAACTTTTAGGAATTGCCAGGTTCCCTGACATAAAGGGGTCTGTCCCACCTCCTAAAAAAATTTAAAATATGAATATTTGAAAAACAATAATAATTCACAAACATAAGCAATTAAAGCATGAAATGACTATTTGTAGAATTTTATGCACTTTTATTGTCCGCTGGTTTGTGTTAACAATTTTTGGTTTTCATTCCCAGTCGGTTATGCATAGACTGGAAACTACTTATAAACTTTTCTGTAACAATCAAACACACAATAGAATGCTACTAACAGGCTGAAAACACATTTAACAATCACACATGAAAAATAGACTCAGAGATTTTTGGCCAAATCGAGCCCTGGAAAAACCCCCACGGGGAAAACCAGATAAGAGAGAGGGATATTTATTATTTCTTCAGCAACATTAATGGAACAGTAATACAGTAAGAATACAACTTATCTCCACTCAGGAAATGCACCCACAGAGCTGCCTCGAAATGTGAGCTGAGACAAACTCAAAAACTGTGCAAATATCAGACTGATATTACTGCTGTACCCTCCTCGATTTCTGAGCCAATGCACCTCGATTTCTGTGCATGAACAAATCTGAAATCTCCCTCGATTTCTGTGCTGTTTTGTTCCTCGATTTCTGTGCTGCTATCTTTCTAGAAAACCGTGCAGAATGTCTTGAAACCCGTGCCCTGTACCTTCTCCACAAACTGAGCAGAATATGCCTCGGGAATAGTGCCCAGATTCTCCTCGAACTGCGTGCAGGAAAAGATAACTGCTGTACGGTATTTCTCCTCGGGATTTGTGCTGGGCTTGATGTCTCGATATCTGTGCCTCGATTTCTGTGAAGCTACCTCGAAAACTGAACCCAGAATCTTCCTCGAACTGCGTGCTGAGGTTATTGCTGCTGCTGTACGGTAACACCTCGGGTTTTGTGCTGAAGATAACAGCTGCTGTTCAAATAATGTATGCTGATAATAAATGCCAAGTGAATACCTTGAAAATCGTGCCAAAGAAACAATGACTGTCTCGATATTCGTGCTGGTGCCCTAGCTGCTCTCACTCGACCTCTCTCTCTTTCAAAATCACAAGAAGAATGTGAAATGAGCCTCCCTCATGCTTTTTACTAACCCTAAGTGGGTATCTAATCTGATGGTGGAGATGAATCCAATCCAAGGGCTGAGATTTGATGAGAGCAAAAGAATATCACTTTATTTAATTCACTTAAATAAACTTTTACTCACCCACTTTAACTTTAGCAAAAAGTGACTTTAAAAATATAAAGTCTCATTAATGTGTTTTTAATGTGAGGGTCACTTTTCCCTTTTCTAAGTGACTTAGGAAAGTAGTCACTAGGGGAACACTTCCCTAGGTACAAAACTAACACTATTCACATTAGCATTTATGATGTGAGTTCTAACTTTCTAAGTTCTAACAATCATGATTCATTAAAGTTTAAACACCATTGTATTTCTCATTGAATTTATAATATTTAAAAGATTGTGAAACTGATTAGTGCTATGTGAACATCAAAGATTCAAATGAGTAATGAAATACAATGATACTTGTTATCCCTTGGAAATTCTTGTCCTGCAAAACATAAGTGGAGTTTGGAGAAATACAGGAAACAAGACAATGTCATTTCACTTGGTTATTGTTGCTTTGAAGTTAGTGCATGCTAACATTGGGGGGGGGGAATATCCCTAAGTGATCTACGATGTCAACTGCAAATCAACAATGGGAATTAGTACCTCAAATCGAACTCAGCAATGCTAAATATTACATCAAATTGATAAAACAAGCTGTTGTTCTGTGGAAATTGAATAGAACTAAGAATAGGTAAAAGTGGAAAGCAATCTAAAGTGCATGGAAAATGATGCACACTAAACTATAAATCAAAAGGGAAAAGTTACTTTGCTGTTGTGTGCTAAAATTGTACGGGATATCAAACAGAAAACCACTCTAGTTGCTGGAAACACAGAAATTGATGCAACAAACAGTCACTAAAATTGGGCCTGAAAACCAATGCAACTAAGATAAAACTCTACTGTTTACAACTTTACTGTGTAAAAATACTAATAGTGATAAACAGCAAGTTTTTTGTTGCTGTTTTTTTCTACAGAAAAGTGGCCATTAAATGCTGTTTTTGGGTTTTATGTATTTTCTTATGCACACGAATTGAGGGAGAAGTGGAACTTCTTCCCCTTTCTGCCAAAACAGGTTAAGAAACCAGCAGGATAAATTTTCAATTTGACAAAAAATGAAGGAAAGGCATACAACAAATGCCTATTCTATATGAGCTAGATGTTGGAGTGCACAGATATTGAGTAAATTTATTTCATTTACTTATTTTAAATGGTTAAACAATCTCGTAAATTGACTAGTGCAATATATGGACTTGAAAATGAATGAAAAGAAAGCATGTAGTGCACAAGAAATTATTGATTCCTACTCAATTTCTGGTCAAGCATGGAATAAAAGCAAGAGTCTAAGAATAATATAATTTCTGACAAAATTGAATGCAACTAATGGCTGCCAAGATTGTGGTTGAGAAATCTCTATTGCAAAGGGTTGTACAAAGAACAAGTTCCCAGACAAGTAGGAACCACCAATCACTCTCAAATATCTCAGGGAAGCAAATATTCTTCCCCTCCACATCACGTGCATTCAGAAGCAATTGCAACAATAACTATGGACTAATTCAACGAGTCCTGCGCTCTACTGCTAACTCTCAATCACAAGCTCCGCAGGAGAATAATGAAACAAGGAAGGAAAGAGGAAAGCCTTGATGTCTTCTTCACTTGTTTATACAGTGATTTATAAGAGAAGAGATAACCAGTAACAGAGATGGATCATCAATAGAAAGATCCAAATGTATAGTACAAATACTAGTAGAAAAGCACTGAATCTCTAAAGTAACTCTAGAAAGCTTCCAAGAGAAACACTCCATCTCCAAGAGATCAAATAACTCATGTTCATTCTGAGAAAAGATCCTCAAGTGCACCCTAGCTCAAGAACATGTCAGGTGATGAAGATGGCACAATACCATGCCCATGATAATCCTCTTTAGAGTGTTCCCTTTTCTAAAGTATAGCCTTCAACCTGTAATGAATGGCCTCCATACCGTAAATAGTTTCATGTATAGTGCATGTGTTAAAGAATTATAGGGAAAGTCAAAGGCTAAGAAGGAGAATTTCCAAGAAATAAGCCACTTGTAAACATTGCTCAAGTGTGAGATAGGAATAACACATCACCAGCCTAAAATAGAAAGGCAGCTACATCCAAATATTAAAGGGTATAACACATTGTAAATATGGTAAAATCTCCCTCAAAGGAAGGAGCACCTCTCTAGGCTAGAAATAGCAATGATTAGGTCCACCAATTTGTTTAAGCAGGTTCCACAGAAAGTGCACCCTAGTTCTAGGAATAATATCTCCTCCATAAGTCAAAATTTACCATAAATAGTAGGCCACCATAAATTCAAGTCAACTCATGTCAAAGGAATGTAAAAATGGTAGGTAAGGTCTCAAGGGGGACACACTCAAGTAGGCCAAATATAGCAATGAATGAATCCTCAAGAAGATGTGAGGAAGTTTCTTGCGTCCTCTACAGGTACAGATATGGATCCCAAAAGCTAGCATCTAGTTATGCCAGGTAAATGACAAGTACAGAAAAAATATAACTAGCACACCGCATAACTCGCGGTTGATGAATGTCGATAACTCGGCCGTTAAAATCCCTTTGCCGCTCTGCAACCCAAACCTTGGTTTGAAAATTTCCTTGTGGACGTGCTAATGGATAAATACAAAAAACAACATCAGCAACAATACCATTCAGATTTCAGGTGGAAATGGTCCGAGAACGAGAGTGTTAGTTTTGTACCTTGGGATGTGTTCCCCTAGTGACTCCTAGCCTAAGTCACTAAAGAGGGGGAAAAGTGACCCTCACATTAATTTTACATTAATGAGACTTTATGTTTTTAAAGTCACTTTTTGTCTAAAGTTAAAGTGGGTGAGCAATAATTATTTAAGTGATTCAATTAATGTGACTTTTGCTCACATCTAATCCTAGCCATTGGATTGGGAGATTCACCACCATTGGATTAGAATCACTTTTAGGGATTGAACAAAAAGGGAGGGAGGCTCCAAACCTAATTCATTATTGTGATGTGAATGAGGAGAAGAGAGAACACGAGAGACTGAAGGAGGTCGAGCTAGGGCACAAGCACTGAAATCGTGACTCCACTGGCACGAGTTTCTAGGCACGGGTTTCCAGTATTGGCTCAGATTACAAGGCATTCATTCTGGCATTTATTAATCAGCAAAGTGAACAGTGAGATCAGCTGTCATCTCAAGCACAAAATCGTGGAGATAACGTACAGCAGTACCTTTCAATAGCACGCAGTTCGAGGTACCTTCTGGGCTTAGTTTTCGTGGTGGCTTCATAGTGTTGAGACTCAGACATTGTGATAAAACCCAGGCACTATTCCCATGGTCATCTGTCATGCTGTTGAAGATATCAGTCTGCACGGTTCTATAGCAGTGACTGGTACAGTGGTCCACACTGCAGTCACTTACAGCCACGGTTTTGAGGTTGGCAAATGCACTAATTTGTGTAACAGCAGCAGCAGCAAGTTCATGGTGTGTTGCACCAAAATCGAGGAGGATACAGATGTCAAACCCAGCCCTTAATTGCACAGAAATCGAGAGGCCTCGGCACACATTTCTAGGGAGCTGTCATGCACAGAAATCGAGGCATCCTGGGGTGCATTTAATGTGGAGATAAGTTGTATTTGATTTGGTACTGCTGTTACATTGCTTTGCTGAAGGAATAATAAATATCTCTCTCTCTCAACTGGTTTTCCCCGTGGGGGTTTTTCCAGGGCTCGATTTGGCCAAAAATCTCTGAGTCATTTTCATGTGTGAATGTTGTTAAATTTGTTTGCAACCTGTTAGTAGCCTTCACTGTGTGTTTATTGTTGAAGTAATTTTTTAATAAGTAACCTACAGCCTATGCAAAACCGGCTGTAGGTGAAAACCACCAAATCTTGACATAAACCAGCAGACAGTTAAAGGCAAAAAAAATCTTCAGAGAGTAGAAGAACGAAGACGAGGAGGGTAAATGAAACAACAATGACAACAACGACACAAACTCCAACTCCACATCCACTGTCATGTTCCCATTCTGTCAGCACCATGAAGAAGGTCGAACCCCATGGATCCTAGTGTCAGATTGAATTAATTAATTAATGAGGGGTTAAGATGAGGCAATCAATTAATTATGAGTGTGCATTTAAATTTATCCATAGTTTGCTACCTACTTGGAATAAATAATTATGGAGTATTTAATATTATTGGTGCAATTAATATTTTTATTTGTTATGCCGAATAAATGGAGAAATTGTTCCACCAATTCGAATTAGTGGATAAGGTTGGACGAATTACTTGGAGTAGAAGTCAAGTAAGCACTAGAGTCCAAAAATGAGAAAAGATGAATATTTCAGGAAAAACAACATAAATCCAGAAAACAGGAAATTATGAAAAGCAGAAAAGTTCAGAAAACAAGGAAAGTTAGAAAAAGAGGAAAAAGAAGGAAAGCCAAAGAAAAGAAAAGCAAGCAAATCAAGCAAAGCAATGAAAGTATGTCCACTCATGGGTGACCTATTCTCACAGGTCACCAAGCCAAGTAACTTGCTCAACAGGTCAACACGAATTCTATAAAAAGAAGGATTCCAACTCCATTTCACATCTTTTGCTAGTGTGAGAAAGTTTATGAATGCATTTGTGCATCCAAGACTTGGGAGGTGTGCCCCTAGTCAAGCATTGAGATGTGCCCCAGCTTTCTGTGAGAGGATGATGGAATCCAACCATTATCACTGAGTGTATTTGCAGGCACTGAAGCTGACCAGGTCGAATCAGAATTTCAGAATCATCTTCACCAAAGTCAGAGATCGAATTCTTCTTTCTTCTATTCTATAGCTAGTTTCTTATATGCAAGAGGAGATCATCTTCTGAGAGGCATCATGGCCTATTTCTGATGTAATAACATAGTATGTAATGTTCTGATATCAGTAACTTCAATACAAATTACATAACTCTGATTTCTTCTCCAATTTATGCACCCTTGCTAGATTTAGCTAGATTTTGACTAGCTTTCAATGAATGGTTCCTAAGTCAATGAGTAAAGGTCCAAATGAAGTCATTCCAGTTCCTGTAGTTAGCTAACATATCATATGTCATGATCCAACCACTGTTTCATAAATTAGATTACCTTCAAGCATTGTTTGGGAGTCCAGAAGTCAAACTAGTTGAGCTGTCCTGAATTGCTATTTTACTAGTTTTGTTATCATGCTTACCCAGATCTGCATATAACTTTATGAAATGTTATTTTATGATTTAATGATTGTAAATGAATGATTATTAGCCTCTCTGATGTCTGCAACAACCTTTTCCTCCCCTCAGTCAATTTTCCCAACCCATACTAGTCTGCATATGCTGAGAACCCCAGGAGCATTGGAGTAGACTTCAATCGGGCTGTTCTTGAAAAATAAATGGTCTCAGTACATTGTGCAGAGGTATAAACTCATATCAAAACATTTCATCCATCCATAGTCTTTGACCTTGCCCATCTCTAGCAATTCTAGACTTGAGTTTTTGTGCCAAATCCTAAGTTGGTACATCACATCCACGCAAAGACATATGGGAAGGCATAGGTTGTGAAATCCAATTTCATTTCATCAAATTTCACCTTGTCCTGCTAGTTATGCAGTGCACATCCACGCAAAGACATGTGGGAGTGCGTGGGTGGTAAAAAATAACAACAAAAACACATTTTAAAATCCCACACTCCCAATAAAACAATGATGAAGAATCTTTGAGAATCTAGGATTTTTGGAGATCTACCTCCATTCCACAAATGTGGAGACAATAACACCTATCGGCATAAAATACTTGTATAATTTAAAAAAGTTCAGAGTTAAGAATCAAAAGCGTTTATGAATCACAACATTAGAACCATAAGTCTATAATTTATAACCATAAAAGACAATTCTCATGCATATTACTATTAGCCATCCATGTACCATAATTGCTAATTTGATATGATATAACCATTATTGATAGTTGATAATTTTGAAGGCCATTTCAGCGTGAGCATGAAGTGGGTTATGACAATATTTTTTGAGCCACATTCACATGTCCATATCAACAATGAATAAAGTTGTGTTTTTTGAAGGTTGGGACTAAATAACAATGTGGGTGACGCGAGCAACAATGTAGGACATAAGGATAGATTAGACCTTGACAATATACCTTGGCCATAAATTATAATAATAAATTAAATGTTGATATTAGACATCAAGAGAAGATCTTCACATAAAGGATAGATTAAACCTTGATCGAGAATGGGATTTAGGTTTTATCCCTTTTAGGCATTTATGGTTATGGAGTATTTTCATTAACAAAATTTTTTAGGGGATTAGTGGTAAAAAAAGAATTGGAAGTTTTGGGATTCGTTTCAAAGTTTTAGTTTTCGTTTCATTTTCCATGGGATTCATTTCATGGTCTCAAGATCTTTTTCCTTCTCCAGGGGATCTGCTTCCATGATGGGTCCTGTTGCTGCCCGGATATGCACCTGGGGTAATGCGGTAGAAATCTTCAAGTCGCTTGGTGCGTCCTTGGGTGCAAGTCAAAGTCAAGTGCTGTCACCTGAAAACTCGACTCCTTCGTCTAGGCTTACTCCTAGTGAAGTCAAGGGGGGTGGTCCCTATGGAAAAGAATCTAAGGCTTTTACTCTATCAAACAAAAGCTACAAGATCTAGGAGTTAGAAAAAACACAAGAACATAACAACTTTAATCTTTGTAGCATTCATAATGCATCATCATCATTAAAGCATTGACATTCAACATCAAAAGATATTCAAAAGTAAGACCAATGCCAATTTAAATGCTAATACAAAGACAATGTTGTGCGAGTGTTCTTGGTAAATTTTATTATTCATGGTGATGGTGATTAGTGGGTTTATTCTTGGTGTGGCCCACCAAGAACCTATCCCCTTGAATTGAGTGCAGAAGCAACTATGCCAAGTGTCCAACAAGGCGAGATATTCAGTCTGCTTTGGGAAGCCTCCTGACTCTATAGCAAGCTCTTATTGCGACCTCCCGAATTCTTAAGTGGATTGTCCTATTAAACTAGTCACTCCAATCCCTTTCTGGTTTGACCAACTTGTTGGACAAGCCACAGAGGTCTAGAGCACACAAGGGAAAGAGCCTTGATTCTTTTATTAAATTTTAGATTAGTTGCTTAACTAACTAAACCATGAATAACTTTTCCATGCATCACTTACTTGGACAAGCCCTTTTGACTGGTATAGTACTTCGGGAAAGCGTGGGATTTATTTTAAAGGTTGCGAACAAAACAAATTACAAAATATGAATTAAGCAAACTAATTTAAGTTGTGTGTGTGAATGAGTGGTTTAATTGATTGTTACTGAAGAAAAACTAAACTAAAGCTAAAAGTAAAAAAAATTCACGGCATGACAGGAGACCACACAAATCCCCCAAGGGGGATGGGATGCAAGCATTGGGTAGCTTGCTTGCTCTTCTTACTATCTTTATTACAATCACTTTTTCTTCTTGGGAAAGCCGCTGGCCCTTTATAATTGAGGATCCAAATGGCTTACAATGGTTCAAAAAGATATCAGAAGGCACAAGAAAGGGTCTGGAACATCTTGAATGTTCTGGATTCCGAAGAATTAGCTAGAATGCTTCTCTACCTGCTCACTAAAATCTGAAAACCAGAAAGCTAAAGATTAGTAAAAACCCCCAAAAACACTTTAAGAGTGTTTTGGGAAAGCCTACAAAATTTACTAAAAAATTTCTAAGTAAAAAGAATGAAAAAAGAACATGAAATAACTAAGGGGAAGAGCTAAAAAGCTAATCCCTTAGGATCTTTACTTGCCTCAAGAGATGGCAAGCAAATCCAATGCACTAATTGATAGATAAACTTGTAAGCCTTAAACAAAATACTCCTCTTTAAGCTCTTTAGGTTTTCAGAATAAACTTGCATAAGGAAAAGTATTTACTTGTACTGGATTTGAAATAAACTTTTAAAGCACAATAACTTCTAGCACTTAAATTTAGATCTACTTTTGCTCTAACTTTGGAATATAGATCTAAATGGAAAAATAGAAACAGTAACCAAGAAGAGAATTGGAAGATTGGAACGGAAACGAAGAACCGAGGTTTTGGGCATAAAAGTCGGGCGGATGGAGTCTCCTTTGAAGTGGGATTGTAAGACTCACAAAATTCATATAAATCTATAATAGGACAAAGAACCAACATGCAAATGAAAACATATACCAATCGGTGGATCTAATAATTTGTAACTCATATAAATCCCACTAACAAACAAAGAACAACATGCATAGAAGATCTGACAGAAGAAAGTGGATCTAATAAATAATAACAGAAATTATACTATTGAAAATTAAGCAGCCATACCTGATTAAATGACCTAGCAGCTACCATTACTTTGACAACTCCAATGTGTGCAATTGAAGGTGGGGGGATGACTCTCCACCCAACCAACCCCCAACCAATGGCTGAGGCCCCCAAGCCCCCAACAATTAACCCTATGCCAGTGCTATCTTGCTTTCCTCTTTCTTGGCTCCTCCAGAGCTCTCATTCCAAAATGCCCAAAAGACAAAAAGATCCCCCTCTTCTTCTTCTCCTCCTTTTATCTCCCCTCTTCCCATTTTTCTTAATTTATTTTAATGCAATTTGTTTTCTCTCATTTTTCTTTCATATTCCCCATTATATTATTTACCCCTTTTATTTATTATTTTACATTTCATTATATATTCCCTTTTATTATTTTACCCCTTTTATTAATTATTACATTTTATTATAAATATTCCACAATATGCATACATGAGGGTTGTTACAGGGATCAAGAGGGACTAAGCTTCCTTTTGGATTTGCTTGAGAAGAGGCAACGCTAACATGCTTGCCACATCCTCCAACTTAGATAACCTGCCAAAATATCACAAAGAACTTGCACAAGAGAATTAAAAGGTACCGATGTAAACCATACAAAAGACTTAGAAAAATGTGCATTCGAACAAGAAAGTGCAAATATTTCCAAGCATTTTCATATAACTAACAATGAGAAGTAAACAAACTTGCTGATGAATTTATGAGTCTTACAACACTGACACCAAAGATACCAACTAAAATAATGATAACAAACGCATCTGTGATAGCATGCACAGGGCAGCATTGGTGATGGCTACTTGCACCTAATGAGATTTCCATATCTTACTGGGAGAATGATCTTCTTTGCCTTGAAAATAAACCCCAACATATTGTCACTTTCACTTCCCCACTCAGTGGCACACTAGTGTTTTCATCTTCACACTAAGGTATGATGCCATGTGAGTGTTTATAATGGAATACCAAAATCTAGTAAGGTAAATAGATTTATATGTTAATAAATAAAGGCACCATTATATGTGTAAAAAGTGCTTCTGCACCTACAATAATAATGTGAGGATAATTTAAGGTGCATTTATGATGAAAAATGAAACTAAAAACATATTAATATCTTTCTCGTTCCACATGCAATGAGTCTCAAGCTTTCCTCCATTAATGCCAGTCTTTCTCATCCCCAACATATTACGAAGCTTCACAAGCTTGGCATCACTTAGTCACTTGGTGAAGACATGGGCAATTTGTTCCTCTTTCTTGTAATATGTTAATTTGACTTTCCCTTGCAACTTTTCCTCATGTAATGATGAATTTTGACATGCTTTAACCTTGCATGGGAAATCGGATTCTTTGTCAATTGAACAGTGCTTGTTGTCACAATAAATGCTTGTTGTCACAATAAAGTGTGGTAGCTTCATTTGGAGGAAGATCCTATTCATTGAGTAGCCTTCTTAGCCACATTGCCTCTTGAGTAGCCATGGTTGCACCTTGATCTTTGGGCTCTGTTAACACTAGAATTGTCTCTAGTTTTTGTGTGTTTGTCTTTAATATTTTTACTTTAGTTTCTCTTTTTTCTCTTATTTCATTTTGATTTTTAAAGTCATTTTGATTGTTTTCTAATTTCTATTTTGTAGTTATGATTTTGATTGCTTTACCCATAGTGGCTTATGTAGGTTATATTTCATTTCAAAATCTTTTAAAATACTTACCTAAGTATATTCTAAAGCTTTTATCCAAAGTCTAATCTATACATTTGAGTTTATTTGTCAAAATTGTGCATTGAGTGATTCCCGCAGCGCAACCCCAAAATTCTATACACTGGTGCGCTGCAAGAATCCCAAAATTATGAAGATTAGTGGATCTATGATGGCAGGACATAGCTGATACATTTGATGATGGAAGAGGAGCTTCTAGACACCTGTTCTCCTCATTATGACACATGTATGAACTTATTGTGATTACCATTAGTAATTTCAGGGTTTAAGATGCCACGATCTCAAATTTGGGGATTTCAAATTCCAGAGTTGAGAACATTGCAGATATGGGAAAGAGTGGAAAAATCAATAGGTTTGAGGCCACAGACACCAGTTGGGCCACGAAATTTATAGAGTGTGCAAATTTGTTTAGGGCAGCAGATTGTTTCATTTTCTTTGAAAGGATCACAAGTTTTGATGTCAAAGTGTCTCATTCCTTCACTCAGAACCTTATTAATAATGTTGTTGAGTTCAATACCCTTCAGTTTGAAGCCAGAGTGGAGATAAGTGAATGGTATCCTATTTTGGTCATGGTTTACCAGCAAATAGATTGATCATGTGAAGAAATCTTGCCCAATAAACAGTCTTGTTTTATTAAAAAAATTCAAAAGGGATGTGGCTGAAGCTTTAGAACAAGGTAGTTCTCTGAAAGCAAATCTACAGGAAGAATCCAAAAACACGGATGATGAAGAGCAGGAGAACACGATTGGAGATGAACATGAGCACATTTCTGAAGATGAAATAATGGAAAGGTTGCTGGTTCAAATCCTGAAGCAGCTAGAACTAAACTGCCCCATTTTTCCCTGTTTTGGTCATTGTAGTTGAGCACGGATTATGAGGCTATGGAGATGAATTTCAGAAATCCCAAAGAGGTTTTTGTCCATCACGGATTCATTCACAAAAACCTATCTCAGTTTTGTAATAGGTGTCATCGTTTGAAAGATTCGAATTCATCTTTGTGGCCTATTTTTCAGGGTTTAAAATGTTTAATATTTTACTGTTTTAGTCACAAATTTTCGGCACGTCTTCCGATCAATTGGAAAGGGATTTTCAAAAACCAAGAGAGGTTTTTGTTCACCATGGGCTCAGTTAAAAAAACCTCTCTCAGTTTTCGCACATGTGTCATGGATTAAGAGATATGAAGGCATTTGTGAGACCCATTTTTCAGAAAATTTGCCAAATTTCTCATAGTCGGATTTGTTATTTTTTGGTTAACTGTCTTTAAAGATTCTAGTTAGCATGTAATTAATTGATGTAACTGCTTCAAGCTCGACCTAGAAGGTAGTTAGGGAACTACTCTACCTTTGAAAAAGGATAAAAGGAAGAAACTTCTCTGGTAAGAGGTTGGATTTTTGGATCAAGGAAGACTATACAGTGAAAGCTTTGATACATTTTCAGACTCATATACATATCTCTCATGTAAGTTTTTGAAAGATCGAGATTGGAATATATATCTATAAGCCATTATTATCTTGTTTACTGTTTTTTTTTCTGATAAGTGTGATCCCACAGTTAGTGATTTCATTCTTTGCTTAATGTTTTAATCATGGAGTGCTCATGTATTGTGGAAGAACCAGTACTGTGTTTATGAATGGATTGGCTTATATTTAATCTTTGAAGTGTTAAGTATCTCTTTCCTTTAATGTCTTGCATGATTTAGTTTCTATATGAGTTTGTACTTGTTTTGAATGAATGATTATTTTCTTGATTATGAAACACTCAAACCAATAAACTACAAAAACAAAACCCTATTTCATGCTTGTATTGTTGAGATTGTGCTAGCTTGCTCCTCTGTAGTCTAGGGACAATTTCTAGCACAAACAGGCTCAGTAGAAGATAATGCAATTGAAGATTTCTTGGGTCCATAACACTCTTTCCTTTTTGCCACTCATTATGATCCTTCTGTTTGTAGAAGCTAATGTGCAAGTGTTATTTTGGGATCTGCTATATATATGTTCTTCAATAAATATTTTCTAGGGTTTATCACATAGTTACAAATATCAGCCGGTTTTTCGCGCTATGTCGAAAAATCGCGATTTTTTGGAGGCCCCGATTTTTCAAGGAAAAATCGGCCAAAAAATCGTGTCGATATTTGCCCGAAAAATCGCCGATATTTGTCAGAAAAATCGCCGAGATATTGCCGTCGACTCGCGATTTTGGGACAGGGTTAAAAATGTCCGTTTTTGACTTTTAAAGCCCGCGGGAATTTGTTTCAATTCATCTGAAAAATCAAGTTATTTCATTTCAGTTCTTTAAAAATCGAATTAATTCGTTATAGGGAAACAGAAACCCTAGCCCGCGGTTTCTGTTGAGTAGTTGATTGAGGTGCACTGTGAAACCGTGAGGTGAAAGCTGAAACTTGTAGCCGCCTTGCTAGCCATCGCTAATTCGCCTGATGCTTGGCTTGCCGAAACTACAATTTACAGTAAAGCTTTGCCGACATTGATATCAGGCTCTCTTTCAGAAGCACTCGAAACCTCCTAATTATTGATGTTGGTCCAACTGTTCGACGGTTCGTGGCGAGGCTGAAATTCGTGATGGTTCTCGTTCTAGCTTTTTTTTATGCTGAAATTTGTATAACATTATAACACTATGGTTTAAAATTATGTTTTAATATTAACATTTTAAAATGTGTATAACATTTTATATCGTGTTTTAAAATTTGTATAACATTGTGTTTTAAAATTTGTATAACAATTTAATATTGTGTTTTAATATTAGAGTCTAGACATCTATATATATATATCTTATGTATGGGTTTTCTTTCCATATTCATGTGGCAATGTGTTTATTTGATGTTATTGTTGCTTTAGATATTTAAAAAATTGAAAAAAAAAATATTTTTGTGTTTTTTAAGTTTGCCGATTTTTTGCCGATTTTTGCCGATGTTCTGCCAAGATATCCCGAAACGATGTTTCCTGGACCCTGCTGATTTCCGCGCCGCGCCGATATTTGTAACATTGGTTTATCATGATACTTTTGTTTTCTGGGCTATATCTTCCTCTTCTTCACTCTAATCAGAATGCATAGACAGTTGATCAGTTCTTGATTATTTCTTATTTGTTTCAAGTCTGCTGCCTTTTATACACATCGAAAGGCTATTTTGTTTTAGCTTGTCTTTACATTTCATTTTTCTACAGTTACTGGATAAATTATTTGAGATGGATGAATTGAGCATCTGGTGGCGACCACATGCGTTACAGACCATTGGTGGATTACTTATTCCCTGTTTAGTGTGGCATATTGGAAAGGTAATAAGTCTCATCAGATTTTTTTATTTGACAGTAGAACTTGTTGCTGCTTTTAGCTTATTGTTTCTGCAAAATTGTTGATGTGAAGAATCGATAATCTCAATATATCAAAACATAAAATGCCTAAATTAAAAGAGAAACATAAAAGATGGATAGAAATGATATATCAAAACAAGGATACTGGTATTGTCTAGCTTGTTTATGTGTGTTTACTCTGATCAAAATATATGACTGTTTAGGTTGCAGCAGCGATTCGGCATGGGGCAATGGGTGCACTTGGTACATTTCTAAGACGAGATCTGTGCAGTAAGGTTTGGGAAATAAAAACTTGCTTTCTTTCTGATCTTACGTTTGTCTGTTTTGCCAAAAGTCTCATAGAAGTACAGCCCATGACAGAGACCTTTTATTATGTTGTGTCCCACCTTTAGAAGTAAGCGACAGTCTTCAAATGGGAATACATCCTGTGCTTTAATTAAAGCATTCAGCATCGACCAAGTTGTACTGCAATATGCATATTTGTAATCATTGTGACACCATGATCATCTGCATGATGTGCGCAAGGCTTCTGCTTTTTGATACATGCTTTTCTGCTCATACAACTTTTTCTTTCAGTTTTACCATGTATATGGCCAGTTGTTTCTTTACTAAAACTCATTCGATCTATTTTGATATCTTGAAATACTTTGAGTTGAAGCTAGTTCTTGAATTCCATATATATTTTAATTGTTTAGTTTTTGTCATTCTATATTGCACTTGTATGAAACTGTTCAACAAGCAAATGCATTTCTTGCATTTGTGTCAACAAACATAAATATATGCTCCACATTGAGAATGCTACTACCTCCTTTAACAAAGAACGAAATGTATTTGGGACAAACACTCCTCTTATTGGAGAAATTGCTGCGTAATGATGTAATGATCACAGGGAATAATAATTCCATAGTTTGAAGGTGAATTGTTGAATACGTCAGTGATGAAATGCATAGCTATGTTTATGCTTATAGTTGGTGGAGGTTAGTTGTGTCGTTTAGTTAGTTCCTTATGAAATACCCACACGTGATAGAAATTTATGATCATCTTGGAATGTTTACTCCTCTGTTTTCTGTATGTTGCACTGCACCTTTTTGTCATGATCTGGTCTAATCAATAGTATATCAAGGGGCTTGACAAAGTTTGCGAAAACAACATTCTCCTATCCAGGAATAGGAACAGGTGGTGGGTAATTTTAACCTTCGGGCAACAGGGGTCCTCAAGGCTAAAGATGAAACTTTAAAATTTTAAATACATCTCCATAGGTGTTGATACCTTGAATGATAATTTTTCCTAATTTAGTTTTAACCTTTAACTCTATTATTGCTAAATATTGAATCTTGTTTGACTTTAGATCCGTTTTGGATTGGAGTATAGAAGGAAATCACCATCTACAACTAGAAGAGTGGGGAGCAAAACAGTATGAAGAAGACAACTCTTGTACATGTTGTAGCCTGGGATATTCTGCTTGTTGATGTATAATACTATAATCCAGAACTTGTCAATGAAAGAACACACCATTGTTTTACACCAATAGCACTTGGCAAGATACCATAGTCTCTAAAATTGTACAAACACAGTAAGCACAACATCATAAAGCAGCAGTAGCTTTGAGAGTAAGTATAGGCTCCATTGTTTGCAATGCTTGATGAAATTTCCTTACTCTTTAGTTGTAAAATTTGTGGATTTTATGCACTCAAAATAATAAAGATCTAGTGCAGTGGATTGTATGCTTGCAAAGAATTTGTCCATTGAGAGAAGCATTTAATGTCCAGACAATGTATATAATATATATGTGTTGAGGAAATTTGCTTAAGCTAGATGATATGTTGCATCCAACAACAAAAACACTCTGCTATATCAGTCAGATCTCCTGGCAAGAGAAGAAAAACAGAAAACACAAGCCAAAACTTCTCAATTGGAATTACTGATACTACTTTATTGAAACACTGCAAACTGTGAGAATATTGCCCAGCTGCTCTTTTACAACTTTTCGTAGGAAAACCCTCTATTTCTTTTCCATTATGCTCTTTTTTTTCTTACTTTCTTTGATTTACAGTTTTTTCTTTTTCTACCTTTGTTCTTGTTATCACACAAATCTGCACAAGCAAACCTGCCTAATAATCATAGGCCACCTAGCCATGTCACTGTTAGATGCTTCTCCATTTTGACTGGTGCTTTTCAAGTCTCAAAGGGTCTCCCTAAAAGCTGTATGCTGCCATCTAATTAATAAATTTGCACAAAGTCCAAGACGCTCAGCACACAATTTTTCTTCTTGGGCTGTCCATAAATAGTCAAGAGCGAGGATAAGTTTCAAATAACAATTTTAAGTGGTTGGGATCAAATCCTTTAGATAATTGTGACAATGAATTAATGGAAATAACTTAATAAGTGAATGTGTGCCTTAAGTGAAGAAAATTCAAAGTAAGTGCACCATAAACAACCATAACAATACAAAGTTCAAACAACTTAATTAGTGACAACCAATAGGTTCAAAGAGTTAGAACAAAGCATAATTGTACCAAATCACATATTAACCAAGAGATGATTGCATCAGAGTGAGTCATTGGTGACAAGCTACCATGGATATCCTTGCTTGCGATTCAGGTAGTGGTCTATGTTAAATTTTCTCTGAGCTCAAACTTTGATTACTAGTTCCAATAAAATTCCAATATACATACACATAAATAAAATCTCAGATCTGATTTTATGAATAGTAACACATAAGCTCATTAACTGATTATACTACGCAATGAAACAAGAAACCAATCACACCACAATTTAACACACTAATTTACCCCAGAAACCCCAATGGGGAAAACTAGCAACTAGGGCTTTCTTCAATCTCGAACCAGAGAGAAAATAGAATGTTTTACAACCAAAGATTTCATAAGTAGAGAAACTTGATGCCTTGGAAGGCGTGTTAGATTTGTGGGACAAACCCATGCTTTGTAGGAATGCGCCCTCAACACTTTGAAATGTCTGATGGACTGCGCCCTCTGCCAACCTTTGGAAGAAGTGGTTCCCTCTCTGTCCCTGCAGAAGTGTGCCCTTTGCTTCTACTGTCCTCCCGACTGAAGAAGTGCACCCCTTACTCCTCTGTTCTGACTGCTGAAGAATGCACCCTTCTACCACAGAAGTGCGCCCCTGCTCTGGAGTGTGCCGTCTCTGCCCTCTGAAGTGCGCCCCTCTCTCTCTCAATCAATCTCTGATGAGGTACAGTGTGATGATCTCTCACACTCCTTGAATGATGCGCCCCCCTCTCATTCTCTAAAAGTGCGCCCCTGCTTCTCCTTGCCCTCTCAACTGAAGAAGTGCGCCCCTCTTTCAAGTGTGCCTCTGCACCCTCTCAATCAATCTCTAATTCTTGGATGTGTGTGTACCTTTAACCCTCTGGTCTCTTTTATAAGCTTTGGTGCCTTTTAGGGTTCCAAATCCCTAATTTTCTTTTCATGCAAAATCACACTTTTCCATTAAAAAATTTCCTGCATGCAAAAGGTAAAAGTCTCGAAAATCTCCACATGCTTCCTCCATTGAATCCATGTAGATTGGTAAAGTGTTTCTCGCACAATACATTAATGCCTACTCTGTTAATGTTCGTTCATGCTAGGCATAATCACTTGAAGGAAATCCCAAGATACAAATCTCAACACTCCCTCTTAGCGAGGGAAGTCCTTCTGACAAGTCCACCACCAAAATCCCTCTCTAGACACATCACGCTATCTGCTCTAGAAGCTCCCTTTGACTCTGAAGCTCGCTCTGCTACTAATCCTGAAGACTTGTGCTTGCCTCTCTTGCTCCGAGATGTCTCATCCCGCATCTGAGCCTCCATCAATGTTAAATCATATCAGCTGACCCTCTTTCCAGAACTGGAAGAAGCCGTCTCTCATTCACTCCCCTGAATCGAAGATTGAATACTTGGTACCACCTCAATCTCTACAGCATCTCGCTCTCCCTCTGTCTCATGCACTGATGTAGAATCTGATATCCATCTAGATCCTCCAAACGTAGGATGTCCACGCACCAGGTACTTTTTATCCCTTCGATGATCTAGCAACACTGGTTCAACTGGATCCACTCCCAATACATAGGTAAATATATGTCTACTCTTGAACAATACTGCATACCCCGCATCTTCTAAGGCTGGAACTGAGAGTTTGTTATCTTTCAACCCTAGAACAAAGAGCACCTCTGACACCTCCATAAGTTCCCCAAACTCAAGTTGGAACCTAACACGTCCCACTCCTTTTACTACATGAACTGTGTCCTCTTCAGCCTCCACGTGACAATCTGGACCTGTCTCCGAAAGGTTGATGAATACATCCCGTATTCCGGTCATGTGGCAATAGGACCTACTGTCAACTATCCACATCCTATCAACCTCAACCTCAAGTCTATTACTGCCACAACTCAAAAAAATGAGGCAAGTGAGAATTCTTTCTCGAATTTTGCAGTGAACATATCCACCTCAGTTGAAGCTGCAACTTGTCCCTCCTCCTTCTTGCCCTTTTTTTTATTCGGACATTGACCTGCATAATGGCCAAACTCGTTAGATGCGTAACATCGGACCTTGCTCAAGTCTTTCATAGCTCCACCTTAGGAACCCTTCTTCCCTTTTCTCTTGCCTTTGCTCACAAGTGCAACGTTCTCCTCATCATCACCATGCTTGTGGTCTGACTGAATGGATCCCAATCTCAACTCCTCTTGAGTGAAATCATCCCACAGTTTATTCCAGTTGGAAAGATTCTCTTTCGAAACGATGCAATGAACAAAAGTCTCCTAGGGTTTGGAAAAGCCTTTCAAGGCTAATCGGACCATCTCTGCTTCTGGAATCTTCTCACCCACAACAGCAAGTTCATCTCGAACTTGTGTAACTCTGCTGAGATATGATGCAACAAGCTCATCTTTGAGCATCTTTATATTGTGAAGCTTCTCCTGTAGAACCATCTTTCTGTTCTCGTTGCCACTCTGGAAAAGTTTCATCAATGTTTCCCACATCTCATAGGCATGCGTCTTTCTCTTGTTGTGAGCGGCCAAATCTGCTGCATCTGTAGGAATAGTAATAGGATCTTTGACAATATCCCATAGCTCATGCTCTTCCAGCAGCAGAGTGATTCTTTCCTTCCATGCACTGGAGTTGGTTGCACCATCCAACCGATCTTCAAATCTCAGACCTGTCGCCATGACCTTCTAGATTTGATCAAATGTGATTCAAACCCTCCTGAATCAAATAACCCTATAGATCACTGTGCAAACTGTCTTGGTTTCTTTCAGAGACAAGGCTCTGAAACCATGTAAAATTTTCTCTGAGCTTAAACTCTGATTACTGGTTGCAATAAAATTCCTAGATACATACATAGAAATAAAATCTCAAATCTGATTTTATGAATAGTAATACATAAGCTCATTAATTGATTATACTATGTAGTAGAACATGAAACCAATCACACAACAATTTAACACAATAATTTACCCTAGAAACGCTAATGGGGAAAACCAACAACTAGGGCTTTCTTCAATCTTGAGCTAGAGAGAAAATATAATGTTTTACTATCAAAGATTTCATTTGTAGAGAAACTTGATGCCTTGGAAGGCGTGCTAGATTCGTGGGGCAAACCCACGCTTTGCAATAGTTGCAACTGATGCTTTGTAGGAATGTTCCCTTTACTCTGTTGTGAAATGTCTGATGGACTTAGCCCTTTGCCAATCTCTGGAAGAAGTGGTTCCCTCTCTCTCCCTGAAGAAGTGCACCCTCTGCTTCTTTTGTCCTCCCAACTGTAAAAGTGCGCCCCTCTTATTGCTTTGCTCTGACTACTGAATAATGTGCCCTTCTGCCACATAAGTGCGCCCATGCTCTGGAGTGCGCCCTCTCTGCGCTCTGAAGTGCGGCCCCTTCCCTCCCTCAATCAATTAATGATGAGATACAGTGTGATGATCTCTCACACTCCTTGGATGATGCACCTCCCTCTCAGTCTCTGAAAGTGCGCCCCTGCTTTTCCCTGCCCTCTTAGCTTAAGAAGTGTGCCCCTCTCTCAAGTGCGCTCGTGCACCCTCTTAATCAATCTTTGATTCTTGGATGTGTGTATACCTTTACCCCTCTACTCTCTTTTGTAAGCTTCGGTGCCTTTTAGGCTTCCAAATCCCTAATTTTCTTTTCATGCAAAATTATACTTCCACATTAAAAAATCACACTTATGCATTAAAAAATTTCCTGCATGCAAAAGGTAAAAGTCTCGATATTCTCTGCTTGCTTCCTCCACTGAAGTTATGTAGACTGGTAAAGTGTTTCTCACACAATACATTAATGCCTACTCTGTTAATGTCCCTTCATGCTAGGCATAATCACATGAAGGACATCATGAGATACAAATTTGAATAGTCTAATGTCCAAAGAATGGAATAGTGAAGTGTTGTCTATTTAGTTAAGATAAGATAAGATAATTTTATTAATGTCCAACAAATGACCACAAAAGTAGGTCAATGGGATTTTGTAGTACCATGAGAACAATACAGAGTGAGAGCGTAAAAGTAGCTCCTAAAAAAGATAAAAAGCAGAACTCGAATGAAACCCTAATACTATAAATGGAGAGATGATCTCAGAGAAGAATATATACAAGGAGAGATATGAAGAGAGCTGATCCAAGGAAGGAGAGTGGATCCAAGAAGTGTACGAAAATGTGTGCAAAAATGGTGATGGTGGAACTGTCATGGGCCACTGGAAGCACTAGGAGTATCTCTCCTACCATTCGAGGTCGACTAAAGGAATCTCAAGAGAGTACTTTGTATGGAGGAAGAGCGAGAAGAAGAACTGCAATGAGTAGTGCGCTGCTGCCTGGAGGAGGGTACTTGATGCTGTAACCTGGAAGAAGTCGTCCATTTATTGTGATGGGGCCGAGACTATCCTCGTCGTTGGTATTGGGGTAGAGGTGGTCTGTGTGTCCTAATTGAGTGGTCAAGGTTTGTGCCATCCTCTGTCTGTCTCTTGGTGCCCATAGAGGAAGGACGCACTGAAAAGAAGGAAGTGATACACTGAATGGAGCCTGGTCTTGATTGAGAATGTCGTTGAAGGGTGGAGGAGTGAAGCCAAAAGGCTTCCTGTAATTATAAGGCTAGACATCTTTGATCATAGTATCTGAAAAATCTAGACAAATTCTAGAGCTCGTTGAGAAGAAGGTCCCTAAAAATAGAATGAAAGTACCCGTGGATCTTGTAGTAAATAGGACACTGAAAGATGAAGTGCTCCTCGGTCTTAGCCTCTCGAAGGTGACATACCTAGAAAATCTCGTTTGACTGGTCGAGCTAGTGATAAGTATCTACTCAGAGATGGTGAGAGCCCACTTTGAACTGGCCTAAAGGAATACGAAGAGCGTGTGACAAATGGTGAATGTGTAAGGGGGCCGAACAATAAGACTGCCCCTTAGATCCAAGAAGTGTGTAGTGTAGAAGGCCATCTTGGGACGTAACCTCCTAGAGGGTTGATCCAAGTGGCCTGCACAAACTATCTGTAAATGTCATCTCTAGTGATTCTGTTTAGCTCCTGTCTAGTAGGTAAGAGGTAACCAAGCACATTCAAGGAATACCCAAAAGGAGGAAGTTGGTCCATCGCAATACCGACAAATGCTAAAAGATCCGCAATGCTTGCAAACCAACATCTAGAGCGACCCAAAGGGTTGGCTAACACGATGGCCTCTGAAGAGAGATAAGCCAAGTATGGGTATTGATCACGCCCCTTTATCGTGTTGGCAAAGCTTCGAAGGCGGTGTAAGAGAGTGACAGGATTGAACATAGTCTCGAGCTGAAAAGGTTGAGCAACAAACTCTGTGAGCATGATGTACTGAGGTACTATTTGTTTGCATTTGATGATGTGATGGAGGAGGGTGGTTTGTGCTCTCTTTGTTGAGGCCCGATCATAGTCAAGTAGGCTTGGCCCTTGTTGCCGCCTTTCACACACCTAGGGGTTAACGTGGTAGAAATATTCAAGTCACTAAGTGTGTCCTTGAGGGCAAGTTTCAAGTCAAGTACTGTCACTTGATTCTCGACTCCTCCGTTTAGGAAAACTCCTAATGAAGCCAAGGGGCGTGGACCCTAAAAGTTGCTAAGGCTAATTGAGCTAATTAGCTTTGGTGGATGAGTAAGTTGTTTAGGAGTTTTTTGACAAGATTAACTGAAAGAAATGAATCACTTGCAAATATGAAATTGAATCAACAACAAAGTAATTATAATCACTTAACACATGACTTGAAAATACTGAAAATAGTACTAGTGCCAAAAATGGAGTCGGAAATAAAATTGTTGTTGTAGTATAGATGTTTTGCAAATGCTTCTTTGTTAGTTTTAATTATTAAAATGATGAGTTGATCAGAGTGGAGGGGGATTCTTGATTTACCAAAAATGATACTGCGAATATATCCCGACTCACCAAGTGTGGCCCTATGCAAGAAAATGTCTGCTAGATGGAGTCACAGGGGGATGTCCAACACTACACCAAACTAGGGTGTAGCCCGACGTGGCCCTGCGTTCACTTTCTAGTTGTTCCTGCTTTCTTTGTAAGCTTTGCCCACATCAAGTGAAACCAAGGCACTGGACTTTCGTCTTTCGAGGAGGTTAATTGCAAATTGTGAGACTAATTAGTAAAGACTGAGAAACTCCTTTTTGATCATCCACCACGTACTCAGGCAATCCCTTTATATGATGGCGAGAGCATACTTCGGGTATACACAGTTGGGTTCGTTACTTTGAATGAGCTAAAGCAAACACTGAAAAATGAAAATATGCACTAATTGCTACACCATGAATATCTTTTCCCTTTTGGTACTTCGGTAGAGCGTGGTGGGTTAGTATTCGTTACTTTTGCAAGAAAATACTTAAAAAAATGAGAACTTGCTTTAAACCATAAAGTATACAGCCTGCAAAAGAGTGTTAGATGTTCCTATGTCTAGAGTGAGTTTGAAGGCCGATATTTGGATCAAACACTTCAAACGTTAAATTTTAAAGTTTCTAACTTTTAAGGGATAAAGAAATCTGACATGTGAAAGTATGTAAATGTTATATGGGAGTATTTAGAAAATTCGTTTGGTATAAAAGAAATAAGTTTTTATTATATTATTTTTCCTTCACGACAGTAAATCAGGAATGTAAATGTAGTATTATTTCTAGCCTTACATGTTTATACTTTTCAGTATATTAAATTGCGATTGAAATTACGAAATGAAGTGTTAACATATAAGAATGTAGTATGTAGATTTAGGAGCCTTTATGCTAATCTGTCGGCATAAAAATAAAATAAAATTTGCTTACGTTGACGAGTCCTACATTTGGTACCTTGTATTTTGGTTTGGTGTTTTTGTCAAACACTTCGGGAATAACTACTGTTACTTTAATGTTCCCTGCTTAGGTGGGTCTGTTTTAGTTGTGTTTATGTGGTTATCTGGACTGTTATAATTCAGATCTCATTGTTATAATTCATATCCCATTGTTCTTAACATTTGTACATATTGCCAAAACAAACCATAGAAAGATATGAAAGTATCTTTCTTTATCAGTTATAACAACAGTTAATAATGAGATGCATGAATCAGATTTAGCCACTGTTAGCAGATCCGTGGAGTATCACAAGTAGGCTGTCTAGTTTGGTGATAAATCAACCTCCTTTGGCACCCAACGCTTGGCCTTTGACAATGCACTATTCCCTCATTAGCTGGTTGATGCTATTTAATCTGGTTCAAGTCTTTAGTCAAACAGTTAGGTACAGTCCTCTACAAGACCCCCTCAACTGCTGTAGGTGACCGTGAGTTTGCAGCTTCTTCTTTCTACTATACAGTTCTCCTTTAAGGTCGATCTGACTGTGTAATGTTGCCGTCAGCTTGTGGGAGTAAGGTGATGCGCCCAACTCTATGTTAAAAATAGGGTTATACTTATTTTCTATGTTGCACAAGTTTCCGGTACGCAGGTACGTGGGGTACGTGGACACGAGTATCCGGTACGGCTAGAAGCTTCGCCCAAATTTACAGGAAACGTCAAGTTCGGAGCGGCAATAATATAATATATTAAATTTTAATATATATTAAAAAACATAAATTTAATAAATTATAAGTTTAATTTTTAACTTTTTGCCTATTTTAAAAGTTAACTATAATGGTCAAAGATCAAATAAAATTATAAATTATAATTTAGATTGTCAATTAAAATTAAAATTAAAATTATGTATGACAAATTTATTAATATTTCTTAAATGATTCAAAGAATCAAATGACAATCTGAAAGACAAAAATGAAAAAAACCACACAAATCATATTGATACATAAATTAGTATATCATTGATATGCTATGCGGCATGCCTATATCCTAGATAGTAGAAAAAGAAATGCTTTGAAATCTGTAAGCTAAATAATAAAATACTAAAATACCAAAAATAAAAGGAAAAAAAAAAATTAACAATGAAGTATGAACCATTTAGAAACGAGTTTAATAACCATTTAGAATTTTTAATTTTATACCTGTATCCAAATCGTAGTAGCTCTTTGAACTTGAATTTCCTGGGCAAATGCCAGATTGAAGCCGTCCCACTGCTGAATTGAAGGCTAAAGCTATCCGAACTAAATCTCCTGGGCGAATGTACCAACACAATTGCTGGGCGAATGCACTCAGCAATGGAAACCGAAACTCTTTGAGATGACTGACTCACCAATGGAAACCGAAACCCAACTCAGAAATGGAAACCAGCAATGAAACCGAGGCTTGGAAATGCAGAGTCGACTCAAAAACGCGGGCTCACTCAGCAATCAGACTCCACTCAGAAATGGACTCACTCGACAATGCATTCGGCTCACTCAGTGATGGACTCACTCAGCGATGGCACCTTTCCTTATTTCTCGTGAATTTGTTTTAGGCTTTTAGCTTATGGTTTGGGTCAATGGAGTGGGAGCGTTGAGAGGCTCCCCGATGGATTGGGAGCTTCCACAAGCTCCCAGTCACAAGTACCTTAAGGAACTCGTATCGGGAATTGCCATTTAACTTCTGCGAAGTACCCGAAAAGCTCCCGACTACCTGATGAAGTTCCAGGCTCTTTTGGAGCGTTTCGTACCAGCTCCAAAGCTCCCAGGTACGCGGGAACGCAGGGTACGCCCTTTCTAAGGGTAGGCAGCGGTACTCGTGCAACATAGGTTATTTTAGGGTTTGAAGCAGAAAATTAAAACTTTTTTGTACTTTAATGCAAGAATAAATTTCTAAACTAGTACTTGAAACAAAGTGGTACAACTGTAACAAGACAATATTTAGATCTAATAAATTAAAACATAATTTTAATCTCTTTCAATTTTAACAGTCCCAAAGATCAATGTGTTAAAGTTGAAGCACATCAGCAGAGCAACAACAGTTGTAAGATTAATTAGACAAAACTATAACAACAGTAAGAGTTCTAACTAACAACATAAAAGAACAGATCTGATAAATTACTTGATGAGTAGGGACTTTCCTTATACTAAGAAATTTAGCTTTTAGAATAGACTTTGCCTCTCAGAGGCAAGTCAACAACAGGGACAAAAATTGACCCTAACATGAGGGTTTGTACATACCTGAGAGAGAGAGATAAAGTGTTGTAGGAAAGGTTTAGAAAAATACAGTAGAAGCACCAAGATCAGACCCAACACTTTAACCCAGACAGTCAAAGGGAGAAGGAGACCTCACAACAGTCCTTATTAAACAAGGGTAGTCTCAAAACACAGTCCAAATAGAAGTGGCTTCCCTAACAGCCTCTAAACAAAGCAGTGATGATCACCTTCAGGTCATAACGAACCTCAACCAACAGTAGCAGGGCTGGAAGCCTCCCAACAAGGTCACGGTGGTCACTTATAGGCCACATCAGGCCTCAATCTAGCAGCGATTTCCCTAACAACCTTTTAGCAAGGTGGCGGGGGTCACCTACAGGCTTAGACAACCTTAACATAGACTTCAACACCCTTAGGGCAGACCAAAAAGGCAGTGGTACCCTCAAACAAAACTTGGCCTCCCTTAGAATAGTCAACACTGAGGACGGAAGCCCTAAAACAGTCTACGCAGGCATGGTACAAGCATATAATAGTCTTCAATCAGCAGCGGCCTTCAGATGGAACCCTCAAAACGGTGCCCAAGGGCAGCGACCCTTTTTATCATGCCAAAGGTAGTCCACGCAGGCGGGGTACAAGCATATAACAGTCCAAAAACAGTGCACGCAGACAAGGTACAACCCTAAATCAGTCTACAATAGCAGCGAACCCCTTAGCAGGCCGAAAAACAACTCACGACTCACATGAGGAACAATCCCTGAGTTGTGGAGCAACAAATAATACAGCGCCCAAGTAGTAGCAACAATGAAACCCTAGACATCATCCACTTGAGCAGTATCAAACCCTAGATATATCTTCTGAGATATAACAAAATAAATTAGAGTTGAGATATATCTTCTTGGATGATTTCTCAATGAAGATTTAGACTTGAATTTATAACCCCTTAAAGACTTTTAGAAGGATCTCCTTTCTAAATCTTCAATGACTTAGGGTTCCTAAAAGATAGGTTGACATTATTTAAATAATGAATGTTACCCATTATAAAAATATAACTTAATATTATAATGTCTTTAGAAGTGGGTAACAAGGACAAGTCAAAGGGTATGGTGACATGCTCTAGGGGGGCGCTAGCACAAATGACCAACAAGGAGGGGTCAACACAAGACAAGGGTAACACAAGGATAACCACCATAAATCAAGGAAGGGTACACACCCTTAAGACCAAGGATGTAACCACAAGGTGGGAGGACAACCCTTTTACCCACAAGACCAAGAACAACAAAGTGGGAAGACAACCCATAAGACCAAAGGTGTAACATAAAGGTGGGAAAACAACCCCTTTATCTCTCTCTCAAATGTACAAGTGTTCCATACAATAATTGAAAGTTCATCATCACCATATAAGGAAGGTCCACACTGAATGATGTGATCCTGTGGTCCTTCTGACTGCTCCTGAGGTCAAGTGCTAGTGACTTCATCAAGGGGTGGCCAGTCCCTTGATGAAACAATCTAGCTCAACCATATCGAAGACCTAGGAGAGGAGGGCATCAGGCATCATCATCTTGGTTAACAGACCAACATCCACTTGGTTAATTGACCAGGTATGTACCTGTAGGAATTGTTTGGTCCCAGACCAAGAATATGCTCAGTCCCAGACCAGGATGTCTCTGTCTTAGCCTGTAGGTTCTGCTTGGTCCTCATGACTAAGAAACTGTCTAGTCCCAGACCAGAATACCCTAGAGACAGATAGAGGCCCTAGCCACATGCTAGGTACTTTGTCATGGCATCAACTTGTTTGGTCCCAGACCAAGAACTTCAGTAGACTGCTGGGGGCCCTAGGGTACCTTCTAGGGACTTACTTTGCCTGGTTCACTGACTAGGAACCCTAGTTAACTGACTAGGGTGCCATCCTCCCAGAGAATGGCTCTCGCAGCTGCATTAACTTTAACACTCTATATCTTGGTCTCTTTGCAAGCATAAACAACAGTAATATGGCAGCAGCTAGATGGCAACCTTCTTATACAGTGAGATGTGCCCTCTTAGTACCACAAACAACTTATGAAATGGTGCAGACTGTCTCCAAACAAGACCACGACTTAAATGATGAAGGATGAGTGCTATGCCCTCTTGAATCCCTCACACTAGTGCGCCCTTCAAACTATTGATTTACCCTCCCTCAAAGACAACAATGGATAAGAAAAGCAAGATGTCGTCAAGGGCTCATGGCATCCCTTAACAGCTGCAAGTAACAGATGCCATTGGTCTGGAGGGGAATATTAGTGTTGCTTCCTTCTGCATGATGCCCATTACGTCCATTGGTGCCTCCTGAGCCATTGTTGCTCCCATCGTTTTGGTTTGCTTCAGTATTCACGATAAGCTAAGACATGAGCTGAACCAACTGCTGTTGCTCCCTTGGTAAATCATTCAGAATGCTCTTGGTACTTCCCTCTTGTGGCTCCTCTCTATTTGTATCATTTCTTCTACACCCAAATGGCTCATTCCTGTCCCCCATTTTCTTCTTCTTCTGCTTCTAGCTGCTCCTCTTCTTCTGATTCTACTCGATCCCCATCTCAGAAATTAGAATTATGATAAAAATATGTCTACAGGTTTTCCCCTCTGCCTTCTTCTCCTGTAGGTGATATGTCTATTGTTCTTTAGATTCATAAAAGTGCATGCAACTCACAGGCTGCCAGAATCGCCAGCTCTAATACCACTGTAATGACCCAACCAGATCTGGACTAATTTTTTCTGAGTTAACTGCCGTGTATTTTGGTTTGTTTTTTTTGTCAACACTTCATCGGTAAC
Source organism: Larix kaempferi (assembly GCA_027924585.1). Taxonomy (NCBI): domain Eukaryota; kingdom Viridiplantae; phylum Streptophyta; class Pinopsida; order Pinales; family Pinaceae; genus Larix; species Larix kaempferi. The sequence goes on along the minus strand of BSBM01000318.1, from coordinate 23,380,748 downwards.
CACTGTTTCACCACTTTAATGTTCTCTGCTTAGGGTGGGTTTGTTTTTGTGTTTATGTGGTTATCTGGACTGTTATAATTCAGATCTCATTGTTCTTAACATTCGTACATCTCAAAACATGTATTTGCATTGTAAATATTGCCAAAACAAACCATAGAAAGATATGAAAGTAGCTGTACCTTTTATCAGTTATAACAGCAGTTCATAATGAGATACATAAATCAGATTTAGCCACTGTTAGCAGATCCGTGGAGTATCATCAGCGGGCTGCCCTGTTTGGTGATGAATCAACATCCTTTGGCACCCAACGCTTGGCCTTTGACACTATTCCCTCACTAGCTGGCTGATGCTATTTAATCTGGTTCAAGTCTTTAGTCAAACAGTTGCGTATAGCCCTCTACAAGACGCCCTCAACTGCTGTAGGTGACCGTGAGTTTGCAGCTTCTTCTTTCTACTGTACAATCCCCCTTTGAAGCTCGATCTGACTGTGTAATGTTGCCGACATCCTGTGGGAGTAAGGTGATGTGCCCAACTCTATATCTTGGTCCTTGCAACAGTAATATGGCAGCAGCTTGATGGCAAACTTCTTATACAGTGAGATGTGCCCTTTTAGTACCACAAACAACTTATGAAATGGTGCAGACTGTCTCCAACTAAGACCACGACTTAAATGATGAAGACTGAGTGCTACGCCCTCTTGAATCCCTCACATTGGTGCGCCCTCCCTCAAAGACAACAATGGATAAGAAAATCAAGACTCTCTCAAGGGCTCAAGGCGTCGCTTAACAACTGCAAGTAACAGTGAGTACGAGAATGCCCTTTTTTGACAAGTGTGCCCTCCTCAAACAACTCCTAAACTCTGAAATGTACCATGACTTGTCCCGAAATGTCGTATCTCTATCTTCAACAATGGATGCCGGTGAGAAATCTGCCTGATCTCTCCAACTTGATCAGCCAGGGTGGATAGTTTCACCACCAAAATCAATTTCCCTCTTAGGGTTTTTGTCCCAAGAGAAAAGCCATAAGAGCTTTCCAATTCCTTTTTTTGAAAAGTGAATATATCATGAATAAATGAGAGAATGGGTCACTTTGCCCTTTTATGTTCTTTTTATTCTTTTTGGCCACTTTTACCATTTCCCGCTTTTAATTAAATAGTCACTTTTTATAAAGTCCCTTTATTAAATAATTACTCAATGTCAGTTTTAATGTTAGGTTCTGCCCCATTTGACATTAAATAATTATTTAATTCCCTTTTTCATTGACTATAGCGTACAAGAATAAAATAGGCTTGTAAGTCGTCCCCTGGAGTGATCATTCGGAAAGGGACATTACAAGGAAGAGGAAATAAAGCTCATTAAGGCAAAAGCTCAGCATGTGCACTAGGCATGATCTCATTTTTTTTTCTTCTATTGGAATGGTTTTTCCCTTGCTGCTTGACTTTTCTATTGTTCTAAGCGACTCTTTTGCTTTCTTTTTAACAACTATATAACTTTTACCCTTTCTTTTCATGCACTGATCGATATTCCAAAGTCAAAATCAAGCTTTTAGGCTTTTAACAGACCATGAAAAATGCTAAAAATACCCTAAAGGTCAAACTAGGTTTTGGAGTGGTCAAATTTAACATATGGAATCAAGATTTAGAAATCAAGCTTGGTAAGAGTGATGATTAAGCATAACAATTCAAATGGAGGTGTTGGATTGCAAAAAGGTATGGATTATCAAGGCGAGTTATGTTTTTTCTAGAAATACCATTTAATAACTTCATATTAATGACAACCTTCAACCAATTTCCAGTTGTCATTCTAGGAAATTATCCACCTACTTAAACACTGCTCTTGGCTCATCATTCTTCAACCACCAGGACATTGAACCACTCCACCATAACATATTACATGCTTGGATGCATGAGATCACACCTATACCTTCCATACATATAAATTGTCTAGTTATAGACATGCCAAAAAATAGTCTTCTAAGAAAAAATAGTCTTTCATGCAGACCCCCTTATCTTGGGCTCTTGGAGAAAGGAAAATTGCTAAAAATAGTAGTTCTCTCAAACTTTGATAGCCCTAGAAGGAACTGGATCAATGTGCAATATACCTGCAATGGAACTAGCTTGATGGAATTTTGTTGGATTTTAACTCTCTAGTAGTGCTAACACAACTGCCAGCTAAGTCACAAAGTTCAAGTTCGAGTTTGGGTTCGACAACCATTAAGTTCGATTCGGCTTCGAATTTGGCTCTTGGAGAAAGGCAAATTGCTAAAAATAACATTTCTTTTGGACTTTGTTGGCTTTAGAAGGAACTGGATCAACGTGTGTGTTTGGATATACCTACAATGGAGCTAGCTTGATGGAATTGTTATCACACAACTTGTAGTTGCCCCTGGTGGTATCCCATCCGGGACGGTATAGGAGACAGGCAACTAAAGAGGTGACCCAAGAGATGCCACGGTTCCCAATGCAAGGTGGGAGTCACGTCAACCGAGTCACTCTTCGCTTTAGGTCAGGGTGTAACAAGACCTAGGGGGAGACCCTATAACCAATCACAGTTGATTGGACCCAAACAAAGGTTTCTAATGATGAGTAAATGATGAGTTACAGAAACCAATGCGAGGCCAAGTGGACCTAGGAGTTGAGGTATGGTTGAGAGTGGTGTAAGAGATTGTTAATGTTTCAACCTACGTATGGTTTAGGCCACATGATTTGGTATGTTGACTAGGTGTAGTACCATATGTTTACACAAGTGGGTCTTGTTTTCTTGGGATGTGTGAAATGACTTTAGGTGGGCCCATAAGGTGAAGCTAGGTGTAATGTTGGTACTAGAGGTTAGGTAATGACTAGATCTATATATCTAAGTTGATTCTAGAAGTACCCATGTGCTAGATCTAGGTTTTGACACAAATCCCAAGGAGTGTGACTTGCTTTGAGGAGGACTAGTGCCTTGTTAAATGGGCTAATGGGGTCAAAAAGTATGTCAAAGTGTAGATCGGGACACCTAGAAGCCAAGTCAAGTGGGCTAAATAAGATCTAATGGTTGGATTTTGCTAGATCTAGGTTTTCTAGAAATGACCCTAAGTGGACCACAATCCCATCAAACAAGGAATGCTACCCCCAAGGCAGATCGTCACAAAAAGATAGCCTAGACCTAGGTTTCAAGATATGGCCGTTCCAAATCTCCAAAAATCTCAAACACCCACTTCCTCAAAGTGGACAAACTCACCTTCCCCAGGTAGTGCGACTTTGTTCAAGGAGGGTTAAAAGGTGGGTTTGGTGGACCAAACCAAGTCCAATGGCCACCAAACTATAGATCCAAGTAGCTAGTACCCCGATCTATGTATGTCCCAAAAATCAAGTCAATCCAAGGGCTAGATCTTAGTAGTTCTGAGTTTTGAGGTGCCAAGAAATTCAAAAGGGGGTTTTAACCCCTTAAAACATGGAATGATGTCCACAAGGTAGAATTCACCAAAGTAACAATCTGGGGGTAGGTTATCAAGTGTCTAGATTGCAAATCAAGTGGGATCTCACCTACCCATGTGCTAGATCTAACCAAACAAGCCTCTCACTAGGAAGTGCGATTTGGGTTCAAGAGGGCTTTTTGCCTTGAAAAGTGTGTCAATTTTTAGCCAATCACCACCAAACTACAGATCCAACTAGGGGTAGATGCTATAGAGGTGGGTTTTCAAAATCTTCTCAAAAGCAAGGCTAGATCTAAGTAGATCTAAGAAAAACCAAAAAACAAAGGGTTTTAATCAATTAGGGTTTTTGTGATCTAGAAATTATGGATGATTCAAGGAAGAAGAAGATCATACCTCTTGAAACATACCTGGATGAAGAGATGAATGCTAGTTGAGACGAGGATTACTTTGCCAAAGATCAAATGGAGAATTGTTGAAGCCCTCTTGCCAAATCGATTTTCCCAAGCCACATGTAATTCCTTCTAACTTGTCAAGCCAAGGAGCAAAGCATCAATCAGTTTAACATGTTGAAGGTAGATACAAGCAAGAGAGAGAGAGAAACATAGAATAGTTGACACAAAGGCAAAACTACTCCCTGTCAAACCAAAACGACTTCTTCCAAGCTTGAAGGGCAAGCCTCCCCACCAATTCGCACTTGTCCAAAATCGTCCTCTTAACCTGTAAATAAGATATGGCAAATATTCAAGCATAGTTACACCTTAACCTCGGTGCAATTCCGATATCCAACCTATTCCTGAACATGTTATAGAAGCCATCCCTCAATCTGTAAATCACTGAAGGTTCGAAATTGGTGATAGGGTCGTGATGCCTAATGATTTATTTTATATACGATCCAGGGGATCAGGTGACTTTTGGGTTGGACCGCTCACTGTTGAGCGCTGCATGGGTGAGATGTGTTTTCTCACCACTGAGACTGGCCAACGTATCTTACTCCCTATCAACCAGAGGGAGCTAAGGGATTATCCCGAACAAGGATGTCCAAAGGATACCCATCTGTGTCATCCATAAGTGCAAGACACCCAAAAGTTAGAGCACTCCATAGGAAATGTGTGATATACCGTCATACATGTGTTAGAATGGTGGGGTGCTCCATGGAAAACCAATGACAAAACATCCCCTAATGCTAACAACTCCAAATCAGCTAGAGAGCTCTAGGGAAAATCAACCATAGGTCATCCTCAAGTGTGAACCATAACCAATGTGGAAGAGCTCTCCACAAGAAAGGCCTCCAAATACCATTATACCATGAAAACAAGCTAAGCACTTTATGTCATGATACTCATCATCAATCATGGAAGGCTCCATCAACCTAAAGCTCCCACTGAATGTGATGAAAATCACATGTGGACACTCGTGACAAAATGAGGGGTAACAATTGGCTCCAATTGTGGAACATGTGCTCTTCTTGGGAGTGCATGAGGACCCCAAAGTCTCAGAATGTACCTATTAGCAATGACCACCAACTAGAAGAGAAAACTATGTGGTAGGTTGGATAACCTCGACAGTCCTAAACACCACATCACATCCAAGAGTTCATTACATCAAAGTTGGCTTTACAAAAAAGAAAGACACAAACCAACAATGCCAAATATTTCAAGAAATGAAATCTAATGCTCACATGTTGAGCTTATTCATTTTACTCTATTGCTCTCAGGAATGTATTCTTCCTACCCCACTCTAAACATGAGAGAAGAAAAAGCTAGGTCAAATCATAAACCCAATGTAGCCATCTTAGCATTTCATCAATGCCATGACCTCTTCCCCTGTTTTTGGTGACCAACCAAAACAAAGATACATCAAATGCCAGGTAAATACATGTTGGAATCTTAATGAAATGCAGGCCGAAATATGAAATATGCTCATCAAGGAAGGCCAAGACCACCAAAATCATGCAAGGAGGGCATGCACCATCACAAGACTCCTCTATCCATGCTTGGATAGGACTAAAGTAAACATGATCATGGTTCAATACATCATACATCAATCCTTCATCATTATCTTCAACATTACATTGACTTCCCTCAAGCAACAAGGGCTTAGGGGCAATAACCTCCACAAAATATGATGGCTAACCTCCACAAAGGATCTACATGAGATGGGGCACAGAATTCCAGCCTTAGAAAATTTTCAGCCCCAAATCTAGGGCGTGAAAGGACCCTTTTGTTGGCTGGAAATTTCTGCAATGAAGTTTCAAATGAATAGCTTGCTGCCTAAACAAATTTCTGCATTAAAAGAGCATTTTTAGTGGAAAGAACATGTAAAATATGAGAAGAAATGGAAGAAATAGGTGGCTGTAAATTTCTGTTAACAAAACCCTATTACATCACACAATTTTCAGCCTTTAAAACATCTTTTATAGCTAAAACATTAGGCCTGATATCATCAATAGACGAGAGAAAAGATGGCAAAAAATTTCTGGTTTTTTAGGCCTGGAAAAATCTGCATTAAAATCCCTCAAGCATGGCTGGAAATTACCTTGAAAGTTCTGCCATAACCTGAAATTCAGAGGAGATGACTGAAACAAATCTGCAAAAATATGTTCAATATGATGCCCAAAATTATAATTTATGTTGGGCTGTTCCAAAGGCTCAAAATCTGCAATTTTGAAATCCCATAATGATGCTTACATCACTATAAGCATCATAGATGGGATCTCAAAATTTTTCCATGGAGTACATGTCCCTACTATGATCAACAAGTTGAAATATGGCATCTATATCTTCATGAAATGGAGAGATACATACACTTACCATCTTATTATTATTAATCAAGGGTTTGTCTTCAAGATTTGCCTTCTCAACATCATCATAATACATACCATCATCCTTAGAAATTTGTCAGGGGTTATAGATGACCAAATCCTTGTGTTGATGTGGAGAGAGTTATAAAGTCTTCGAATTTGCAATAGTATTTGAATTTTGATCAATTTGCTTTTGAATCACCATTGAGATATGGAAAGATAAACCCTTCAATTGATTCAATTCTTCATGGCTGATTTATTGCTCTTCTTTTAGATATTTATTATCATCACTGGAAGGAATCAGTGAACCCACTTGTAAACTCAACTCTTCCTCTTCATCTTCATGGAATTCTCTATATGGCTCAAATGTTGAAACTATCAATTCATGATCATCCAGGCATGAGTCATCTTCAATCTCGTCATCGTTGGGCAGTGCAAGATATGTAAAGTTTACGCTATTTGTTCCTTCTCAATAGCAAGGAATTCTTGCACTCTTAGGGCAATGCAAAAATCTTCCCCTAAACTTGTTGGGTTCTCACTGCACAAGAGGGAATGAAACTCCGAATCAAAAGTGAAAACATAATCCAATAAAACTCTTCTTGGTCAAAATGGTTGATGAATCTTATGTAATGTCGCGAGTCGTGACAAATCTAACATGAAACACTAAAATAACTTCATCTTCTCCCTTCTAAATGCGAGACAATTCCTTAACTAGAGAAAAATTATTCTGCACCCATTGTATTGTTTCAACATTCATGTTTAATTATGATCCTTCCACAAATAGAGTCGCCAAGGGAGCCTTAGGTAGTAATCTACCCCTGTGTTCTGGAATAGATATTCAGGTTCGTCAAGGCCCAGAACTATGCCTTGTGCAAGGTCAAATCGTGGTCATCTTCTTAGGTTGTAAAACTTGATGAAACATTACAACAATGTAGTCATTGGGTGAGATAAAAAATATAAAGCAAATAAAGAAATCTCATTGATGTTGCAATAGATATTTGAGGATTGACAAAGTCTCCAACAACGACACCAATTTGTTATATCATAAATCTGCACTGGAAAACTTGCCTAATAATTATAGACAACCAACCTTATCGTTGGATGCCTCTTTGTTCGGATTAGTGCCTTTCTAGTATCAGGGGTGTCTGTAAAAGGTGTATGTTGCCATCTAATCAAGAATTCTACACAAAGTCCAAGACGATCAACACACAAAAGACTCCCTCTTGGGCTGTCCGTAAACAATCAAGAGTGAGGGTAGGTTTCAGATAACAATTTGAAGTGGGTGGGATTTAATCCTATAGATAGTTGGGACAATGAATTAATGGAAATGGGTGGACTGAATGTGTGCCTTAAGTGAAGAAAATTCAAAGTAAATGCACTATAATAGTATAAACTACCATTACACTAAAAAACTTAATCAATGACAACCAATAGGTTCATAGAGCTAGAACAGAGCATAATCGTACCAAATCACATGTTACCCAAGAGATTGATTGCATCATAGTGAGTCATAGGTGAAAGGCTACCATGGATCTTCTTGCTTGCAATTGGGGTAGTGGTCTAACTTTCTAAGGTCCAAACTTTGGAAGAGTGAAGCGCTGTCTGTAGCTACAAACTGTTCAGAGAAAATAATATCCCTACCCTTTCAATGTCTTCTTCCTCTACTTTATAGAATCCCCATGAAGTAGGAACAATTTTCCCTAGTTGCTTGAGAAAGAGGAAATAAAGCTCATTAAAGTGAAAGTTCAGCATGTGCATTAGGCATGATCTTAAATTAGACCATCTTAAACTGGATCTATCAAGCACCAAGAGGGATCAAATTTCTCGAGGTGTAAATTTTTTCTGGATGTGTAAAAAATTTAAGATTAAAAAAATTTACACCTCAAGAAATTGGATCTCTCTTGGTACTTGATGAAAATTTTAGCATTCCCAACCCGGTTTCAAATTTTGGTTTTCACATGAAGTTTAATGCCCAAACCCCATAGCTGTAAAATCACTTTACATGCATGAAAAATTATTTTTTCTTGAAACACATGGAAATTTTTCAAACTTGAAACAACCCAGAAAATTATAGGACAGCCACACATAAATTTTGACACAGAAATTTTTGACCAACTTGGTCTAGGATAAAACACTGAAGGGAAAACCTGTTCAGAGAGAGATTTTTATTTCTTTCAGAGACAAATTACACAAATTAACAGCAGTACTTATCTCAACAATTTCCTTCTCGAAAAGTGTGCCCAAGAGTCACTATACGGCCTGCTGAAACTTTCAGATTTTTATCTCGAAATCTGTGCTCTCCTGACAGCAGTACGGCCTTGATTTCTGTCCCTGACAGCAGCAGAAAATGCACCCAGACTGTCTAAAAAATTGTGCCCAAAACCAGCTGTACGGTCTCACACGTGTGCAGCAATAAATGCAGAATTTTTTTCGGTTTGTGTGCCCAGAATTCTCCTCGATTTCTGTGCATCCAATCCTCCTTGATTTCTTGCTGTACTTCACTGTTCTTGCTTTGGGATTCGTGCCATCTCCATAACCTTGGAAATCGTGCCAGTTTTTCTATATCTCTCTCAAAAGGTTGACTTCTCTCAAACCCTTCTCTTTTCTTCTCTTTCTCTTGCTCTCCAAATCACTTGGGTAAAAATGAATTAGGTTTTCATGCCTTTTCCCTAGTTTTATTTGAGGCAACTACCTCCTTTCAATCCAATGGTGAAGATTAAAAGATGACTAGATAAGATCTAGGGTGCTCATTAATTGCTCACCTTTTCTCATTAAATGAATTTAAATCACATCATTTAAATAATTAATGAGCACTTTAAATATTTCACCCACCTTTTAATTTCTCATAAAGTCAATTTAATTTTATAACCTCAATCCTCCTTTATAAAGTGACTTTATAAAAATAAAGTGCATCTCACTTTTATAAAGTGACTAGGGACCACATTTAAGTTGTCCACCCGTAGGCATCACGAGTGAGCAACACTTGCCTTGGTACTTTTTCAACACTTGATAGATCCGAGTTTAAGATTGATCTATGCTCGAAATGTTTCTGGCAGCGTGTGGCATTTCCAGTGAGCCACGGACAATATTGATTATCAATAAATGGATCTATATGCAATTCTTTCAGGATTCCTTTATTTTAAAATGATTCAGAATTGGGAGCATCACCTTTTGGATGTGGGGTTCCGGCTTTATCATATATATTATATTTCACCATTTCCTATTTGCAAAATTCACTTTGACATTCCCCAATCTTTTTTGCAAATTGCATTTCCTAGTTGTTGGGTCATTTTAAGCTATAGCTTGGCTTCCTATTGTATGCTTATTCGTATTTTCTTGCAAAAATATTTTAGCTTACATTAGAGACTAATGTTTTTATGATATTATTTTGATACAGTAATCTTTTGTTGCAGGAGCATTTAGTAGTTTTAATACACTCGCAACAATTGCTTCCTGTTGTGACAGCTTGCTTAGAAGAAGATTATTACACTGATACACGGCGTGCTAGCTGCCATGTTATTGAGCATATTGTTCAGATGGTTGGTTCTGTGCTGGATGGTATGTGAAGTTAAAGCCCATTAATTTGTAGGAACTGACTGTTTTTAATAAGGAAAGCAAGATTTTGCTTTATTCTTGTCTTACGAGTCTTCCATTTTCTTCTAACTTCAGTCAAAGATATCAATAAAAGACACATTATTTATTTTGATTATGGAAGTTCTAATTACACTCTAATATTTCAATATTTGAGATTTCCTTTACACAATGATAGGTGGTCTACCTTTTTTAAATTAATGATTACATAGGATTCCTTCAAAAGGATGAAAATATTGATAATATTTTAAGGTTTTGAACATAAAAATCCAGCAAAAGTTGTGAAGATCAATCTAAACTACTCAACTTTTGAGTGTTGAAATTTGTCATTCATGAATTATAGTGGTTATAACCAAAGTTACATGAACCATGTGTGCGATTGATATTGGCAGAAGAATCCAATGTTGGTGCAACATGGATGTAATATTCCAACTGATATTTTGTTGCCCTTTATAGTCTTTCTGATGTAGCTTCTTGCTGGTTTGAAGTCTTGTAACCCAATACTAAAGGAAAATATGAATGCATGTGTTGTACTATGTTTGCATGATCATGCATGCAAGTGCATGGAGTTGCCAAAACCCTAAATAACCCAAGTATTCAAATATGCTATTAAATAGGGATAGAAATGATGCATGTACGTACCAATAACATGTGCCAGGTATGTAGGTCAATATGAGATAAGCATGCAAGCCATGCACCATGAATCAGCTGAGATGTGAGAAGATCTCTATCCAATAATGCACCCTTGTAATAAATGCGCCCTCTTCAATCTGGGGATGGATGAATAACCGCTCAAATGATGTCAGATATCTCTCGGACAAAGGTACTAGGGTTATAATGCCCTCCTGATTAGTATGGAATCCGCATGCAAGACATGCATGAACTCTAGGTCAAAGGGCGAGAATCTCCTCAAGGAAAGTCGCCCTTGCAAGGAAAGGCACCCTTTTAAATGATGAAATGATGAGATCTCTCTGTTGAAGCCGAATAAGAAGCTTGTATTCAGTAACTAGGCTAATAGTGGTGCTCTTGGAAGGATGGAAGCTGCATGCAGACTAAATAGTGATTGTCTGTCAAGATATGAAGATAGCCTCCTTGTGCAAGTCCCCCATGCAAGACGGCGAGTCCTCTTTATCTAATCTGTGGCTCTGAATCCGGAAGAATGCTGTATCAGATGAAAGTAATGTTGAACCTGTATGATCCAACCCTGATAGTGACTAGGGAAGATAGATTTCACTGCCGAAATACACTTGATGGTTGAGTAGTGTGTTCTCAACCCTAAATTGGCTCTCTGAGTTCTCCAAGTCGAATTCTCAAATCAATAATCAATAAGCAGACTTAATCATTCACTCTATCATTCTTTTATAACTTTGACATTGCATGCCCTAGCTTTTGCATGCCTAGGTCGCTTTTCTCTTCTAATTTTCAGTTCACTTGCATGCATTGCTTTCTGTGTGCATGAAGGCTTAATTATGGCGATTCTATGTATGCATCATGAAATATGGCCCACATGTAATGCTTGCAGGTGGCCCCTAGTTCCTGTGGCCCTCTTTTATCTACGATGATCTAATAACCATGATTAAGATCTTCTTTTGGTCAGAATGGTATCAATCCTCAGTCAATTCCCCGAATGTTAGTACCTACTCAAACCTATGGAAATTAGATGGGTTAGTAGGATGGTCCCTTGGGCTTAAGCAGAAGAGGAGATTACAATCCTCCCCGCTCGAAATTGCTTGTCCTCAAGCAACTGTAATGCTTGGTGCTGCAGTACTTGTTCTCCTTCCCAAGTGGCCTCTTCTATTGGTAATTCTTTCCATTGAACCAAGTACTCTCGAATGATCCTATTCCTTAATTTTCTTTCCCGAACTTCCAGGATTCGTTCTGGAACCAAAATCAGTTGCCCCTCCTCATCAAGGGGGAGTAGTTCTAATGAAGTAACAATCTGTTGACCTACTTCTTTCTTGAGTTTAGACACATGGAATACATTATGAATCTTGCTTTCTTGTGGTAACTCAAGCACATATGCTACCTCTCCCACTTTCCGTATTATCTTATAAGGACCATAAAAACAAGGCTTAAGTTTCTCTCCTCCTTTCTTTTTAAGGGATGATTGTCTGTAAGGATATAGACGTAAGTATACCAAATCCCCTACTGCAAAACTGCGCTTGATCCTGTGTCTATCTGTATCTTTTGCTGATTCTGGGCAGCCTGTATGCTTTCTTTGAGTATCTTGACTTTCCTGAATCCACTCCTTGTCTTTAGGAGCCCTGTTGCCAACAAATATCAAGTCTGCAAAAGATAAGGCATCATAACCATACAATGCTTTAAAAGAAGTCATACCGATGGACATATGGTGTGTAGTATTGTAGTAGCGCTCTCGTAGGTGTAGCCATTTAATCTATGTCCTCTGTTGTCTTGCTACATAGTTCCTCAAGCATCCCTCAATCCACTTCTTAACTGTTTGTCCTTCGCTCTGAGGATGATAACTCGTGCTCATAGCCAATTTTGTCTCAACCAACCTGAAAAGCTCTTGCCAACTTACTGTCTTTGTCACTGATAGTGGTCTTAGGTAACCCCTGCAACCTGAATACCTCTCTGAAAAACAACTTTGCTACCTGTGCGGATGAATAGTCGAAAGGAATGGTGAATAAATGAGCGAACTTAGTCAACTTGTCAACCACCACATAAAAACAGTCTCTATCCTGTACCTTGGGAAACCTTGTAATAAAGTCCATTGAAACACTTTCCTATTTTTGCTCGAGAATGGGTAATGGCTGAAGTAGATCTGTTGGATGAGTATGCTCTATCTTATTCTTCCGGCAAAAACTGCATTCCCTCACATGCTGCATTATATCGTTTTTGAGGCCCTTCCATGAGAACCTCTCTCTAATTTGTTTGTAAGTTTTAAGGAACCCCTGGTGTCCTGCTAAAGGTGAGTCATGAGAAGCCTGTAGAATCTTTTTCTTAAGTGCTGATTTGACCACTAAGTAGATCCTTATCTTATAGTAGATAATGTCATCTATCACTCTGTACCTATCATCTTGTATTTTTCCATCCAATATTTTGCAAGCAAACTTATCTTTGGAGTATTCGACCAAAAGATGAGATCTCCAATCCGAGGAAATGCTCATAAGAGATAAAGTGTCTGGTCGTCTAGAATGTGCATCTGCTACCACATTGTTTTTCCCCTTTATGTATTCAATCTCGAAGTCATAAGCTTGGATCTTACTCACCCATTTCTGTTGCCTCTCATTCAATTCTTTCTGTTCCAAGAAGTACTTTAAGCTGTTATGATCTGTCTTAAACTTAAATCTGCCACCCACTAAGTATTGTCTGAACCTGGTTAGAGCATGGAGAATGGCTAACTTTTCCTTGTCATATATTGAGCAGTGACACTCATAGTCCTTAAGTTTTATGCTCTTGAATGCAATAGGGTGATTATTCTGCATAAATATTGCTCCAACGACCTCTCCTAAAGCATCACATTCTAATACGAATGGCTATGTAAAATCTGGTAGGGCTAGTACGGGGTATGAACTCATTATCTTCTTCATTTTCTCAAATGTCTGCTGTGTTGCCTCTGACCAACTGAATGCCCCTTTCTTTGTAAGATCTGTAAGTGGAGCTGCCATCTGTGAGAATTTGCTACCATACCTCATGTAGTAAGTGCAAAGGCCCAAAAATCCTTTCAATTCTGTCACACTTTAAGGTGTAGGGCAATCCAGTATGGCTTTAATCTTTTCTAAGTGCACCTATACCCCATTGGTTCTTATCACGTGTCCCAAATATAACATCTCTTGCATACTGAACTCACATTTGGACATCTTTGCATATAGTGACTGTTCTTTTAGAATTCCAAGTACTTCATCAAGGTGCTTTAAATGATCTTCCCAAGTCTTACTGTAAATCAATATATCATCAAAGAATACCAGAAGATACTTATGTAACTGAGCCTTGAAGGTATGATTCATACATGACTGGAAAGTAGTTGGTGCATTAGTGAGCCCAAATGGCATCACTAGAAACTCAGTGTCTGTTGACCTAATTTGAGCAATTTTGTCTTTATATCTTTTAGGGTGTCGGTAATGGGTAGTAATGACTGCTTGGGTCCCCTCCTTCAACTCGATAATGTGCTCAAATCCTCGAACCGGAGGCCTACCTGATGGAAGAGCTCTGCATACCTTTTCATGCTTCTGTAATAGTGCCTGTATGTTTGTTGGATGTTTTGTGGCACTATCCGGTGGCTTCCTAAATGTAACCAAGCACTCAACTGCCCACTCTATGTCTCCCTGTCGGAGCACAACCTCCATCTTGTGTGATGATACTGCTCTAGGAGGCTAGGTATGCATACCTCTCAAAACCACTCTCTATCCGTCTGTTCCCTGAAATTCCATCTCCATGGTCTGGTAGTTCACAGAATACTTTCCAATGGAATAACGCCACTGAACTCCCAACACCACATTCGTGTCTGGCACATCAACCACATAAAATGCATCTGTCAATGTATAGTTTCCTAGAGTCACATTCAATTTTGGAATCCACTGAGTGAACTCCATGTTGTGGTTGCCTGCTACGGTCACTGTAAATCCATCAAATCGCTTAGTCTAGATACCTCTCCTTTTTATCCATGCAACATCAATAAAGTTGTGGGATGCCCCACCATCTATCAACACTCCAACCCTGTTGCCCTGTATGACACCTCTTATCCGAAGAGTGTGGAATCTAGGAACTCCAGATAGTGTAGCAATGACAGCTCCCTGTTTACTCTAAGGAAACTGCTCCTCTACTGTGTGAAGTGCCTCTTCCTGTACCTGGTCCTGATCATCCTCATCCTCTCCACTGTCGGAGTATACCTCTATGTAGTGAGCTTTTCCAATGCCGAAACACCTGTGACCTGGTACCCATGGCTCCTGACAACTGAAACATAGTTTCTTTCTTCTAAGTTCCTAGCGGGTATTATTATTCATCCACTCTCTTTTGGACCATTCTTTTTGGAAAGGTCTCTGTTCCTTATCTTTAATAGGCAAATTTGTCTTAGGAATAAACTTGTTTTTAGGAATGGAATCCTGCAAGTCTCTGGTACAATTGATGACATCATGCAATATAGTGGGTCTATAGGCCTTAACCCATCCATGTAAGGGTTCAGTGAGAGCCTCAATAAACAACATAACTAACCTGCACCATAACTGCTGCCTTTGAAAATTTGATATGAAAGTTTCGGGACTACCTGTCTGCTGTGCTAGCTCTCTAAAATGTATCTCGGGGTCTTTCCTGTCAAAGCGCTCGACGATCCTTTGCGTAAAATCAATATAAGAAGTGATGGTGTTGTGACCCAATGCCACTAGCTTGTGGTACCACCACTCATGGGCTTCCCTGTCCAAATGCAAGGTAGCCAACATAATGGCATCTGTCTCCATCATGGGGTTAAGTTGGAAGTAAGTGTCCAACTTTTGTACCCAATCCCGCGCTGGGCCACTTCAGTTCCCATCAATAGTAGGAATAGTCAGCTTCCCTACTGTGCGTTGTAACTCATAGTTATGGTTGGGAGCCCTTCTATAGACTCTCGACTTGTTCTTACTCTTAAAATGACACAAATCCGTAAAGGACATGGCTGAATGGAAATCCTCTCCCAATGCTCTGTACTCTCATAAATATGCCCCCATTGGTTCTTCTGGATCTACTTGTACTATGGGCACTATTGTCTGGCTATCCAAGAACTATGGCATGGTAGGTCTGGAGGAACTATTGTAGAGATGAGGGTGACTCTGCATATTAGTGTGTAAATGCTCTCCATTGCTACTTGTGGATACCTGGTCATTGTTGGGAAACTAAGGACTGTTTGGGGTGGGCCCTAATTTATCTGCCAATTTGTTGATGGCAGTCAACATTTCTTTGTCCTGTAGTGAGTTCCTTCAAAGCGGAAATGAGATTGGCTAAAGCCATTTTATCATCATCTACCATTGTTTCTTTACCCTTACCTTTCCCAAACTGAGTCTCCGTGTCTTCCAATTCTATATCCTCTAACTCCTCTTCTTCCCTTCTTCCACTGTTCCTGAACCTCTGCCTTCTGTAAGTAATATTGTGTGGGTCCTCTGTATTCATTTATTGTTCACAACTGCATGCTCCCACAGCTGGCGAGGAACACACTATGATACCATTGTAATATTCCAACTGATATTTTGTTGCCCTTATATATATATATATATATATATATTACAATTACAAAAATAATATATAGACATAAAGATGCATATTTTTAGGACATTTGCCATTAGAGCAAATTTGGAGTCTAAAATGGGACCGCTAAGGAAAATAATAAAATAATATTTATGAATTTTGGAGGAAAAGAAGAAAAAACTATTTTTTTTCTTTGTATTTTTAACACATCTCCCTGTTGTTTGACTCAAATTTCAAGTGGGAGCACTTGCTGGATGTGGAATTAAATTCCGCATCTACGCTGTTGGAAGCGTGGAGCAGGAGCATAAAGATAAATTTTCAAAAGCTTCCGTTTTGGGAGCGTTTTTTATATAATACATATTTTAATATATTTTGATGCATATATATTAAAAAAACATGTATTATGCCAAATTAGCTATAGAAAACATGAAAACATAGATTAAACCATTTATACACATATAACATCAATCATCTAGGAGCTATAACTTATAACATTGTCATTAAATGATCAATGATCAATCATCAACAACATCAACCTTCAAATTTCAACATATAATATTTGCCATCAACAAACTCTAATAGATAACATCAACCATGAAATGAAACAAAGCATCATAATATCATATTCAATACAAAGAGTTGTAAGATTCAATCAACAATTTAAAGTTTAAACTTCAAAGGTAGGTTCAACCGTTCAAGATTCAAAGGTCAAAGTTTAAAGTAGGCCATAATGTTTAAAAATAAGGCCATAATAAACATGAAATACAAAGTACTATGATACTATCTACTAAGCTTTTCGCTTGCCATGAGAAACTTCCAATTTCTTTTCTCGTTGTCTAGGTGGAATAGGAGCTGCTGGAATTGATCGTGGAACATGAGAAGAAGATGAATGCCCCCCACAGATTGCTGGACATTGTGAAGCTAAAGGAAAAACTCCTGCATTTGGAAACTTGCAGCTGGTTGGGGGTGGCATCTCTGTTGTATGAATTGGATCACCATCATGATCACCCAATAGTTCAGCCTCCAAGCGCTCTAATGCTATGGCTCCATCCTCCACATTAGCCTCCTCTAGATTGTTGTCCCAAGCCAAAAATGTTCTATCATTCTTGGTCGCCTCACATTAATGGGACAACAACCTCAAGTTGTAGTGCACATAAACCAATCATTCTCCGCGTTCTACATTCAAACTGTTTCTCTTGACACTGTGGATGAAGTTGTAGGTGCTCCAACACCTCTCTGCAGAAGAACTATTAACAACCTGCGAAAGCACCCTCACCACCAATTTATGCAAATATGTGGTACTAGAGCCATACATGTTCCACCAATGGATAGGATCCAATCTATCTCGATCTTTGGTTGCATGCATGGTACCAAAGACTCCATGTTCATTGATGTATTGCCTCAATTTACTTCGTATTTGAGCACACTTCTCATCAGGGACCAACTTGTCTAATGCTTGCATATACCCATCTTGAACCTCTGGATCTGTGTGTGGTTTTTTCCTAACTCCACCCCCATGTGCAGGTTGGGCCAACCAAATTGGAGAATATTATTTTGGGGTAAGGACATATGCAAGGGCATGGAGTGGAACATTTAGATTATCCCACCTTTTGACCACATGTTTATGAATATGGTCATGCAAGTTGCATCTCTTTGCTCAACAATGTCTTTGATTTGAGCAAACATGCTATCCATCTGCTCATATACTTCCCCAATCACCGACTGATCTATATCTGCAAAACGAATCATATTATAAAAAGGCTTGGTGAACTGTAGAACATACCTAACTTGTGCCCAGAACTGACCATCAAGAACGGTGTCCTCCACCTCCTGAAAGTCGTGCCTATCAACTGCGTTTGCAGCTTTGTCTTTCAATTGCTACCATGAATCACTTGAGACCATACTAGCCAATGCCTCTCTTACCTTCAAAAGCCTCCTAAAGGTGAGGTAGTAGCTAGCAAATCTAGTCTTTGCAATCTTCAATAGCTCCAACCTAGAGTGATTGCGAAAAATGTGGTGGGCCATGCTATGATTGGTAATTAATTTTATCATTTTACAAGGCACCAATCCATCGGTAATTAGGGTCCATCTTAACAATATCATGCATCAAAAGGTTCAATGTGTGAACCAAACACCCTGACCAAAATATGTTGGGATATTTATCCTCAATGATTGCTCCTGTTGCCTTACAATTAGCAACATTATCAGTGATGACTTGAATTGCATTGTGTGGCCCAATCTCTTGAATGGTTTTAAGTAAAGGTTGTGCAATATTAATACCTGTCTTGTAGCGATCCGAGTAGTCATGGGCTGAAAGGAAGACTGCACCGCTAACAGACACACCAAGAATATTTATCAATGGCTTGCCTTTAACATTTGTCCACCCATTAGATACAATGGATAACCCATAGTTGGACCAATCATTTGTAAACTTTCCAACAACACTATTGATTTTGGCTCTTTCCTTGTCAAGTCCCATGGTTCTGGCTTTGTCATACCCAGGGCTCCTGTATCCTTTAGGGGTACCATTGATGGCTTGTACCATTTCATGCCAATAAAATGAGCGAGGAACATTGAATGGCACACCACATGCATAGAGAATCCAGGGGATGAGGATCTCGATGGAGCTGATTATGATCCACTAGCAAACATTCGATGTGAGTGAGAGGATTCGGATTCAACCCTTGATCTCTTGGAAGTGTTTTAAGCGGCCTCTTCTTCCGTCTTGTATTTGTTTCTCTCTTTAGTTGGCACTTTGTCACATGTTTTGACTCCGACAACCTTACCTTGATCACATGGCATCATCCCACACAAATGCTTTCTCACCCGGGTATATGAACCAGTGTAAGTTTTAGTACAATGGGGGCATATAAACTTTGTGGTTCCACCCCCTCTCCCTCCCCCAGGCCTTGTCACATAATTCCACAAAGGTGTTGTGTCTTTTTGTTTTTGCCTCTCATCACTCTCATCACTCTCATTCTCATCATTCTCATCATCCTCTTCCCCTTCATCCTCCTCTCCATGGTATATGTCATTCCCTACCTCTTCCCCCTCATCATTGCCACCACCATATCTGCTTCCCAACACCATCATAATGAGAAGAAGTGGAACCTGTTGCCGTCGGAACACCCACCTCAGGGAAAGGGGTTAGCGCAACAGAAATCTTCAAGCCACTAGGTGCGTTCCTTGGGGGAAAGCAAAGAGTTGAGATGCTGTCACTCAAAACTCAACTTCTCCATCTAGGCCAAGTCCTAGCGAAGCCAAGGGGGGTGGTCCCTATGAAAATAAAACTATGGCCTTTAAGCTAAGGTAGAGAAAGAAAATGATTCTAGGAGTTTGAATATGAATTAATTTTGAACCAGAAAATGCAACTATGAATTAAAACAACATGAAAAAAGAAACATCCATCTAACACATTGATTCACTTAATGTTTGATTGTTGCAGATTGTACTGGTGCCAAAATGGAGTCACATAAGTTATTGGAGTAGTGTTGTGTCACGAAAGTGTTACAAGAGTCTCGTTGGTCAGTTTTAATTGATTTATTAGATGCGTGGATTAGGGAGTGGGTTAGTTCTTGGTTTGGCTCGAAGGCAGTTTAGTTCTCCGAACTGAACGCTTGTTGCAACAGTATCAAGTGTTTAGTGAGGCAAGGCATAACTTGCTTAAAGTAGCCCCCTGACTCTATGATCTGTCCAATGCGACATCCCGAGTTCTTTGAAATATACTGCTTTCAGATTTCCCTATTAATCTAGTCACTTAGCTCCCTTTCTGATGTGATCAACTGATTGGACGAATCACAAAGATCTAGAGCATACAGGGAAGCTAAGCCTTGGTTAATTTTAACAAAGTAAATTGAATTTTTTATTTAGAAGGCCGAGAATCTCTTTTCACCTACCGGAGGTAAACCCTTTCAGTTTACTTCAGGAATACACAGCCTAAATTATTCGTTTTAACCAAGTAGAAAAATTGTAACAAGCAAAATTATTGACAGCTGAGAATTTCTTTTCCCTTTCGTGCACAACCAGATTTGGTTTTTTTAGTTTGTTAATTGTGAAATAGAGTACAAGATTGTAAAAGGAAAATTGTGATTGTAAAAAAAGGAACACTAACTATACAGGCTGTTAGGGCGGATTGTGTGCATGTGTTGATTTAATAAAGCAAGGAAAAGTTAAAAAATAAAGCGGTTAATCTACTTTAACAAAACTGGCAAAAGCAACTAGGCTAAAAGATCAAACACACCAAATCGACACGGACCCCCCAGGGGGTTCTGTGGGCGCTGGGCAACCCACCCGCTTTTATTAATTACAATTACAATCTTTTGAGGTGGATGCCTTTGGTCTTTATGAATCTAGATCCAAAGGCTTACAAGGTTTTAGAAATGAGACAAGAAAAAGGTATATTGCTCCGAAGGGGTCTTGGATGACCTAGATCTTCGATTTTCCGGCAACACCTCCTCTTGTCATGGCAAGAAAAGTACAAAACCAGCCACCTGAAATGCACCAAATGAGCCAAATAAAGCGTTAGAAGCATAAAATATTAAGTACTAAAAGATAAAAAATTAAGCCTAAGTACTCAATAATACTAGATCTACCCAAAATTAAGCTTTAAACCCTAGATCTAGCAGCATACTTAAGTAAATCAGCTTCTTAAAATATTCTTTTCAAAGGAAACTAATTTAGCTAAGTACATAAATAACTGTAACCAAAGAGAAATTTAATTTAAAGCGAAGGAAAGAGAGAGATAGAAAGAAAGCTGGAATATTGGGAATATTTGAGCTATGGATCCTGCTGGTGGAGAGCGGAGGGACTGTATCCTTAAAGTGCTTGAAAAGCAGTAGAGTCAAACTAGATCATTTGAATGTTCAAGCTTAGACAACCTGCACAACTAAAAATACTTGCACAAAAGTGTCAAATCCGATGCTTCTCATGCCAGAAATTAGAAGAGTAAGCATACAACCAAGTAAAACATACAAATTCTATATCACGGACATAAGCAAGCAATGAATGAAATCAAGCTAGAATCATTTATCCTACCGAATAGTAATAGTCCTTCAAAGCGCCGATCATCAACCAATGTAACAAATAAGTAAGCTACACTATAGTTACCTCATAAACCATTGACATTTGCATCCACACACATAGAGCCATACACCACGGATTTTCCTCCAAAGTCTTATTCCAATAGATATTACAAAATACAGTACAAGACTCATTAGCCTTTCGGTCCTCTCTGACCATGAGAAAAAGAGAGCCAAAACCCATGCTTAAATAGGAGAATGAAGAGCGGGGGGGGGGGGGGGGGGTGCATGGCTCAATTAGGGTATGAGGGGTGCGACTCTCAATGAGAGAGTTCTATGCCATGAAATACTCCAAGATTTGTGTGATTGATATGAGGTGGCTGCCACCTCACATGAGGGGCACCCCTCTCAACCTTGGAAGCTCCAACAACGAATTACAATGAGCCAACTAATGAAGAAGTTGCCCACATAAGGAGAGGGTGCAATCCTCTCTAGAGATTCACTCCCAGTCGCCAGATATGATTGCAATCACCCTGATCTTGATTGATTCCATCTCCGCTATTGATTGCTAAGTCAACTGGGCCTTCAGTTGGACAAATTTCCTCAGATTTAGGAAATTTGATTTTCTCCAAATCTTTATTTTTTGAATTAAATAATTCTCTTTTATTAATTTCGAGAGAATTTTTATTTAAGTGAAAAATATTCACTTAAAACTTAGGAAAAGTGGGTTTAGGGGTTTAATAGGAGCTCCTGGTTAAAAAACGAGCACCCACATGGCAAATTTCACCTCCTAACCACACTTTTAGCATATTTTTGGGTTTTTTAATTAAAACATTAAAAGAAACCTATTTTACGGGAAAAAAATATTTTTTCAGAACTGACCAAAAATCCTAGGGGACCTAGTGCATGTTCATATTGACTCAATTTGATGTCTCGCATACTCATAAACATTGACACTTGAACTTTAATAACCGCCTAAGGCCTAACCACCAAGATGACATTCCAGCTTTGGAGGAGCGGGTGAAAAACTCGTCAATTATACAACGCTTATTCAGCATTGCATAATTGACAAGGGAAAAAACACCATGGAATGACCGGATTGATGTAAGTCCTAGGAAACCAAGCCCTTTACAAAAGACTATCATGCTAGCACATTTTTTACAATATCCCCAAGGGGTATGAACATGCAATTATTAAAAAGGACCAAAATTTGGCCTGATGGACCTCAGAACACTGATTATGAACAATTTGATTGTTCAAGTCTTCAACGGTTCACTCAGAATCCACTAAGTGCAATTTTAGTGGATAACAAAACGAAATGCCAAAACCACATACCCATCATGTTTCTTGACTCAAGATGAGAATCACTTGTTGCCTGCAATAGAATGATGGAGAAGAAGAAATTGGAAAGAGTTGGAGAAGAGAACATTGCAAGATTTAAATTTTTTAACATAGTGAAATATTTTTTTCAAAAACAAAGAGTGGGGTTTGGAGCTTACCTCTTTAGCTCTCCAGTGGTGGTTGGGGAAGCCTTCAATCTCCTCTCCAAGCTCTCCTTCAATCACCCATTCAATCTTTCTTCCAGCCTCCCACAAATTTGCTCACAAAGAACTAGCAAACCCTCTCAAAGCCCTAGCAAAGAGATGAAATCAATGAAACTAGGAGTAGAATGAGTTCAAATGAAGACACATTGTGTTTATATGGGCCCAAAGCAAGCCTAGCCAATCACCAAAAACGAATTTGAACCAAGAAAATTTGACCAAATACCAAACCGGTCCATCCAACCCACGGAAGCACCTCAGACTTGATTTCGAGAGCATATTTTTTAGCACGGGATCATTGAGGGAGCGATGAGGGATCACTCAGAGAGTGTGGATCCCTCATCGCTCCCTCAGCGATTCCTAAAATTCTAGGGATCGTTTTCTTGAGGCCAGAATCGCGAATTACCAAAATGACCCCGAACGAAAGCGAACAGGAATTGAGATCCCGGGATCGATTCCTATCTGCTTCCGTTGGGAGCGTGAATTGGGAGCGAAATGGGGGGCCCTAGGGTGCTTCCCCGCTGCCTTGCTCCGCATCCAACGAGTGCTCTCGCTCAAAATTTGAGTAAAACCACAGGGAGATAAGTTGAATATGCGAATTAAAAAAATAGATTTTTTATGACAAATATGCCAAGTCAACCATTATCGTTGACTCTTTTTCTTTAAATTTTATTGGTTCTTGAATTCCAACTCATCAATGACTCTTTTTCTTATGAGGCCCATTTTAGACCCCAAATTTACTCTAATTAAAACATTGATACAACCGATTACTATATCAAACACACAAGTAATTAGAATACTCAATACACATAAATTATAAGTTTAGAATTAGAACCATAAATTGCAATTTTCTCATTGAGTCATGATACTGATACATTTGCGAGATAGATACAACCGATTACCATATCAAACACACAAGAAATTAGAATATTCAATACACGTAAATTAGAAGTTTAGATTTAGAACCGTAAATTGCAGTTTTCTCATTGAGTCCTATTTATCCTTTACAATTCTGAATTATTGGAGGGGTATGGTGTGCAATGGTGCATATTGCTCGTCTTTTTAGTTATGTCCTATAACACTTCTCATAGGTAATGTTCTTAGAAATATAAAATATTGCAACCTTTCCAAGCTATATGATGAAGAAAGATAGTGTCATAGCTTCAGTCATATACAAGAATACCACCAGATACATATAATTCTTATCTACTGTACTGACTGTTGCCTTTCATGTAGTTTACATTACCTTTATTATCTATGAGAAACATGCCTGAAGTTTAGTGGAGGCTCTTTTAAGGGAAATCTGGCCACCTGAGCCAGTTTGGCTACTTAGGAGTATATAACTATATGTATTTCTCTTGTAGAGAGCTATCTTTTCATAATTTGCAGCGCTTAGCATTTTGATTTATGTTTTGGTAAAATTGAATTCATTTTGTATAAAATTTCCTTGCGAACAGTTATGCCTCATTTATCGGTAACGTGCAATAATATAGGTCATTCATTTGTTCATAATGATCAATGGTACGGAGGCTTTGAGTTAGTGTAGGAGACGTAAAGTGAATGTCATTATCTTTTCATTTTCTTGATAAGCACACTATGGTTGATGGTTTGATATTTGCCATTAATAATAGCTAACTAAATATATTTCTTGTAGTAGGAAGGGATACGATTTGATTAATTTATTTAACACAGAATATGCAGGCTACGTTTGTTAGTCTCAAACTCTCTGATTGCTGAATTTGAAAACATATTATTATACTGTCAATTCATTCAGAGTTCCAACATATTATTATAGTGTTAAGTCATTCACAGTTCCAAAACTAGATAGATATTGTTTTTGTGCAGATGAACAGATAACAGTGGTGAGCAAATCATTACAAAAGCGGTTAGATGACAGCAGTGATGCTGTTCGTCTTGGAATATTACCTGCGATTTCAAACTTCCTTAATGTAGCATCTTCCTCAGCTAGAAATATTGATGTAAGCTTCCAAGCACTATGTTGTATTTAATACCTTAATATTTTTGTAAATTGATTATACAAACTTGGCTGCATGACTAAGTAGATCTCGTAGAGCTAAGAGCCAACTATGTATATGTAAGTGTTGATTATCTGTATTCACCTTTTATTCCAGATAAAAGGTTTCCTGAACAGTCTCATATTGCATATGGATGACCCAGATGAACAAATTCAGGTATTTCTGACTCTAAGTGAGATGGTCCAAATCGAAATTTTTGCTGATGTCATTGTTTAATTCATAATAAAAACCTTTTTACCTGCTAACCTAATCATGTCACATGTGTTAGGCACTGATTTGCAATGTTTGCAAAAAGGGCAGTAGTGTATTTTTCTCTTATTATTTTTAGCTCCTATGAAACTTGGAGATCTTCATATCTGCAAATTTCCTGTTTGGACACATTTGGTAAAAAATGCAGATCCTAACTGATCTTGTCAAGAGTGTTTTTGACAAATTTCATTTTTTTCTATATGAGTTCTGTGCTTTATAGTGCATATGTTACAGATGTTTAAAGATTCCAAAGTAACTTTGTGTCCCCATTATCATGTATTGATAAAAAGCAAGTAGCAGGGAGCAAATGCTTCCTCCCTTTTCAGCTAGGAATGTTCTGAAACTATGTCTTCTCAGAGAGGGCCATAAAAACTTAAATGTTTCTTGAGCTATTTACTCTTCCAGAAACATAATAACATTCCCTTGCCATTTCCTAGATATTTCATTAGCACGGCTGATTTGGAAGCCTGTTTCTAGTCCTGTAAGACTTGGGCATGTGGGTCTATGGCCCCAATGTGGTCCACAAATGATGATATTGTACAAATAAACAACTAAATGGAACCTTGAGAAGTCATGGAAAGATGAAAAAAGAGAAGATAAATACCTGATCTTGATTTTTGAATGTGCTGCATTGGATTGATGTGAGTTGTGTGGCACTATCAAAGATAGAATAGGTATGTCATAGTCTCCATAAACTATTCATGTAATTTGATATAGTGGGCTATGATATATTGCATGTATTACCTTTAGACATGTGATGGCCGTATTTCTCTTCTCTACTATAACTATAAAGGATATATTTCTCATCCCCACTTCAAATCTTTCAAACCATCCCTCTTAACCAATGTTTTAACAGTTGGAATCAGACTCTAAATCAACCAAGGGTCACAGTGGACTTGGATCAGCATCAGCGATTGACTTGGTTTATGGACCAGTTTACTAAAAAATACATTAAATATGAAAAATGAAAAATTTAATATTTAAACAAATATATTTTCATGTGTATCAATGTAAATATATAAATGTGATTGTTTATTAGGCTTTTAGCAATAGCCTTAGAAGGACAACCATCATGGGTAGCCAACACAACCATCATTTCATGGAAGAAAGTAGTCAATCTAATTCCTGCTAGCTGCTGCTATCAAAGGATATTGAGCCATTTTTTAAATTCTAAAGCCAGCACCAGTGAATAAGTTGAGCTACATCTCAGAGCCATCGTTCTCAAGAAAGGAAAGCGACCATAATTTGTGAAGGGGTCACCATATCAATGTTTAAGTGAAGTCAATTTGTGGTATAGAACAACTATCATTTTGTTCAAGGTTAGAGGTGCCACAGTTCAGCACAATAATAGAAAAAGCTAACTGCCAATTTATTTTTCTGTAGCTTTCTGCTGATCCATAGCCCGTCAAAGGAGCCGTATCCGCCACGATTTGTTGAAGCCACCAAGGATGAAAGTGATACTGCCCATCTCAGTCACCACGTGAAAGAAAGAACCTCTAGGATTGAGACATCCACTATGGTTCTGCTTTTCATTAGATTAGAATAGTCAGTTGCTTTTACTTTATTTGATTTTTTGTTGGTTAAGTAACGAACATTGACTCAATCCTCGTATGCTCTTGTAACCATTGTGGGCCTACCTGAGTCAGTGGCCAACAACCAGAAAGGGATAAGAGTGGCTAGTTAATAGGACAATCCAGTCAAATTTTTATTTGTCATAGTAAGTGGTTTGCATTGGACTTACTACAGAGTCAGAAGGGTGCCCAAAGCAGACTTTACGTCTCCCCTTGTTGGACACCTGGTATTGTTGCTGTGCACTTACTAGTGAGGATAAAAGGCTAAGTGGGCCAACCCAAGAACAAACCCACTCCTAAACAACTCACCAAATAATAAACTTAAAATTTACCAAGAGCAATTCAAGTTGAACACCTTACTTTCCACCATTGCATTTAGTTTTCGGCACTGGTCTTTTAACTATTATCTTATTAGCTTTAAAGTATTTGCTTCCATGCCAATGATGATATATTTTATATGCTGTTAAGTGTAATTTCATTTTGCTCTTGTGTAAAACTAATAAACTCCTAGAATAGTTTTTCTTTTACTTAGCATAATCAGCCATAGTTTTTTTTATTAGGGATTGTTGATCACCAAGCCAGCTAGGTGGGAAACCATGTACCATGAAGATAAATGAAGTGTCCTTGTAAATTTTTCAAGCTCCAGAAGACTTAGCAAGGCAATATTGCCCCTTTCTTCTCTTATTCTTCTTCATGAAATTTCCGCACCCTTGCAGGGGATTTTGTAATGATATGTCAGCATGAGGATCAATTTTTTGTAAAACTTAGTTTCCTAGGAATTTATCATTAGAGAAGTCCTTTCATTGATTGTTTTTTCCCTTGGATAATTAAAATTTCTTTTTAGTGATTTTAATTATTTGAGTTTTTCACTCAAAAATTCCTCCAAAGTGGTGAAAAGTGTTCTAATAATTGAATCCATGGGGTGATTAAGGCTTAGAAATGTTCTATATTTCCATGCTAGACATTATCTAGAGTCTTGCGGAATTTCATTAAGTTTTATTAGAATTTTTTAATTTTCGGTAATTAAAAAATGCCCCTCAGCATTAAATGTTGTAATGTAAAAATGGGATAGGTGGTCCTTAGTGATGTTGTATAGGGGTATGGGTACTCAAGATAGATGGCATGAGACCCCCTACACCCTTGGACCAAGTTTGAGGTCATTTGGTTGAGTTTTGATAAGGTTCTTGATGGTTTTTCCTAAGTCAGTCAAGGAAATCAGGAAAATTGGCCATTAATTAGAATGGCAGAATTTTGTAAAGTGGCTATAGTCACTTGGGGAGGGGAAATTATGCTTCCAAGTGTTATATTATGTCCCTAAGGTAAAGTTAAGGGCCAAAAGGCCCCCCCCCCAAGCAAGTGTTTCACATGTTTCAAGTTGTCACTCTAGAGGGTGCGCCCTCCTCTTCATGAGATTGGGGGTGTGGGTAAAATTCAAAGAGAGGGGGTCCCACTTTGGCGGTGTCCCCCCCTTTTAGCTTGGTAATGAAGGATAAAACAACATTAGAGGGGGGTTTCCCTCCCTCATACAATTGTTTCCTCACCCTAGGAAGTGCGCCTCCCTCTTCATGGGCCCTTCCCTCTCTCAAACGTGGATTATCCTATTAACTAGCTACTCTTAGCCAGAAAGGGATAAGAGTAGCTAGTTAATAGGACAATCCAGTCAAATTTTTATTTGTCATAGTAAGTGGTTTGCATTAGACTTACTACAGAGTCAGAAGGGTGCCCAAAGCAGACTTTATGTCTCCCCTTGTTGGACACCTGGTATTGTTGCTCTGCACTTACTAGTGAGGATAAAAGGCTAAGTGGGCCAACCCAAGAACAAACCCACTCCTAAACAACTCACCAAGTAATAAACTTAAAATTTACCAAGAGCAATTCAAGTTGAACACCTTACTTTCCACCATTGCATTTACTTTTCGGCACTGGTCTTTTACCTGTTATCTTATTAGCTTTAAAGTATTTGCTTTCATGCCAATGATGATATATTTTATATGCTGTTAAGTGTAATTTCATTTTGCTCTTGTGTAAAACTAATAAACTCCTAGAATGGTTTTTCTTTTACTTAGCATAATCAGCCATAGTTTTTTTTTATTAGGGACTATTGACCACCAAGCCAGCTAGGTGGGAAACCATGTACCATGAAGATAAATGAAGTGTCCCTGTAAATTTTTCAAGCTCCAGAAGACTTAGCTAGGCAATATTGCCCCCTTCTTCTCTTATTCTTTTTCATGAAATTTATGCACCCTTGCGGGGGATTTTGTAATGATATGTCAGCATGAGGATCAATTTTTTGTAAAACTTAGTTTCCTAGGAATTTATCATTAGGGAAGCCTTTTCATTGAGTGTTTTTTCCCTTGGATAATTAAAATTTCTTTTTAGTGATTTTAATTATTTGAGTTTTTCACTCAAAAATTTCTCCAAAGTGGTGAAAAGTGTTCTAATAATTGAATCCATGGGGTGATTAAGGCCTATAAATGTTCTATATTTCCATGCTGGACATTATCTAGAGTCTTGCGGAATTTCATTAAGTTTTACTTCAGATTTTTTAATTTTTGTTAAATAAAAAATGCCCCTCAGCATTAAATGTTGTAATGTAAAAAAGGGATAGGTGGTCCTTAGTGATGTTGTATAGGGGTATGGGTACTCAAGATAAATGGCATGAGACTCCCTACAACCTTGGACCAAGTTTGAGGTTATTCCGTTGAGTTTTGATAAGGTTTTTGATGGTGTTTCCTAAGTCAATCAAGGAAATCAAGAAAATTGGCCATTAATTAGAATGACAGAATTTTGTAAAGTGGTTATAGTCACTTGGGGAGGGGAAATTATGCTTCCAAGTGTTACATTATGTCCCTAAGGTAAAGTTAAGGGCCAAAAGCCCCCCCCCCCAGCAAGTGTTTCACATGTTTCAAGTTGTCACTCTAGAGGGTGTGCCCTCCTCTTCATGAGATTGGGAGTGTGGGTAAAATTCAAAGAGAGGGGGTCCCACTTTGGTGGTGTCCCCCCCTTTTAGCTTGGTAATGAAGGATAAAACATTAGAGGGGGGTTTCCTCCCCTCATACAATTGTTTCCTCACCCTAGGAAGTGCGCCTCCCTCTTCATGGGCCCTTCCCTCTCTCAAACGTGGATTGTCCTATTAACTAGCCACTCTTATCCAGAAAGGGATAAGAGTGGCTAGTTAATAGGACAATCCAGTCAAATTTTTATTTGTCATAGTAAGTGGTTTGCATTGAACTTACTACAGAGTCAGAAGGGTGCCCAAAGCAGACTTTACGTCTCCCCTTGTTGGACACCTAGTATTGTTGCTCTGCACTTACAAGTGAGGATAAAAGGCTAAGTGGGCCAACCCAAGAACAAATCCACTCCTAAACAACTCACCAAATAATAAACTTAAAATTTACCAAGAGCAATTCAAGTTGAACACCTTACTTTCCACCATTGCATTTACTTTTCGGCACTGGTCTTTTACTTGTTATCTTATTAGCTTTAATGTATTTGCTTTCATGCCAATGATGATATATTTTATATGCTGTTAAGTATAATTTTGATTTTGCTCTTGTGTAAAACTAATAAACTCCTAGAATAGTTTTTCTTTTACTTAGCATAATCAACCATAGTTTTTTTTATTAGGGACTGTTGACCACCAAGCTAGCTAGGTGGGAAACCATGTACCATGAAGATAAATGAAGTGTCCCTGTAAAATTTTCAAGCTCCAGAAGACTTAGCAAGGCAATATTGCCCCTTTCTTCTCTTATTCTTCTTCATGAAATCTCCGCACCCCTGAAGGGGATTTTGCAATGATATGTCAGCATGAGGATCAATTTTTTGTAAAACTTAGTTTCCTAGGAATTTATCATTAGGGAAGTCCTTTCATTGAGTGTTTTTTCCCTTGGATAATTCAAATTCCTTTTTAGTGATTTTAATTATTTGAGTTTTTCACTTAAAAATTCCTCCAAAGTGGTGAAAAGTGTTCTAATAATCGAATCCATGGGGTGATTAAGGCCTAGAAATGTTCTATATTTCCGTGCTAGACATTATCTAGAGTCTTGCGGAATTTCATTAAGTTTTACTTAGGATTTTTTAATTTTTGGTAATTAAAAAATGCCCCTCAGCATTAAATGTTGTAATGTAAAAAAGGGATAGGTGGTCCTTAGTGATGTTGTATAGGGGTATGGGTACTCAAGATAAATGGCATGAGACCCCCTACAACCTTGGGCCAAGTTTGACGTCATTCCGTTGAGTTTTGATAAGGTTTTTGATGGTGTTTCCTAAGTCAGTCAAGGAAATCAGGAAAATTGGCCATTAATTAGAATGGCAGAATTTTGTAAAGTGGCTATAGTCACTTGGGGAGAGGAAATTATGCTTCCAAGTGTTATATTATGTCCCTAAGGTAAAGTTAACGACCAAAAGCCACCCCCCCCCAAGCAAGTGTTTCACATGTTTCAAGTTGTCACTGTAGAGGGTGCGCCCTCCCCTTCATGAGATTGGGAGTGTGGGTAAAATTCAAAGAGAGGGGGTCCCAATTTGGTGGTGTCCACCCCTTTTAGCTTGGTAATGAAGGATAAAACATTAGAGAGGGGTTTCCCCGCCTCATACAATTGTTTCCTCACCTTAGGAAGTGCGCCTCCCTCTTCATGGGCCCTTCCCTCTCTCAAACGACAAGTTGCAAGCATGCAAAGAGGGTCCCTCCCCTCTCTTTTCCTATTTAAGGAGGCATGTCCTCCTCATTTGGGTTACAATCTCCCTTCTTTCACAATCTCTCATGCTCTTGCTCTCTTTCTCTTCTCTTGCTTCCATTTGCTCCCATTTTGGCCCATTGTAATTTTCAGCCAGTTGGCTTGGTTAATAAAATTCTTTGGATGAAATCTTGTGTGCTTTGGTGCTCTATGGTGGTTTGCTTCTATACTTCATAGTTGCTCAAGTTTGGGGAGCCTAAGCAAACAAATTTCTTTGCTTTGGTAAGATTTGTGGTATTTTTGCCATAGATTTTGTGAGTTTTTCATTTTTCTAGTTAAGAACTTCATATTTTTCTTGGTTGAAGTTTATGATTTCTTAGCTCATTATATGATTCTCACCTTCTTTTTAGTTGTGTAGCAAAGATCTTACAAGTTGCAGGTTGTCTTAGTTGGAGAGTGGAATTCCTTGGTTGGATACCGCATTTCTTCAAGCATTGGAAGAACAAAGAGCACAAATCCCTCTTCCATTTCAAATTTTTGCATTTATATTTGCTTACTTTCTCATGTTAAAATCTTGTTTTAGATTTCATTTATAAGCTCCATTATTGTGCAAATTTACTTGTCCAAATTTCAATTTTTTCTTTTATACTTTTTGTAGCATAACACTAATAGTGACCAAGTGTGGTTTTGGGCATTTTCTGTTATTTGTTGCTTGCTGTTTTTTGCAGGTTTATGAGAGTGCATTGGGATATTTGACTCAAATTTTGCCACAACTAGGTGCAAAGGACATCCAAAAGAAGCCATCCCAAGCCCCTTGCAAGAAAAGGGTCAAAATCTCTCTTCTTTCTCATATTTTTCATCATTTCTTAAGTGTTGAAAATTATTTTGTTGTAACAAGTTCAAGAGAGTCTCTTGAACTTCACTTCTTGTTTATTTCTAAAGATATATTTGAGTTCTATTTTCAGCCATCGCTTTCATGTAAAGGAGGTTGGGCTTGCCCACCCTTGCATTGCAAGTGAAGAGGGGCTAGAGTGTGTACTTCGTTTATTTTTTAGCATTTTCTTCATTCATTTGCCCCACCTGTTCACTAGGAAGAGGATTGAGTGGCTAGGTAAATTGTTAATTTACTTCTTGTTTGCCATCCATTGCTTACAATGGAAGTTGGGTTCTGCCACCCTTGTAAGCAAAAGAGAAAAGGCTAGGATTTAATTTATTTCTTATTGCTTTGATACAATTTGTTGCCCACACCTTGCAAGGGAAGTGGCTTTGCCCATCCTTGCAAAATCGTGCTAGCTAGTTCTTGCTTAAGGTTCAAATAATTTTATTTTATTCAAGAATAATAAACTTTTCCCACACCTTGCATGTGAAGGGCCTTGCCCTCCTGCAATATTGTGCCTGCTAGCTAAATTTGTTTAAAGTAACGATATTCTTTTTTTTGGTCAAGTGATAAACCTTGCCTCGCTTTTGCCCCATATTCACTCCCCTTGTCGGTTAATCCGATCCTTGGTGACAAGAAAGGGAAATAGATTGAATTGGCTAGAATAATAGGCACTCTAATAATTTATCTAGAATTTGCGAAAAAGTGGATTGATCCGTGGAGTTGAAGGGTAGAGGCTGTTGGGAGCCTTGCGATACTTTGTGTTCTCTTGTTGAACACCCGACAATTTTTGGAGCTGATTTGTGGAGCTAGAAGGGAACGTAGTGTTCATTTGTGGAGCAGCCAGTAGTTTCTCTCAAATTGAAAGATAAGTGTTGGAGGTAGTCACATTAGTTTAGAACAATTTTTTTTTGTTATTTGCACTATCAACACACATTAATTCCCTAAGCTAAAGTGAGACCTAAAACCATTTAAAATTTAAAGGACCACTTGCAAAACATCTTATTTTCTTGGCACATTTATTTCGTTTCAAGCACTTTACCTTCAAAACAAGTTATTTCAAGTCCAAGTATTTTGAATGGTTAGTTAAGTGATATTTTGCAAACAAGTCATTTATTTCAATTCTTGCAATCTTTGAATGTTCTAAATTTGGGAAAGCATTTCATTGCAATTTGTTGTGTATCTTGTATGATTAATTGAACAAGTATTGATTTATTGTTAACACCATAGCCCAAGTAGAATAGGCACTGGTTATTTGATTATTTCATTCTTATTTGGTTGAGTGTCAAAGTAAGGTTTGCCTGTCATTGAATATTTTCATTTTGCATGAATGCTTGTCATTGAACTTAAACAAGCCTAATTAAATTTTTACTCCTCATATTAAAACCGTTGAAAACTTATTAAATAGGGACAACCCCCCTTGACCTTTGGGAGTTGGGTCTAAACAGAGGAGTTAGGAATCAAGGTGACAGTGGGTTCTCAACTCATAGTTGCCCTCAAGAACACACCTAGTAGTTGGGATATTTTTCTACGGTTAAGTGTGTTTTAGATGACAACGGGGACTACCCCTCTTGGCTTCACTAGGAGTTGGCCTAGACGGAGGAGTCAAGTTTCAAGTGACAATACTTGACTCGTGACTTGCCCCCAAGGACGCACCTAGTGGTTTGAAGATTTCTGCCACGTTACCCGAGGTGCGTATTGGACGACAACAAGACCCACTTTCAAAAGCCATGGGAGGCTTCCTTAATTGAAATATTTGCTCCCTTATTTGAAAGATTTGCTTAAATAATGACCGTTAATTATTACTTAAGCACAATAAATATATGAAATAGAAATATGTACTTAAGATCTCAAAGGAATCCACAATTTAGAAGATATACTTAAGAAAATACTTAGATTCAAATGGAAATGCTTCAATAATATATAACAAAAAAAGCTAGAAACATGAAAAGAGACAAATTACCATTCCACAAGAAAAATATGAAGGTTAACCATGTACCATGTGCATTGTGAACTAATAAAATGTCCAGTGCTGAGAGCAAGGTCCAAGGTGAAACCCTAGATCTTGTAATGAGTTCAAAGATGATTAGTCACTTAATGAAGATGTTCTTATATTTCTCTAATCAAATAATGAAATCTGAACCAAAAGATTCTAAGAATTTAAAGTAATGAATGCAAAATTAAGATTTTAATAACTTAAGCTAGTAAGAATGTGAAATGAGAATCTTTAAGAGCACTTAAGAGGCTTGAAGTGTGACATAATTTAAATTAGACTAATTGCAAGAATGAAAATAGCTGTGAATTACATATTCAACCAACTAAGATTATCAAGCATTGGGTGATTATGCTAATATGCTCACAAGGCTTAGTGTTGTAAACAACTTTAAATTTCCCTCGAGTTAATGTGAATTTTTTGAGTAAAAATGCAGAAATTTAACTAGTTTCTCAAATCATAAAAAATTGCTAAATATTTAATAAACCACAAGTAATATAGTTTGAAACTTTGAAACTCTAGGTTATCTTTGCAAAAATCTGCAATATTAATGATTTTTGCTGGTTGGAATTTATTGCAGAAGTAATTGCCTGCAATTCAAATATAACTTAAATCTTTAAGCTTAAGAATGAGTTATAAAAATTTGGTTTATTTACACAAGTGTGCAAATTCCAGATTGTAGAAATTTAAAGTTTATGCTAATAAATAAGATAGAACTTTGAAATTAAATGGCATAAATCCAAACATTTGAATATGTAAGATGTAATCTATGAACAAAATGTTAGATTTTACATTCTAGATCTAATCCAAAAAATATTCAATAAAGAACAAGTAGATCTACATAACATGAAATCTAAATAAGATTTTCCTTTAGGGTTAGTAGATTTTACCTTAAAACAAAAAAGAAAAGATTTTTGATATTTTTTTATATGTGGATGGTTGTAAGGAGTGATTGTTGATTTCTGTACCTAGGACAATGTTCCCCTTGAATTTGTTTTTGCCTATGTCACATAAAGGGGGAAAATCTAAGTCACTGGACACGTCCATATGCCCTCCTGAGTCCCGTGGGGTCGTGTTGGACACGAACACGTCTTCAACATGTGTCGGACATGTGTTTTTTCGTGTCCCGATTCTAGGACAAAAAAACACATGTCCGACACAAGTTGAAGCCGTGTCCCGACCCTGTTAGGGCCATCCTCCACACCAGCAACAGATGCAGAGGGGTCATCCTCCACACCAGCAGATGCAGATCATCTGATGGGAAGAGAGGAGGAGGAGGAGGAAGATGAGGGTCAGGGAAGTGATGAGTTTGTTGATTCAGGCATGGAGGAGGACTATTGACAAATGAGATTCTTCCATCTTGATCTCATCTATGATCTACTCCTTTTTGTATTTACTGTTTACTACTACTAGTTTCCATTGGCATTCCAACATCTATGTAATACATTTTGATTTTGATGACTTAATGAGAAACATGCTTTTGACATCTTGAGCTATCATCTTTGTGTCAAATTGTGATTTGTGAATGACAAAATGTGTATTGTGTATTGATTCTAATTAGTAATTTCTATTGAATATTTGTAAATGTTCTAGTTTCTCAAAAAATTGGATCTATATGTCTATATTTTTAATATATATAATTTAAAATATATATATATATATATATATATATATATATATATATATATATATATAACATGTCCTCCATGTCTTGATTGTTAATTTTTGGTAGAATTAGGGTTTTATGCAGAAGAATAACAATTCAATATACTTTAATACAAAAAATACATTTAATAAACAAGTACTGAAACTAAATATGAAATAGTACAGTAGTAACTTTTAACATAATTTTCATCTCTTTCAACTCCACACCTTTAACACTACCCAATTGGTCACTGTGTTAAAGTAATATTCAGTAACATGTAATTAATAAAATAATCAACTTGTTAGTAGTAAAAGAGATAGACGAAGATACTTACCTAGGTGTGAAACCTTTCCTGTAATATACTCATAAATGTTACTTTCAAAAAAGACTGTGCCTCTCAGAGGCCAGTCGACACTAGGAACCGAAAGACTCTATTAAAGAGTTAGTACAAAGCTGAGAGAGAGAGATGACTGGGTTGAGGTACAATCAATCAGGAGTGGTCAATGACAGTTAAAAACACAATGGCGGTCACAACGGTCGCAATATAATAGAAGTCCAAAAGATGTAAAAACAAAAGAGGTCTCAACTCTAGGTGATGACCTCAATAAAATACAAAGGATCAGCACAAATGACAGATCGAAGACCAAACCAAAAATAAATCTTAGCAATGTAAAACTAGTCAAAGCAAGTCTCAGAAGTAAGGGTTTAGTATAGAACAAATCAACAGATCAGATCTATAAGGGCCACGGCCTCTTCAAGTCAACCCTCAACAAATTAGATTGATCAACACAAAAGGAAGGTCTAACTCCCAGACCTTACGACCTTCACAAAGTGAGTAGGATCAGATCTCTATCCCTTACGGCCTCCTCAAATCAGTGACCAACAAGAAGATTTATGTCACGACTTAGTTCCAGAGGTGGCATAGAGTCACAACGATCTCAACAGACAGTCAAAGAGAAGATCGGGTCCCTCAATACTCAGATCGAACTTCAAGCAGGACTCAAACATATCGGATCTCAAATAATCACAAGAAGGCAGGTTGAAACTTAATCAAACCACAAGAGAGCAGATTGGATCTACACCAGTAGATCAAACTTCATAGAAGCAAATGGACTTCAACAAACAATCCATAGTTTGATCAGAAATAGGTTACGACCTCCCTTAACAAAGCTCATAGGTGATCTCCAAAAAATGCGACTTGTGCTGGAAGGTGAACAAGCAGCAGAGATTAGCTCGTAAACCCTTGACATAAAACAAGGTTGAGGTATGGATCATGGAGAATAATAATAAATGAGAAACAAAAGATCCTCATAAATATAATCCTAAAAGATTTCTAGAAGGATCATGAATAAACTTTAGGGTTTCATTAAGTTAGGAAATTACTAAAAAAAAAAGGAATAAAAATAAAATAAAAAATATAAACATTGGTCATAACATAAATCAAGAGTAGGGTTCTATGGTCATTTAGGTGAGGGTACATTGACCCAACAATAACATAGGTGTGGGTACTAGACCCATGATAACATAAATGAGGGTACATGACCCATGACCCTTGGAACCAAGGGTATACCACAAAGTGGTCAAATAACCATAGTACCCATAGCACCAAAAACATTAAGGTATAAGTCAAGAAACAACTTAAAGTGGGTAGAAGACCCCACAAGTCAAAGACAAGGATACCACAAGATCAATTAACAACACAATGTAAGGATCAAAAGTAAATCACCCAAGGTGGGGAAGGTACAACCATTCATCTCTCTCTCAAATGTACAAATGTTCCATATAACCTGAAAGTTCATCATCACTGTATAAGGAAGGGTCCACACTGGATGATGTGATCATGTGGTCCTCCAAACTAATCCTTAGGTCAAATGTTAGTGTCTTCATCAAGGGGTTGCCAGTCCCTTGAGAAGACCATCTAACTCAACCATCTCGAAGACCTAGGAGAAAAGGACATCACACATCATCATCTGATGTGACAATTGATGAAGACCTAGCACAAAAACTATCGAATCCTGAACTAAAGGATGAAGAAGGAGATTCCTCAGATGAAGATACTATTATTGAAGAAAGTGAGAAGGTTACTCAACAACAGCCCGAACAACAACCTTCGATAGAAGAGAAAGCAAGTACTCCATTTGGAAAAAAACCTTCACTAAGAATAGTAAGAAGAGACCATCCAGAGGATCTTATCATTGGAGACATTGATGAAGGCATGAAACTTAGACAACACCCCCAAAAGAGAAATCTAGCTCTTTTCTCAACCATAGAACCGAAAAATCTTAGTGAAGCTTTTAAGGATGACCATTGGAAAAATGCAATGAAAGAAGAATTAAATCAAATTGAAAAGAGTGGAACTTGGGAATTAATCCCAAGACCTGAGGATAAAAATGTTATATCCACTAAGTGGGTCTTCAGAAATAAACTAGATGAGGATGGAAAAGTGATTAAGAATAAAACAAGACTTGTCTGCAAAGGGTATGCCCAGGTGGAGGGCATTGACTTTGATGAGATATTTGCACCCGTTGCTAGAATGGAGCTTATTAGAATCAGTGAAGCACGACTCGGCTGGGACTCGCGAGTCTCCACGAGTCGACTCCTACACCGGGTAATCGCCAGGGACTCGCCCAAGACTCGCCTTTGCTCGCAAACTTGCCCTCACTCGCCGACTCGCGGAAAAATTGGGGGAAACTCGTCGTGAAAGGAAAACACTCCTGCGGAAATGTCGGAAGCGGAAGTGCACTCAACTATGTAAATTTTTCTCAGAGTGTCCAAGACAGTGTTGCTCGCGGGTTTTGTCATGGATTGGCAGAAATGTGCCAGATCTTGGGCATGATATTTAAACCAGGACCTATTATTCATATCCATGGCGCACGACCTGATCGAGATGAGAAAGAATAGAAGATTGTGCACTAAGAGGTTTTATGTGTATTTAAAATTTTTAATTGACTTTAAAATTTCTAGACAGATTGTGCGGTTTTATGTGTATTTAAAATTTCTAATTGACTTTAAAATTTCTAGACAGATTGTGCCCGCGTGCCAAAAGAACACACACCATGCCAACGTTACGATTTAAAAAAAATATTGTTCCGATAAGAGAAGTCGCGATGTATGGTAACAAATATTAGTGGAAGCTAAGATTATAACAAAAAAAACTAATTAATAAAAAATTGAGGGCACTATTTAGTATTTATTAAGGAAAAAAAAAAGTGAAGAACCCGGCCGGAGAATTGAGTTAGGGAATAAGGTGTGGTTATTTTAAAATATATGCTTATTAAGAGCAAAAAAATCAAAGAAATTTAAATTAAACATGTACTAATATAAAGTGGAAGGTAATTATATATTAATATAAAGTGTACTAATATAAAGTGGAAGGTAATTATATATTAATATAAAGTGTGGGTTAATTCAAGAGCAAATTAAAAGCATAAAACATTTTATATCTTAAAAAAGAAATGCAAGTCAATGAAGAATACTAATCTTAAGTTTTTATGCCAAAGTCAAAGTTTTTATGTCATATTTTAAGTATTTTTCCTATTTGCCGAGTCTTGCCGAGTCTGTCCCGAGTCGACGAGTCATATGCCAGCCAAGTCTTTGCCGAGTCCGAGTCGTGCAACATTGATTAGAATATGTGTATTTAAAATTTTTAATTGACTTTAAAATTTCTAGACAGATTGTGCCCGCGTGCCAAAAGAACACACACCATGCCAACGTTACGATTTAAAAAAAATATTGTTCCGATAAGAGAAGTCGCAATGTATGATA
The DNA here is from genome assembly GCA_027924585.1 of Larix kaempferi. Taxonomy (NCBI): domain Eukaryota; kingdom Viridiplantae; phylum Streptophyta; class Pinopsida; order Pinales; family Pinaceae; genus Larix; species Larix kaempferi. Next base: position 23,341,398 of record BSBM01000318.1, on the reverse strand, counting down.
ACAAATATTAGTGGAAGCTAAGATTATAACAAAAAAACTAATTAATAAAAAATTGAGGGCACTATTTAGTATTTATTAAGGAAAAAAAAAGTGAAGAACCCGGCCGGAGAATTGAGTTAGGGAATAAGGTGTGGTTATTTTAAAATATATGCTTATTAAGAGCAAAAAAATCAAAGAAATTTAAATTAAACACGTACTAATATAAAGTGGAAGGTAATTATATATTAATATAAAGTGTACTAATATAAAGTGGAAGGTAATTATATATTAATATAAAGTGTGAGGTAATTATATATTAATATAAAGTGGAAGGTAATTATATATTAATATAAAGTGTGGGTTAATTCAAGAGCAAATTAAAAGCATAAAACATTTTATATCTTAAAAAAGAAATGGAAGTCAATGAAGAATACTAATCTTAAGTTTTTATGCCAAAGTCAAAGTTTTTATGTCATATTTTAAGTTTTTTTCCTATTTGCCGAGTCTGTCCCGAGTCGACGAGTCATATGCCAGCCGAGTCTTTGCCGAGTCCGAGTCGTGCAACATTGATTAGAATATTCCTGGCATTTGCATGCTACAAAAAATTTAAAGTCTACCAAATGGATGTCAAATCAACATTCTTAAATGGAACTCTGAAAGAAGAAGTTTATACAAAACAACCTGAAGGATTTGAAGTTCAAGGAAAAGAGGACTATGTTTGGAGATTAAGAAAAGCTCTTTATGGGCTCAAACAAGCACCCAGAGCTTGGTATGACAGATTGGACAAATACCTAATTCAACAAGGATTTCAGAGAAGAAGCACAAATAGCAATCTGTACTTCAAAGTAAAAAACAATGGGCTGCTGATTACTGTAGTCTATGTTGATGATATAATCTTTGGTAGCAATGAAGAATGTCTTAGTCGAGCCTTTTCCAAAGCTATGGCAAAAGAATTCGAAATGTCAATGATAGGAGAATTGACTTTCTTTCTTGGACTCCAAATCTCTCAAAAGGATGAAGGTGTTTTTATTTCTCAAACAAAATATTTAAGAGAAACTTCAAAAGTTTGGAATGATGGAATGTGCCCCTGTAAGCACACCTATGATAACAAGGTGTAAATTAAGTAAAGAAGACGAATCTCCTACTGTTGATCAAACCCCCTACAGATCCATGATTGGAAGTCTGTTATACCTTACTGCATTTCGTCCAGATATTATGCAGGCTGTTGGTTTAGTAGCAAGATTCCAAGCAAATCCAAAAGAATCACATGTAATAGCAGTTAAGAGAATTTTTAGATACCTCACGGGAACTATTAACTACAGTCTATGGTATCCTAAGGATGAAAATTTTATTCTTGCAGCTTTCTCTGATGCTGATTGGGCATGAAGCCTTGATGATAGGAAAAGCAGAAGTGGAAACACATTCTTTCTGGGAAATTGTTTGGTAGCATGGTCAAGCAAAAAACAGTCCTCTATCTCTCTCTCTACCACTGAAGCAGAATATATATCAGCTGCAGAATGTTGTACTCAACTCTTATGGATGAAACAAACTTTAGAAGATATCAAGGTAGAATATGATCAGCCCTTGATAATTTATTGTGATAATACAAGTGCTATTAGTATATCAAAAAACCCTGTTTTGCATTCTAAAACTAAGCATATCCCTATCAAGTATCATTTCTTGAGAGAACAAGCACATGATCAAATAGTCAAATTGGAATATGTGAATTCTAAAGATCAAATTGCTGATATCTTTACCAAGCCCTTACCAAGAGAAGCTTTTGAAGATATTAGAGATAGACTGAGAGTAATTTCTTCTCCCCAACAAAAGAAACATTAAAAATATAAAAACACCAAAGAAAGTGCAGGACAACTGAGGTAGGGGGAGCGAGACTGGAAAATTATTAACAGGTCAGGGGACCAATGTTTAAGGCAAGCCCCTTTGTCATTAATGTCAAAGGGGGAGAGAAAGTTTGGTTGCCATCAATGAAAAAGGGGGAGATTGATGAACATGATTATCATTGATGCAATACATTAATGACAAAGGGCAAATTGGTGACATGGCTTGAAGACACGAAGGACAAGATGACATGGAGTACATGATCAATGACAACATGGCAAGCATGACATGCCCAAGGAAAGACACCTGCGTGCATTTTATCATGCCCCTGTGGGCATTTTTATAACCAGCTGCGGGCATCCTTTGATGCACTCTTGCGGGCATTTTATATAGCCCATGCAGGCATAATTCAAGAAGCCTGCGGGGATAATTTACATGCCCTTGTGGGCATATGTGTGACCTCATGCGGGCATTTGATAGAGCCTTGCGGGCATATGTCAAATTAGCTGTGGGCATCTTGAAGAAGACCTATTGTAGGCAGCTTGGTGGCTCTTGCGGGCATTTGTTTAAGGATATTGCGGGCACATGGAAGGCTAAGTAAGAAGGGGTAAAGTGGTGTTAATCCCACTTTGCTAATGTGGCACAAAAGACCAAAATTGTATATATATATATATTAGTTGATGATAACATGGAATAAAATATATATATCATTTGATAAAATGAGATTAAATTTTGACAAGTCGGCCTCCCAAAAACATGGATAAGTGAAGTATAAATAAAGTTTAATTCGTTGGTTTTGAAGTGATTTTGGGGAAGATGGTGTGGAAGATTTCGGAAGGTAGAGTAGCTCTGATTTCCGGGTTTTGAGGAGATCACTGAGGAAGGTTCGTTGATTTAGCAGCAGCAGCAGGAGTAAAGGGAGCAACAATGAAATATTTTTCCTTTTATCTTTGACTCTGGGCAGCAATGATGAAGACATGCTGGAGATAGGGCAACAGTAAGATGACATGAAGATGTATTTGATTTGCTCATGGACATAATTGATGTAATAGAATGATGATATGTATGATGATGTATGTGATGTAATGTGATAAATGTGTATGTTAATTACAAGCTGGGTCTTGTATATGTTTTCTTAGTTGGAGCTAAGAAAAGTCCAAGCTGAAGTTTGGAATAGAAGTTGGTGCTTCTAAATTCAGTTGTAGTTGATTAACTCCCGGTTGTAGTCAATTGAAGAAATACCAAAAATATTACAAACTATATCTTGTGTCTATTGCAATGTGTTGATGACAATGTGTTTTACTTGATGAATGACATGTGTCAAAGTAATCACTGAAATATAGTTTAGTGTTGAATATGATATAGAAGTGAATTAGTAAATGATGATATAAGTTTTGAAGAAGAAAGTGAAATTGACAATAAGTGTTCACTCACTGATTCACCCTCCCCTCTCAATGAGCCATTGTGTTCAACATACTTTGCACCCAACCTCCAATAGGAGTTTAATAAGATTCCTTTGGCTTCACAATTCAACAAGGTCCATCAATTGAATGCTTCTTCATCCAAGATGTGATGTAGGAAATGTAGAATAACTCCCTAAGTCTCAAGGTGTATGTGCTCTTCAAAGTACTCTTCTAAGAAATTATTTAAGTCATCTTGGTTGAGTTGCAGATGGTGTCACAACTTGAGGCTCCTCCATAGGGACATCCTTCATATGTGGATCCACTTGTGTTGGTATATTCTCACCCATATCTAAGTCCTCTATCTCCAACTCCTCAACGAATGCATCTACCTTCGAAGGGATCTCTGCTGAGTGCAAATCCTCACCTGCTAGAATAAGTATCCATAGTCTCGGATTTTAGGGTTAAGCTGATCACTAGAAAACCAAACCCATTAGCTCCTAAAGGATAACTTGCTTGGCCCTTCTCAATATTGGAGAACCTAGCATTTAAAGATCAAATTCTCATTTGGAATCCACCATTACCATCAACACTTGAAGGAATGTATTTAGGAGGATGCTCCCTTGACGGACTCCTATGATGGTAAACATTTTCGAATCCATGTGGATGTCCTTGACTTGCAAAATTAATTGTTGTTTCCTCTTGGAAACCAATTGGGAAACCTCCCTTCTCAAATCTTGTGTGATCAATTAAAAACTCAGTGGTACGACCCAAATCCATACTTGTACAGTTTAAGTCTATACATTTGTGGCCTATAGCCATACAACCCTTCTACTTCTCTTGCCAGTTCACTACCAGAACCCCAAGATGTCCTCGACTTGCAAAAATAATTGTCAAATCCTCTTGGAAACCAATTGGGAAACCTCCCTTCTCATCTCCCTTCTCAAATCTTGTGTGATCAATTAAAAACTCAGTGGTACGACACAAATCCATACTTGTACAGTTTAAGTCTATACATTTGTGGCTTATAGCCATACAACCCTTCTACTTCTCTCGCGAGTTCACTACCAGAACCCCTCTTTGATTCCTTCGTTCTAGTTCGCTTGAGAAACTAGATGTGGCCCTTCATTAAACCCTACCCGTGGCCCACTAGGAGAAAGAACCACCTCCCCAGCATCACTGCCCAGCACATGCCTCCTCCTTTTCCCTCCTCGCACTCTCCATCACCATGACCCTCCTTTCTCTATTTATGGTTCACTTCTCCCTACTTGCAGGCCTCCTCTCCTTGCCCATGGGCCTCCTTTCCCCACCCACAATCCCTTTCTTCATGCATGTGGCCCCCTTCTCCACGTGCGTGACTCCCCTCTCCAATCTCTCAACCCCCCACACTCTCCTTTCCCATCTCGTTGAGCTCTTAAGGAGTATATCATGGCCTTCATTAGCCTAATTACATTATTATTTTTGTTATGTTTATAACAAGTTCGGGGACAAATAATATATTAAGGAAGAGCAACCTTTTACCTTGCATTTATATTTGTACATTTCCTTTCCCAACAACTTTATATTGTTCTTTGCCAGCAAAAATCACTGAATTTGAACCTCTCTTATTTGCTTTAAAATCAAGACACCAATATTTTCTATTATTGAAATGATGAGAAATGCCAAACTCAATATACCAATTAGTCTTGTTTGCATGCGTTTCCTTATTTCTATCCATGAAGACAAAATACTCATCCTCATTATGCTCAACCACATTGGCTTACTTTTGGTTGGATTGATTAGCCCTTGACTTGTGCTTTTCATCCCACAATTTGTTTTTGGCAAAATTTGCTTTTGATCAAGCTTTCCACAATAAAGGCATTTGCAAATCTTTTTGGTTTTGGGATTTACCTACATCATTTGCGCTGCCACTTTCTTTCTGCCCACTTGGAGCCTAGATACTGTTGCCTTTTCTTTTGAAAATTTGTTGCTAATGCTACCTCTAAAAGTATCATGACCAATGTTATTTCCAAATTGCTTCCTCGATTGTCTTTTTGCAGTCTTATTGCTAAGTTGATCAAATGTTAGCTCATAGTTTGGAGTAATATTCAATGTGTCAATCAAATTTTAGGAGATCAGACTCTTCAGAGTTATATAACAAGATCTTCCTCTTCCACCTCTCTATCAATAGCCTTTAGTTGAGCTCTAATTTTATTCTTTTTTTAATCTTTAATAAATGATTTGGAAGAGAATCGTGCTCTTCCATCTTAATAGAATTTTTTTTTTTTCAAGAAAAAGGCTCTTCCTCATGCTCTTCCATCTTAATAGAAAAAAATATCCTTCAAGAAAAAGGTCCTTTATCAAAGGTTTCATGCAAATTCTGAAGAGTCTACCAAATGTCTTAATAGAGAATCATACTCTTCCATCTTAATAGAAAACAATATTCTTCAAGAAAAAGGCTCTTCCTTTATCAAAGGTTTTATGCAAATTCTGAAGAGTCTACCAAATGGTGATTGCATGTTCCCAGTTTGAACTTCAGGAAGCATCTCATCTCTGACAAAAAGTTTAATGAGCATGATGACCTGTCTATTTTTCGCATCATATTTTGCTTGGGCGTCTTCATCAGTTTCATTTTAGATTTCTTTTCCCAAAATCAATTTGTCCAAACACATGTACTGAATGATTGCAAACATTTGTTGTTTTCATGTATTGTAATTATAGCCATTCAGTTTTTAATTACCTTCAAGCATAATATTGGACAAAGTGGCGATGATATTAAACCAACTGTACAGTTAAATAGGAAATTAAGCAAATCTGTACCAATTTACAAAAGATCTATACAATTACTAGAAGAAAGGAAATCCTTGTGGTTAGAAGAAATCGAAATCTGTACAACAGCTTGATAAAATCCATACAATGTTGTCAGAAGAAGCATACAGCGCTGTCAGAAATTGTACAGTGGTATTGTTGCTGATTAAAATCTGTATGGTGGCTGAAAATATAAATTTGTATGATGGCTGAAAAGTCTGTACAGTGGCTCTTTTAAACAAATCGTATGGTTTTTCAAATTCATATGGCCTCTGCTTAAAAATCCGTATGACCTGCAAATAAAACAGCTTTATTCTTATAAATGTTCAAAGAAATTTCAGTTCCTCGAAATGCCATTCGAAAACCTGCTTTCAGCCTTGGTTTATTTTAAACTTCGCTCGAAGAGTCTAATAAACAAGAGTGGGAATCGTACAGTTGGAAGAGAAAGTGTTTGTTGATTAAAATCAGAATAGGTCTTCTTACATTTATATAAGTGAAGAGGGAAAGAAGTTACCTAATATCTTTCCATTAATTTATTCATTATACTAAAGTACTTTAATATACTTTTATTGACGTAAAGTAAAATCCTACCTACTAAAGAAGACCATAAATATTAATTACACTAAGAAAGTGAATGTAATGAATATTTGGAACTCCTCTCTTGGCTATCTCCTACTGTTTAAAATAGTTCTGTTACTTTTCTATAGATATAGATCAAAGGGTTGCTAAGAGTGTGTCCAAGTTTATCTTCCTCAGTTCTTCATTTGCTTTTCTGAGTATTTTCCTCTGTTCTTTTCCACTAGTGCAGAGCAGGGATGGAATTTGATGGGCAAATTTCCTGTCATGAGGTAATTTTCCCATCAAATCTGGTGAGAAATCTGAAGAACCCGTCACCAAAAACAAGCATTTTCTTCAATATGTTCAACACAAATGTTGTAACCATCAAATTTGATGGAGCATTTGGATTTCAAATTCCAACCCTGGTGGGGAGGGCAGGGTGGGTATTGCTTATGAAAATAGCTGTCACTAGCTAAGCTGCAATGCAGTGAGGGGTGAAACTATGCTGTCAAAATTACTCAAGATTTGTGCCTGGCCTCATCCACATCCGCTCAAGGTGCTTTGAATGGCTGGTCTCCACGTTAATACAAGCCCGATCACCTTGCTGCTGGTGCTAGACCACACTTCCGTTGGCAAGCTTTTCCCTCTTAATGACATTCACAGGGACAGGTTTTGTTTGATTTGTAAGAAATTAAAACTTCCCTCTCATCTATAAGTAATATGCTAAAAACAATTTTAATTGTTGCTTCTATTAAAATAATTTTCAAGAACCAATCACCCATGAAATCCCTGTATTAGAAACCATTAAACCAGAACACAATTCGAAAACTAGGAAGTATACTCTGCAAGTCATATTCAAAGAAGGTTATTATAGATGAGTGTCCTTGAAGACAGTTGCCATCCTTTCTTCGTGAATAAAATGCTGTCCTGAAAATACTTTGTTCTTGATTCATCCATTTTCTTCATTCCTATTCTTGGTGTAGTATTTTACTCCAGGGATGTCAACAGGTTTGACTGTTTACTTTCCAATCTTTTGCTTTGTTGTTGGAGGAATGTGGTTTAACCCGAGTATTGACTTGTAGTTTTATTTGTATCCTTTATTTTTGCCAGGAAGCCGTGTATACAGTAATAGAAAAGTACACATCACAAAGGCCAGAATTGGTACTTGAAGTGGTGAAAAGTTTCCAGGAATGCCATCGGAATATCAGATGCGATCGATTGTTGGAACTTGCAACTTCAATACAGGGTAGATTTGAACGATAATCATGACATTTACAATTTTTTCATGTATAGACCTAGTTTTAGATGCCCCCCTTTCCAATTGGGGGATCTTGTGGAGTCCTAAAGGTATCTCAGTTGTATGTTCTTAGGGTCGTCTGGAAGTTTACAGTAGATCACTGTTTAATATAAAGTTGTCCATTCTTATTTGCTTATAACTATGGGCATAAATGTAATTGACGTCCCAATAAAGACTGCTAACTACTGGTGCTTCCAGATAATAGTGGTACAAGGTAATGTTATGGTGCACCATTTGTATTATGGAACCATCCAACTTTGTAAGATTTGAACACCAGAAGTACTTGGATGGATCAACCTAATATAAGAATGTTGACTGGCAAGTAGTCCTCTGTCATTACTGCACTGGCTTCAATTTCCCGTGATTTATTATTGTATTGCAAATATTTCCAATGTCTGCATATGAAGTTAGGCTTCTGGGTAGCTTGTTTTCATAGCAAGAAGACATTGTCACAAATACTTAATTGAACAAGTCTTACATGGATATAGTTCTAGGTCCTAAAGAAACAAACTGCACAACTCAAGTTGATCATAAGTTGTGAAAATACACTAAGAACAAAATACCATGCAAGTAACAGCTGCAAACTTTACTGATTATTAATTTATTTTCCTTGGAATACCCCAATCTTGTACAAATTCACGAAATCAAAATATCCTGATGCATTCTTAAGTCAAATGTGGTTGGAAATAACAAGAATTGATGTGTGACATACCTACCCTTCATAAATGTTTGGCAATGACCAAATGTGGGCACATTCTGTTACACTGTTAAATGCAATCTCTCTGCAACATTTGATGATATCACCTTTTTCATGCTTTTTGGCTGGAAATTGTGGTGCACAAAAATACACCCATTGGTGCATTACAATCTTGTGTTCCTATTGAATATAGGGTTTTAGGAAACAACGTTGCAGCTTGATGCATTACAACTTTTTGTTCCTAATAAATATGAAGTTATAGAGAAACAACCTTTATGTCACAAGTTGGTTACCCTGTACCCACGATTAGTTTTTTTTGCTTGTATGCAGTAATCATGTAAAGCTTCAGAAGCTTAGCTTCATTGCTATCCAATTTTGATAGATCATGTGAGATTTCCAATTTCAAAGTGAGATTTCCTCATCAAATATGCATCTCTGCCATGTTACAGGGCTCACAAATTCATTGAACCAGTTCAAGGTGCAATGGCTGTGGCTATAGTTACTATGGCATACGAAAGGATAATAGAACAAAATGTGGTGGCTACGGCAATCTTAATAGTATTCTAAATGGTAGTGACCACAATTTTCATGTTTGCATGTGATTATAAATTTTAGGCATAAAATTATTGGACCAACAAACCAAGAAATAAATCAAATCAGTCACACACATGCTCGTTAAAATCTCACGCTCAACATAAGAAAGCATACTGAGCTAAATTGCACTTCAGTGTCAAGCAGGGAAAACTTTAAGGATCTAATATTTATCCTAGAGTATAGAAAGGGAGGCAAATCTTTCAATTTTTTTAAGGAGAAGTATACCAACTTTGCGAATAATCCCTTATTGAAAAAAATAATTAGGCGAAATTTTCTAATTGAACAATTACAATGAACTAATATTTATGGTATGTGTTTTTGTGTATGGCAAAAATTTGCACTCTCAATCTCATCAATGTTATATCTAATATTCATATTCCTTTTTCAATTTACCTCTTATGTGAGAGTTTTTTATTGTTTTCTTACACTATCGTTCCTCTTGGAAATGATTTATTGTACAAAAATATGCTAATCCATTTTAATTCCACCCATGGGATATTTAATATACATTATGCAATTCAAACAAATACTGTAAGTAAATATTGGTTAGTTTTTAGTCACAATGGAATTTACTTTAATGTATCACAACATTCATAGATAAGTTATCTCACCTCTATCAACATCATATATATATATATATATATTCACTACACTAAAAAAAAGCATTCAAAATAACCAAAAGAGACGTCCCATGAAAAAAGACAAAAATTACCAAGGGAAAAACTCTCCCCACCAAAAAATAACTAAATCCACAGCCAATTAAAAGTGATCTCCTATTTACATTTACAATTTTTTCTTCACAATAGCATGTAACTTACCACTTACCATGAAATATTAACTTATTTCATCTAATGTTCCTCCATCTATACACTAAATACTTCATATAATGTGTTCAAGTATACACATTCATCACTCATAACTAAAAATTCCATGTATTTGTTTCATCTTCCAAATCGCTAAGATGGTCGAAAGATAAACCCTCAGATTTATCAAAACTATCTTCATCATCCAATTCATTTCCTGAATCAAAATCTTTCAAAGAGGCAGTCATATTGCTCCCCCCTCTTTTGCTGCATTCAGATGTCCAAAGTGCTAATGCTCTCTCATAAGGAAAGTTGTCGACATCATAATTTGATACATACAAACGAACACAAGAGATGAGGTTATTGTCCAATCTATTCCTCAACATGGACTTTAAAAATAAAACCAAGCTGAAAAACCTTTCATCCTCTATAGAGCCCAAAATCATAGTTTGGCACAAGTCAACCAATTTGAAATATTCAGACATATGTTCCTTCAAGGTATCACTCCTGTCTAACTTTTCCAATAATCTTTTGATAGACCCATTTGACAAAGGGTCTTCTAGTTTTCCAAATTGCTCCATCATAGTGTTTACAAAACACTTTGCTTGTGAACGTAATTTATCAGCGTCTAAGATTCCATTAATATGATTTTATTCAATGACATGTGTATGAAAATAATAATCAATCAATATCTGAATATTCTTTCTAAACTCAAAAAAAATTACTTCTTTGTCCATTCATGATTCCAAAATTGTGGATAAACAATGCTCATTGCCTCTCGTAACTCATCTCTTGGAAACGTTTCTCTAATTTCTGTAGTTAATTCCCTTGCAACACTTGTAAGATTTGACTTTATTGCTTGAATGACAACTTGAAATTCATCTCTAGTAACTCTCTTCTCCTTTATAATACGCCCATGTTTTTGAAGAATATGAAGAGGAACCAAATTGTCACGTACTGAAATGCATACACAATTATTTTCATCAAGCTTCAAAAAGTTTTGAGGATTTTGAAGATCAATGAGCTCTTTCCATTTTGTAAAATTGATGCTATCAAAGGCTTATGTTGGTGTTATATATAAATTATCTAAAAATAGACATGCCACTTTTCTTGCCTTTGTATACTTTGCTAAATATAATGTTCTTGTTTGCACAATCTTAATCAACATATACAATAGTGTTTCCACATAATGTCAATAGTGTTTCCACATCTATTAATTGATGCAAAAGAACTTAAGCTTTATCCACACTAAAACAATGTTAAGCCATAAATCCAACCAAAGAAATATATTCATCATAGACACGCTTTACAGGTTCATAGAGTGAGATCCATCGCGTTTCAACATTTTTTGAAATCTTCTTCCCACTCGTCAAACCAGCTGCAAATTTTTTGAATTCTATAACCCTCTTTGAACTTCTACAAAAGAATCCATGCAAATCATCCACGAGCATATCTACTTTGTTAACCAATCTTTCCTTGCTAAGAATTTTGAATGCCAAATTTGTTCGATGTGCCATGCAATGTATACCAATCATATAAGGTGCAATGCTTGTTTGTAAGCGAACACAAAGGCTATTACAGTTTCCTTGCATTATAGATGCACCATCTGCTCCAAAACAAACCAACTTTCTAGCAATGTCCAGTCCATCCAACCCACTAATCTCACATAGAGTATTCATCACAATATTATATAAATTTTTTGCAGTAGCACTCTCTTTCATTTTACACAAAGACAAAAAGTGCACATTTCTCACATGATTTTGTACTATATAAACATTCATACAAATCTATGAACTAGTGTCTACTGCAGTTATTTCATCTAATGATAGGGAAACAAAATCAACATTCTTTATGGTTTCTCCCAGGTCCTGCCTAACTACTTCAGCCATATGTTTTAAAAACACCCATCCACTATTAATAGACCAATGTGATGAAGAAAACTTGGGGATTGAAAGGAAGTTTAACAAATCCTTATAATGGACATAATCTTTCATTGGCCTTCCAAGTTTTAAAATATGGAAAATGGTACCCATTTGGACTATTTTAGATTGCATTTTTGTTGATACCTTTTCCTTGAATACGCTATGAAGTGATCCCTTCATTTGCTTATTACGATCATTTCTAATGTTTTTTCATACATTTCAACATTCTCAACATGTTTGCATTCTTTTGCTGTCTTCCACCTTGACTTGTTTTCCACTTTTCCATCAACTTCTTCCTTGTAATAAATTTTCCACAATGCTTCTCAATGTTATCCTTCTTCAACTGCATTTTAACATCTCTATCATATTTCCAACTACAAATCGTACATTTCACTTCAATCACATCACCATTTTTACAAATCACGGGCTCCATGAATAGAAATATCTAAGTCCACTCTAACTGAAATGACCTTCCAAAATCCCAATTTCCTCTTTTACATTTATTAGGTTGTCTGGTTTCTTCATATTCTTTAGTTAAATCAACTAATCCTTCAACATCACTAATCAAATTTACTTCATTTTCAATGCAATTCTCTTGTACATATGTAGTTGACATGTCAACCACTTTATGACTAGAAGCGTCAGAAAGATCAATTCGGTTAGCTTCCTCTTCAATTTTATTTCTCTCTAGATGAATCTTGTTTTTGCACTTTGTGAAAATATGAAAATAAGTTTTTTTTGAAGTTGTTGTCTTTCTTTTCTCTCTGTTTTCCATTGAAAGTATTCCCTGCTCAATGTGTTAAATATAAAATACTATTAGAGTAATATCACAAGTAAAATATATAAAAAAAAACATTTAATTCCTACACATGTTAGAAAAACATTATGAATGTATTCACTAAAAAGTTTTATGTTACTACAATCAAACAAAAAAATCTAGAAAAATCAATAAAAACACTCAAAAGAAGGTGTTTTAGTTAATACTTGGAAGTTCTTTTTGTTATAAATTTAGCTTACAACCTCTCATCACATAGAAAAATTGATCTCAAAAAATATAGAGACATCGTTCTACCATCCACCAAATTTAAATTATGATAAAACTTTATTAATATGTAAAGTTTTAACAAAAAACTTATCATAAAAAAAACATTACTTTTATTAAAGTTTTGCTTCCTTTCTTATACTAAATTAACCATTTATAATAAGGGAACGACTTTCTTTATATATATATATATAATAAACAAGTAAAATATAAACACTAACAAATATCCATATCAAATGTTTACTTTATATATATATATATAAACAAAATGATTCACTATGTACATTTATTAAAACAAACTTATATATCTATGCTATCTCTATAACATGTAAAAGATACAAACTCTTACTCCATTATCTCTCTATATTTATTTAATTTTATGCATTAAAACATCTTATGTGTGAAAATTTAGATACCTCATGTATTATTTTCCATTATTGAAACATGTCCCAAAATTTTATAAACCAATTTTTTTCCAAAACCATGGCTATTAATTAAAGAGTGAAGTCCAACTATTTTTTGGTGAATTAACCATATCATTTATTAGACTAATTTAAAAAATTTAGTGAGGTAACCATATCATTTGGCAAGTTCTGACTACATATCTTGTAAGAGAAACCTATGGTAGTGAAACAAATAGGGTGTTTGTATAACACAAGGCCATTTCAAAGGATTCTACTTGGAAAATTTTTTCCAGTCCAGACTTGGGTGACAATGTTGATGATACTTCACATTTCATTATAAGCGGAAAACCACTAGATGATATCATCACATTGGTCATCACAAATAGTAGGAAAATGATGCATTTCCAGTAAGGGTATTGTTTCAAGTGGCTGTAAGATTTGGAGTTTTGGCGGATCCCTAATGTTTGTTGTGGAACCAATTCAAGATCCTTTCCTAAACTCATTTGTTCTTCATTTGACCTCGGCATATATATATCGAATTGAAATTGAGCAGGTTTTAAAAATGTATTGAGAGCAATAAACTGGAATTTTAAGGAACATTTCAGATATGATCCAGCAGTTTTTGGTCAAAGAACCCCTTAACTAATAGTCACTCTACACTTACTATAGGTATATTCCTTGAAGCATGACTAATTATTTTTCTTTCATCATTTTCATCCTTTTCTTAGGTTCCAATTCGTCATTTTCAATATAATAAATATACATGATACCAATTCATCATTTTCAATATAATAAATATACATGATACCAATTCATCATTTTCAATGTAATAAATATACATGATACATTTCAATTCATTTAAACAATTTATTTTGACAAAATCTGTCCCATATATTATAACGTACCATCCTTTAAAATGCATTTCACAATAATAACTATATGAATAAAATTCCTTGAAAATTTTAATGAATAAAAACAATTTCTCAAAATTTATCCACCATGCTTTCCTCAATCATACCTATAAGATTTTATAACTTTTTCTCTTTTCATAAATAAAACAAATATCACTCCACTCGATATGTATATTATATAAGTTCATTATATAATTATAAAAACATAATCATTATACTTTCTTCACTATCAAAAATATAAAAAATAAATATATATATATATACACCTAGACATATCATTCGTTCAACACTTCAACTTATATATATTTATATTTTGCACGAGCAATGTTTGACCCGTGGGCTTGCTTTTTTGGTGCTTGCATGGTCGACTTCACATGATGGTCTCGGTGGTGACTGTAAACGAGGGTTAGACTTGGTATATTAAATATACAAGCATTCATCATCTCATTTTATAATCCAATGCAAAATATTCATTTAAATTATTAAATACAAGTTGTTTTCAAGGAATAACTGAATTACAAGTTACATAAGCTAGTATTCAGAAATGTGCAACAGAAGAAAGGGCTATATATTAATTTGTATTTTAGACAGTAATTTCAATCTGAGACAAAATGTTTCTTTCATAGAGGGGGCGTTTAAGCGTAAAAAAGAAACCTGACGATGGGAAAACGGATTCGATCTTTTGATCAATTCCCACAAACCATAATGAAATCATAAATATTAACAAAGACCGCGTCTACGATTACCCTGAATGATGCCAAAGGAAATTACTATTGTTTTTGTCCAGGGTTTTTGTCCCTAACAGTTGCGATATACAATGCCACAGGAAGGAGGTAGTCAGTCAGCTCCAGCAAACAGAAGAGCTGTCTACAAGAAAAAGCTTATATTATTACGTCATTTATTATACATAGCATAGATTTATTAGATACCATAGCACGAGGCCTTGACCACACGGTATAGGCCTGGACAATGGAGATATAGGAGGAAGCCTTTACATACGATACCTACGCCGCCTCATATTGCCAAATTCACCCTTCAATACGCCGTCAACGAGGCAGGACCAGTAACCTCTCAGAAAACAATACACATTACGCTTAACGATCCTTATTAAGTAAGCTTCCAGGAACCACAGTACTAATTAAGCTTTCTGGAAACATTACTACATTACTTATTTATGCTTTCAGTTCTTCACCATTCAACCTTCTGAAGCCAAACCTATATTGCGCTTTTTAAACCAATACCAATACTTATTACAACACGCCTTCCCATAGCTCACATTGTTAGGGCTTAGGTAGGTCGGACGGACAACAGGCAACATAATTTCGAGGCGGGCAGGCCAACGGACGGATGATGTAGCAATGTGAGGTGCACCCATTGTGAGAAAAAGGATCTTATCTGCTTTTCGGGATCAATCGCCAGATTTCACAATCCTCCTCATTCTTGGAGCGGAGCCTCTCTCCTGAGGTACGAGGGGGAGGGTTTTAGCAATAATAAATGCTAGTTGGGGGAGTAAAAGGATCTCTTAATCGGGACATCTAACTGGATTTTATTCACTATGAACATGGTATTTTAAGAGCTCTTACCTATTATTACCGGTATTTTCCTGCCAACCATTCCTGCCAATAAGCTTGCCTAGTCCTTGCCTTCTGGAAACAATCTGCCCTTTACGCTTTCTTTTTCATAAACACATTACGCCTTCCTTGAACCAATTCTAAAGAACCCCCATACGCTTGATTTATTAGTCCCTGCTTTGCAGGGAGTCGCCCAATTTCTTTGACATTTTTTGTGTTAATTTATTTTACCTAATGTTAATTGAAGTTTTTGAAATTTCTGATATTACAATGAATTTTCTAAAATTTAAAAATATCTTTAAATTTAAAAAAAATAGATTAACTATTTTTGTGATTGGTCTAGCACAAAGATTTGACTATTTTCTTTTGGTGTGCAAAAGAAATATTGAATTATAAAAATATAAAAGTATAAAAAAAATATCGTGTAAACTTGCCAAATGACACTTAGTAACACATTCATTTAATACATTTAATGCTATTTTAAGAAATGATATAATGAAATTTCACATCTAATGAAATTATTTAAAAATACCTTTAAATTTAAAAAAAAAAAGATTAACTATTTTTGTGATTGGTCTAGCACAAAGATTTGACTATTTTCTATTGGTGTGCAAAAGAAATATTAAATTATAAAAATATAAAAATATAAAAAAAAATCTTGCCAAGTGGCACTTCGTAACACATTCATTTAATACATTTAATGTTATTTCAATGAAATGATATATGAAATTTCACATCGAAGATATGGCATTAAATGTTGTAAGAATAGTTGTAGAACATCTTTTTCAAGGCCATTCCAGCTTTTAATGAAATTATCAATGATGATTGGGATGGGATTCGCAAAGATTGTAATGGAACACCTCACCTCAAATTTTTTATTAGCACCTTTTAACTTGATTATATGCATAATAGCACCTTCTGTCATTGATTATATCCTTTAAAACCTTCATATTCCTGATTATATGAGTGCTTTTCACTTTGATGAAAACAAAATTACCTTAGTTCGAGGTCTCTGGAACTGTCTGGAGCTAAGACGAAACGACCAGGTCGAGGTTTCTGGAACTGTCTGGAGCTAAGACGAAACGACCAGGTCTCTGGAACTGTCTCGAGCTAAGATGAAACGACGAGGCAAGATTTGGATTCATTCACGTAAATAGAAGCTATGCATGAACATTTTTTTAAGCAAAAGTCTGAACATTTTTTCTCTAGTTTAAGCAAAAGTCTGAACATTTTTTCTCTGGAACCGTCTGGAGCTAAGACGAAACGACCAGGTCTCTACAACTGTCTCGAGCTAAGATGAAACGACCAGGCAAGAATTGGATTCATTCACGTAAATAGAAGCTATGCATGAACATTTTTTTAGGCAAAAGTCTGAACATTTTTTCAATTGTAGACATATTAAGAGGAACAACATACAGTTATGATAATATTCCATTCCTTCCTGCAAGAGAAAACATCTGTTAGGTTGGCATAGCTAGGCTTCTAAGATAATTCATAGCTTGATCGATTAGAATCGGATTCACTGCATATGTGATGTGTACCGTTCTTGGGCATTTACATTGTTAATCCTCTTTAGAGCAAACTCCATATTTTCTATAAGAGCTTGGCAATTGGGATTTTCTCATCACTTCAGACAATAGTTGGAAGGGCTCTGCGATTTCGACTGCATATCCTCTTAGATTTCCATCTTATTCCACTCTTATGTCGATGACATCCGACTATAAATTCTGCTGGGCTTTAACAACCCACTAGAGGCAATAATAAATAAAACAATTGCATTCATAAGAACAAGGTTGCTTGCTTCCAGAGATAAGAAAGGAGTTCAGTGAGAGGTAGCCCGTGCCTCTTGGGAGGTTAAACCATACTATTGGTGAAGAGAAGAGAGCATACTGGTGAGCATTACATTCCAACATTCCAGGTTGAGATATTATTTTCAAAACCTAGGGATCTGAGGCCGAAAAGAATCTGGTAGCATTAGTTTTTAGGAACTAGTGATCTGCCTGATTTCGTTTCGTAAACAAAATAAAGGTAGAATATATAAACCAAATACAGGTAGAATATATGAATGCATACAGATGAATACATATTCAAACTGTAGCACTTAAAAGAAGACCGACATTGACATAAAAAAACAAGAAAAGCAAGAATTTTCAATACCCATCTCACACATGGTGAATCTTAAGATGATACCCTTCTAACAGAAAACCAAAATTTTCAAATAAACTTCTTATTTCTTATTTAGAAGAGAAGAATTAATACCACCTTCCAATAAGCTCCAAAGAAGCCGCTCAACCCATCTATTCACATTTTACAAGCCTTTTTCCCGCTGTTAATTGAGTACTTCACGTCCTCCAAGCAGAGCTCATTGCTTTCAGCCTTTAAGGAGTGTCACTCCCAAGCCAAAGATGATCAATATCGCATCGATTCCCACCTTGGAAAAATTCCAAAAGAACCAAAAAAAATTGCTCAAACCCAAAACATGAATCAGCTCGTGGGGTGAAGGAAAAGTAGCTGAAAGTCATTCAACTTCCGAACCTCTCTACAGTCGGCATGTCCAGGTCCTGTTACTAAAGAATTACACTCAAAATCCAAGGTATGAGAATAATTTTGGAGCCTTCTCATTCTGCCCTGATTGCAAATATGTGCACCCCATCGATCGCTTCTCATCCCTGTTATAACTGAGAAGAAAGGCGATGCCCTGCGAGGCCGACTCTCACTCTGCTTGATTATTTGGCACTAGATTTTAAACCCCACATTTGTACTCCAGCTGGGTTTGTGGATGAATGTTCCAGCTTTTGAATAATTTTGATGAGGACTGGGCAAGATTCAATGGGACTATCTGCTTTAAAAATATACCAATGTTTCCATACTTGCTAACCCCTCTCTGCAGACCAGTTGCCAGCCGCGACCAAATGATATAGTGTGCTGGAGATCCTAGCACTCCTAGGACTGTCGGACTGTGAGGGGGTGATACCCACTTGACCAAAGCAAGTGACGGTTATTTATTATTATTGGTGTTGTTTTATATATCATTGCGGTTCGGTCAATTTCTAAAATTAATCTTAAATCATTAAAATATACATATTATTATTATTGTTGTTGTTTTATATATCATTGCGATTCAGTCAATTTCTAAAATTGATCTTAAATCATTAAAATATACATAGAATAGAATAAATAAAATATATTTATAAAAAACTAAAATAATGTGTATATTAAGAATGAATGGTTCAAAATACAATATCATTTTCGCCAAATATATTACATAAGTAAACAATATCATGAAACTCCTTTGATTGTCTCTTAGAGGTGGATGGCTTATATGATACTCTCTTATATGATATCGCATGTATCTTTAGTGTATTGAATATTAGTGTATTACTATTCCTCAATTTTTTAGAATTGCTAGAGTTTTGTTCTCTTTCTCGTGCTAAGAGTTGAAAACAGTTGTTAAGTTCAGATAGGTGCATTAGTTACTAAATCGCTCAGTGCAGATGGGTATTGATACTCCAGAGTCACGGAGGTCAAACCGCCAGTTAAAATCTCGTGTTGTGTCGGGTGTCTGGCAAGAAGTTGACGGATAGTAGTGTGGAAAGGGTTTCACGTAAGTTTTTTAGGACCTGTTTTTAATGATTTTGTTGGAATGATAACGTAAAAATCAAACAAAATCTCCCCTCTACATAAAGGTACAAAAAAAGGGAATGGGAATCATGAGTTAATAAAAAAGTGGAAATGGGAGTTTCATTCCTATGTAAACTTCGAACTTTTTTCGAAGGGGAAGTTCGAAATTTATTAAGAACGTTGAAGAAGGTCATCCTGTTTGACATTTTGTTGCAGGGCCATTGCACTTCCTTTCCCTGTTCTAAATCGTTTCATTTTGAAAGTGATTCGTTGCTTAGATTTCATAATGGACTTTATCGATTCAAAATCTATGTTTATAGGTCTGAGCTGTGATATATTGCAGATGTATAGTAAACAATATCATGAAACTCCTTTGATTGTCTCTTAGAGGTGGATGGCTTCATAAGAATGTTACGGTACTACTTTAAATGTATTTTAAAATGAGTCCTTTGTATGTATTTTAACAATGTCATGAGACTCCTTTGTATGTATTTTAGAATTTGAATGATAGATCGGCAACAATATTTTAATATTCTAGTAGTATTTTATTTTATTTTTTTTAATGTAAATTATTAATTGAGAAATTTAAATTATAGATGTGATTTAGATTTTGTTAATGTTAAATAGAGATTAAGGTTGTGAGTGCAGGTAAAGATGGAATGCTATAATTGGGTTATTTCTAGTCCTATTTCCTTACTCAGTTATTGCTATAATTTCATGTTCAAAACAGTCTGTATATATATAGAATCAGAATTTTGGTCTATG
The DNA here is from genome assembly GCA_027924585.1 of Larix kaempferi. Lineage (NCBI taxonomy): Eukaryota > Viridiplantae > Streptophyta > Pinopsida > Pinales > Pinaceae > Larix > Larix kaempferi. The sequence continues at coordinate 23,321,208 of BSBM01000318.1, read as the reverse complement.
AAGTATATGAATATAACTCAATTTCAGACATTAAGTTCCAGTGGAATAAAAAATAACCCAATTTCAGACATACATTCAACTAGAATAATGATATTACAAATAAATAACTCACTTTTTATGAATAGATGAAATACTCATAGATGAATAGAACAGATTTTCCTTCATTCACTTTTACTCATCACATTAGGATATGTTCTATTCCACCACAAACATTGGATTTTTCATCTTAATTTTTAAGCAGGCAACCCATTCGAGTGAAACGTTGGAGCATACCTGCGGCTACATATTTAAGAACACAATAGGAAAACAATGCTTTGAAAACCATGAACACTAACAATTTTGGCTGACATAAGCACCCAGTAAACAGTCCTTAGGCATATTTTAAACCTCATGAATATTTTAATGGAAAAACTAGCTTAATTTATAAACATTTCTAGTTTATTCTCTCATTGAGATTTAATCTTCAAGACAAAGCTTTCAAATCCCCTTATGGTCAAACACAATCGTGCTTTCAATCGTGAGATCATGTGAACCCTGATCATCCAAGAGTTTATATAAAAAAAAGTCCATCTTCTATCATGAAAAATAAGACTAGTTTAACTCGTTTTACTCGGGATGACATATGCTTAGGAATTATTTATTCATAACTAATTCTTTAGCCTGTGTGAATATTAATTATAAAATCATTATAAGAAAAACAACATAGATGGTCAGATGTTTGAGGAGTCTTTCATGTCAATGTATCAGGGCTAAGTCTTTATGTAATTGAGATTTATATTATTTTTTATTGATTTTAGTATATGGTAAATATTTCTAATTTACTATATTTTTAATGATAATAAATTTATTCTTTATAATTAAAATTATATAAATATTTTCTTTTAATTTTAAAGTATTTAGTTTTTTTTAATAAAATGATTAATTAAATAAAATATTTAATATAATCTAAAAATAATGAGTAAGCTTTGTATCGATTTTTAAAATTAAACAATTTTTAACATAATCCTAAAGCAGGTATTTTTCTTGTTTATAATATTGAAGAGGGATCACTTTTTGTTTTCAAGCAAGTGTTTTCGAAAGATATTGAATGCTGTTTGTATGCCCACCCTACCAGTCTGCTTCTCCGTCTCTGTGAAGCCCGCCCTTCCATCCGCCGATTAAATGCTGTAATTCTAAGTGAGTAAATTAGTAGAGGTAGAGTAGAGCTGAGGGCTATGAGGTATGGTGAAGAAATCAATAGCTGAATCAGGTGCTTTAGATTTGGCATGGGCTACGGATCAATAGCTCAAATTGCAGAGAAATTGGCCCTCAATGATTTAACCTTCAAAAAATTGCGGCCGTATAGCACCAGGAGGGAGAAAAACGCCCAGGTTGCAAAAATCTGTCCAAGAGCTAAAAATAAAAGTAGAGAAACTCATCCCCAACAATAGATTTAAACTAGCGGAAACAATGGTAGAGGTTTGATTTTGGTTTCAAATAAAAATAAGGGTTTTTTTACCCCTGCAATGCTGATAGAACTCACTAATGGTAAAAAAAATAGGAACAACTAAATATCTATTTCATATAAACAAACTTGCAGTATTTATTTCAAAGATGTGTTCTTATTTAAATTTATTATTTTTTAAAGCTACACAAACAATTCGGATTAAAGATTAGACTGTAAAAACATTAAAACCACATACCTTAACTCGCTGTAAAAATAATTAGCAAGAATATAGAACCCTTTTCCCTGGTGATGGCGAAAATTTATCCCTTTGCTTGAAAATAGGCTATTATGATTCCAGATTTTTTTTAACCCAAAAACTAAGTGCGAAATGTAATATAATTGAATATTATAAAATATTAGTGTACTCTCAAAAATTATCCTAAAACTTAGCCTTTTGGCTATAATTCGCCCATAAAAAATACCTTGGTGTCAAGATGTTCATAGGTGTGATAGTCAACGTATCATATACAAATATGAAAATAAGTTTCAAGGCTCAACCTAAGAAAGAATACTGAGCTAAATTGCACTTCAGTCTCAAGATGTTCATAGGTGTGTTACAGTCAGCATATCATATACAAAAATAAGTTTCAACGCTCAACATAAGAAAGAATACTGAGCTAAATTGCACTTCAGTCTCAAGATGTTCATATGTGTGTTACATTTAGCATATCATATACAAATATGAAAATAAGTTGTTTTTTAATTATGCATAATTTAGTACTTATAGAATTAATGACATGCAATAACATTTACAATCCAATTGTCAATTACAAAGTTAAAATTGTAAAAATTTGCATTCAAAATTTAAAATAGAAGAATCAATTATCATTGTATTTTTCACAATTAAGTGATTAATATTCAAAAAATAAATGAAACATCAATGATACATTGTACATCACATAATTCTTATTTTAGGAGTTCATAATTGTTTTAAAATTGCAAATAATTACTAGACTCGTAACAAAAGCAACACAAAAGTAAAAGAGATGTGTTTACTAATCATGCTAAAATACTCTTGATGTGATTATTTGTATCTATTTGCTGCAACAAGCAATCATTATCAATGATACATTGTACATCACATAATTCTTATTTTGGGAATTCACACGGGGGTTCACTCAGTGAACTTGTTACATAGCACGATCGTTCGCATGATATTAAACAATATCCCTAATTTCAACTCCTAAATTTTTATTGTTGAACCCCCCTCCCAATATGCATTTCCAATTAATAAAACCCCTAGTTTCACCAAATATTGTATGTATCCATTTTTATCAACCCATTTTTAATACCCTTTTATATCATATTATGAAGTTGTAACAAATAGGATCCCTAACACATAGAAGTATAAGCAAACATTATGCTAATAAAATAACAGTATAATGCTAATAATGATACCACCATAATTGTAGGGGTGATTGATCAATTTGTAGCTTTAGATAGTGGAAGACCCAACGAAATAGTACTGGTGAAGGGAAAATGCATAAAAGGAAACCTGGTCAAGATATCAACATAACAAAGAATTTAAAAGGATGATAGTCCAATTGTTAGTGCAATGCTCAGAAAATATGAGAATTGCAAATGTTTCACACCACAGCCTACCAATATACCAATTTTATATCATGTAAATATAAGTATAGCCATAGAGAGCTCATGTTTTCTATAAGCTTAATAAATTAAACTCTATAAAATTGAAAAATTGAAACCCTTTCATGGATGGACTCCCATGCCTTCCTATCAAAACAAACATCATTGATGTTTGAACCCAAATAAACATAGAAAAATTTATCTTACTTTCCAATAACACCATATTATCATGTGCATATCCTGGATTTGGGTCATTCACAAGATGCAATGAATTTCCTCCACTTTAACAACATTTAGTTACCTTTTCTTGGGTTATATCTATTTTTTTTATCTTTATAGGAGAGGGGAAAATATCCATTGTTAGGTTTCAAGCATGCAATAGTTATAAAGATACATAGATGGTGAAACTTATACGATACAATTTCATGGTAACGATAACACATAGGGTATGTAAATAAGGGTTTAGATTTTCACCTATGTTCATGTCAATTCCAACACAATACTAAGATGATTCCTTGAATATAAGAATTGAAATTACAATTATGAATGTGCCAAATATAACTCAATCTAACAACCATTCCTAACTGGCAATGTGAAAATGTTAAAGAAGAATACAAAAGTTGAAAGAAATATTTAGTCAAGAAAGATTGATCTAACTTTTCTTGGTTCCAATGAGCCAAGAAATATTGATCTCACTTTTCTTGGCTGTCATGGATAAAGGTTTGATTGAATCTCAATACCAACCTAAACCCCAACCTAAAAAATGAAGAGTTAGATCTTTTTCTCGAATGCCTACAAAAAATAGAATACAATTGTTCAGCTCCAAAAATCTCAATTACGTACATCTCTTAACTTATAGATGAAAACCAATATAGCATGAATTCAAACCAAGCCTAAATAAGCTATTAAATGAGGATTTCTCAAGGCCATTAATCCAAATAGACTTCCATTGATATTATCATTGGTACACTATTATCAAATTTATGCAAAACTTAGGATCATAAGCAATATCAAATAAAAATGGAGGGTCCTTATGTTTTAGGTGGGTATGAATTGAGCCCATGATTTGGAGGTATGAATCCATCCCACGATTTGGAGGTTATTCCTAAACCCACCCGAATAAAATAACCCCCAATATTTATATCACTATGTCAAATTTAAAACCCCCCCTTGACCCCTTAATATGAGACAATATATTTTTGATATTTTTAAGAGAATTCAAACCCCCAATATGAATGGACGTGATATGATATTGCCTCTCTAGTGAACCCCCCGTGGGAATTCATAATTGTTTTAAAATTGCAAATAATTACTAGAGACTCGTAACAAAAGCAACAAAAATGTAAAAGACATGGATTTACCAGTCATGCTAAAATACCCTTGATGTGATTATTTGTATCTATTTGCTGCAACAAGCAATCATTATCATTCATGCAAACGTGGCTATCAAAATCATTGATATACATCCCAATAAAATGTTTAATGGCACCCCATCCAACACCTATTGCACCTCATTAGCATCCTATTTATCTATATGCGCATTATCATTGCATCTAGAGGCACTTTCTACAGCCAGGTGGGTGGGTGAGATATGTATTAACTTCAACAAACATAAATATAATTATGAAACAGATTGATATTGAATTTTACACCCAACATTAAAGGGATTGTAACATATGTACTCATATGTTGCCTCAATGTTAAGATATCGTAACATTTGTGCCTATATGTTGGTCCAATATATTATTTTACAAAACTAAAAATAAAACACTAATAATAATAATGGTGGAAAATAATAATGTTTGATTCTCATTGTACTTTTTTGTTATTTCTATTGGTTGTTTCTATAGTAAGGTTAATAAATTCACCTTGGTAAAAATGAAAAAAATATCACTATAATAAATAAATGAACATAGATCCATTTATCAAGTATTGAGAGGGATCAACACAAACCTTTTTTAGAGTGCAAAATTTGAAGAAAAGTTTGCACCATGAGGGTTCTAATCCCTTTCAGCGCTTGGTAGATTTGGAGTTAAGATGGATATATGTTGGTTTAGATTGACACCCTATCATTTCATTGGTCACTTCAAATACTTTGATGTCTTATGTCAAAGATGCAAGGCATTATACATTGCAATTGCTTCTCCAATTTTCTATGAATAAGTTTGTTCTTCTTAATAGAGTATAGATGGCGTTATAAGTGGATCAACCCCTCTCTATTGTGGATGAATTAGCACTTTGGGATAACTAGAAAATAGCAAGGTGTTCAAGCTTTGAGTCTCCATATCTATGCATCCTCCACCAACCAAAGCATGGCGTCCAAACCTAAATTTTTGAAATCCATTGTCTCATCAATTTTTTGAAGGCACCAACAAGACCTCCAAATTGCATAAACAATTTTAGAAGTTTCACACTCTCCACATCTTTGTAGTTGTAGCTTTAAACTCATCCTCTATCTTAAGATCATCAATATGGGTAAATCTCCTAGGGCTTGCCATATACCATTTTGGGTTAAGTTCATATTTTGTCATGTGCAAAGGTGTGTTCATGTGATCCTACATACATTGATTGTTGGGTCAATTCTAATTTATACAAAAATCTAATGAGGCCACCTCCATGAATGACAACTATCAGTTGACCTAACTTGTGATGAAAAGTTACATAGAGATCTTAAACACCACGTGCATTTTCATCTATATACCAAATGACTTCCACTCTAGTGGTCGTGAATGACACCAAATCCTAGCCATCCATCCACCCACCAATCATCATTAAGTATATGACAATTCACCTTCTTCCCCTCATGTGTTTTTTATTTTGCACACCTAAACTATTTAGTACTCATAACCATAATATGAGACAACTAATGCACCTTAAGCTTTCTCTCTAATAGAAAGTAGTTGACATGTCTAGTTGTGATGTGCTTAAGGAATTCCTTTCTATAAAACTTGTACATGGTTAGAGAGTTATGGTGGCATTGGTGACGATTTTTCGTCATGTTAATTTTAGGTAGCAAATGCGTGACTCAAGCCCAAGAACATGAAGAAATCCATCAATAGCTGTAGGAGACCTCTTTGAGCTTACCCATTAACCCAACCTTGCCTTGCGATGCAATACGAGTAATAGTTATCTAGGAAAACAAGTTGGAGCATGTCAAGGAAAGTTCAATATGATGGTGAAGATTCTAAAAATAGAATTTGAGTTGGATGGATCGAACATGGATTAGTAGATCAATCCTCTTCTTCTTGGTGTTTTTTTTTTTTTTTGTAACTAGGGGAATCGACAATTAGGATGGGGCTGGTACTCTTCTCCTTGGTGTTAATCACAATCCTCTTCTCCTTTGTTTGAAATTCTTGATTGTCATTTGGCATTGTAGTGTACAAATTTATTGCACAAGTAGTAGATTATAGGTGGTGCACAACTTGTCCAATCCAATCAATTGTATAGCTTCACATGGCTTCCCACTTTCAATAGATGTACCCTCAAACGTGGAATGAATAATAATAAATCAAATCCCATAAGTCCACATGTGATCTCATTTTCAATGATGTTCTTCAAAAGACTTCCGCATGCGGACAAGCAATAAATATGTTGCCATCTATTACAATAGATGTTCTTTCAAAATACTTTCGCATGAGGACATAAATTAATATTCGCCTATCTACCATAGTCTTATTAAAATTAATAGAAAATCACGATCACAAGGTATTTAGACACTTCACTTGATCCTTAGGATTTCAATGGTGTAGCCAACCTACCACTCATTTTACCTTGGAAATTGAAATGCCAACAATGATACTCATTTGTTGCGATTAGGTTTATTCCTTAGCCACTAGTGCAGTCTTGGATCAAAATCCTTTGGAGAAATCTGTGCAAAATGCAAACAACTGTAGTGTTGTGCCTTGTCTTTATACTTTAAAAGCGAAAATTGCAAATGACATTTTGTATCTCCAATAAGTGTCAAAACTCCAAAATTGAAGAGGATGGTTAGGGATCTTTACTCAAAGAAAAGAGTGAAGAGGGAGTCTATGAGGGGTTAAATGTTCAGAGCCATGGCTTCATGCACAAACAATCCCTTCTCAAGAACCATGGGCCTAAGTTGAGCATTAGCTCCCTATCTTTGTATATATCAAACTTCACTATTAAAAACTATTTAGCACATGAGTATTTGAACACATATTCAAGAATCTTCAATTTCTAGGTTGCAAAGATCCATGGATATAAGTATGCTAGCTTCATCCAAAGACCATCAAATTCGTAGATGAGTATGTGGTAGTGAAAGAATTTAATCTGGTCTACATCATTCAGATAGATAGGATAAAAAAGGTAGGATATTCTCAAATCACATGGGCTCACGATTGACCAAATAGGGATTGAATATGAGGTACTTGACTACAAATCAATTGTCACCACATCTTTCAGTGACTTCACATGTGGTAGGGTTGAAGGCTATTCTTGGAGGGAAACTGAATTAACAATATTTGAGAAGTTGATGGGGGGATCCTTAATGAGACAAACCTGAGAGTCCTGTGGCTATCCTTAAACTAGAGGAATTTATGAGATGGTCCATTGTGACAACAAACAAAATATGGTTAGTTTTAAGCATATAGTTTTAAAATGATTACACTTCAATCATATTATTCATATTGACATTATAACGAATTGTGTGTTTTGAAAATTTATTTTTCCATTTAACCACAGGTTACAACTGTTATGTAACTAGTATAATGTAGATAAAATATAAAGCATGTGTAGGTATGCTTTATTGGTTTCAATTGCATGCAAATTTAATAGAAGTAAGAGATGGGTAGATGAATCCAAATAGAAGGAAAAATTGGTTGAAAACTATTTCAGCTTATAGTGTTTGGTTTTCTCAAGTTTCAGTCTTGGTTTCAATAGCCAATAAGTTTATTCACAAATTATAACACATAAATTAAATTTCATCTAATGTGTAACTTATATGCTGAAACACATGAAACTTCTGAACAAACCATAAAAATGAACACATAATTTTTAGGTTAAGTACCCTTGGAAAAACTCCAGACGGAAAACCAGTTCAAGAGAGGATTTTATTATTTCAGCCCTCAGAGAAATTCTTAGCAGATTTTTACAACAATTTAAAAAACATGAATTAATGCACGTGGGAATTCATGCACACTTTCATAAAATTGTGCCAGCAGAAAAGATGGCTTCTACGGTCTCCACACGAGGCTGTACGGACTGTACTGATCAACAACTAGTCAATCTTTGATTGCCTCTAAATCTATGCTCAGTAGGCTGCTTAATTAATAGAATTTGGATTTTATTGTACTACTGTGTTTTCTATAAAATATTTGTGTATTTCTATTTTATGTCACTATCTTCATTTCGTTCTCCAAATAATCCAGATAAAAAAAACTTTGAGTTGAATAGACTGAATTAGGATTAGTAGATTAGTGTTCTTCACCTTGCTGGTGTTATTTGTAATTCTCTTCTCCTTTATTTCAAACCCTATATTGTCATTTAAATTTGTAGTGCAAAGATTGACCATACAAGTTGTAGAAATTATAGGTAGTTCCCAAATCATACTCCAATTAAATGTATGCCTTCACATGGTTTCCCACTTTCAATAGATGTTCCTTGAGAAGTAGCCAACCGGCCATTCACTCTAGTTTGGAATTTGAAATGCCTCCAACGATACTTTTTGGTTGCAAACATGTTTAGTCTTTAGCCTCTAATTTCATCTCGATAAGAATTTCTTTGGAGAAATCCATATTTGCACAAAATGTAGGAAAGAGTGGTGATGTGTTGTTGCCCAGTCTCTATACTTTGGAAGTAGAAATTGCCAATGGCATTTCCTATCTCTTGTGAAAGTGTTAAAAATCCACAATTCAAGAGGAAAGTTAGGGATCTTTACCAATATGGAGAGGGAGTCCAAAGATGGGTTAAAGGTTGGGAAACATGGCTTCATTCACATACTATCACCTTCCCAAGAACCATGACCTTGAGTTGAGGTTGAGGTTCGTATCTTTGGATATATCAAACTTCACTATACAAAACCCATTAGCACATAGATATTTGAGTGCCTCTTCCTAAATATTTGATTTCTAGGTTACCAAGATCTATTGTTGTAAGCTTGTTAGATTGTCCAACCACCATTGAACCTACCAACCCACATGGACTCAATTTTTGAGATAGGTATTCTATTGGAGGTTCTTCAACATATAGTATGAACTTCACCATATCTTTGAATGACTTCACATGCAGTAGAGTTGAAGGCTGATTTTGGAGGGGCACTTAATTGACAAGCTCCTATACTAAGGAAATACATTCTCCTATAATAATACTCATTCATATAAGCTAATATATGGAAATAATGGGGAGGCCCTAATTTCTTCTCCATTGTTATAATGATCCATCCTGTCACTTCATTTGATTGCTATTTTTTTTAATCAATTAAATTTTTATAACACTATACATTTGAAAAAATTGAATATCTAATTATTAATTTATTTTTAGGCATAATATTAAAATGATTTTACTTCAACCATATTAATTCTAAGAAATGGAGGGCTTCCACATTCCAACATATGAGAGGTTGGGATTATTTGCATAGAGTAAGTCATTGATGCATAAACCATGTCTCATGAGAATTAGTCAGAATACCCAAATTTCTCATGATATTGCATAATCGACTTACAAATCATTATAGTAGGTGATGTTCACATGGGTGGAGTGAGATTGAAACTATTGAAATGAATCACATGACATTAATCATCACCTTTGGGGCTTGCATCGAGTAATTAAGACTTCCCAGGAGGTCACCCATCCCAAGACTCATTTGGATTAAGCACACTTAACTATAGAGTTATTCCCAAGCACCTCAATGGGCACAATGGTTAAGAGCATGTGTTATCTCCATGGAGGTCATAGGTTCAAAACCAGAGGGGGGTAGGGTTTCTCATTGGCTCGTTCTAACAAGGCTTGAAGGGTAGGAAACCCTTGAGATAGAGGCTCACCCCGATGGGATTCAGGATGTCTTGGCCCCTACTGAGTCACAAGTTACTGGTATATCTAGCTTGCTGGTTGTTGGATATACCCTTGGGAGGTTTCTAAGTTCCCATGGTTGAAAAGAAACTATAGATTTATGCCCATAATCAAGCCCACTTAGCTTACTACCCATTTGAAAAACATTGAAAAGCATTGTGTCTTATGAATTAATTCTACTGACATTTTTAATAATTGTATCATAAAATCATTATTTGCTTATTAATCACATAGCTTATAAAACACACATTATGTAACCACACTTTTTATAAATAATATAATATGTATAATATATAAAACATGTGTAGGGATGCCTTTTTGGTTTCAATTGCATGAAATTTTAATAAAAATAAAGGGAGGGTTAGTGGAATCCAAATAGAATGAAGGATTGTTTAAAAAACATTTCAGCTTTCTTTACTTAATGATAAAAATGCCTAGCCCATGGATATAATGCAATATATGACTTACTCGCGAATGGTCATAAGCTCATATTTCACAATAGGTTTATCTATTGATTTTGAGCATCAAACCCCAATTGATGGACCTTGGTTTCTTCGTTGATCTTACCTATTAAACCAACATTGTGCTATTAACTAGAAGTACATCACAACATTGTCCCACAATTTGTGTAGACATGGATTTCTCCAAAGGATTTACAATAGATGCTAATTTGATGACTAAAGAAGATGATATTTAACAGTAGAGGCAAAATGAATTATAGCACATTAAGTCCCCAGTTAGACTGAATTTAGTGATCACAAAGCAACTATTGTAGTGTTAAAGCTACTCGTGGTAGTTGTTGTTTTTCCCTCATTATGATTGTCGTATTGTTCATGCAACAAACATCCCAATTGCCAAAGTTTTAAGCATTGTGGAGAGGGATCAGTATAGATCACATTGCTACACAAATTTGTGAATGGACGATTCTATTATTTCCATGAGAAAAATTGATGACATACTACCTTTGAAAATTGGTTCCTACCCATATATTCGTATGTTGCTCAATATGCACCTGACAATAGAGTAATATATGTGGTATATGCACCCAACGACAAAGTAGTAAATGTTGTATAGGATCCAACGATGTATATTCCATCATTTATTACTTTGATACAACATTTATTGCTTTCTGTCATTCGGTGCATAATGTTTGCCTATTTCTACACATTTCATAATGAAGAAAATCTAGAATAAGACCACATGCAACATGTACCATTGGCTTCATTCATGCCTAGGTAAAAAAAATTGACTTCATCCATCCCAAGTCAAAGTGTATAAGCACAAAAAATTCTCAAGAGCATTTGAACTCACGACCTTTCTTTGTCCAATGACTTTGATCATATTTTTCTCACCATGCATTCACTATGATTATCAAGACATAATGTGACTTGAGGCTAACATGGATTCTACCATCCATATTGATGTCCTCAAACTACATTCATTAAGTATATAACACCATTATTTAGCAGGAAACATATAATATGCTTGAGGGCCAATGTATTTTTGCTATCACATTAATTGTGTGCCACTTAGAATTACTATTGAACTAACCTTTGGTCACAAGGGGACAATAATACTATAAACCTAAAATCAATATGCTACAAGTTTCAAAATTTTGATTGAAAAAAATGGTTAACATGTGGTTGTGGATAAACATATACACATCTTTAGTTGTAATTGGCAAGTCTGATATACACTAAAGTGTGCTAATGTCCTTCAATGCATTGTGATTGGATGCACACATCAGGTTCCAGTAAATATGCATTTATTGACTTTGAATTAGTAACCTGATCGATATTAAAAAATGTTGCATTTGTCACTAAATGCAACAAATTGGAGGACCCAACGCCCTTTATAACATTTCAAAGAAACTTAAATTGAAATGTTGCATCCTTGCAATTTCTAAAGCAATTAATAGCTCTAATGGAGAATCGAATTGACACAGATGTCACAATTATTTTGATTAGTGGGTGCTTAGTAATATGCCATACCTTATTTTTTACCCCAGAATGTAATGATGTATGTAATAATGAAATGGCTAGATTCCATATACAAATGGTCTAGGATGACCAAATGTATTGTAGATATCTACAATGATATTTAATATAAAAATATTTGATGGATGGAAATGAAGAAGGACGAAGAAGAGATGGGAGGGATATGATTCCACAAGTGGGGGAAGTGAAAGGGATACTAAAGGGGAGATGGAACTAGTTACTTATTAAACTAATTCATTATCCTTGCTTGTAAAATTTAGTGAGAAATGTTAAAGTTAGGTTTTTTAAACACAAAATTAATTAATGTAGAAATACATAGAAAAATACCAAAATAAAATCATAATAGGGCAACAGAAGTAACCTGTAGAACAACAACAAAAATAAAACTTAGAAATACAATCATATATGATAGTTTAGTTTAGGGTAGAGAACCTTCCTTATACTCAAATTTAAATTTCAGATAAGACCTTGCCTCTTAGAGGCAAGGAAATAAATGGAACAAATAACTGACCCTTACCTGAGGGTATGAACATACTTGTGTGTGTGTGTGTGTGTGTGTGTGAGAGAGAGAGAGAGAGAGAGAGAGAGAGAGAGAGAGAGAGAGAGAGATGAAGGATACAATACATCCAAGATCAAACCCATGACATTAACCAAGAAACCAACAAGTGCTCAACAGTGAATGGCAACCTTAAACATCTCACAACAGTGGACGATAGCCCTAAAACCCTCACAACAGTGGATGGAAGTCACCTAGTAGCTTACGAAAGTCCCAAAAATCCATCAACAAGCAGTGGCAACCTTACAGGAGGTCTTAGCAGATGACTGAAGCCTCAAAGGAGGCCCTTACAATGGATATCATCCTCACAACAAACCTCAGCAAGCAACAAAAACCTAATAGGAGGTCTTAGCAGATGACAACAGCCTCAAAGTATCCCCTAATAGTGGAAAAAAACATCACAACAAACCTCAGCAAGCAGCGACAACCTCAAAAAACCAAGTGACACCCTCAGGACAGACCTTGACAAGCAGCGACAATCTCAAATCAAACTTTACAGTGGATGGCATCTTCAACATAGCATACGACAGCCCTATGAGGTCATGAGTTCACATGGGTGAGAGGTAGGAGGATAGATCATCCTTCAAAATGAAAGTGTTGAGAAGAAGAACCTAAAACAAGGGAGCGCCCAAGCAAAGGAGCCTAGAAACCCTTGACGTCACCCAAACAATTGCATCAAAACCCTTGAATAGTCACAAGCAATAAGATCTTAGATTTCCTCCACGAGATGTCGTTACAATGAAAGGCTAGGCTAGTATTTATAGCCTTTTGATGATCCCTAGAATGTTCCACCTTCTATTTGGTCATTGAATTTAGGATTACTTAAACAAGGTCAAGATGTCCTACACTTTAGGAAGGTTCCACATATAAAAATATAATTTATTGTTAAGATGTCTTAAGAGAGGGTATAAAGGACATGACAAAGGTTTAAGTTACCACACTCAAATGAGGTGCTAGCACATAGGGATAACAAGGGAGGGGTCAACACAAGGCTAACCGCAATTCAACAAGAGGTGTAACAACAAGAAGGGGAAACAACCCATTTCTCTCTCTCTCTCTCTCTCTCTCACACACACACACACACACACACAATGTATGTGGCCCACAAGTGTTGCATACCATAACTGAAATTTTATCATCACCATATAAGGAAGGTTCACACTAGATGATGTGATACACTAATCCTCCTGACTGCTCCTAGGGTCAAATGCTAGTGACTCCATCAAGGGGTGACCAGTCCCTTGAGGAAACAACCTATCTCAACCATCTCAAAGACCTAGGAGTGGAGGGCATCACACATCATCATCTTGGTTAACTAACCAATATCCACCTATTTAACTGAACATGTTCCCTAGGGATCAACTAGGGGCCCTAGATAACTGTTAGGGGCTTATCTGACTTGATCTTAGATCAAGTTTCCTAGCTAACTGCTAGGGTTATGCACTGATTGGTCCTAGACCAAGAATCTCTCTAGTGTAACTGAACAAGAGGCCCTAGTGATCCACTAGGGTATTTTTCCATGGCTCATACTACTTGGTACCAGACCAAGGTCCCTATATAACTGCTAGGGGCTTACATTACCTGGTTAACTAACTCGGAACCCTAGTTAAATGAATAGGGTGCCATCCTCCTAGAGAATGGTTCTCACAACTGCATTATCTTTAACACTCCCTCTCAACAAGAGAGGCATTCTCAACAACATTAAGCTTGTCTCGGAAGTACACAAACTTCATTGTGGATGGAGGCTTAGTCAACACATTGGTAATATGTTTATCTAACAGAACATATTGAAGTCTGATGGCATTTCTCTGCACCATGTCCTTGACACAGTGATACTTCCTCTTGATGTGTTTCGACCTATCATAGAAAATGGGATTTTATGAGTGCTTCAAATAGATTTGGATGTTAGCAAGAAGCTTGATCTTATAGATCCACTTGGAAGTTACAACTTACATCCCTTGTTGTTTGAGAACCACTTTCCATTCATCATTTTCCATTATTAACTGGAGTTCTTCTATCATAGAAATTTTCTAAACCTGATGTTTGGATAGCTCCTCATAAGTGGAGGATTCTGAATCAGTGACATGGCTCAGCTAAGATATCAAATCGGAGCACATTTATGGCCTCTTGCTTTCTCTTAAAGTTTCCTTTGGTGCCACATGATTTTTTGCTTCTTGTAGAATTGTTGTGCACCATATTGGCCTCCTTTTGGTTGGAGGTACTTCTAGAGGCCTCTCAACACGCTCCTCAATTAAATAAACTAAATACGTTCTAGGATCCTCCCTCTGATCATATGAATGAGATGATTCATAGAGTGAACTTTCTTGTACTTCCATATATGAATCACACAGATACTCTTTGGAGTGATAAGAAACAACTTCTCATAGAAGGTCACATCTTTACTTTTCTTTTCTGTAATCCCATTCTGCTGGGGATTGCAGGACACAGATGGCTCCCTCTTGATATCTAAATCCCAACACGAATCATCAAGCTTATGGGATTCAACCTCTCCTCAATTATCTGTGACCAACTTCTGTAGGTCGGGAAGATGTCCAAACCTTTTGTGCGATAGTTCTTAGGGGTTGAATGATTCATGTACTAGAGCTTGAACAACATGCCCTAAAGCTTTATAAATATTTCCTTCATGGAACCCAATCATAATGGTTGAAATCATGTTTCCATCCTTAGGCCACATCAGGTCCTTTTCTTCTGAGAAGGATACAGTGAACCCCTTGTCTTCTAAAACTGCAACTTAAAGAAGATTCTTCATTAACCCAGGAACATATAAAATTTCCTTAATGTGTATAATCATACATGAATCAAGCTGAAAGGAGGCTGAAGCAAATCCTTTTATGGCATATGTACTATTATCTCCCAGCTCCACTTTCACATTGAAATTCTTGTCCTTATAATTTGTAAGAGCCTTCCTGAATCCAGTCATATGCTTGGAGGCTCCACTGTCTATCCACCAAGAATCTTTCGAGTTGGAGATGGAACCTGAGAGTGTCGAAACCAGGTAGCATTCTCTTTGTTCTTGATCTTTGGTTCCATACCTTGATTTATTTCGTTGTGGCTCTTCCTCTTATGTAGCAATTGAAGCATGGTACTTTCCTCTCTGCCACTTCTTGTTAGAAGGTTTCTTACAGTCTCTTGAAAAATGGCCAAACTAGATGTAGTTATAAAACCTTACCTTTGATATATCAAAACGCTTACCTTGAGGTTTCTTTCCTTTATCTTCATGCTGAGGAAATGTACTTCCTTGCTTTGTCTTGGTAGTAAGGGCATGATCCTTTTTAGTGGGAGGCCCAATCCTACTCTGTATCCTTCCTTCTTCTTCTAAATAATCATGCCACAACCTATAAAAACTTGGTTGAATCTCACTTCCATTTACTGCTGCCAGAAATATCTCCCAAGACACATTAAGACCATATATTGTTGTATACACAAGGTCATCATCATCTACTTTAACCCCAATGGCCATGAGATGATCTCTTATATGAGAGATCTTGGAGAAGAAAGAGGAAACTGAATCATCCTTCTCCATCTTCAGTGAACGGAGTTGCTTTTTCAAAACCCTCTTTTGAGTAGGAGCCTCCTTCTCATAGAGATTTTCTAGGGCATCGAAACATTCTTTAGTTCTCCTTAGAGGATCTATTACAAGCATCAAATTATCCTTTACTGAATAAAAAATGATTCTCTTTTCCTTGGCTTGCTTCTTCTTAAAGGTTGCTCTTCCTTGATATGTTGTGGGATCTTCCACAACCCTAGTAACCAGATCATCCAAGTCACTATCCTCTAGGATATTCAAAACTATAACCTTCCAAGCATTAAAGTTTGAGGCTCCTTCAAGCCTATCTTCTGACTTAACCAAAGAAGAAGCCATCTTCAAACCCTCACGGCCAACCTGCTGAAATTTTCCAAGAAACCCAGATAATGTTCAAACCCTTACCTTAGGATCTATGTAGGCTTGGTTAGGCTGCAAAATAGAGCTAGCTACAAGCCTCAAGTTCTGATACCATGTTAAAGTTAGGGTTTTTAAACAAAAAATTAATTAATGCAGAAATACATAGAAAAATACTAAAATAAAATCGCAATAGGACAATAGAAGTAAACTGTAGAACAACAACAATAATAAAACTTAGAAATAAAATCACATCTGATAATTTAGTTTAGGTTAGATAACCTTCCTTATACTCAGAGTTGACTTTCAGATTAGACCTTGCCTCTTAGAGGCAAGTCAATAAATGAAACAAATAATTGACCCTTATCTAAGGGTTTGAACATTCTTGAGAAAGAGAGAGACAAAGTCCTTAAGTATAGGGTTAGAAAGTTATAGTAGAAGGTACAACAACTTACTAAGGGTACAATACATCCAAGATCAACCCCAAGACATTAACCAAGATAGCCAACAAACGCTCAAAAGTGAATGGCAACCTCAAACATCTCACAATAGTGGACGACATCCCTAAAACCCTCACAACAGTGGATGGTAGTCACCTAATAGTCCCAAACAACCCTCAATAAGTAGTGACATCCTCAGGAGAGGTCTTAGCAAATGACAAAAGCCTCAAAGGAGGCCCTAACAGTGGACAAAAACCTCACAAAAAACCTCAGCAAGTAGCGGTAGCCTCATAGGAGGTCTTGGCAGATGAAAACATCCTCAAAGGAGGCCATAACAATGGATAACAGCCTCACAAAAAACCTTAGCAAGCAGTGACAACATCAAAACACCAAGCCGCACCCTCAGGATAGACCTTGACAAGCAGCGCTAGCCTCAGATAAGACTTTACAGTGGATGATAGCTTCAACATAGCAGACGACAGCCCTAGAAGGTCATTAGTTCACACATGTGAGAGGTAGGAGGAGAGATCAATCTTCAAAATGACAATGCTGAGAAGAAGAACCTAAAACAAAGGAGCGCCCAAGCAAAGGAGCCTAGAAACCCTTGACATCACCCAAACAATTGCATCAAAACCGTTGAACAGTCGCAAGCAATCAAATCTCAATTTTCCTCCTCAAGATACCTTTACAATTAAAGGCTAGGCTAGTATTTATAGCCTTTCAATGACCCCTAGAAGCGTTTACCTTCTATTTGGTCATTGACTTCAGGATTACTTAAACAAGGTCAAGACATCCTACACTTTAGGAAGGTTGCACATATAAAATTATAATTTATTGTTAAGATGTCTTAGGAGAGGGTATAAAGGATATAACAAAGGGTTAAGTTACCATACTCAAAGGGGGCTACTATCACATATGACCAACAAGGGAGGGTTCAACACAAGACTAAGCCAACACAAGGCTAACCACAAGTCAACAAGAGGTGTAACCACAAGAAGGGGAAACAACCCTTTTATCTCTCTCTCTCTCTCAATGTATGTGGTCCACAAGTGTCCCATACCATAATTGAAATTTTATCATCACCATATAAGGAAGGTTCACACTGGATGATGTGATCCTATGATCCTCCTGACTTCTCCTAGGGTTAAATTTTAGTGACTCCATCAAGGGGTGGCGAGTCCCTTGAAGAAACAACCTAACTCAACCATCTCAAAGACCTAGGAGAGGAGGGCATCACACATCATCATCTTGGTTAACTAACCAAGATCCACCTAGTTAACTGACTAGGTTCCCTAGGGATCAACTAGGGGCCCTAGATAATTGTTAGGGGATTATCCAACTTGATCCTAGATCAAGTTCCTAGATAATCGTTAGGTTTATGGACTAGTTGGTCCTGGACCAAGAATCTCTCCAGTGTAACTCAGCAGGAGGCCCTAGTGATCAACTAGGGGCTTTTTCCATGGATCATACTACTTGGTCCCAGACCAAGGTCCCTAGATATCTGTTAGGGGCTTACACTACCTAGTTAACTGACCAGGAACCCTAGTTAACTAACTATCCTCCTGATTTCTCCTAGGGTCAAATGTTAGTGACTCCATCAAGGGGTGGTCAGTCCCTTGAGGAAACATCCTAGCTCAACCATCTCAAAGACCTAGGAGAGGAGGGAATCACGCATCATCATCTTGGTTAACTGATCAAGATCCACTTAGTTAACTGACCAGGTTCCCTATGGATCAACTAGGGGGCCTAAATAATTTTTAGGGGCTTATCTGACTAGATCCTAGATCAAGTTCCTAGATACATGCTAGGGTTATGGGCTGCTTGGTCCCAGACCAAGAATCTCTCTGGTGTAACTAACCAGGAGGCCTTAGTGATCAACTAGGGGACTTTTCCATGGCTCATACTACTTGCTCCAGGACCAAGGTCCCTATATAACTACTAGGGGCTTACATTGCATGGTTAACTGACTAGGAACCCTTGTTAACTAACTAGGGTTCCATCCTACCAGAGAATTGCTCTCGCAGCTACATTATCTTTAACAAGAAATATACCCTAAGTTTCCTAAAAATATATTTATGAGAGTCACTCTACCATTAGTGATAGGTTTATTCATTAAAAATCTGATGGCGGAGTGGTCAGTGTGTATAAAGATTTCATATCCTATGATATATTGACGAAGCTTGTTCATGGCATAGACTACTACTAGAAAATATTTTTCAGTAAAGTGTATTTTGATTTTGCAGGAGTCAGGTTTTTACTAGCAAAGTAAATGGCATGTGATGTTTGTCCCTCTTTTTGACCTAAGACTGCGCCTATAGCTATGTCGGAAGCATGAGTGGATATATGGAACGGGCGGGACCAATTTGGGCCCCTAAGTATTGGTGCCACTGATAGCTTTGCTTTCAAGGTTTCAAAGGCATGTTGGCAAGGTTCAGTCCATTGGAATTCTTTGTCTTTCATGAGTAGCTTGAACATAGGTGCGGCTATCTTAGTGAAATTTTCAATAAAACGTCTATAATAGCCTGCATAGCCAAGAAAACTTATTACTTCCTTCGGAGTTTTTGGAGGAGGAAGATTAAAAATTATATCTATCTTGGCAGCATCTACCTTGATACCTTGAAGAGAGACATGATGTCCTAGAACTATGCCCTCGGTTAGTAACATCTTACATTTTTCATGACTAAAAGCTAAGTTTGTTTCTTGGCACCGAATAAGAACTGTTTCGAGGTTGTCAAGGGCTTCTTGGAAGGTATTACCATAAACTGTAAAATCATCCATATAAACTTCTATACAATCATGTATAAGGTCAACGAAGATTCCTAGAACTGCATGTTGGAAGGTAGCAGGTGCATTACATAGGCCAAATGGTAACACTCGATAGGCATATGTCCCCCAAGAACAAGTAAAGGTTGTCTTGTCTTGATCCTTAGGTGCTATTATTATTTGATTGTATCCACTATACCCATCAAGGAATTAAAAAAATTGTTTCCTTGATAAGGTGTCTAACACCTGATTGATGAAAGGCAACGAGAAGTAGTCCTTAAGAGTGGCCTTGTTCAGTTCTCGAAAGTTAACACAGATACACCATTTCCCTGTGACTTTCTTTGGAACTACTACCAGAGGAGACACCCATTTACTATTGGAAATTGGGTAAATGAAACCGGCGTTAAGGATTCTTTGTAGTTCATCTTTTACTATATCCTTTAGGGCTGGATTCATTCTTCTCTCGGGCTGCCTAAAAGGAGGTATGTTCGAGTCTGTGTAAATGTGGTGGATACAAGTATCTGGATGTATACCTTTCATATCAGTATATTCCCACGCAAATGCTCCAGTTTGACTCTTGAGAACTTTTAGTAATTTTTTTTGCTGACTCTCATCTAAACCTGCATTTATATGTAGAAATTTGTCGGAACTAACCTCACAAGGTATGGTATAGGATCCTAGATGTTCTTCGATTGTGAAGACACAGGGTGTACTCGTAAATGTTGAGAGACTCATGTTTTCTTGGAATTCATCTCCAAATATCTGGTCAAGTTGGGAAAAAGACCGAGGAATGTCTATACATGTTGTGGAAGAGATAAATTGATTCAACATATTCGATGTGTTTTGTTCTTGAAGTGCCCAGGAGAAATCACTAATTAGGGAAAGTTCTTCCAATTTCTCACCCTCGAAAGGACAATCTAACCAAAATAGGTTTTTAGTTACTGGCTGAGCTGGTGGGTATAAAGCTAGTTTTATTGTAGATAACCCATCATAGATGATCATCTCTCCATCCCTACATCCGATAAATGCATTGGCCGTAGCCAACCAAGGTCTTCCTAAAATAATGGGGTGACCTTTGGAAGGGTCTTTTGATTCTATGACCATGAAGTGATGTCATCTAAGATTCCAGCAGGCTGCACCATCGTGCGATCTACTAATTCTAGCAGTGTTGGGTTAGGGCGAAGGAACTATCCTAAATTGAGAGTTTCTAAAACTGTGGTAGTCATCAGGCTGATAGCAGCTCCTAGATCAATAAGTGTGTTCCCTATGGCGATTTTATTGATGATAATAGTCACCACAGGGTTTCCTGGGTTTGAATACTTTGGAATTCTATGTTGGTTTTCTATGCAATCTGATATTTATCCTATTACATGAATCGTCGGAGGGTCTTTTTGTTTTCTACCTAGTCTTTTAATACAGAGTTCCTTTATTACTTTACTATAGATTGGGATATCCTTAATGGCTTGTAACAAAGGGATCTTAATGCAAATATTCTTCAATTCGTTAATGATATCATACTCTAGATAAGTTACGGGTTTTTCTATTACTAGACGCTCCAGATATGGAGGTGATTTTTCCCATGTAATTACTTCTTTATGTGGATGGTTGTGTGTTGAATATTTAGGAATAACCACATCTTCAAGAATGGCATCATTCAAAACTTTGGTAGGTATGTTTTCTTCTTCATTCTCTTCTTGGATAACAACTGATGACTTGGTCTGATTTTGTAAAACTCTTCCAGATCGCAGTTGAATTTCGTGTATTGGTGCGGTCGAAATGGCATATGATGGAAGAGGTAACAAACCAATGTTTTTAAGAGCTTGGGTTGGCTTGTTGTTAGGATTCAATATCGTTTGTGCAGGTAATATTGTGGGTCTTGGAGGATTCATATTCTGGAAATGTTGAGGTTGATTTGGGATAGGGGTAGTGAAGGAGGTGTAAATCCAGGAAAAAGTTGTTGAATATTAGGTGGGTAAGGATAGTTAGGCATACGAGGAGGTGGTTGAGCATAAGCTTGTCCTCTCCACCCATGTGGCCATTGTTGCTATTGGGTATTTTGAGGAGGGTACTGCGGTGGCCAATTCTGCCAACCTAAAGTATTCCATTGTTGAGGAGGTTGATAAGGATAGTAATAGGGTAGAACTTGTGATGGATCTTGATATGATGGTTGATCTCTAGGTTTCCAAGGCCTCCTAGATGATTCACCAAAGTTTCCACTTTTATACTTAGCTTGCAACCTAGGCAATGATGGACAATTATAAGTTGGATGTTCTTCTATACAAAGGTGACAAACTTAAACATTATTCAATGGACATTCTCATTGAGGATGTTTAGTTTTACACCTAGGACATAAAACACTCATTGCTGCATGCTCTTCATATTGCCTCTTTTTAGCTTGTAGTGCATCTAGTTGAGAACCCATGGCCCCTAAGATATTTGTTTTGAAATTTTCCAATAGGTTTCCCAACTCTACCCTTGTAACTCCACCAGGACTGGATGTATTCCCTTTCGGGTTCCTTGCATAAGATTCTCGAAAGTGTCTTCCACTTTTCCCTCTGCTCCTAGAGTAATTTCTACATAGTTCACAAATCTCCACAAAAGACTTATGAGAGATGTATCCTGCTGCCATGAGATTAAGGTTTTCTAAGAATTATTCTGAGATTCCCTTGAGGAAGAGTGTCCTTACTGCATCTTCCCGAAGATCACTATATTTAGATTTATGTAACACATAGTTAAATCTCTTGAGATAGTCTTCTAGGCTCTCATCTTCAAGTTGTTGAATTTTAAAAATATCATTGCGAGAGTCCTTAGGTCTACAGTATTCCTGATATTTCCGTAGAAATGCATTCTTCATGTCTTCCCAAGTTCTAAAACTAGATTCTCCTAATCCCATGAACCATTGGAGAGAGGAATCTTTTAATGTGGCAGGGAAAAGTTTTAGCTTTTGGCCATCTTCTAGGTAATTATAACTCCTACACAGAATGTCAAACTCAAACAATAATGTATCTGGATCCTCACTACTCTTCCCATAGAATTTTGGTAGTGAGGAGGGAGGGATATTTTTCATAGTTACATCTTGTGCAGTGTCTAAGATAGGGAATCCAAAAGTACCTTCGGTTCTAACCTCTCCTTCTCCCTCATCTTGTCGGACATGATCTTCATTTTCATCTTCCATGAAGATTCGATTGCCAAAGAGAGAATACCTAGGTGGATCCTTTCTTGGTGAATATGGGATGTCCCAACGTTTTGTTTCAGGAAGAGTATTCTTCTTTTTAGGAGGAGAATTACTAGCTACGTGGGTATCCAGTTTTGAAGGTCCTATTGTTGTTGTCTCAATCTGTGAGATGACTATGTTCATATAATTCTCAAAAAGAGTGTCTACTTGCGCAGGATCAACAAAATATACTAAGTTTGAACCACCTACTATTGAAAAAGTGGTGTCTTTGGGTTTTTGGACTAATGGAGGGTTGGAAGGTTCTGAAGTTTTATCCTTTGGAGTTTCCTCTTGTCTAAGTTCGGTCTCAATATGAGCTTGAGGTTCTTGTGGAATTTCTTTATGAACAGACTATTCTGATGTCCCTATGGTTTCCTCTAATTGATTTCCAGAAAGGATTTCCTTTGCTTTCCAAGTAGGACTATCCCCCTCAGGTGTTTTCCGATACCTCTCTGCTGAGTTAGTAATTAGGGTGGCACCCCCCCCATATAGGTTAGTAGGAATTCTAGTGGGGATTCTAGTAGGAGGGCTAGTTTTAATAAATCTATCTTTTGAGTCTCTAGAACTATTCATGAAAAACAAACTATAAATGAAATAAATGCTAACTGCATCACTACTAGTGTTGGGTTTTGGGGATGCTTGTTATAATAGATGCGCAAGTTCTTATCTCTCGTCTTACCTCTCACCCGCCACTAGCCTATTTCTAAATTTCAAAAGCGAAAAAAGTAAAATCTATCACTAAGTTTCAAAGGAGAGTTCTACTACTGAATTCTACCTATCTATCTACAACTGAATTCTACCTATCTATCTACAATTGAATTCTACCTATCTATCTACAACTCACCGGCAATGGCGCCAAAATGTTGAGGTGTATTTACTGTCTTAAAGAACCACGTAATATTTAATTATCGACCAGGGTTGGTATTCTTAGAGTTGTGGAAAAGTATATGCTGAGGTAGAATGGTACCTAAGATTTCGGCTTGTCAAACCTTAGAAATGTTTAATAAAGAAAAGATCAAAAGATCTTTCAAAATGAAAAACCGAGTCAAACTTCAGAAAAGACAACAAATGAACTTAACTAAGCCTAGCTAAACCAACAGATCAGAATAATATCAAGTCATACTACTCTACTCTATGATTAAACAATGGAAAACGAACAATTACTGATTAAAAAGCAAACTACTTATTATGAAAATGGAAATTACTTGACTTAAGACAAAAACTATAAACTACTTAATGAATTCAATAACTACTTATGCATTCAGTTAATACTTCAAAACTACACTAAAACATCTAATTCAATTCTCCTTGATGTTGTATGTCAAATGTGATAGGAACTAGAGTGAATGTATCGTAATGACTTTCAAATGTAACAACAAAACAAAATGGAAGTAAATCTAACCTAATTTCAACAAAGAGATGTAAACTACAAAGAGACCAATTACAATTAACCTTAAACATTATGATCTATCTTCTATCCATAAACAAAATGATATAAAACTAATAAAATCTAGAAGCAAATAGAAAACTTAATAAAGATATTATTTCTAAATTCAATTTGGAAGCAAGTAGAAAACTTGATAAAGATATGTTATATAGACACAATTAGAAAACTTGATAAATATATTTATTTCTGATCCAAACTCTATTTCATGAACATCTTCATTATCTGGATGAATGGAAAACTGATCCTATACATAACAAAGAAACTATCGAAATTCAGACAACTTGGAAAATGAAATTATTAACTCTAATCTGAAATAAATCTTAAGAATATGAAATAAACTACACTAAGAATAAGATTGATAAATTCTAAAACAGTAACATATTGGTAAATCAAATATGAAAAAAATAACTCGAAAAATAGTTAAAACAAAGTGAAGGAGAATGAGATGGAAACTGAGAATAATGAAAAACTTAATTAAAATTTTTATGGAATATAAAGCAAGGTCCTAATTATAGTTAAAAATGCTAATTAAAATCAAGAAAGATTACAATTCAAAAACCTAGGAAACGGAATTCAAAATAAGCATGAAAACAATGCAGAAATTATGAAAGTCCATATGACGATCCAGATGACTGTCCGAATGACAGTCGGGATGGAAGAAAACGAATTAAACTAAGGAAAGAGGCAGTTTTGATGATCTTAATCGTCAGCTGGCGAATGCAGGTGATCCTACAGTGCAAAGAAGTAAGTGAGAAGACTGTTGAGAAGCTAAGATAGTAGAAGCAACCTATTCTAATTATTATTGAAAAGATGAAGTACTTCTATAGTTAAACAAAACTGAGAATAAAACTTAACCTACAGCTACAGAAAAAGAAACTAATGGAACTGAGTCTGATTATAACTAAACTGGAAACAACAACTATCTAAATTCTATCTAATTGCAGAAGACTAAAAACAAACTATCTAATTGCAAAACACTGAAAGAAAACTTAAAACACTATGCTTGGTCGACCATTATCAATTTTGGAAACATAAATTAAGTTAGCATCAAAATACAAATTACAGAGAAGTGAGGAAATGACATATACAGGAAAACATATTTAATTATACACTGGAAAATAAACTAGCTATTTGCAGAAAAGAAAATACAGAAAAATATAAATAAAACCTCCGGTTGATGAGGGGCCCTTCCCAACAATTAGAGATGGAAACTAAATCAACTTAGTCACCAACAAGAGAGCATCAACAATCAAATTCAGGAGCTTCCATTAACTGAGAAAATTTCACAGTGCTTGTAGCTTAAAAGACTAAAAGTTTCCTAAAACTCTAGAGACTAACTCGTCTCAGTCACGAAGATGTCTATTTATACAAGTTTACAATGGGGAGAGCAAGTTGACCCTTTAGTGGTCGAGTGCTCTAATAATAGGGAGTCTTTATGCCAGAAAAGGCTCTGCTTAACAACTCTCGACAGCTCATGGCCACTGAACGTCCTCATAACACTCTACGATAGCGCAGAGGCCGCCTGCCTGCTTTCAAGGCGTCGATCCTACCTGACGCGAACAGTTGTGTGTTCGTTTCCTTCAACCGTGGGTAGAAGCATGTGCTGGCTGGTCGAGCATGGAAGGATGGAGTTGCTAGAGCATCGACGTGGGCATGAGCGTGTGCTGACGAGCTAAACGGACGGGAGAGACGAAGCTTCTGGAATGTTGACGTGAGCAGGAGGTGTGCTATCAAGCTCGGTAGGCAGGGAGGCGAATCTTCTAGAACCAGGTCTCACCAACCACAACCACCACGTTTCTAACCGAACCCATGTTTCTGTTTCTGTCTTTAATGGCCAGGAATATGCCAACCAACGATCTCGCGGGTTGAACGAAGGGTTGGACGACGAGTTAAATGCTGCTGGCGTCTTTGGCGTGAAAGCGAGTCCGAATGAAGGTCCATTTGAAGACCGCAGTCTGGAGAGAAAAAACTAATTGCCAAGCATGTCTAGAAATATGAGATGATTTTATAATAAACCATAAAATATGTTGATAATTATCCACGATTCGTATGATGTTCAAATAAATGCATACCTGAGTCTGTTTGACAGTCTGAATGGAAAGAACAGTGATTTATGATACAAAAATAGTGCAATTAATGCCACTCAGAGTATATTTGATGATAAAAAATAGTGACAAAATGGACACCAACAGTCCCCCAAACCGGAGATATGCCCAGTCCCACTGAGCAAAATAGAGAAGTTCAGGAAGAAGGTTGAGCTGCGGTAGCAACTGCCTTCAACTTGGAAGAGGAAGTGGTTTTAGCTTTAAGCTTATGGAGCTTCCTAAACTGGTCCTTCAAGGTGTCATACTTCATCCGGAGAGTAGTATGGGATGTTTCTCTGGCATTGACCAAGCATTTAATGCTTCTTACTTGTGTGCGTAGTGCCTTGTTTTCTTTCTGAAGCTCAGAGATTGTTTCAACATAATTTTTATTCTGATCTATCAACCATGCTATCCCACGTGTCAATCTATCCACTTCCTGCTAATTCAGAATGGGCTGTTCTATACGATGTTTCAGGTCCTTTTGAGGACTCAACTTTCCTGAATATGTTTCAAGCTCAACAGTATGTTTTTCAAGAACTCTATCTTCGTTGTGTGCAGGGGAACTCTTAACAGCAGGGGCTTCAGACAATTGAGCAGATACATTGGCTGATGTGAGGAGAGGTGTTTCAAGGGTATGGTCGTCTAACTGGTCGTCTGAATGTGATGGCTGAATGACAGTCTGGATGACATACTGGTCGACGAACTGGTCATGATTTGTTCTCGTGGATTTAGTGGGTACTGAAAAGAGTGGAGGTTCTGAAGTAGGGTCACCAAGGGTAAGCTCAGGAGAAGGTGATGGATGGACAAGGTGTACATCTCCTGAGGGATTCTCATCAAACCGCACACGCTTGGTGTCTTGTTCTATTTGCGTAGAGGCTTGGGTAGGCTCACTAATACTGGCTTGGAAACGATGGTGTTTTCGAGAAGCAGAGGATTTGGAAATAGGCTTCTCGATCAAATGAGGGTTTAGCATTTCAAAGACAAAATGATCCCAGGTTTTCCCTCTCTTTTCCAACTGGTGAATGATCAAGATTTTAATAAGACAATGATGGTACAAGCTTCCAGAGGGATTAACAGTATTCTTCCTGACCTGGCTTGACATTTTCTCTAAACTTTTTAGGAAATAGAATGGGAAATTGAGGGTCTGATTGTTAACAAAATGTGCTAGCAACCTAAAATGGCAGTCTTTAAAAATAGTAAACTTACCCTCACAAGTGATCAGATGGATGATGACAGTCAAGGGATCTAGGTATTCCGGTTTGACCCATTCCTAGTGGAATCCTTTTGTTCCAGCAACATGTTGATATTTGGTCTTCAAAGAAAATCTGTGAGCCTTCCGTGGAATGAGGAGATGTTTATGCCAACGGGCTCCTTCCCTAGGAAGCTTCGTGGCTAATGTGATAGATTCTTCCGTCACAGAAAAAGTGAGATGGCCAACTTTGGCCATCTTGCCATTGAATCCTTTGGCGAACAACAATGAAATTTCGTGGTCGTGGCCTTGGAGAAGGCGGAGAAATAGACCCCATTTGGCTCGAAGGAATACCTCACGGCATTCTTTGAACTCGGGGATGCAAAGTAAATCCTGGTAACTTCCAGGTTCATGACGGATCAGCATAACTAGACAGAGGTCGAGGGATGCGTATAGGTACAGGGGATGCAAAAGATGCAGGAGACACGACTTAACAGAGAAGATGGAAAATGAGCAGGAATGGAGCGAAATTCACACAGTTATCAGTTTAAATTGAAGTCCGTTTGAATGGTTGAACGATGGACAAGGTGCACGCTTGAAAGATCACACCTGTCATTCAAAGATCTTCAATCAAGTGCCAACATAGAAATGCGTGAGTCAGAGAATACGTGTGGCTATGATATATTCAACCATGTCCAAAGCCGAGCTTTGGACAGGTTGAACGTAATTCTCGAAATGAAATTATAGACGTAGATTATACGTGGGAGATCATGATAACTCGATTAATATGATGACAGGTCATACGATAGGATAATTAAAGCCATATGGAAGTCATGCAATGATTATGAAGATCAAAATGATGCATAATCCATTCTTTTAATGGAGGCGAGATAGATAAGGGAATGAGACCACGTGTGAAATTGACATTTGATTGATTCCTGACATAATTAGCCAATTAGATTTATCAATAATATTCAAATTTGGACAACTTGGCATATTTAATAAAGCCATTATAAGCTAAGGTTTCATTCAACACTTCATTTAGATCGTTATACATTTGCCTCGTGTGTCACCTCATTCGGATCGGCATTCGACCCGTAATTCAACCCTTCATACAGATTTTTGTCTGTACAAGATTTGCTTGCTAATGCTGACTGAAGCTGATTTTGCAAGGAATTTCTGAGACCGTTAGTGCACAAAAGATGCTTCAGATATGTAGATGATTCAGATATGTACATTCGTCAAAAAGAATACAACAGTGCTTAAGAAGACCATATGAAGAATGATAGTATAATTGATGTGAAATGCCATAGGAAAACTAGTCATCCATGATTCATTGTAAAGATCTCTTGTCATCCAAAGAATATAGATAAGGTTTATCGTAGAGTTTGTGAGATTTACTATAGTTATGGGTCCCATTTCTAGGATAATCATATCCTAGGTATTGTTTGAATTAGATGCAAAGGTCCAAGTCCAACTTATAGCCATTCTCTAATGACCGTATAAATAATTGGCCTAAACATGTGTTTGTATACTCAGGTTTTTTATGAGCCATGTGAATATAAATGCGTTAACCAAACCTCTTTTACCCGATATTGCCCCGCTACCCGCAGGCCTATTCAGTACCCTGGTGGGTTTATCTTGGTACCATGCAAGCATATCCCTGCTGCTAGCGAGCCTGTTCAGTACCTCGACGGGTTTACTTGCATTTACTGAGCTTCCTTGTTTAAGATTTTACTTAGCATGGACCCGCTGCTAGTGATCCTGTTCCGTACCCCGGCGGGTTTGCTTCGTATAATGATATTTTTAGTAAGGAAGTTGGTTGGCGCTAGAGTGTGCTAAGCCTGTTAAACACATAATTCAAATTTTTAGCGCAAATCTTATGAGTAACTTTATTTATAATGGAAAAAATATAGATCAGATCAAAAGATAATAACCTAACGCTATTATTTGACCTCTCAGTCTATCTTCTTCATAAAAGGTAAGTAATGTTCCCCACAAAATAGAAAATATCACTCACTTTTGGGCTACCTTTTAAAAGTGCTTAAGAGACAAGTTTTGATAATGAGTCTAGGATGAGCTAGTAGTCCATAGCTGTTAGCTTCTGAAGATCATAGTAATTAAAGTGGGTCTTAAGCAATTGTTCTAATGATAAATCAGAAATGTACATGTCTGAATCAAATACCATATACAGAATCATAAAGGAAAGTGGTTAAAAATGATGTAAAGAATGTTTTAACTTTTTACTATAGATCAACAATAATCAAAAGAGAACGAGAACTATAAGTATTTCTTTTCAGAGCACTTCCCTTTTCGGAAAATATTGTATGAGCTGATTATAAGGTTCTTGTAATCAAACTGCAAAACCACTTGTTAGATGATTCAAATTTATTCAAGATAAAAACATATATACAAAGAAAATTATGAAAAATTTTCAAAATTAAGGAAAAGAGTCTTCCTATTTTATTTTACAAAATTCATAAGCCGATCATAAAAATGAATTTCCTGTAGATATGCAATCAATGGTTAGGGATGACTCTTATTATTGAAAAAACAAAAAGATATATTTACATATATACAAATGAAAATAACCCAAAATAATTTCAAAAACTAGGAGGAGGAATGATTTCCTCTTCTACCAGCTCCATTTCCTCCTGTTGTAAGGCATTCTACACAAATCTTGTTTAGATATTAGTTTATGATAAAGTCTAAGTCTATGTCCATTTACAACAAAAGAAATTTGAGAATCATCAATTGTTTTAATTTTAACGGATCCATTATCAAAAGCGGTAACAATTTCATATGAACCCATCCAACGAGTAGTTAATTTACCTTTAAAGTTTTTGTACCTTGAATAAAAAAGTAATGCCCAGTATCCAGTTTTGAATTTTTTGTTTGTTTCATGTATCTATCATGCCATTTTTTTCTTTGGTTTTGCATTAAGATTGTGCGTCGAATAACATCTTTCCTAATCTCGTCTAATTCATTTACTTGCAGGATTCATTGTCTTTGTTCTTCTTCTAGATGCATCCCTAATTGTGCAGCCATACGAAAGGTTTTGACTTGAAATTCAATAGGTAGAAGAACTTGTTTACCATAAACGAGTTCATAAGGTGTGTGGCCAGTGGTGTTCCTCCAAGTTATTCTATAAGCCCACAAGGCTTCTGGGAGCCTATCTGCCCAGTCTTTGTGGTGTAACTGAATAGTCTTAGTCAGGATGGCTTCTAATACTTTGTTGGTGGATTCCACTTGACCATTGGCTTGCGGGTGATATGGTGAAGATTTACGATGTCTAATACCATATTTGTCAGTAAGCTCTTTCATTAATTTGGAGGTAAACTGAGATCCTTGATCGGTTACAATTTCCCTAGGTACACTGAATCGAGTAAAGATTTCTTCATATATGAATTCCACCACAGATTTCTCTGTGGATCGGAATAAGGCTTTGGATTCTACCCACTTGGTGACATAATATGTACAGACTAGGATGTACTTCTTCTTGCGAGACATAGGGGAAATTGGCCCAACAAAATCTAGAGCCCATTTTTCAAAAGGCTCAATCATGACTTGGGGTTGTAAAGGCATCTCATCAGATGGTGTAGGTCTACCCATTCTTTGGAAACTGTCACACCCCTTGACATACTTGGCAGCATCTTTGAAAATGCTTTGCCAATAATAGCCAGAGTGCAACACTTTGTATGTTGTTCTCTTATCAGAAAAATGTCCACCGCAAGGCCCACCATGACATGCATGTAGGATCTCTTCCATCTCATCCTCTCGTACGAAAGAGATCATCATCCACCCAAGAATAATTGGAACTTTGAACTATGATCCTACGTTTATCAGGTGGAGAGATATGGTTTGGTAGCTTTCCAGTTGCTAAATAATTGGCTATGTCTACAAACCATTGGGTTCGAATAGACACAATGAACAAATGTTCATCTGGGAAGATATCATCGACAGGACTAGCATTATCGTCAGTTTGAATTCGAGAGAGAAAATCAGCTACCACATTCTCTCGACCGGGACGATCAACAATGGTGATGTTAAATTATTGTAACAAAAGAAGCCACCGAGTCACTTTGCCATTGGTGATAGGTTTATTCATTAAAAATATGATGGCGGAGTGGTCAGTGTGTATAAAGATTTCATATCCTGTGATATAATGACGAAACTTGTTGATGGCATAGACTACTGCTAGAAACTCTTTTTCAGTAACAACGTATTTTGATTTTGCAGGAGTCAGGTTTTTACTAGCAAAGTAAATGGCATGTGATGTTTGTCCCTCTTTTGACCTAAGAATTCCCCTATAGCTATGTCAGAAGTATCAGTGGATATATGGAAGGGGAGGGACCAATTTGGGCCCATAAGTATTGGTGCCACTGATAGCTTTGCTTTCAATATTTCGAAGGCATGTTGGCAAGGTTCAGTCCATTGGAATTTTGTGTCTTTCATGAGTCCCTTGAACATAGGTGCGGATATCTTAGTGAAATTTTCAATAAAACGTCTATAATAGCCTGCATGGCCAAGAAAACTTCTTACTTCCTTCAGAGTTTTTGGAGGAGGAAGATTAACGATTATATCTATCTTGGCAGGATCTACCTTGATACCTTGAAGAGAGACATGATGTCCTAGAACTATGCCCTCGGTTAGTAACATCTTACATTTTTCATGACTAAGAGCTAAGTTCGTTTCTTGGCACTGAATAAGAACTGTTTCGAGGTTGTTAAGGGATTCTTGGAAGGTATTACCATAAACTGGAAAATCATCCATATAAACTTCTACACAATCATGTATAAGGTCAGCGAAGATTCCTAGAACTGCAAGCTGGAAGGTAGCAGGTGCATTACATAGGCCAAATGGTAACACTCGATAGGAATATGTCCCCCAAGAACAAGTAAAGGTTGTCTTATCTTGATCCTCATTTGCTATTAGTATTTGATTGTCTCCACTATACCCATCAAGGAATGAAAAATATTGTTTCCCTGATAAGGTGTCTAACACTTGATCAATGAAAGGCAGCGGGAAGTAGTCCTTAAGAGTGGCCTTGCTCAGTTCTTGAAAGTCAACACAGATACGTCATTTCCCTATGACTTTCTTTGGAACTACCACTAGAGGAGACACCCATTTACTATTGGAAATAGGGTAAATGAAACCAGCATTAAGGAGTTTTTGTAGTTCATCTTTTACTATATCCTTTAGGGCTGGATTCATTCTTCTCTGGGGATTCCTAACAAAAGGTATGTTCAAGTCTGTGTAAATGTGGTGGATACGGATATCTGGGTGTATACCTTTCATATCGGTATATTCCCACGCAAATGCTCCATTTTTACTCTTGAGAACTTTTAGTAATTGTTTTTGCTGACTCTCATCTAAACCTGCATTTATATGTAGAAATTTGTCGGAACTAACCTCACAAGGTATGGTATAGGATCCTATATGTTCTTCGATTGTGAAGACACAGGGTGTACTCATAAATGTTGAGAGACTCATGTTTTCTTGGAATTCATCTCCAAATATCTGGTCAAGTTGGGAAAAAGACCGAGGAATGTCTATACATGTTGTGGAAAAGATAAATTGATTCAACACATTCGATGTGTTTTGTTCTTGAAGTGCCCAGGAGAAATCACTAATTAAGGAAAGTTCTTCCAATTTCTCACCCCTGAAAGGACAATCTAACCAAAATAGGTTTTCAGTTACTGGCTGAGCTGGTGGGTATAAAGCTAGTTTTCTTGTAGATAACCCATCATAGATGATCATCTCTCCATCCCTACATCCGATAAATGCATTGGCCGTAGCCAACCAAGGTCTTCCTAAAATAATGGGGTGACCTTTGGAAGGGTCTTTTGTTTATATGACCATGAATTCCACAGGATATTCCCATGAAGCTACTGATACAGTGATGTCATCTAAGATTCCAGCAGGCTGCACCATCGTGCGATCTGCTAATTCTAGCATGTTGGGGTAGGGTGGAGGAACTGTCCTAAATTGAGAGTTTCTAAAACTGTGGTAGTCATCAGGTTGATAGCAACTTCTAGATCAATAAGTGTGTTCCCTTTGGCAGTGTTATTGATGATAATAGTCACCACAGGGTTTCCTGGGTTTGAATAATGTGGGAGTCTAGGTTGGTTTTCTATGCAATCTTATATTTCTCCTATTACATGAATCGTCGGAGGGTCTTTTTGTTTTCTGCCTAGTATTTTAATACAAAGTTCCTTTATTACTTTACTATATATTGAGATATCCTTAATGGCTTGTAACAAAGGGATCTTAATGCAAATATACTTCAATTCGTTAATGATATCATACTCTGGAAAAGTTGCAGGTTTTTCTATTACTAGACACTCCAGATATGGAGGTAATTTTTCCCCTGTAATTACTTCTTTATGTGGATGGTTGTGTATTGAAGATTTAGGAATAACCACATCTTCAAGAATGGAATCATTCAAAACTTTGGCAGGTATTTTTTCTTCTTCGTTCTCTTCTTGGATAACAACTGAGTACTTGGGATGATTTTGTAAAACTCTTCCAGACCACAGTTGAATTTCGTGTATTGGTGCGGTCGAAATGGAATATGATGGAAGAGGTAACAAATCAATGTTGTTAAGAGCTTGGTTTGGCTTGTCGTTAGGATTCGGTATCGTTTGTGCAGGTAATATTGTGGGTCTTGGAGGATTCATATTCTGGAAATGGTGAGGTTGATTTGGGATAGGGGTAGTGAAGGAGGTGTAAATCCAGGCAAAAGTTGTTGAATATTAGGTGGGTAAGGATAGTTAGGCATATGAGGAGGTGGTTGAGCATAAGCTTGTCCTCTCCACCCATGTGGCCATTGTTGCTATTGGGTATTTTGAGGAGGGTACTGCGGTGGCCAATTCTGCCAACCTGAAGTATTCCATTATTGAGGAGGTTGATAAGGATAGTAATAGGGTGGAACTTGTGATGGATCTTGATATGATGGTTGATCTCTAGGTTTCCAAGGCCTCCTATATGATTCACCAAAGTTTCCACTCTTATACTTAGCTTGCAACCCAGGCAATGATGGACAATTATAAGTTGGATGTTCTTCTATACAAAGGTGACAAACTGAAACATTATTCAATGGACATTCTCATTGAGGATGTTTAGTTCTACACCTAGGACAGAAAACACTCATTGCTGCACATTCTTCATCTTGCCTCTTTTTAGCTTGTAGTGCATCTAGTTGAGAACCCATGGCCCCTAAGATATCTGTTTTGAAATTTTCCAATAGGTTTCCCAACTCTACCCTTGTAACTCCACCAGGACTGGATGTGTTCCCTTTCGGGTTCCTAGCATAAGATTCTCGAAAGTGTATTCCACTTTTCCCTCTGCTCCTAGAGTAATTTCTACATAGTTCACTAATCTCCACAAAAGACTTATGAGAGATGTCTCCTGCTGCCATGAGATTAAGGTTTTCTAAGAATTCTTCTGAGATTCCCTTGAGGAAGAGTGTCCTTACTGCATCTTCCCGAAGATCCCTATATTTATATTTATGTAACACATAGTTAAATCTATTGAGATAGTCTTCTAGGCTCTCATCTTCAAGTTGTTGAATTTTAAAAATATCATTGCGAGAGTCCTTAGGTCTACAGTATTCTTGATATTTCCTTAGAAATGAATTCTTCATGTCTTCCCAAGTTCTAATACTAGATTCTCCTAATCCTATCAACCATCGGAGAGAGGAGTCTTTTAATGTGGTAGGGAAAAGGTTTAGCTTTTGGCCATCTTGTATGTAATTATAACTCCTACACAGAATGTCAAACTCGAACAAGAATGTATCCGGATCCTCACTACTCTTCCCATAGAAGGTTGGTAGTGAGGAGGGAGGGATATTTTTCATAGTTACATGTTGTGTAGTGTCTAAGATAGGGAATCCAAAAGTACCTTCGGTTCTAACCTCTCCTTCTCCCTCATCTTGTCGGACACGATCTTCATTTTCATCTTCCATGAAGATCCGATTGTCAAAGAGGCAATACCTAGGTGGATCCTTTCTTGGTGAATATGGGATGTCTCAACGTTCTGTTTCAGGAAGAGTATTCTTCTTTTTAGGAGGAGAATTACCTGCTACGTGGGTATCCAGTTTTGAAGTTCCTAATATTGTTGTCTCAAGCTGTGAGATGACTATGTTCACAGAATTCTCAAAAAGAGCATCTACTTACGCAGGATCAACAAAATATACTAAGTTTGAACCACCTACTATTGAAAAAGTAGTGTCTTTGGGTTTTTGGTCTAATGGAGGGTTGGAAGGTCATGAAGTTTTATCCTTTAGAGTTTCCTCTTGTCTAAGTTCGGTCTCAATATGATATTGAGGTTCCTATGGAATTTATTTATGAACAGACTATTTTGATGTCCCTATGGTTTCCCCTAATTGATTTCCAGAAAGGATTTCCTTTGCTTTCCAGGTAGGAATATCCCCCTTAGGTGTATTATGATACCTTCCTGCTGAGTTAGTAATTGGGGTGGCATGCCCCCGTATAGGTTATTAGGAATTCTAGTGGGGATTCTAGTAGGAGGGCTAGTTTTAATAAATCTACCTTTTGAGTCTCTAGGCCTATTCATGAAAAACAAACTATAAATGAAATAAATGCTAACTGCATCACTACTAGTGTTGGGTTTTGGGGATACCTGTTATAACAGATGCATAGGTTCTTACCTCTCGTCTTACTGCTCACCCACCACTAGCCTATTTCTAAATTTCAAAAGCGGAAAAATTCAAATCTATCACTAAGTTTCAAAGGAGAGTTCTACTACTAAATTCTACCTATATATCTACAACTCCCCGTCAACGACGCCAAAATGTTGAGGTGTATTTACTGTCTTAAAGAACCACGTAATATTTAATTATCGACCAGGGTTTGTATTCTTAGAGTTGTGGCAAAGTATATGCTAAGGTAGAATAGTACCTAAGATTTCAGCTTGTCAGACCTTAGAAATGTTTAATAAAGAAAAGATCGAAAGATCTTTCAAAATGAAAAACCGAGTCAAACTTCAGAAAAGACAACAAATGAACTTAACTAATCCTAGCTAAACCAATAGATCATAATAGTATCAATTCATACTACTCTACTCTATGATTAAATAATGGAAAAAGAACAATTACTGATTAAAAAACAAACTACTTATTATGAAAATGGAAATTACTTGACTTAAGACAAAAACTATAAACTACTTAATGAATTCAATAACTATTTATGCATTCAGTTAATACTTCAAAACTACACTAAAACATCTAATTCCATTCTCCTTGATGTTGTATGTCAAATGTAACAGGAACTGGAGTGAATGTATCGTAATGACTTTCAAATGTAATATCAAAACAAAATGGAATTAAATCTAACCTAATTTCGACAAAGAGATGTAAACTACAAAGAGACCAATTACAATTAACCTTAAACATTATGATCTATCTTCTATCCATAAACAAAATGATATAAAACTAATAAAATCTAGAAGCAAGTACAAAACGTAATAAAGATATTATTTCTGAATTCAATTTGGAAGCAAGTAGAAAACTTGATAAAGATATGTTATATAGAAGCAAGTAGAAAACTTGATAAAGATATTTATTTCTGATCCAAAGTCTATTTCATAAACATCTTCATTATCTGGATGAATGGAAGACTGATCCTATATTTAACAAAGAACTATCAAAATTCAGACAACTTGGAGAATGAAATTATTAACTCTAATCTGAAATAAATTTTAAGAACATGAAATAAACTACACTAAGAATAATACTGATAAATTCTAAAACAGTAACATATTGGTAAATCAAATATGAAGGCATAACTCGAAAAACAGTTAAAACAAAGTGAAGGAGAATGAGATGGAAACTAAGAATAATGACAAACTTAATTAAAACTTTTATGGAATATAAAGCAAGGTCCTAATTATAGTTAAAAATGCTAATTAAAATCAAGAAATATTACAATTCAAAAACCTAGGAAATGAAATTCAAAATAAGCATGAAAACAATGCAGAAAGTATGAAAGTCCGAATGACAATCCGGATGGAAGAAAACGAATTAAACTACGGAAAGAGGCAGTTTTGATGATCTTAATCGTCAGCTAGTGAATGCAGATGAACCTACAGTGAAAAGAAGTCAGTGAGAAGACTCTTGAGAAGCTAATATAGTAGAATCAACCTATTCTAATTATTATTGAAAAGATGAACTACTTCTATAGTTAAACAAAACTGAGAATAAAACATAACCTACAGCTACAGAAAAAGAAACTAATGGAATTGAGTCTGATTATAACTAAACTAGAAACAACAACTAACTAAACAACAACTATCTAAATTCTATCTAATTGCAAAAGACTGAAAACAAACTATCTAATTGCAAAATACTGAAAGCAAACTAAAAACACTATGCTTGGTCGACCATTATCAATTCTGGAAACATAAATTAAGTTAGCAACAAAATACAGATTACAGAGAAGTGAGGAAATGACATATACAGGAAAACAAAATTAATTACACGCTAGAAAACAAACTAGCTATTTGCAGAAAAGAAAATACAGAAAAATATAAATAAAACCTCTGGTTGATGAGGGGCCCTTCCCACCAATCAGAGATGGAAACTAAATCAACTTAGTCACCAACAGAAGAGCATCAACAATAAAATTCAGGAGCTTCCATTAATTGAGAAAATTACACAGTGCTTGTAGCTTAAAAGACTAAAAGTTTCCTAAAACTCTAGAGACTAACTCGTCTCAGTCACGAAGATTTCTATTTATACAATTTTACAATGGGGAGAGCAAGTCGACCCTTTAGTGGTCGAGTGCTCTAATAATAGGTAGTATTTATGCCAGAAAATGCTCTGCATAACAATTCTCGACAGCTCATGGCCACTGAACGTCCTCATAACACTCTATGACAACGTAGAGGCCGCTTTCCTGCTTTCACAGCGTCGATCATACCTGACGCGAATAGCTGCGTGTTCGTTTCCTTCAACCGTGGGTAGAAGCATGTGCTGGTAGGTCGAGCGTGGAAGGATGGAGCTACTGGAGCGTTGACGTGGGCATGAGCGTGTCCTGGCGAGCTAAACGGATGGGAGAGATGGAGCTTCTAGAATGTTGACGTGAGTAGGAGGTGTGCTGTCAAGATCGACAGGCAGGGAGGCGAATCTTCTAGAACCGTGGCTCACCAACCATAACCACCACGTTGCTAACCGAACCCATGTTTCCGTTTCTGTCTTTAATGTCCAGGAATATGCCAACCAAAAATATTGCGGGCTGAACGAAGGGCTGTACGACGGGTTGAACGCTGCTGGCGTCTTTGGCGTGAAAGTGAGTCCGAATGAAGGTCCATTTGAAGACCGCAGCCTGTAGAGAAAATACTAATTGCCAAGCATGTCTAGAAATATGAGATGATTATTTAATAAACCATAAAAAATCTTGATAATTATCCGCGATTCGTATGATGTTCAAATAAATGCATACCTGAGTCTATTTGACAGTCTGAATGGCGAGAAGAGTGATTTATGATACAAAAATAGTGCAATTAATGCCACTCAGAGTATATTTGATGATAAAAAATAGTGACAAAATAGACACCAACAGAGAGAAAATGAAAAGACAAGGGAAAATGATAAAAGGCATTTCATTTTTCAATTTTACTCATGAAGAGAATTGAAGAGGAGGTTGACTTTCCTTGAGAAGAAGTGAGGTCGAGTTTGAGAGAGATACAGGTGATTGCTGGCACGAATAACAAGACATATTTGAGCAGTAGGAGGGCACGAGTTTCCAGAGATATTATGGCACAAAATTCCAGGCACCATATAGCAGCAGTGATTGGCATGAGTTTCAAGGTAATATGTATATAATTTACAAATTGTTTGGCATGATTTTTGAGGCTGTTCATACAACAATTAATGTAGGTTGTATAGAAATGAAAGAGCAGTTTATTCCTGTAGCAGTGGGAACACATTCCTAGGCTGTGGAAGAAATAGAAATTGAGAAGATTTATTGTTGGTACAATGGGCACATTTACCAAGGAAGAAGATTGAACTTTGACATTCTGTACACTGCTGAGAAGGAACAGAGTTTGAGGCTGATTGGGCATAGAAAATGTGGCTGCTACAACACAGTTTTCGAAGAAAAGTTAATTGTCTTCGTTGGTAGAGATAAGTTTGTACTCACTGTTATTATATTTTTGTACTAAATTTTTTAAGAAGAAATAAAGCACTCTCTCTCTCTCACACACACAGGTTCCCCCCCTTGAGGGTTTTTCCAAGGCAATTTGGCTAAAATTCTGAGTATTAAATTTATGTGTGTGAAAGCATTTTTTCTGATCCCAGTAGTGTGGTAAATATCTTCATGTATTTATAATTCTGAGTTGTTTATGAGGAAAGAATTCATTTGTTGTTGGTATATGTTGAATGAGCTTAAGTATTGAAACAATGTATCTGAGTAATTAGAAACAGAGTTGAAGGTTGAGCAAAATTATACATGAATTTTGTGGTTTATATTTTATGTTATGTATTGTTTATTTCGTTATTATGGAAATTTCTATGTGCATGGATTTAATGGTCATTGTATGGATGCATTCATTGTAGGTGTGGTTATATATTTTAGAATGGATATTTTAGATAGTTTCCATTGATAAAATTAATTGTACATAAAATTAGTGGAAAATTTGAATTATGCATGGTTGTAGAAATTAAAATTTACGTGGAATTGAGTGCTCCATAGCCCAAAGTGTGTTGGGAGGTTGTCGGGTACGTGACATAATGTCTATCCACATCCATAACAATATATAGCTAGTTTGTCTCACCCATTTCTACCTCAACTTGTTTTGTATATTATTAGCTATTAATACTTAACTCTAAAATTCTTGTTCTAACTTGTGTTTTCTTAGGGGAACATATGAGGTCCCTAAAGTTAAGGTTTCTTGAACTTTGTCCTTATAATAATATAACTTAGAAGGGAATGCATTGGAAAAAATAAATTGGGAAATGAATTATTTTGATCTTAATGTTGCGAAATATGTGTATTCCAATTAGGCCCTATTCCATGATGTTATTATTGGGTGTTTTTGAGGTATAGCATAGGAGGTGCCATCTCTAGCAATTTTGGAACTTGATCCCAAAGTCATTTAAGGTTGGAAAATGGAATGCCTTCTATAAAATATTCCTTTTGTATATGTTGCAATATGCAACCTTGAGAGATGAGATTTTGATAGTCTAACTTCTAACATACTGTAACTCCCTTATTATGAATGCCCAAAAGGAATTTTCTTACTTTGCACTAATTTCCATTCAAAATATGACCACACATGTTGCATTTCCAATCCTATGACCCACTAGTGTTCTTAGATTTGTTTTCTTGAGGGTGTTTTTCTTTGCATATAACAAAAGGAGTTTTATTGGACTAAAAATCCCTTCGCAAATTCAAATAATATATTTGATGGGTACAATACAAATCCATGTCCACTTTAATTGATAAATTTACTTATCTTTGTTACCTATCATATTGCGTGAGGGGACCACACTTGTGGTTTTTCATCACAATGGAGGATGTTTGTTGGATAAACTATGGATATTTTAATGGATTGAGGTACACACATTCATGGAGTTTCTTTCTTATCTTACACTTTTATTCTTGGAGATGTACTATTATTTGATTGGGTTTGTGTTTTGATGGACGATACTCACTTCTCTATGGTGGATTGTCATGTTTAAGGGCTCATATGGTGGTACTCTCTTCATATTGCATGCCTTTTCTTGATGGATCAACAAGTTAGTGTATATTTTATGAAACAATTGATTATCTTATGATCATGTTATTATTCTTGGCACATTTGTATGGTGATATAGCCTTGATTTTGTGTTGTATGATGGTTTGGTCCTAGTGGATGAGTGCCCCAGCACATTGGACTTTGTTTTATATGTTGATTACACCTTGGTATGGATAACATGACTATACTAGAGAGCCCTTGCAATATTCATCCCTTTTCACATGGTTTAACCTTCAAAATGGATTTATTTGGTTTGATTTGGGGTGGTTTGAGCTTCATGGTGTGAACACCTTTGCTAGATTGGAGGTATTTAGCACATAAACTACTTTATGATGATGTGAACATGACATTAGGTGGAGTGCAAACCTTGTGGAGCATATTTTGAGTCATTTCATATTTATTCATCATTTTATTTTTTGAAGTGGTTGGGTCATCTTGTCCTATATGTAATGAAGTGATTGGGTCATCTTGTCCTATATGTAATTAATTGAGCTTATTTATAACTTGGCATGTGGAGAATT
Source organism: Larix kaempferi (assembly GCA_027924585.1). NCBI lineage: Eukaryota > Viridiplantae > Streptophyta > Pinopsida > Pinales > Pinaceae > Larix > Larix kaempferi. Next base: position 23,279,239 of record BSBM01000318.1, on the reverse strand, counting down.
ATTATATTTTTTGTTGACTCCTTCCTTTTACAACTTTGGAAAATTGTTGCACATGGAGATTATGCTAAGGGGGTGGTTGAGGAGGTGTCCTAGCTTTGGGGACCACTCTTTGACATTTGTGAGTCACCACTTCATCTTGTAGGGTGGTTATGTTGAGGATGGATATGGTTTGTTAACCCCTTACTTTATGGATCAACTCATGTGCACATTATTTGAGAAGTGGTAACCACCTTGGAGCATATTTTATTATTATTCGGAGGGTTTGACATGGTCAAACACTTTGAATATGAGATGGTTACACATTGGAGAGGGAATATTTCTATTTTGAGTGTTTTGGGTATCCCACAATAGTTATTGCTCAAGGGAGTGAAGTGCTCCACCTATGAAGACTCCTTTGCACACTTATTCATAAATTTGTTAATGGAGACACCCCCTTTGAAGAGAACATGTATTACATTGAGGAAGATGATCATTTTTTATTGGTCCAAGAACATTACTTTTGGACTACATTGCAAACATTTACATGCTATTAATAAGACATGATACTTTAAGGACGATTTACATGGTTCTTGAATACTTGTTCACGTGATTGATGGGATGCTGACACTATTGAAGTCACATGTGCCACCTTGGAGAGGATTTACATGGTCAAAACCATATTTGATGGGATGTTTGAGGAGATCTAAGAGGTTTAAAGCCTTAGATATAGGAGGCTACATGCTATTTTTAGGAGGTTTTACTTTGTCCACCTTGTTGAGGGGCCATGCGTACTATTTAAAGGTTGTTGTTACACATCTATTGATTATTATTAATGGGGAAACCTCTCTTGATATATTTTTGAGGAGAGACATGTTGGGTTTGTTGACATGGTCAACCACTTTGGAAGAGATGCATGGCATACCAACTCATTATTTTATATTTGTTTGACTTTTCACATGAGTTGGCTGTGATATATTATATTTTATTTTAAGAGAGATGTAGCTCAACTCTATTTAAAGAGTATCTCTCTCCATTGTAAGGGGGTGGTGAAGGAGTTTCTCCTCTTTGGATCCATTGCGCATCTCATTGGAAGGCTTAATGGAAAGTTCAAAGTATTATTTCTATCATATGTGAGGTTTAAAGTTTTCATTCTTTTAGATGTTGTTGCATAACATTTTACCCAATTCTAATATATACCCTATTTCATTAAGAATAGGATGTGAAAATATGCTTTTCTTTGTGAAAATATTATCTTTTTGACTGGCTAGAATTTTCCACATGCTTTTCGAAATATTATATTTTATACCAAAGAAGGTGAGTGGGTCAACTAACGAAAAATAGTTTAGCTGGAAATGTTAAAATTAAGGCAATTCAAAAGCAAAACAATTTGGGTTAACCAACTGATTTTTTAACTCACCCAAGTTGAACATGTGTTAGGTAGCCAAAATTTCCAACTCAAGGATCTTAATAGGGGTTTAAGGTAACTTATCTATCTTGAAATTCTAAATTTCATCAAAGGAAAAAACCATTTGGAACATTCTTCAAAGCATGTAGTGTACAATGAAATATTTTTTTAGTTTCCACATAGTTATGATTAGAATGTTGTAATAATGAAACAAATGGAAACATTAGAGTGAAGTTGATGAATCAAAATGATATCCAAACATGTTGGATCAATAATCTAGCGGGTGATTAAAAAAACATTTTCATTATTAAACTTTCATCTTTTAGACAAGTTGAAACCTTTAATAGTGTCACAACAACCATTGTTCCCTCTCTCATGAGTAATATCTGTTAAAACCCTCTATCACAAAATTCTCGCGCTAATGAAAAGCATTTCAAACACAAGAAATTTAATTCATATTACACTAGTACATTCAGGCGGATTTTTCCATGTTTTGAACATTCGTGGATTAATACAATGAAATTTAAGTGGTGTTTTTTTTATCATGGCGGAAAAATCGTGGCAATATCGAAGTTTTTTTAATTTTCGATGAACTTTCGTCTCTATATCGACGACCTATGGCTATCTTTGCACTCCCTCCAAACCAATGCCAGCTTCCAACGGCTCATGGCTTTTTACGCACGGGTCAACTCATGCATTGGCGTCGATAGATCGATGATCGTCGATCTATAAATACATACTTTTAAGACATTTTTCGACACATTTGCTATATATATTCTTCATCTTTTAAACCTTGCATCTCTTCAAACTGTGCTCATTCCTTTTCGTTATCGTGCCTCTTCAAATCTGATAATTAATCTTTTGTTTAATTTGTGATTCTATTTATTTCATATTTTTAATTAATTAAAAAAAACTTCTTTGGATTTCTTAGGCCCAAGGGCTTCATCCATCTGGGCTCTCCCTATGCAGGAAACAACCCTACGCCCCTTGCCTCTTCGTGGGCATAGGCGAGCAAGCCCCTTGTGGGCATTCTAATTAAGCCCCTGCGGGCTTAACCTTACCTCTTGCGGGTATCCCCTAAGCCTCTGCGGGCTTAATCTCAGCCCTTGCGGGCTTAACTTCACCCTCTGCAGGAATCCCTAATCCCTTGTGGGATTTACCTCAGCCTCTGCGGGCATCCTTAATTAAGCCCCTGCAAGCTTAACTTCACTCGCTGCGGGCATCCCTAATCCTATGTGGGCTTAACCTCAACCCCTGCAGGCCTAGATAAACCCTTGCGGGCATCTTTTAGCCCTTGTGGGAATTTCTTTAGCCCCTGCGGGCATAATGGATCTTTTAACCCTTAATCCTTTTTATAAATAATCAAGTTTTTCTCTGCTTTTGGGAGACCAATAGCTCTCACGTGAGAGCACCAAAGAGGGAACTGATACCACAACTGGATGGCCAGATCACCAAGGAACATGCCCATGTCATTTGGAAAAATTATCATCACAAGGACACTCTTTGGCTGGCATTTCCAAATTCCTTTTCAACTTTCTTATCTTAACACTTAGCCAATTTTTCTTTAGTTCTTAATATGCAAAATAATATTTTTCCTACTTTTGGCAGATTGATCTTTTGGATATATGACCATCATAAGGAAAACTGAAAGTATAGATAGATAGCCACCTCGACAAGGACCAGATCCATGTCACCTTTTGAACTTTTTGATACACACACATCATTTGGCGGGCATTTGAAAATAGACTTCCAAACTGTTAATTCAATACTTAGACAAAATTGTCAAACCCTAGGTCAACATGATGAGATTTTTATTTTCATCACATTTGAAGTGTGAGACGCCCAATGGGTAGAGGTAAACAAGGTGATTCCATCGAGAACAATTTCATCCGCTGAAGCTTATTTCTCTCTCCTCGGCGGGCATTTTAATGGAGTAGTGCAATTTAGTCTGGAAGGAAGTTTTGGCAGATCAATATCTTCACCTACAGAAACTCTTTGGACAAACCATTGATATGGTTGGATGCAACATACAACATTCTATAGATCCATACTCTCAAAATGATTTAACACATCAACCACAAGAGATGGCGGGTATTTTACTGAGGTGACTTAGGCTGTTTTAGTGATTTTACACTTAGACAATTTTTGCACTTTCCTAGACTTGGTCCAATCTGCCTAAAACATTGTTTTGGCAGATCCATAACTTCTCCCTTAGGCACTTTCAAGTCAAGATGAGGACATGATCAAGTAGACAAAACACCAACCTACAAGATGACCATATGGTGCGGTCATTTTCTTCAACCCACAAACTATGGCGGGCATTTCCCCAAGGCCACATGAGCCAATTTTCCAACACTTAGTCATTTTCAGGAATTTCTCCAAAGTTTATCCAGATAGCCTATTTTGGCAGATTTATAACTTTCTCCTCAGACATGCTTGAGGAAAATTGAGACCATGGTCAGGTAGACCAATCAACAAGATACATCTTGACCATATGGTGCGGGCATTTACTTTAACCCATGAATAATGGCGAGCATTTTACTGAGGCCACGTAGGTAGTTTTACTCCCTCTGGTGCAAAACAGCCTAAAACCCTGTTTTGGCAGACTTTTAACTTTGTCATCAAACATTCTTTTTGATAAATTAGACCATGGTAGAATAACCTCTTCAACAAGCTATAGCATGATAGTTTCAGATAATTTTTATCATTCACCTATGAGGTACGACATGCATTTCCCCAAGGCTATTTGGACCAATTTTCCAACACTTGGCCATTTTTCAGAATGTCTAAAACTGCTTGAACGCTTGTTTTGGCATATCTATAACTTTGTCATAAATAAATCTTTTGAAGAAATGAGACCATGGTTAGATATCCTATTCAACAAGGTATATCCCGATATGATGGTGCGGGCATTTTCTTCAAACCATGAATTATGGCGGGCATTCTCTTAGAGCAGTTTTGACCAATTTTTCTACACTTATCCATTTTAGACCATGGTTAGATAGCCTATTCAACAAGGTACATCATCATACTTGTCATGTCATCACTTCCTTGTTATTCCTTTGTCTTCTACTGATTTTTCCCTGCCATCTTCTCTAATTCTGCTTCTTATTTTGTTACACTTCAACCATTAAGTGTGCTTGTCACATAGATGTTTTCCACACAAAATGAGTTTCTTCAATTTGTCACCTTTACTTGTTGTCTTTGATGATTATATCCTTTTATTTTTACCAAATGATATTAATTAATTTTCAAATACCAACTGCAATTTTTTTATATTTACTCCCCCAGAGTAAATGATCCCCTCTAATGCTAATTTCAGGGTTTCTCTCTTTAGGTCATGAGAGACTTTAGAAAAGACATTCATCATCTTTCTCTCCATTGGTGTATTTTACATCTTCATCTAGCTTTCCATCATAATGGATGTCATTCTCATCTATAGCACTATTATGCTGAACATCATCTTTGGAAAGTACTTCATTGATGCTTGGAATCTGTGTTTCCTCTGACTCTTTGCAGTCTTCCTTTCTTCTCCATATCTTTCCATGAGGTACTTTTCTTACTGACTTTCTTTGTTTCTTTGATTCTATACTTTGATCTTTTCCCTTGGTTCTGCAATTAGAAGCCTTGTGACCAAACTTGTGACAACCGTGACAATATCCATAGAACCTTCCTTTATACTTGAGGAACCTTTGATCTTTCTTCTTCACAACTTCCATCTTCTTCCATCCCTTCCTTTGTCCTTGAAATTTTATTGAAGCATTCTTCCTCAACTTACATTCTCTAGCCATATGTCCAAAATTATTGCATGAGTAGCATGACCAAAAAAGATCTGTTGGACTCTGCTTGTCATTGGTATTTTACGTATCACATCAGTTTTGTCTTTTCTCCATCTTTACTAATCTCTTCATCTTTACTATATTCCAATGAATAGAAGAATTTATTCTTGTCATTAAATTTTTTCTTGTATATAGTTTTGTTCATTTGATCTTCCTTATGGATGCAAGTTTCTTCATCATCATTCTTGAAAATAACAAGGTCTGCTTTTACTATTTCTTTGATTGAATAAAGCTTCTCCAATTTGACCCAAAGTTCCTTAGCTGAGATGCATTGTCCTATCTTTTCTTTGATGGGTTGAGATAGTCCATCAAGTATGGCCTCCATTGTTATTGAGTATGCACTCATTAGTAAGTATGCACCTCATCCGAATTATTGTAAGTATGCACTCATTATTTCTCTCCAATATGCATAGTATTCTTTATCAAGTACTAGAGCTCTGTGGGATGCAATATCTTCTTGTTGACCCATAGTGGTTTTTAATAGGATCTTCCTTCCAGTGGTTTAGACTGTAGTGAAGGATCCCGCTCTGGTACCATTTGTTGGAATATTGGTCAATAATGAGAGGGGGGGGTGAATCAATATTGTTAACTACTTCAAGCAAGGAACAGATCTATGTCACCCTATGAATTTTATTAGCACAAGGACACCTTCTTGCGGGCATTTCCAATTGACCTTTTTAACTGCTGATTTGACACTTAGACAAATTGTGAAACCCTAGGTCAACATGATGAGATTTTTATTTTCATCCAATTTGAAGTGTGAGACAGCCAAAGGGTAGAGGCCAACAAGGTGATTCCATCAAGACCACTTTCATCCTCTGAAGCTTCTTTCTCTCTCCTCGGCGAACATTTTTCTGGAGCAGTGCAAATCAAGCTGGGAGGCATTTTTGGCAAATCAATATCTTCTCCTACAGAGACTTTTTGGAAAAACCAATGATATGGTTGGATGAACCAATAAACACTCTAGAGACCCATACCCTCAGAATAATTGAATCCATCAAATACTGGAAATTGCGGCATTTTACTGAGGTCACTTAGGCATTTTTACCGGTATTTTTATACTTAGACAATTTGTGCAATTTCTAAGGTGGATTTTTTATTTCATCGAAATCCTGAACCAATGCCACTAGATGATGTAGTACATACCTCACTGAGCACACCCAAGCTGATTTCACTCTCAGACTCATCTTCAGTTTCCCTAGGCAGGCATTTTACTGAACTTGGTGCAAAACTGCCTAAACCCTGTTTTGGCAGACTTATAAATTTTTCCTTAGACACTCTCAAGACAAAATGAGACCATGTTTAGGTAGAAAAATCAACAAGATACATCCTAAACATATGGTGCGTGCATTTACTTTAACCTATGAATTATGGCGTGTTTCTTGAGGCCACTTACGCAATCTTACTACCTCTGGTGCAAAACATCCTGAAACCCTGTTTTGGCAGGCCTTTAACTTTGTCATCAAACACCCTTTTTGAGAGCTGAGACCATGGTAATATATCCCCTTCAACAAGATACATCATGATAGTTTCAGATAATTTTTACCATTCACCTATGAGGTACGACGTGCATTTCCCCAAGGCTATTTGGACCAATTTTCCAACACTTAGCCATTTTTCAGAATGTCTAAAACTGCTTGAACCATTGTTTTGGAAGATCTATAACTTTGTCATAAAGCATTCTTTTGAAGAAATGAAACCATGTTTAGATAGCCTATTCAACAAGGTATATCGTGATATGATGGCGTGATCATTTTATTCAAACCATGAATTATGGCGGGCATTCTCTTAGAGCAGTATTGACCAATTTTTCAACACATCCATTTTTCAGAATGTCTAAAACTGCTTGAACCCTTGTTTTGGAAAATCTAAAACTTTGTCATAAAACACTCTTTTGAAGAAATGAGACCATGGTTAGATAGCCTATTCAACAAGGTATATCCTGATATGATGGTGCAGGGATTTTCCTCAAACAATGAATTATGGTGGGCATTCTCTTAGAGCAGTTTTGACTAATTTTGCCCACCCATGACGGTCTGTTGATATTTACTTGTCCGATTAGGTTTACTTGTTTCGTTTTCTGTTAGTTTTCCAAGGCCCTTCTGTTGAGATATTGTAACTTCAAAGAATATTATATTTGTACTTTATTATTCCGGAGATGTTTCATTCCTCCGTGAAGATCTTATTGTATATCCGGAGATGTTTATTCCTCCGTCGGAATGTGGTAACTCGGGTTATTAGACTTCCCTAGTAGGGTCGGCCCTGTATGTGTTATGTGGGTCAAAGGGTTATTAGACCACCCTAGAGGGGTCGGCCCAGTTAGTTGTAGTGGGGTATTTAACCTATTGGTTAAATACGAGCCTACGTGTACTTGTGTAAAATACATATCAGAGTAGTGTATAAATAGAGGAGGTGTGTTCCTCATTATACACACTCACTCACTTGAGAAAGGCGCATTTGTGGAGGAGAGGTCTGCTATGGAGGAGAAGGAGCTTATGCTCAGGGTTTGCATCTTTGTATATTGCTGGTCATCTATATTGAGGAAGCTTTGCTGGGTTTTCTACCCCATGAGGGTTTCCCAGGATAAATCTCTGTCTCTTGTGTTTATGCTATGCTTGTTGTTTCTTCAGTGATCCTGTATATGCTATTATTGTGAAATGGAATGTAATGCTGCTATTTTATGTCTTAGCATATTGAATTTTAACATGGTATCAGAGCTAACCTGAAGGAAGACAAGGTATGGCACTAAAGACACTTGCTTTACTTACGATAATTTGAAGGTTAGGGTTTTACATAGCAAAAACCAGTCATCGTAGCACTTTCGCTATAAATCCGTTTTGGCGAAGTTTTCAGATCTGAAATTGTTACAGGACGAAGATAAAATCTCCAGGTACCTTGTGCCCAAAGGAAAACCTCTAATTAGTTGTACTTTGTGATTTATGATCTGTACAATATAGGGTTTCTGCCTCTTCCAGATCTGAGTCAAAATCAGGTGACCTTGGGAAAAAGGTCATATCTTGGGCTAGGAAGCTCCAAATGAAATTTCGTAAAAAGTGACAGGTATTACACAGTCTGCACTATCTCAGAAAACTTTTTCAGAGGCCGAAGTTGAACCAGTGACACGTGGCACTCCGTACAAGTGCGCTCTCCTGTATTATCCCATAAACAGGTCACGTTGCGACACTTGGCATAACTCTCTCTCAGAAAATCCAATTGAGGTCAGACCTGTCAGGATGGAAATATAACAGGCCGAGCTATCTCAGAAAACTTTTATGAGGCCGAAGGTCAAACAGTGACACATGGAACGCCGTACAAGTTCGCTCTCCTGTATTTTCCCAAAACAGGTCACATTGCGACATTTGGCATAACTCTCTCTCAGAGAATCCAATTGAGGTCAGACCTGTCAGGATGGAAAGATAACAGGTCAGGCTATCTCAGGAAACGTTTTCAGACCCTGTGGATCAAAAATTTAGGAGTTACACCAGAAACAATCAGGTACATATTTCTGTCAAAACAGAATTATTTTTTTGGTACCTTCATTCATGGCTTCCGGAATTTAGGGCTTTGGAGAAAGTTGGAATTTTTGTAATCGGAGACCACGGATGGATGCTACTCATCAAAATAGAAATTTAGAGACCAAGATCAGAATTTTTGGTTGGGCAGAAGGCCGGGCTTGATTAGACCCTAGTTCGGGACTTTGTTCAGAAAAGTGGAAAATTAGGGCTTCTGTAAAAATGGGAATTTTTGAAATCTGTGACCACGGCTGGAAGCTCCTCAGAAAAATAGAAGCTTAGAGCTTTGGATCAAACATTTTGATTGGGAAGAAGAGTGGGATTCATCAAACCCCAGTTTAGGGTCACGTCCAGTGAATCTGGAAGTTTCAAAGGCAAAATTGAGGAGTGAAACTTTGCAGTTTTCAAATTCTGAATATATCAGATTGATCAGCTCATCAAGGCGCATATCTCTATCCTTTCGGAAGTTTGAAATTCAAAGTTTGAATTTTTGGGGTTTCTCTGACAAACCCATATCCAGCTCCAGGTCCAGTTCTTGCAAATCAAGTGGATACGGTTAATCCTAGAAGAAGATGGATTGGTCACCTACATAAGTGAAGGAGTTCATGTTTCATAGGGAGATGAGGCTAAGGCTTTACACAAGGAGATTACAAGCGATCTCGATAGGTATGACTCATCGAGGTATGTTTTGAGAATTGTTCATGATCAAGTTTATGGTATGTTTGTCTTCATGTTATTACAGTTAGTACAATCTTGATTTTAGATTTGTTGTATCACCTTAACAAAATTATGAATGCATGATAGAAGATATTCATTGGTTAGGGTGTTGACACTTATGATTGTACTAATGCATTATGGTGTTGTGTGAGGTTGAGGTTGTCTGCTAACAAGATACAGGTACATCACAAAAGACAAATCAGGCTCCATGACCATGAAAACATGAAGACAAAGACTCATCCATAATCTTTGTTCTACTTACGAGGTATGTATGACTTCGTTATATTATGCTTAACCTATGAGACATGCAGGTTCTAGCTCAGGATCTCTAAATCATTGAAGAGATTGTTTAGGTATGTTGTACATAACCAAGTAGGTATACTAATCCAGGTATGTTTCCCATGAATCTTACCTTGTGTTAGGATCCCTTATATAAGTATACTTGGAATGATTGGTTATGCTTATTCATAAAGTTAGTAATCAAGGGATTATGCATATTATATCTTTTATCAATGATATGCATGAGTAAAAGAAGACTTCCCTGAAATCTTGAATACTAATGTTTATTAACTATAATCATGACTATACGTTTTCAAGATTATTTAGTACTATAATGTTTTGATAGCATTTAGAATATACTAATGAGTGTATGTTTGTGTATGAGATCATGAGGATGACTCTTGAGCATGCACAGTGGTACAGAATGAATAGAAGTTCAAAAGACATACAAAAGATCAAGTGGGAGGCAGCCACACAAACATAAAAGATAAGTATTTGAGTTGCTATTTGAAATAGTAATGATATTGCCTGCATGCATATTTGTATTCCTAGAATATATAATGCTGAGTGTAAACATTCATAGAGCATTGAACAGTATACAACTAATGTGCATATGTTTGGACAAACATTCCATTGTTGCTTGTCTAGAATGAAACCTCTTTGCTGACATGCTGAGAGTTGTGCACACTCTCGATAGTATGTTCTGGTAGAGATGGAAGGCATCTAGATAGCCACTGTATGCATACAGGATATGGGAAAGTGTTGTGCCAAAGTAATGGTCAAAATAGTTGCATCACTATGTAAATGATATCTGTATGCATAATGGGTTATCTTTTGATGATTATGAAGTATTACTAATCATGTACTTAATTTTGATTTGTAGGAAAGATCATGAAGAATGATGGACACCGTACAAGTGGTGGATGTTCAAACAAGAAGATTTACAAATCAAACAAAATATAGAAGGCTCATGGCTAGAAGATTCTCTTAGAAAGGGGAAGAGAATCACGACAAGATGTTTGCTCCAAGTATGGTGTAATTAAAGAAGAAGTATGAATCAGGTTTTGTATAGGTACCTAGGATCGATAATAATTTGATAAGTTTAATGATCACCATGGGTGATGTGGATCTCAACCTTTGCTACAAGGTTGAATATGATACACATATGACATGGATGCAAGAAGGAACTCACCACAGAGTTCGAATGATATTGAGGCTCATATCAGTAGACCCATCTAACGAGAGATGGCACAGATAGATATGCAGAAGATCATTCAATGCAGAAATGAAAAATGAAAGATCTCAAATTGATGCTTTACTTCCTAGTTCTGGAAGTATGGCAAGGCTCAGAAGGAATATTTTTCAACCAGGGAAAGTATGATGAGAAATATGATTTGAGGTGTTGGAATGGCCACTCTTATGGATTCCAACTTGAAGCTGTTAGGGGATAACTCATCAGAGTTAGTGGATATAACTCTGTACAGTCAAATTATTGGGTCTTTGATATATCTAACATATACTAGGTTAGATATATGCTTTGTTATGAACACCTTGAGTTAGTATCTAGTGGAAACTAGATGTGTTTACCTGATAGTTGCAAAGTATGTGATGAGGCACATAAAGGACACGATAGAATTTGATCTATGCTATCTTGAAGATCATGACTTCAGATGGCTTTTCAGATTCTGATTGAGCAGGAAGTGTATCAGACAAGAAGAACACATCGAGAGGATGTTATTGTCTGGGATTAGCCATGATCTCGTGGTTTAGCTGGAAGCAGTCTAGTGTGGCTCTCAGCACAAGCGAAATATTTGGCTGCTTGCTCTGCTAGTTGTGAAGAAGTTTGGCTTTAGGATTGTTTGACTTAGAGATAGAACCAACTGAGATCCTATGTGATAATTAGAGTTGTATCAAGATGACATAGAATCTAGTGTTCCATGATAAGTCAAAGAACATAGGGAACTAACAAGATATGACGCAGAAAGGAACTCTAAAAGTTTGAATTTGTAACAGGTTACCGTTGTACTAACCAAACCTCTACGTCAAGTGAAGAAGTTACCAACCAAACCTCTGTCTCGAGTGAAGTTTGAATACTTCCGAGACAAGCTTGGTGTAGTTTAAAAGGACCCTCCTCGAAAGGGGGAGTAGTATAGTCACTACTGATGAGATTGTCTCATCGAACAACAAGGTCGTTGATGAGGTAACCTGTTCTCTACACCCAGTTACTTAGAATTATTTAGATTTAGGACTCTTATACTTAGAATACTTAGCTTTACTTATACATGCTAGTTGTGATGTATACATGTTTTGATGTTAGATGTATTAGTAAGAATACATGCTAGATGTGATGTATACATGTTTTGATGTATTAGTAAGAATACATGCTAGTTGTGATGTATACATGTTTTGATGTTAGATGTATTAGTAAGAATACATGCTAGATGTGATGTATACATGTTTTGATGTATTAGTAAGAATACATGCTAGTTGTGATGTATACATGTTTTGATGTATTAGTAAGAATACATGCTAGTTGTGATGTATATGATGATACATGTTGTGGTTATACATGTCTTGATGTTGATGATACATGTCATATATGTTTTGATGTTGATGATACATGTTGTGGTTATACATGTTTTGATGATGATGATACATGTTGTGGTTTTACATGTTTTGATATTGATGATGCATGTTGAGGTGATACATGTTATGATGATGAGGATACATGTTCTTGATGAACATGTGAGGGGATTGGATCATCCCTGGACTTTCAAGTCCTAAAGAGAGCCGTAGACGTAAGGTCTCCGAGAATGAAGTCCTTAGTGGACAGTTGAGGGGATTGGATCATCCCTGGACTTTCAGTCCTAAAGAGAGCCGTAGACGTGAGGTCTCCGAGAATGAAGTCCTTAGTGGACAGTTGAGGGGATTGGATCATCCCTGGACTTTCAGTCCTAAAGAGAGCCGTAGACGTGAGGTCTCCGAGAATGAAGTCCTTAGTGGACAGTTGAGGGGATTGGGATCATCCCTGGACTTTAAGTCCTAAAGAGAGCCGTAGACATAAGGTCTCCGAGAATGAAGTCCTTAGTGGACAGTTGAGGGGATTGGGATCATCCCTGGACTTTCAGTCCTAAAGAGAGCCGTAGACGTAAGGTCTCCGAGAATGAAGTCCTTAGTGGACAGTTGAGGGGATTGGGATCATCCCTGGACTTTCAGTCCTAAAGAGAGCCGTAGACGTAAGGTCTCCGAGAATGAAGTCCTTAGTGGACAGTTGAGGGGATTGGGATCATCCCTGGACTTTCAGTCCTAAAGAGAGCCGTAGACGTGAGGTCTTCGATAATGAAGGGATTGGGATCATTCCTGGACTTCGGTCCGAAAGAAGAGCCGTAGACGTATGTCTCCGATAATGAAGGGATTGGGATCATTCCTGGACTTCGGTCCGAAAGAAGAGCCGTAGACGTATGTCTCCGATAATGAAGGGATTGGGATCATTCCTGGACTTCGGTCCGAAAGAAGAGCCGTAGACGTATGTCTCCGATAATGAAGGGATTGGGATCATTCCTGGACTTCGGTCCGAAAGAAGAGCCGTAGACGTATGTCTCCGATAATGAAGGGATTGGGATCATTCCTGGACTTCGGTCCGAAAGAAGAGCCGTAGACGTATGTCTCCGATAATGAAGGGATTGGGATCATTCCTGGACTTCAGTCCGAAAGAAGAGCCGTAGACGTATGTCTCCGATAATGAAGGGATTGGGATCATTCCTGGACTTCAGTCCGAAAGAAGAGCCGTAGACGTATGTCTCCGATAATGAAGGGATTGGATCATTCCTGGACTTAAGTCCGAAAGAAGAGCCGTAGACGTATGTCTTCGATAAAGATAGGACTGGATCGTCCCTGGACTTCGGTTCAAAAGGTACATGACTGGTTTACATCATTCCTTGACGATGCCAATGATCGTGTGCTGATGATCATATGATGACGATGCTGATGATCGTGTGATGACGATGCTGATGATCGTGTGATGACGATGCTGATGATCGTATGATGACGATGCTGATGATCGTATGATGACGATGCTGATGATCATGCGGTGATGATGCTGATGATCGTATGATGACGATGCTGATGACCGGCTGATGACGATGCTGATGATCGTGCGGTGATGATGCTGATGATCGTATGATGACGATGCTGATGACGATGCTGATGATCGTGTGATGACGATGCTGATGATCGTGCGGTGATGATGCTGATGATCGTATGATGACGATGCTGATGACGATGCTGATGATCGTGTGATGACGATGCTGATGATCGTGTGATGACGATGCTGATGATCGTATGTTGACGATGTTGATCGTGCTTCTGTTGATAGTGTGATGATGATGCTGCTGATCATGTGATTACGATGCTGATGATCGTAATGCTGATATTGATGTTGACATTGATGTACCAGTAACTGTTTGAGTTACTGATGAAGACAAATTGAAGAAAGCTTCCAATGATTTATAGATGTATCATGTATGATGTTGATGACTCCTTGCTCTTGCAGATGTTGTTATAATATCCTTCTCGTTAAGGGGGAGTGTTGAGATATTGTAACTTCAAAGAATATTATATTTGTACTTTATTATTCCGGAGATGTTTCATTCCTCCGTGAAGATCTTATTGTATATCCGGAGATGTTTATTCCTCCGTCGGAATGTGGTAACTCGGGTTATTAGACTTCCCTAGTAGGGGTTGGCCCTGTATGTGTTATGTGGGTCAAAGGGTTATTAGACCACCCTAGAGGGGTCGGCCCAGTTAGTTGTAGTGGGGTATTTAACCTATTGGTTAAATACGAGCCTACGTGTACTTGTGTAAAATACATATCAGAGTAGTGTATAAATAGAGGAGGTGTGTTCCTCATTATACACACTCACTCACTTGAGAAAGGCGCATTTGTGGAGGAGAGGTCTGCTATGGAGGGGAAGGAGCTTATGCTCAGGGTTTGCATCTTTGTATATTGCTGGTCATCTATATTGAGGAAGCTTTGCTGGGTTTTCTACCCCATGAGGGTTTCCCAGGATAAATCTCTGTCTCTTGTGTTTATGCTATGCTTGTTGTTTCTTCAGTGATCCTGTATATGCTATTATTGTGAAATGGAATGTAATGCTGCTATTTTCTGTCTTAGCATATTGAATTTTAACACCTTCTGTTCGTCTATATTAATTTTTGGTATGCACACTATTATCCTTTTTGTAAAATAGAAGCTCATGTTATTGAGGTTTTAGGGAGTAGGATTCTATCATATTAGTGATATAAACATTTGATGTAATCAACAACAAATATTGGTCTATTTTGGTATATAGTTGTTGATCGGCAATTGTAATCGGAAATATTGACGAAGATATATTAATAGATATAATATTTGTGTATATTCCTCTGACATTTAAATCTATTTCTAAAAATTCTAGATTTATCAATGGATATAAGATTTTTGTATATTCCTTGGGCATTTAAATCTATTTCTATAAGTATTAAAACACTTTGGCCCTGCAAGTAGAACGCTTTGGTTAAACTTCTTCCTTGTGGTAATTTGTAGGATTACTTATTTCTTCTACTTCTCACTTTGCTACAAAGGCTAAGAAGTAATGCATGACTAGTTTCATGGTTTGCACATGAGTTGTTGGTTCAAGAAGAAAGCCTCTTTGAAATCCAATTTGTAACAAATGGATACTTCTATTGAAATATTGTTGCATTATGAATTCTCAATATTCAAATGACTATAAGACTAGTAACTATTTGTTGGGCTTGTGATTTGGTTTCTTAACTATGTAGTGCAATATTGTTTTATATTATGTTAACTGTAATGTTGTGATTTCTATGTTATTTGATTATATAGTATGTATGTTTGACTATTCAAATTTAAATCACATTACTAATTATATAATAAATTCATTATGGTTCTATATGTAAATTACCATCTTGTTGGAACAATTTCACGACTACTCTATACAACACATCTCTCGTTTTTTCAAGCATAGAGCTGATTTATTGTCAAAGAAGTGATTACATTTGGCAGGTGGTATTCTTCAGGTTACCCCTTTCACTGATCACCATCCAGGGGAAATTTTTTATGTTTGTCTTTATTAATTAGGATAGCCTTTATGATCCATTTTGTAAATTCGATGCACCCGCTTTAGGGGATTTTTGGTTAAGATTTCCTCTGTATCTGTGTTATTTTTATGATGTTATCAACAGCTATGGTTATGATGGTATATTACTCAATAGTGGCAAGCATTATCATATTTATTGTAAAAGACGGCATAGTCTGTTTTCAAAGATTCTATCCTTGGGATAGGTTTTATTGTAAGTTTCTTTGATTCACTTAATGAATAACACAGAACTTTTTTTTCGTTGAAAAAAAAGGTTCTATAAGTAAATTAATCCTAAATTAATATGCTAACTCTTAACTCTTAGATCAAACAATCAATATTTTGAGAACTCTTAACTCTTAGATCAAACAATCAATAATGTCATTTTGGTTCTTTTCATGATTGGGCTTCATTATTGCACGCAGGCAGGGTTGGAATTTCATTTTATCTTTTTTTTCCAAAGAAAAAAAGCTTAATTTCATTATAGATATAACCAAATTACATATCGCAGAGGACATTAAGCCTTAAGGATGCCTTTCAAAAGTATGATTCCAGCCAAAAAGCTGTGAAAAATATGTTTACTACTTCCTAATAGAAGCAGTCTTCTCAAAATGTACAAAAGGAAGGATAAAGCCGAGGTTCCCATATAGGGTTCCCTTAAAATTCTGGTATATATATACAAAATAAAACTGCATTGTTCAGTGTTCAAAACTGTAGGATTTCAATGCCTTCTATGAAAGCGCGATGGTAGTATTCATAAACTGCTTCAGGAGCTGTGACAACGATCTTCCACTGTCCTAGTGGCAGATCTAATCCTTTCTTTGACAGCTGATCAGCAGTGATGTTTCGTTCCCTGTAAACATGGCGACAGGAGAAAGTTTCAAATTCCCTCAACAATCGCCTGACATCATCCAGAATGTTGCATAAAAATAGGTTGCACGACATCTTTGTATATTATTGACCCAATTGTTTACAAGCATAGAGTCTCCGAAGATCTGAATGTGGTGGCAATTTTGTTCAAGAGAAAAATAAAGAAGAAGTTTGAGGGAAGAGAGTTCATCGAAGTTATTTGTGTCAGGTCCAAGACCCATCTGGATGTGGAAAAATGATGTATGATTTAGATGTAGGACCGCCCCCCCCACAAGATAGTTCGGTGAATGCACCATCGAAGTACGCCTAAGGAAGATTAGAGTCGAAGAGTTTAGGAGTGATGATGCGGATGGGGGTGTTGAGTTTTTGTTGAGGGAAGTAGGAAAGAATGTTCGCACTCTGAGAGGCCACCAGCTTGGGGATAGATGGTTTGTCCTGGAACAAAACCTTATTGCGTGCCAACCACGTACCCCAAATCAAAACCCAGGTGAGTCATCAACATGCGAAGGTAGAGCCAGTTCACCTTATCAAAAGCTTTTGAGAGGTCAAGTTTTATAACTGCCCCCTTTAAATTTTTCAGTTTGATCGAGTTAAAACACTCCTGGGCCACACCAATTGCCTCATGAATCTGTCTGCCTTCCAGAAAACCAAATTGTTCCAGAGAGATGACCTTTGAGAGGATCTTTTTTAACGGTTTTGCAATAATTTTTGCCACCACTTTGTATGTGATATTGCAAAGAGAGATAGGGCAGAAATCGTTGAAAGTAGACGACTGATCCAATTTTGGGATGAGAGCAATGAAGGTAGAATTCAGGGGAGGGTGGATGTGTCCCCGAGATCCCCATTCCTCCATAAGCTGAAGAATATCAACCCCAATGATCTCAAAATGTGTCAGGAGAAATTCAATGGTCCAACCATCCGGGCTAGGGCTCTTGTCCTTTTGAAAGCCATGGAGGGTTTCCTTACGTTCCTCTTCCGAAATATCCTCCATGAGATCCCGGTTGTCCTCAAGAGTGATGAAACCCAGGAAGTATTGAGAGACTTGAATGATTTTTGCAAGGCTTGTGCGATTTTCAGCTTTGTAGAGAGAGGCAAAGTGGGAGGTACCAAGAGCTGCAAGCCCTTCAAAGGAAGAGATGTTTTCCAACTGTTCATTTTGAAGTTCCCAAATAGTATTCTTTATCTGTCTTCCCTTAGCAAAATTTTGGAAAAATTTTGTGTTCTCATCCTCGCATTCAAGCCAAATTGCTCTGCTCTTTAGTCTCCACGTCTCCTCTTTGATTTGTAAAAGTTTTCTCCTGCGGGTTTCAAGAGCATTAAGGTGGAGAGTAGAGTCAGGATTCAAGAAACCAAACCCATCTGACTCCTGGGCAGTGAGAAGATCCAACTCCACTTGAGATAGCTCTAGCTCGTATCGTACCTTATTTTTGAAGGCCCAGTCTTTAGTTTTTTCTTGATATCCAGGAGGTTTTTTGCAAAATGTTGTGCAACAAAGTGCCCATCAGTAGGACAGTAGGGATTCCAATTTTCCTTTATGATGTGAGTGACCTCCTCTTCTTTAAGCCAGGATGCACAAAGTTTGAAAGGACTTGTAGATTTGGAAGCAGCTCCCTTTATTCAAGAAAAATCGGGGAATGGTCTAAGAGTCCCCTTGAATCCACCCATTGACGAAAAGCAAGATTTTGGTCGAGGAGGTGTTCAGCTAGGAGAAAACGGTCCAGACGTTTGGCCACCCCGTGAGCCCCCATTCTCCTATTGGTCCAAGTAGGTTTGATCTTATCAGGCCGAAGGTCCAACAACTTGTGAGAGAGAAAGAGTTGTTAAAAAAATTCCACTTGTTGGTCCGTTCTGGCGCTGGGACCCCGAATTTCATGGTTCCCAAGAGAGAAATTTAGGTCTCCCACAATGATAAGGTCGTCCGATCTGAAAAAAGGATTTACAAGACAAAGAATCCCAGAAGGGGAATCGATTCTCATAAGGGCCATATATATTTAGTAGACTGAAGCAAGATTTTTCAACAGCATGGCAAACTTCCACTCCCAGAGTTGAATGCGACCCCAAAGAGTTTTTAAGTCGCACAAGTATTCCACCTAGTGGCAATACCCCCAAAATGACCGTAGGCATCCAGTGCCCAATATTCCATGAAATGGAAGAGGGAGGAAAGAATGGTTGTGACTCCCTCTTCTGGCCCCAATGTTTCCTGTAGTAGTAAGACATCAAGCTGATGCAGAGTAATCAACCTCTTGAGGGAAAAAATTTTGGGCTCACTTGCCAACCCACAACAATTTAGGGATAGAATCTTCATTGGTGAACCCCATTCTGGGAATCTGCTGCTCTAAGCGCCCCAAGGATGGATTTTTGAGTGTCGTCTGCAAGTTCCAGGAGGGCATGGTGTGTGGATGAGGGGACAATGGAAGGCTCCGATGAACCCGAGCAGGGAAAGGTAGAAGAAGGGGGGAAAAGTGGAGGGGGAGAGGAAGGGGAGGATGTGGGACAATGGAGAGTAGGTTCAGGTATCAGATAGGTCGAGGGTAGGAGGGTCGGGGATGGTGCGGGAGGAGTAGAAGGACGGGAATTAAGAAAAGGGAAGGGTGGGGGAGCTGAGCAAACGAAACAGAGAGATTGCAAATGATCAACCAAAGAGTTTAAATGAGAAGGGAGAGAGGAGTTCATACCCGAAGTCGCAGAGACCAATGGTATCTGTGCAGGAGTAGCCGAGGAGACAATGGGAGCTGCTTCCAAACCAGGTGGGACCATATAATGTGATTCCATGGTATGATCCATCTGCATGCCTCGAGACCTAACATCCGCCTCGTGTATTCCCATCTTTTGTGTGTCAGTGGAGTCGACCGGGAGCCCACAACCCACCGCCCTTTTCTTAGGCCGATCCGCCCGCTCAATGAAGGTCTGTGGGAAGTTCTAGGAAATGTGACCGTAAACATGCCAGCGATGGAAGCGAAAAGGGACACCCTTGTAATCTAGGAGTTGAAGTCTGGTAATCTGTCCCCACACTAAATTTAGACTTTCTCTCAGGCCCGGATGGAGGTCGAAGGAGACAAGAATTCTGGCCACCGTTCTCCTGCGCGTATGAATAAAATTTATGTCTGCATCGATGAAGGCCCCAAGTGAATTTCCAATATCCCGAAAGGTTTCCCAGGTCCATAATTCCCAGGGGAGGCCTGGGAGTCTGACCCAAATCGACACCGTATCAATCCTTTCACGGTCGGTATCAAACATCTGGGTCTAGTTTTTCAGAATGAAGGGGGTGTTTCCCAAACTCTAGTGCTTCTTTAAAAGAATATCCACATCCTCCTTGTTCCTCAATTTGAAAACGAACCAACCGCGAGAGAGGACAATACCTTCAGGTTTGTAGTTTAAGAGGGAGCCCTAAGTAGTTTCAACCCACCAATCCAGTTGTTCCAGGATGGGGTACTTCCCGCGAGCCTTGCCAACAACTGCCAATTCCGCCATCCCAAGGGACTGGGCGACCACTGTGATTTTTCCCCCACAGATAAGGTTTAGAGGGATCCCTGAGGATTTAAGGCACTTTACCTTCTTCTTCCCACCCACCAGTGGATCCCCCGCTGAGCGAGGAGGGATTTTTGAAGTCAAACCAGAGCCCAAAGCCGCCTTGTCCTGTTAAAGGGTCTCCTCCGGAGGAGAGCCCTGATGATAAGAATGTTGAAGAAATGATGCGATGAAAACCCTCAGGGTTTGCCGACGAAGGTAAAGATAAGACCGGGTCCTGTGCAGAAGCGGTGTCAGTAGTGAAAGCCGAAGGCCAACTCGTGTCCAGGAAGTCGAAGCTAGGATCATAAGAGGGTGCCTCTCAATCGTCAAAGAGATGCTCAACCTAGGTGCGATCAACATCTGTAAGCACAGGGGCACCAAAATCCGAGTTCAGCTGAGGCGGTGCAAACAGAGAATAAGGATTTTCGCCGAGAAGAGGATCCAAGGGTTTGGTGGAAAGAGTCAAAAAATCTAGGTCGTCAAAAACCCCAGAAGTATAGAAATTAGAGAAAACCCCTAAATCCTCTGGTGAATACCGAGAGTGGGAGAGGGTAGTGGTGTAGCCACCACCGGAATACGGTGAGCCAGATGTCGGCATCCCCGTTCCTGTTAACGACGGAGAGTCTGTGGTAGACGGGGTTGGTAAAAGGGCAGGGTAAAAATGGATTTACCCTCGAAGGGGTCCGCAGAATAGTCAACCATGTCCTCCCTCAGAAAACCGTCTGTTTCACCTCCGTGGCATGTGATAATTGGCACAGTTCCAAGAAGATAATGGCCTGCCAAAACATCCAATCAACACTAGCTTTTTAAACTACCAATTCAACACTAAGACAAAATTGTCAAACCCTAGGTCAAAATGAGGAGATTTTTATTTTCATCAACTTGGAAGTATGACACACTCAATGGATAGAGGTCAACAAGGTGATTCCATCTAGACCAATTTCATCCTTTGAGACCTCTTTGTCTCTCCTCGATGGGAATTTTTCTGGAGTAGTGCAAATCAAGCTAGGATGCACTTTTGGCAGATCAATATCTTCACCTACAGAGACTCTTTGGACAAACCAATGATATGTTTGGATGCACCAATCAATAGTCTAGGGACCCATACCCTCAAAATATTTTAAGACATCAACCACAGTAAATGGTGGGCATTTTATTGAGGTCAGTCAGGCATTTTACAAGAAATTTTATACTTAGACAATTTTTGCATTTTCCTAGACTGGAGCAATCCGCCTGAAACATTGTTTTGGAAGACCCATAACTTCCTTTTCAGAAACTCTCAAGACAATCGGATACCATGGTTAGGTAGAAAAATCAACAAGCTACAACCTGACACTATGGGGCGGGCATTTACCTTAACCTATGAATTATGGCGGGCATTTTCCTGAGGCCACTTAAGAAGTTTTACTACCACTGGTACAAAAACAGCCTGAAACCCTGTTTTGGAAGGCCTTTAAATTTGTCATCAAAAACCCTCTTTGAGAACTTAGACCATGGTATGATAGCCTCTTCAACAATCTATAGCATTATAGTTTTAGATACTTTTTATCATTCTCCTATGAGGTACAGGGGGCAATTTACCAAGGCCACTTGGACCAATTTTCCAACACTTAGCCATTTTTCATAATTTGGACCTCTTTTGTTTCTCTTGTTCGTAATATGCAAAACAATATTTTTCCTACTTTGGCAGGTTAATTTCTTGAACATGTGACTATCAGGAAGTAACCTGAAACCATCACTGCATAGCTACTTCAACAAGCAACAAGTTCATGTGAACTGATGAATTTATCCCCACAAGGACAGTTCCTGGCGGGCATTTCCAAATAGCCCCTTAACCTTGTAGTTTTAACACTTAGCCTAATTTCACTTGTGCTTAACATGCAAAACAAGTTTTTTCTCAATTTGGCTGGTTAATTTCTGGTTAATTTTTTGGCAGACTTATAACTTTCTCCTCAGACATGCTTAAGAAAAACTGAGACCATGGTCAGGTAGACAAATCAATAGGGTACAACCTTACCATATGCTGCGGGAATTTACTTTAACCTATGATTTATGGCGGGCATTTTCTTGAGTCTACTTAGTCAATTTTACTTCCTCTGGTGCAAAACCCTGTTTTGGCAGACCTATAACTTTCTCCTCGGAAGTGATTAAGGCAAATTGAGACCATGACTAGATATCCACTTCAACAAGATATAGCCTGGTATGATGGTGCGGGCATTTTTATCAAACCATGAATTATGGCGGGAATTCTCTTAGATCATTTTTGACTAATTTTTACATACTTAGTAAATTCCTGAAAATGGATAAGTGTTGGAAAACTGGTCCAGGTGGCCTTAGGGAAATGCCCGCAATAATTTGGGGGTTAGAGTAAATGCCCGCACCGTATGGTCAGGTTGTACCTTGTTGAGCTGTCTACTTGACCATGGTCTCATATTGTCCAAAAAGTGTCTGAGGAAGAAGTTATGGATCTGCCAAAACAGTGTTCCATGCATATTGGACCAGTCTAGGAAAGTGCAAAAATTGTCTAAGTATAGAATCAGTAGAAATGCCCGAGTGACCTTAGTAAAATGCCCGCCATGTCTTGTGGTTGGTGTATAAAATTATTTTGAGAGTATGGGTCTCTAGAATTTTGTTTGGCACATCCAACTATATCATTGGTGAAGAGTTAGAGTCCCCGAGGAAGAAGATATTGATCTGCCAAAAGTGGCACTACTCCATTAAAATGCCCGCCGAGGAGAGAGAAAGAGGTATCAAAGGATGAAATTGGTCTAGATGGAATCACATTGTGCATCTCTATCCATTGGGTGTCTCACACTTTTAGTAGGCAACAACCTGCCCTAGCTAAGTAGGCTAAGTAGTACTTTTGGCAGATCCATATCTTCTTCCTCAGAGTCCCTTTGGACAAACTGACATGACCATGGTTGGGTAGAAAAAACACCAACCTACAATATGCCCATATGGCACGGGAATTTTATTCAACCCACAATTTATGGCGGTCATTTCCCTTAGGTCACTTGAGACAGTTTTTCCAACACTTGTCATTTTTTAGGAAATTCTTCAAGGTTTATCCTAAAACTGTGTTTTGGCAGGCTTATATCTTTCTCCTAAAAAATGATTAAGGCTAAATGAGACCATGAATAGATAGCCACTTTAGCAAGTTATATCCTGGTATGATGGTGCGGGAATTATCTTCAAACCATGAATTATGGCGGGCATTCTCTTAGGGAATTTTTGACTAATTTTCCCATACTTAGTCAATTTCCAAGTTTCACAAACTTGTCATACTTTTCCAAGATGTTGTCAGATTGCAACACTGTCTTGATGATGGCACTAGAAAACTATCATGTGTCTTTCCATCCTTATCACACGTGTCATATAATCACTCATCATACATGCCATGTCATTACTTATATGCCCAATGCCAACCATCTACTTTGTCGTCATACCACCTCATCCATGGCTCTTGTCAACATAGACATAAATATATGTCATCATAGGCATTGTCTCTCATCTTATTTGCCATCAATTCCAACCAATTCCAACCTATATTGCATCTATTTCCCCATTACAATTGACTCAAAGGGGATCTATTGCCCCGACTTACAAGGAAGGATTTACCTAGATCAATGACTTTACATAATCAAATACAATAATGACATCCTCACGGAGGAATAAAACATCTTCGAATAAATTATAGCAATAAAATACAATAGAATATTCTTCGAAGTTACAATATTTCAACAGGTGGTGGTGATGAAGATGATGATGATGGCGATGATGAAGATGATGACGATGATGACGATGATGAAGATGTTGATTAGGAAGAGGGAGATGACGATGATGATGGCAATAATGATGATGATGATGAAGATGATGATGATGATTAATGATGGTGGTGGTGATGACGACGACAACAATGATGATGAGGATGAGGATGATGATGATGAGGATGATGACGACCATGATGAGGATGATGATCATGATTATCATGATGATGATTAGGATGAGGGAGATGACGATGATGATGACAATGATGATGATGATGATGATGATGATGATGATGATGAAGATGAAAATGATGAAGATGATGATGATGAAGATGATGATGATGATCAATGATGGTGGTGGTGATGACGACGACAACGATGATGATGAGGAGGAGGATGAGAATGGGGATGAGGATGATGAGGAGGAGGAGGATGAGGAGGATGATGATGATGATGATTAGGATGAGGGAGATGACGATGATGATGACGACGACGATGATGATGATGAAGATGATGATGATGATGATGAAGAAGATGATGATGATCAATGATGGTGGTGGTGATGATGAAGACAACAATGACGATGATGAGGAGGATGAGGATGAAGATGATGATGACCAGGATGAGGATGATGAGGATGATGAAGATGATGATCATGATTATCATGATTATCATGATCATGATCAGGATGAGCTGGATGATGATGATGATGATGATGATGAAGATGAAGATGATGATGATGGTGATGGTGATGATGATGATGTTGATGAAGATGATGATGATGAAGATGTGATGACAAGATATTTACCTTGGTATTCACTAAATTGTTCTGATCTTGGCCAATATTATAATAGAATGGTTGTGAGTGATTATTCACTCCTATAAAGAATGCACTTTATAGAACTACCAAACTACTTAGTTAGGATCTTCCTCTTTTAAGACACCGGACTAGGTCCATAAGTATTGATTCTTCATGTGCACAAATCTAAGAACATGAGGCTTCATACGGCCCAAAAGGGACTTCATCATAATCATCATCATCGTCGTTGTCATCATCGTCATCATCATCATATTCTTCCTTGAAGGGACTTATGTATAGGATCCCACTATAAACAATGCAACCAATACAAATTATGACAAAATCCTAGTTAAATTAAATTAAATTAAAAACATAGAGTTGTTTAACTAAAATTAATTTAAAATGCAACAAAATATAAAATATGCAAATAAAAAAAAACCAAGATAAACTAAACAATAAATAAATATGGAAATAAAAAACAAAAAATATAAATTATGCAAATAAAAAAACAAAAAAACATAGAGGGAAAAGACTCCCACGCATTAGCTCATTAGCAGCATCCAGAGAAAAACAACAAAGAACAAGTTCACTCCCGCGCACTAGTTCATTAGCAGTATCCAGAGCACTAGTAATTTGATGAGCAGAGTAGTGGTAAATCGAGGAGCAGGAGATACCAGTCCAGAGGATACCGACGTTCCCAGGGGAGGAAATTCGACAACAGTACAGAGGATAAAAATGGCTCAATGAATTCGGTAATCCCATCAACCCTAGCAGCGTAGGAATTTGGGAAAAATCCCACGGTTTTGACTGTTTCCACACTAAATACAGACGTTTCATTGTTTACTTCGTTTTTTCTTACGGTTTATACAAAATATAGGCCATATTTTAGGGAAAAAATCACCCATGATGGGAATGTTTCCTGTCAAATGCCAGCCCTGAACCCATCCATCGCCCATTTGATAGAGAACGGGCCTAGACCCTACCATCATGACCAAACAAATTCGGTATTTTCGTGTTGCAGAACACCGTAACAATGGTAAGAAAATGGTCTTGGGTAGTGTAAGACGATTTAGGGTTGTGATAAGATGATTCAGGATCCAACATCACCCTATCCGCGTCCATGTGAAAAACCACTCAAAACTACCTAAAATTGGTCTAAATTTGGTGACATTCTACCATGTTATCGTATTTAAAAAAAGTCAGGCATGGGGGCATGGAGGGAGGGAAAAATGATGCTTGGGTTGAGGAGGATACTTCATGGAGGTTGGTGATGGAACCCCAAATTGAATTCCCAACATGATCTATATGAGGGGGAACCCCATACCTCTTTGCATGCATTAACTAGTCAAGTGGCCCAAGAAACACACTTTTATATCCATGTTGTGAACAAATTCCAAATCAAATCAAATCGTGTCTTATACTTAAAAATAATTCAAATATAAATAAATCTAAAATAAATTACACCTTTGAGAGAAAAATAGCTTTTGATAAAGTTTTTGGGAAGAAATAACTTTTGATATTAGAACATTACAAGTAAATATATTTGCAAGCTAAATTATATCCGCTTGGTAACTTATATTCTTGTTTTATCGAGTGTAGGTCCCACCAAATAAGTATCTGTCAGATCTATCTTCCTCGAGTGATGATGAAGATATACTTAGAGAGGTTGAAAGTGAGATGTGTTGTACTAGATCTACTGGTTCTATATCAACTAGATCTGAAAAGGTAAGGAAAATATTTTGTAGATGCATGCAATATTTTATTGCCAATGGAGGGTCATGTAATTATGATGCTGAGAGCATATTTGTATGTGCAACAAAAACAATACTTCCAGGTGAAGAGTTGTTGATCAATTACAACTTAAATCGAATAGATCTAGCTTCCACGGTCCAAGGTAACTGTGGAAGGTCACACACTATGCCTCATCAGGTAAATGCTAAATATAGTAACTAAACATGACTACAATAACTACATGTTTTGATTTTTTCTGTTAACATTAGATTTCCAATGAGGACATTCGCTTTTTTCGTGCTAATTATGAATATTTCTATGTGATAACATGCTTATTACACTGTTATTCTTATCTCATTTTTGTTTATGTTACAATTATTGAATCAACTTTTACTGATTGTTTTATTTTGTCAGGGTGGCGGCAGTGGAAAGCCACATGCTGCTTCCACGGTCCAGGGTGACCGTGGAAGTTCACAAGCTATGCCTCGTCAAGTAAATGTTAAATATAGTAAATAAATATGACTACAATAACTAAATATTTCAATTTTTTCTGTTAACATTCTATTTTCACTGTTACAATTCGCTTTTTTCATGCTTATTGTGAATATTTCCATATGATAACATGATTATTACACTGTGGTAGGGATATGCTCATCGCCATGGAGTAGAACATGTATCTTCTCCTTCAGAGGTAAAAGTAAATATTATTGCAATATCTCATTTTTGTTTATGTTACAATTATTGACGCAACTAAATATGACTACAATAACTAGAAACTCCAACTCCAGAAGATTTCCAAGTGACAACATGCTTATTACATTGTGGCAGGGGTCTGCCCATGTTCGTCATGGAACAGAACGCGTGTCCTCTACTTCTGAGGTAAAAATAAATATTATTGCAATATCTCATTTTTTATTATGTTACAATTATTTTCATAAGATTTATTTATTGATTTATTGTGTCAGGGTGGCGCCAGTGGAAAGGCACTTGCTGCTTCCATGGTCCAGGGTGACCGTTGAAGGTCACACTCTGTGCCCCCTCAGGTAAGTGTTAAATATAATAACTAAATGTTTCGATTTTTTATGTTAACATTCGATTTCCACTGCTGACATTCGCATTTTTCTGTGCTTATGATGAATTATTGATTGATTTATTGTGTCAGGGTGAGGACCGTGGGAAGTCAACAAACACAACACCACATCAGGTAAGTGTTAGTTCTTAATAGTAACTAAATTTCATTACAATAACAATGTTTGAATGATGTTAAAATTATTTTGCTTAATTTTATTGTTTGATGAATTTAGTCCAATGCACTTGGGTGATGAGGAGCTTGAGGATCAAATTTATTATTCCATAGACCCAATGGAAACTATGAAGAATGCCCTAAAAAAAGAAAACATAGAAATGCTTTCCTTGGCTTGCATAAGGCCCATGACATAGGAGATCAAGGCAAGGATTGAAGAGTTGAAAGAACGAATAAAATCTTATGGGGTAAGTGGCATCTTCACATCTTTTTTTAAGTCATGACATGATTTCATATCTGATATTATGTTTTCTATTTTTCCAAGTGATCTGATAAAGTAAATTTTTTCGTTTGTAGGAGTTTTTACAACCCGTTACTGGAGAAACTATCAAGACAGGTATAAGTAGCAATGATGCTCCAATGCAGCAACAACATCAACAAAGCAATGTACCAATGAGGGTTTTTGACACTCCTGCGGTTGGCCTCCAATCCATTGATGAGGGCACTGATTTTGATCGGCATGAAATCCCAGAGCATGATGAGACGGAGCCTAGGAATCCACATGACTTCGGAGATGAACATACTGTAGATGACCACAAAACTTTTCCTGGAGTAGCACGAGTTAAAAGCACCGGATCACTAGATCTCACCTTTCTGGTGGATGACGCTTGTGTTCCGATCAAGTTTCAAAAGATTGCAGGTATTTATTAATTAATTTATTCATTTTAATCATGAAATTGAAATGGACATACGTTGAAATTATTAAAAATTAATGGATTACACGTTTCTGCAGGAAACAATGTTTTCTACAGGAATTTGAATGACAAAGCATTGGAGCTGTTTGGCCCCACCATTCGCACACAGTGGAATAGCCAAGATAGCGCAAAGAGAGATGCATTGATAGACCACATGGTAAACTTGTTTGGCGATACATTCAACAAGAAAGTGGTTGCAAAGTTAGCCGGTGAGAATTTAAAATATACCAGGGCCCAATATAGGGATAAATTGCAACTTGACCTCAAGCATGAGCACCCTCCCATGGTTCCGCAGAAATAGTGGAAGGAAATCATAGAGGATGCAAAGGAGAACTTGCTAAAAAGACAAGGAAAACAACCACGGCCTGGAAAAGCAAGGTACAACACATATCAACTTTTTAGTGAAACATGCACATTTATTTTTTTCTTTTTTGTTTTAAGTAAGAATTCTGATATCTAATGTTTTTCAAAATTTTCATATATAGGCTACTTGACACGTCCAAAGCAACCAAGGCTAGAGTGTAAAAGCATGGGCATCATAGACTAGGCCAGGGTGGCTATAGAAAACTAAGAGTCCGAATCGTAACAATTAAATGATTAACTGTGGGGGATATGTATTTGACAGTAGCGAACAAATATATGTTTTTGATATTGGAAATGAGAAATGTGTTATGCATTGCAGGGAAATACGTTCCAACATGTTGCCACTGAGGAAGACCTAAAGCTTGGTTTCAAGTATGGTTTTAGAAGTGTGATTGAATATCGGAAAAGCTTGGGGCAGACTCCAATCTCCCCAATGATGCAGATGCGGGTAAATAAAATGAATAAGGACATCATTGCAGTATATTATTAAAGTATATTCAGTTTTGTTTATATCACCCATAACTAAATATTTATGTTTTCTTTTAAGCAACAGTGCAACCACAATAGTGAATCTAGCACTACTCAGCACGTACCAGCTGATGTTGGGTTGTGCATGTCCCATGATAGTGGGCAGCAGAGTAGCCATTCTAGTATGTGTGCTTTGGAAATATAAAGATCTATTGTGATTATAGATATTTATTTCCTGACGTATATTTATAAATTTTATTCTTTCAATGGAAGACCATGTAGCTCAGGAGGGTGAACCGCAAGAGGAATTAGCAAGTAGAGAAATAATTAACACACCAGCTGTCACAGCTACAAAGACAGGTAAAGAGCAATATTGTAATTTTAATCAAAATAATGAACTATTAATTTCAATAATATTTCAACATATCGATATGCCCATTTTCGTTGTTGCAGTTCACGCCCCTATATAACTGCCTCCACGCCCTACTCAACGACTTACAAGAAGTATGATACACGAGGGCATGGAAACACAAACACTAGAAGGACATGGCTTTGTAGATATTCCACCAAATGATGATGATAATACCCCAATCGTGAGTTTTTACAATGCAAAAAAACAATCAAAGAAAAAGTAGATGTATAAATTCATGACTTGTATTTGGATGTAAATCGATGTTGTTAGTCTGAAACATTGTTTATATGAATTACCTCATTATGCTTCAATGTTTTTATGTTTATATGTTTTGATGACTAGCCTAGTTATGCATGAATGTTTATATGTTTTCTATGTAAACAACATCATTTATTGGGTATGGGGAATTGAGAGCGATGTGGGGGGGGGGAGGGGCCAATTGAGCTTCCACCTTCACATGGTTGGCCTTGTTCAGTAGAGAATATAAAACTATTCTTGAAACAGAGAGGAGCTCAATAAGGTATAAATACTCTTTTATTACTATGTATTAAAGATGGTTGTAAATTTTTAAATGCATGTCTATTTCTTAAAATATTGTTAATAAATTTAACATTTAACGGTTCATTGATTTCTACAGGACTTTGTAGTAGGATTTAAATGACTGATTATTTGCTTATATATTATTTATTGTTATAAAAATTCCGTCTTTGATGATTTATGCAGGTCTTGGTGATGGAAATGCATCTCGTGGACAAATATTATCAAGTTGTATGGGAAAATGGATCTGGCGAAAGGACAATGATAAGGTAAGGGTTTTGATGTGTTCTTTATCCTTAATGTATTTGTCTTTGTCCTTAAATTCTATTTCATTCTATTAAGATACATACATATATAACATCTTAGCCAAAGGAAATTGCTTGCATTATGTGGTTTCTCTTCTTCCTTTAACTTTGATTTAAACTAGAAAAGTATTATATTTAGCTTAAGTTCAACACCACAAGAAGCCATCAAATCAACCTACTTAAAAAATTACAAAAAAGGGAATACTGTGAGAGTATCATCAAGTCTAGTGTTTCTATTTCTCTCCTGAAGCTCATTACATGCCTTAGGAAATTAAAAACAAAATAAGAAAGATATGAGAACTGCAGGTCAGAATCCAAGAGCTCATAACTCATTATCTGATTTTTTGGTCTTCTTTCCGGTTGATACCTCTACCTGAGAATGTCTACACTTCAACTACCCCCAATTAGGATCGAAGGCTTGGTGATTGTCTGTCGTGTTGGTAGCTTGCTACTTTGGGATAGCTGATTCATCTCATCTACAATTTCCTCTCTTATTCACCATAACATTATCCATGGCAACCTGGTATCTGTGTAACTTTAGCATCATGTCAAGGATGTCCCTGATTTCCTTCCAACCCTTATTTTCTCCATCCTTTCCAATTTACTCCTACCGAGTTTTGTCTCAATCACTTGTATCTGACAGGAAATATTTGATGTGAAAGTTAAAATCTGAGTACAAGGAAGGTTCTTCCCATTAGGTAAGTCATCGGATATGATTTTGACATGTTTGTTCTACGATTTTCCTGGCGCATACAATATTTAATGGTAGTATTGCAGCATGGTATGTCTTGGTAGGTGGTAGTATGATTCCTTGTTATTGGTTTCTAATTTTCCGGATGCTAAGGAATTTGTATATATAAAGACTAAGGTTCCCACACTCTTCATCAATGTACAACACTTCATTCATGGGTGCTCCATTTCAACACATAGTTTTCATCTCTTTCAACTTTAACACAAGGACCTCTTGGCCCTTGGGAGTATTAAGGTTGAAAGAGATGAACATTATGTTTTGATGGAGTAGTTGAAAGAGATGAACATTGTGAGAGTTGAAAGAGTTGATGGAGTAGTTGATGGAGCAGAACCGAAATGAGGATTAGAGGATCACATATTCCAAGTTGAACCCTTCCTATACAATGATGATAAACTTTCAGTTGTTGCATGGCACATATGTGGACCATAAATTGATATGTATAGATATTCAAAGGTAGCAGATAAAGTGATGTTATTACATGAGGAGTGTCTCCAAGGAAATTATGATATGGTTTCTAAACTACAAATTGCATGCTCGACTGTGCAACCTACTTATAAGTGCCAAAAGGTAATTTATGATGATTTTTTTGCTGCATGTGATCATTCCCAGTAATAGAATAGAAATAAGTTGTCAATTGTTTGTTGATTAAGATGTCTCTTTCCCATCATGTGCTCAAGGGATTGTTTTTATCTTATGGGCATATTTGATACTAACTTGACCAATTTTGGCCATGCTTGAGAAGGTTGCATAAGAAGGATCAACTTTTCATATTATGATGAATATGGTTGTCATTGATGACAACACATTACTGAAAAAGACTAAATGACATGGCAACCATAAGATGATGACAGATGACATGGAGCATTTGATGACAAGGAATTTTGGAGAACTACAGGCATCTTAGTGCTCTTGCGGGCATCTTAGTGATCTTGCGGGCATCTAAGCAAATGCCTTTGCGGGCATTTGAAATACCTTGTTGCGGTCATTTTTGAAGCACCTGTAGGCATGTTGATAAGGAGTTGCGGGCATAAATCATAGCCTTGCGGGCATATTTAAAAAGGCAATTCCAGGCATTTTTGAAGAGCCATGCGGGCATCTTGGATGGCCCCATTGCGGGCATTGGTTGGAAGGTCTTATTGGCCCATTGCGGGAATATCCATGAGGGTGTGCGGGCATTTTATTCAAGGCCTGCGGGCATTTTCAAAGTGACCATGAAGAGCAGTGCGGGCATTTTGAGAGGAGACTGGGGGCATTTTGTAATGACCCTTGCGGGCATAATAGTGGGGTCCATGCAGGCATAAAAATGGAAACCATGTGGGCATGAAGACCAATGATGTGGATAAAAGAACAAATATATATTTATATATACTTGTTGAAGATAACATGGAATGAAAAAATATATTTGAATTAAATGTAATAAAAATGACAAGTCCGCCTCCTAATATCATGGATAAAGCAAGTATAAATAAAAATCAAATCGTTGATTTGAATGAAATTGTGTGGAAGATTTCAGATGAGTGTGAGTGAGCTCTGAATTTCGGGGGTTAGGATGAGAACAATTTCGGTGGTGGAGCAGCAGCAGTAAATTTTTTTTTTGTTTATCTCTTATTTTTGGGTTAGCTGATTGCTAAAGACATGATGCTTGGTTGATGATATAGCAACAACATGATGAAGACTTTTTATCTCTGATTTCTGGGTAGCAGTAAGGGCAGTTTGATGTGCATAATATAAATGGAAAGAATGAGAAGATGCTAGGCATGATGAAGCTTGGATAGACTGATTGTGATTATTATTTGATGTGGATGTAGACAGTGTAAAGTGTATGGACATAATTAAGATGAACCTACAGGACCCCTCTCAGTGAGCCATTGTGTCTAACAACCTCTTCCAATAATGAGAAACATCAAACAACTTACCACCAGTTGGCACTACAAAGATCCTACACAGATTTTCTAGGTGAAAAACTACCCTTTTTACCTGGGGGTTGAGTGCTTTATTTATTATTTATTTATTTTTCAATAAAGACGAATTCAGTGCACCTTATGTTTTTTGTAGTATGATGAATTCTTGCTAGTAGCTCTTCACATGTAGTAGAACAAGTGATGCTATTTCACGAGGAGAATATAAAACTATTCTTGAAGCAGAGAGGAGCTCAATAAGGTATAAATACTCTTTTATTCCTATGTATTAAAGATGGTTGTAAATTTTTAAATGCATGTCTATTTCTTAAAATGTTGTTAATAAATTTAACATTTCATGGTTCATTGATTTCTACAGGACTTTATAGTAGGATTTAAATGGTTGTTTATTTGCTTATATATTATTCACTCATATAAAAATTATGTCTTTGATGATTTATGCGGGTCTTGGTGATGGACATGCATCTCGTGGACAACTGTTATCAAGTTGTATGGGCGAATGGATCTGGCAAAAGGACAATGATAAGGTAAGTGTTTTGACGTGTTTTTTAAAGTGGGTTTTGACATGGTTTTCTCCTTCTGCTTTTCAAGTTGTCCAGTTATTTTAGTGTTTAGAAGATCTGTCTTGAAATGCATCAAATATATAATTATTTTATGTTTGGGGATCATAATCAACATTTTGAATTTTGGTTTCTATTTTTTAATTGATGCTTATTAGTGAAGGATAATAGGCATCCATTGTGTTGTAATACCACTCTTAGGTCAAGACCATAGTCATCACACACTAAGACAAAATTCTTAGTGAAATTTGTCATGGTGAAAATTAGTTGTACCATTATGGAGAAAGGATTCTCTAGGAACCAATATTTTGCTAGTGCAAGGAGTAATCAACTCAATAAGGTCTTATATTAACAAGAATGGCTTAACAATTTCATGGCCTAGCACAACCAAGGACTCCATACTTCGAATCGTGGATCCCTCCCTCAGAGAATAAGATGAACTAGAATCCCTTGGAAACCCAAGGTTGTTTCCCATAACAATGTTGCAGAAAGAAATTTAAGTACTAAGTAGCAGGGGGAAGCCTAATGGGAAGGGAATCCTCGTCATGTATTTTAGTCTTAGTGTAAACTCATACTCTTCCAAAGATGCGATGATCAAGTATGAATCTGACTACAATGCCCACAATTATCACCCATTTCCCATGGTCTTTTCTCATGCAAAGGATGTACATGTAAGGGACCCAAAAGGTCAAAAATACTCAGTCAACAACATGTCACCAAATTGTTAATCACTCAGTGAAGCCCCATAAATCAAAGATACAAAGATAATTTCATTATGTTGTTCTTGTCTTCCTCAATCATTATGTTGTTGCTCTATCATCATCCAAACATCATGTAACCAACCTAGAAATAAGAGATAAATAAGAATGTTTTACTACTGTTGCTGCTGCTGCTCCACCCATACTGTCCTCATCTTCTCCAAACCCCAAATTTAGAGCTACTATCCCTCCGAATTCTTCCACTCAAATAGAACTTATCTTCTATATTTATACTTTTCATATCCTTGAATTTTTTGAAGGCCGACTTGTCTTTGGTTATTTTATTTTATCAAATAATATTTAATTTCCATAGTGTCCTCATCAAATATATATATATATATATATAATCTTTTTGCCACATTGGCAAAGTGGGCTTGTCATCATTTTAACCCTTCTTACTTAACCTTCCAGTATGCACGCAATGCTTCATTGTCATGTCCGCATGGACCCCACAATTTATGCCCGCAAGGTCCATTAAATGCCCGCATGGCTTCATAACAATGCCCGCAATACTAAATGTCGACATGGGCCATTAATTATGCCCGCAACAGTGCTTGAAGTTTTCCCGCAAGAGGCCTTTAAGATGCCCGCAAGGGGTTCCAGATTGCTGGTAATAAGCGTTGACGGTTTTTTTTTTTTTAACTTCCAGGTATCGTTGATATAGAGACGAATTTGCGTCACAAGTATAGCAAAACCGTCGGACATTCTACCTTCATTTGGTCTGTTCGACGCACGTTCGTCGATACTTGTGACGGAACATCGTCGCAAGTATAGAAAAATCGTCGCAGGGTCTGCCTTCTTTTGGTTTGTTCGCCGAACGTGCGTTGACACTTGCGACAACATATTGTCTCAAGTATAGCAAAACTCTCTCTTTGTTTTGACGAAAAACCGTCACTAGAGAGACGGTGTTTCGTGGAAGCAAATTAGCAAAACCGTCGAATGTTCTACCTTCGTTTGTTCTGTTCGACGACAAATCGTCGATAGAGGGATGATGTTTTGTGGAAGCAATTTTCTGTGCAACGCCTTTACGACAATGTTTCATCGTTATAGGGACGTGGTTTCGTCGATCTACAGACGATTTGTAGAAAATGAATTAAAAAATCAATTTCAAGGCCACCTTGTAGAAGACACGTGGCCAACATTTTTCGTCTCTATTGCGACGGCGTTTCACGTTCGTCTTTATATCCACGAAATAGGTTCCACGAACAAACGAGACCATGATCGTCGAACTTGAGACAAAAAAACGTGGAAATAAAAACGAAAAACCGTTGCAGATTTCCTCATATGTATTAGTGTTAGTTTGAAATCCCATAAAACTACACTGAAGGTAGGCTAGGATAGGTTCCCAATCAAATTTGACAGCTTATATATATAATCCATGTCAATATATTCTATCAAGTAGTATTACTAATGGAATATGATTTCATTGTTTGTTATAGTTGATCATTTAAAAGAAATAATTTAAATAATATTATTTCAATGAAAGGACGTTTATATGTATCAAATTAGTGGGATTTTTTTAGAAGTCAACCATCACAATCTTTGTGAATTGTATAGAAAATAGCACGTTATGTTTGATATGCTATATTCAAAAAATAATTGCACTCAAAGTTCAAAATTCTATTTATACCAAATTTGAGAAGCATTCATTTTCAAGTTACAGTAGGGATTTCATTAATTTGTTTCTTCTTGGTCATTGCAAGGTAATTTAAAATATTTTTTTTAGTTTCTTTATTATATGTTTATTTTTTCATTGTTGCAATTAAGCTATATTAACAATTTTCTGGTAGAATGAGCTAATGTTTTGATGTGCTAATATGTTTTGATATTGATTAGAAGTTAAATAACAATGTCACATAGTAAGGACTCCTCCAAAGAAGAGAATAAACAATTTGAAGAAGAAGAAAAAATTAGACCCGAGTTCTCCGAATACTTGTTCATATGAGTATTCATCTCAAGATGAAACTAAAAGAAATGACACAGCGAGTATCAAACATGAGAGAGATTACTATTCTTCGAGTGAAAAAGAAAGGGAGAAAAAGGAGGATGACGATGAGGTGAGGATGAGGATAAGGATTATTAAGCTTGTCCTAAAATTCCTCAAAAAATGATATTATATCCTCCTTTGAAAGGATGGTTTTGTAATATGTTTATAAACATTAATGTTGATAATCATTACTAGAAACTTGTTTGTAGTAACATTTGGTTTTTGTACACTATCTCTCTAATTTAATAGAATTATGCTCAAAGAAAAAGCTTGCTTTGTATATTGTTGTTATAAAATAATAAATATTGTCTCATTAGGTCCACACCATCCTACAAGTCATGGTTTTCCTCAATGGAAAAAAAAAGTTCCACATTCTAAGTTTATATGATGTATCCTCAAACACAAGTACAATCACTCTAGATCATGGAGAATTTGTCATTTCTTAGAGGCACTTAACTGTCACTTTTACCCAATGAAAAAAAATTAATTTGGATTTTTTCGCACAAAATAAGTTTTTATGTGCGAAAATAAAAATATGAAAGTGTAGTTATGGTTTTAATAAGTAAACGCACACTCTACAATTTGATCATTCAATTTGTCTTTGTAATGAAGGTTAGGCGTGCATTTTAGTGAAGCTAGCCAAAATTGCCTTGATTCACTAAAATGCACACCCAAGTTTTATTTCTTGGTCAATTTGAGTGAATCAAATAAGAGAGTGCCTTTTTTTCGTTCCTCTCCTTTCTAAATTTTAATATTTCTAATTTGTTCCTTGAAAGTTTCCCCTTTAGATTTCCTTAAGCATGCATAATTTTTCATTGGCATGCATTTTGTGAAAGAGGTTTATAAGTGTGAAGGATATGTATGTATCCAATTTGGTAGAGATGATTCATGGATAAATAGGCTCATAAATGTGTAATTATATCTTATTCCAAATTTCATAGCTAGGGTGCACTTGGTTTGGCCCTGGTGTGCATTTTTGTGTTGATTATGAAAATTTGACAAATAGTATAAAATGTTATTTTGACAAACTTGGATTTCACCGTAGATGATTCATTTTACAAAAAATAGTGCAAGATGTTGTAGAAAATGTTGGAATATCCATGTTATAATATTCTTGATTCCATATACCATTAACTACGGCTCAATGGGCGCATTTCATTGAGGCACTTGACCTTGATTTTTACATGTGAAAAAACACACAAATTTGGATTTTGTTTTGCACAACATAAGTTTTTATGTGTGAATTAAAAATTTGGAATTGTAGTAAGGGTTTTAATAAGTAAACACACACTCTAAAATTTGAATCATTAACTTTGGCTTTGTAATGAAGATTGGGTGTGCATTTTAGTGAAGTTAGCCAAAAATGTCTTGCTTTACTAAAATACACACCCAAGGTTTATTTCTTGGTCAATTTGGGTGAATCAAATAGGAGTGTTTTTTTTTCATTCCCCACATTTCTAAATTGTAATATTTCCAATTTGTGCCATGAAAGTTTCCCCTTTAGATTTCCTTAAGAATGCATAATTTTTAATTGCAATGCATTTTTTCAAAGAGGTTTATAAGTGGGAAGAATATGTATGTAGCCAATTTGATAGAGCTACTTCATGGACAAATAGTATAATAAATGTGTAATTATGGCCCATTCTAAATTTCATACCTAGTTTGTACTTGGTTTGGTCCCAGTGTGCATTTTTGTGTTGAGTATGAAAATTTGGAAAATAGTATCAATTGCTATTTTGGCAGACTTGGATTTCACTATAGATGATTCATTTTACATAAATGGGTACAACATGTTGTAGAAAATGTTGGTATATCCATGTTAAATATTATTGATTCCATATACCATTAACTATAGGTAAATGTGTGCATTTCATTGATGCACTCAACCCTGAAATTTTACCATGTGGAAAAGACACATTTGGAGTTCTTTTGTACAACATAATTTTTTTCTGTCATTAAAATATGGAATTGTAATAAGGTTTTTAATTCCTAAAATTATAGTACCCAATTTGAATCATCCAATTTGGCCTTGTAATGATTATTGGGCATGCATTTTAGTGAAGCTATCCAAAATGGCTTTGATTCACTCAAATGCACACCCAAACTTTATTTATTAGTTGATTTAAGTGACTCAAATTGGAAAGTGTTTATTTCTTCATTACTCACCATTCTGAATTTTCATATTTCCAAGTTGTTCCTTGAAAATTTCCCCTTATATTTCCTGAAGCATGCATAATTTTCCATTGGCATGCATTTTGTCAAAGAGGTTTATAAGTTGGAAGAATAGGTACACAACCATTTTTCTAGAGCTGATTCAAAGGATACATAAGCTAAAAAATGTTTAATTATGTCTCAATCCAAATTTCATACTTGGGGTGTACTTGGTGTGAATTTTTGCGCTAACTATGAAAAATTGGTAAATAATATCAACTGTTATTTTGGCAGACTTGGATTTCATTGTAGATGGTTAATTTTACAAAATTGAGTACAAGATGTTGTAGAAAATGTTGATATCTCCAATTTATAGTATTCTTAATTCCATATACCATTGACTATAGGTCAATGTGTGCATTTCATTGACGTAGTTGACCTTGATTTTTACCATGTGGAAATGGCACAAATTTGATGTTCTTTTGCAAAACATAATTTTTTTATGTCAAATTAAAAATGTGGAATTGTATTAAGGTTTTTAATTACTCAAAATTATAGTATGCAATTTGATTCATCGAATTTGGCATTGTAATGATAGTTGGGCTTGCATTTTAGTAAAGTTGGCCAAATTGGCCTTGCTTCACTAAAATGCATGCCCAAACTTTATTTCTTGGTCAATTTGAGTGATTCAAATTGGAGAATGTCTATTCTTTCATTACTCAGTTTTTTTTTAATTTTCTCCTTGAAAGTTTCCCTATAGATTTCCTTGAGCATGCATAATTTTCTATTAGTGACATTTTATCAAAGAGATTTATAAGTGGGAAGAATAGGCATGTATCCATTTTGGTGGAGATGATTTGAGGATACATAAGCTCAGAAATGTTTAATTATGTCTCAATCCAAATTTTATACCCAAGGTGTACTGGCTCTAGTGTGTATTTTTGTGTTGACTAGCAAACATTGGCAAATAGTATCAACTGTTATTTTGTCAGACTTGGATCTCACTATAGATGATTTGTTTTAGAAAAATGAGTACAAGATGTTGTAGAAAATGTTGGTATCTCCATGTTATGATATTCTTGATTCCATATACCATTAATTGCAAATCCATGTGTGCATTTCATTGAGGCACCCGACCCTGATTTTTACCATGTGGAAGAGACACACGTTTGGACTTATTTTGCACAACATATTTTTTTGTGTCAAATTAAAAATATGGAATTTCAATAAGTGTTTTAAATTATTAAATTACAGTATCCAATTTGAATCAACTAATTCAGCCTTGTAATGGTTGTTGGGAGTGCATTTTAGTGAAGATGGAGAAAATGACATTGCTTCACTAAAATGCACACCCAACCTTCTTTTCTCGGTCAATTTGAGTGATTAATCTAGGAGAGTGCCTATTTTTTCGTTACTCACATTTTTTGAATTTTCATATTTCCAATATGTTCCTTGAAAGTTTCATCTTTATATTTCCTTAAGCATGCATAATTTTCCATTAGTGTGCATTTTTTCCAAAGAGGTTTATAAGTGGGAAGAATAGGTATGTAGCCATTTTAACATAGTTTATTCAATGATACATAAGATCACAAATGTGTAATTGTGTCTCAGTCCAAATTTCATACATGGGGGTGCTTGGTTTAACCCTGGTGTGCATTTTTGTGCCGACTATGAAAAATTGGCAAATAATATCAACTGTTATTTTGGCAGACTTGGATTTCAATGTAGATGATTCATTTTATAAAAATGAGTACAATATATTGTATTAAATGTTGGCATATCCATGTTATAGTATTCTTGAATCTATATACCATTAACTATAGGTCAATGTGTGTATTACATTGAGGTACTCGACCCTGATTTTGACCATGTGCAAAACACAAATTTGGAGTTTTTTTGCACAATCCAATTGTTTTATGTAAAATTTAAAATATGGAATTATATTAAGGTTTTTAATTACTAAAATTACAGTCTTCAAGTTGAACCATCCAAATTGTCCTTGTAATGAATCCTAATATGCATTTTAATCAAGCTAGCCAAAATGGTCATGCTTCATTACAATGCATGCCCAACCTTAATTTCTTGGTCAGTTTGAGTGATTCCAATTGGGGAGTGTCTATTTTTTCATTACTTTCCTTTCTGAATTTTCATATTTCCAATTTGTTTAATGAAATTTTTCCCTTTAGATTTCCTTAAGCATGCATAATTTTCCATTGGCATGCATTTTGTCAAAGAGGTTTATGATTGGGAAGAGTAGGTATGTAGCCATTTTGGCAGAGATGATTCAAGGATATATAGTGTTAGCACCAATTTTGTCATTGGTTAAAATTTGAAATTCCGACAGCATTTTCATCCAAAATTTACTGAGGGGCACTGTAGGAAATGTTTTGGGCACTGCCAAGTTGGTCCTTTGCCCAAGCATATTTTAAAAATTGCTTTAAAAGGAAAATTAAAAATTGCTTTAAAATGGTTTTGAGCAAATAGGAAATGTTTTGGGCACTGCCAAGTTGGTCCTTTGCCCAAGCATATTTTAAAAATTGCTTTAAAAGGAAAATTAAAAATTGCTTTAAAATGGTTTTGAGCAAATAAAAAATATTGGGTTTAGAGCCCAATTTTCAAATTAAAGTCCAAATTCATCCTTCACGGCATGTTCAAGTTATAAAGTCAGGATTTTTTCACATCGGCCAAGTGTTGAGACGAGCATACAAGTCTGGCAAGCTTCAGCCCACAAGGAGCCTGTGATCCATGCACTACATATCAGCAAACTGTGTGGACACCAGTCAATATAAAAAATTAAAATATACTCTTTACATTGCATGTGGGATATGTTATATAAATTCCTAAGTTTCCAAGTGCCAAATCCCATGGTTCCATTGATAATGCACAGCACGTCGAGCACGTTTTGAAAGGGTTAACTGGATATAGGTGATGATGAAGACCATTAACTCCCGATCAGAGGTCATTGAGGAACGTCAAAATATTCAAATGATAAAGTCCCAAATTCACAATCTGAGTTCCAAGTGAGCCATAGTTTTAATATCAGGCAGCGGCCCAAGTAATTATTATCATGTGAAGAATGTCTACCATCACCAGCAAAGGATGGTTTCATAGTAGCGTGAAGAGAAAGATGAGTTTGGATGCGCCATTCTCATGAATTGAGACTCAAATAATCATCCATAGGAACAGAGGATCCCAAGGCTAGAATTGAGGAATGCCGAAGAATCAACAGAAAAGGTGGAGCTCTGAGTTGATTACCATGATTTTTGTTCAAAATCAGTTTGATTTAGCTTATAAATAGTTTTGTAACATCTCTTTTCTTGAAATAGGAACTGCGATCCTTATCTTGTGGATCTGGAATCTTTTTGTAACTGATCTAATATTTATAAATTAAAGGTTCGAAGACCTTGTGGGGGGATGGAGGTTTAATCCAAAAGACTGAGGCTTGAGTCTGGAGGCTCGTGAGAGATGTTAGAAGCAGAAAACCTGTGAGAGTTATAGTAATCCCGACGGCATTTTGTTATGTAATCATTTCTGACATTAAAGATTCCTGAGAATTGGTTTATCAGATTGTAACTCTTTGTTTTCTATTCTGCATTTTCCTCTTGATTGAATGAATTATAATTATTGAGTGTCAATAATTGCCCATGAATAAGAGATTCTTGAGCTGCAAAGTGTTTGTAGTGATTTCCTAGTATTCATGTTGTTTGGTCAAGTACCCTTTTAATCCATTTTGTAAAGAGTATCTTTGTTGGGTGGATATTCAACCTTTTGTTACATTCTCCATGCTTGTTTCCATCATCATATAATCCGGTTTCTGATATGTAGTTCAATGTCCTTCGATCTAAAGAGTGTTTGCTTGACTCCATGCCTAATGGTATCACTGATCTGCAATAAGCTTGCTGCTATTTCCTTTCTCATTCAGTCTTGTTGATTCACCTACCAAACCCAATCCAATTATTCAAATTCAAGATGTGCTAGGCTTGCTTCTAGGCTTGTTTCTATAGCAGTCTAGAAACAACTTCTAGCGCTAACATATAGTATTATAAAATTTTAATTATGTCTCTCTCCAAATTTCATACCTAGGGTGTACATGGTTTGGCCCTCGTGTGCATTTTTTTGTTGACAATGAAAAATTGGCAAATAATATCAACTATTATTTTTCCAGACTTGGCAAACGTTTGTGATGTAATGTTTGTTGCTAACAAAATAATTAAAAAAATTCATGTCGGCTCATAAAATAAAAAATTATGGAAAGTATTTAAAAAAAATCCATGTTGGTTCATAAAATAAAATATTATGAAAATTAATTAAAAAATAGATGTTCGTTTATAAAATAAAAACTTAAAACTTAAACCTGGATCTATCAATCAAGAGAGATCAAATTTCTTGAGTTTAAATTTAAAAAAAGAAATACACCTCAAGAAATTGGATCCCTCTCGGTGCTTGATAGATACGGGTTTAAGATGGATCTATGCTGGTGTAATCATTTCTGACATTAAAGATCCTTGAGAATTGGTTTATCAGATTGTAACTCTTTGTTTTCCATTCTGCATTTTCCTCTTGCTTTAATGAATTATAAGTATTGAGTGTCAATAATTTCCCATGAATAAGAGATTCTTGAGCTGCAAAGTGTGCAAAGTGTTTGTAGTGATTGTGCGGTATTCATGTTGTTTGTTCAAGTACCCTTTTAATCCATTTTGTAAAGAGTATCTCTGTTTGGTGGATATTCAACCTTTTGTTACATTCTCCATTCTTCTTTCCATCATCATATAATCCGGTTTTTTATATGTAGTTCAATGGCCTTCGATTTACAAAGTGTTTGCTTGACTCCATGCCTAATGGTATCACTGATCTGCAATAAGATTGCTGCTATTTCCTTTCTCATTCAGTCTTGTTGATTCACCTACAAAACCTAATCCAATCATTCCAATTCAAGATGTGCTAAGCTTGTTTCTATAGCAGTCTAAAAACAACTTCTAACACTAACATATAGTATTATCAAATTTTAATTATGTCTCTCTCCCAATTTCATACCTAGGGTGTACATGGTTTGGCCCTCGTGCGCATTTTTTGTTGACAATGAAAAATTGGCAAATAATATCAACTATTATTTTGCCAGACTTGGATTTCACTATAGATGATTCATTTTATAGAAATTAGTATAAGATGTTGTAGAAAATGTTGGTATATCGATGTTATAATATTCTTGATTCCATATACCATTAACAATAAGTCAATGTGTGCATTTCATTGAAACACTAGACTTTGATTTTTACAACGTGGAGAACAC
Source organism: Larix kaempferi (assembly GCA_027924585.1). Classification (NCBI taxonomy): domain Eukaryota; kingdom Viridiplantae; phylum Streptophyta; class Pinopsida; order Pinales; family Pinaceae; genus Larix; species Larix kaempferi. Next base: position 23,235,195 of record BSBM01000318.1, on the reverse strand, counting down.
ACAAATTTGGAGTTCTTTTACACAAAATAGTTTTGTGTAAAATTTAAAATATGGAATTGTATTAGGGGTTTTAATTACTAAAATTATAGTCTCCAAGTTTAATCATCCAATTTTGGATTTTAATGAAGTCTAGGTGTGCATTTTAGTGAAGCTAGACAAAATGACCTTGCTTCATGAAAATGTATGCCCAACCTTTATCTCTTGGTCAATTTAAGTGATTTAAATTGGGGTGTCTTTTCCTTCATCCCTCAACTTTTTGAATTTTATCAAAAAGCAATGCAATGATGCCAAGTTTTTTCCTTCATCTCAAGCTACTCTTTACGAAGCAATTGAAGAACTTTCCAAGGCCTTGTCCGAGTTGGAATTAAAGGATCAAGAAATTGATAAATGTAAATATTAGATAAGAGGGAAAGAACAAGCTATTGTGGAAGCAGAAAAACAAAAGCACGATTGCAAAAAAATATCAATAATACCCTTAACAAGATGACAGGTAAAATTTATCTCATTAGGGGAAAACACATTATTTGGGATCAAATAATTGTGGTCATATCCAAGTATTGGTGTTAGTTTGGAGTATTAAAGGGTCAAGAAAGTTAGGATGTGCAAACTCACGATAAAATCAATCAAATATGGACTGACTTGGGAGATAAGCCCTGGGAAGGCTAACTAACCTGACTAACCCCAAATTTGAACATTTTAGTTTCATAATGTTTTTTTTTGGGGTGGTTGTTTAAAGTGTCTTGTAGGCCAAAAGAAACAATTTTTTAGGTAGGAATGCTCTCCCATCATCATCATCATCATCATCAACAACAAAACCAACATTCTCCTCCATAATATTACTAAATATTTTGCTTAGCCCACTTGGTTAAAAGTTAATTTAAAAAGTAAGAGGTATTGTGTTCAAGTCCTTCCTTTTTATATGGTCTCTTGGGTTTAAGTTATAAAGTAACCATATTATAAAAGTTCTTGCCACTTGTTTTTATAAAAGTGGGTCACTTATTTTGAAGCAACTTATTTGTAAAAGTGAGCTTATAGGAAAACTTAGTAAAACGAGAGGATTATTTACTCCATTGTTCACGTGGGTCAACCTTTGTCTACCATGTGACCCCTTAGTCCCCTTTCATGTCGTTCTATTATGTTTTTGTATCTACCTTTTACTCCATGAAATAATATTTGTGGATTCACTATAAAAATCCCACTTTTGAATCTTTTTGTGATTCCTTGCATTAGAGAGCAAGATAAGCTCATGCATATTGGAGTACTAAGTGTTGAGATTTTAACTCTGGATGTCCTTCCTCATATTTTTGGGTTTGTTTGTAATGAGGGGGACAAAGTCTTTTTTTCCTAGTGATTTATTTATGTGCAAAGTGACCTTTTGTAAATAAATAAAAGTTTGTGCCTTATTTAAGTTGTGGGTCCCATTTAAATTGTGCATTTAATTATTAGCCTTTATTAATTAAAAGTGCATTTAATGTGAACCCTATATCTAAGTAATTGATCCTAGCCATTGAAATGGTAGTTAGGGGTTAGTTACTAGAAAATGAAGTATAAAATGAAGTGAAGGGACAAAAAGAGAAATACACCAGTAGAGGGAGAGAGAGAGAGAACTAAAGAAGAAGGGAAGTTTTCATCAAGGAGAGAAAGGGAATGATCTCCAAGACAAAGAGTGGCTAGATTTCCAAGGTTTCTAGGGTAGAATCCTGGCACAATTTCCAAGAAAGTTTGACTGCATTAAGTGTCCATATCGTACAACATTAAATGTTTCTACAGTGGTACAATTTCCAAGGTGGGACTGTCAGTACCGTACAACATTGAATTCTGGCACGCGTGGATGAAATTTGCTACAGTTTGGCATGAATTTCAAGGTTCTAAGTATTTATTACAATCTGAATTGGACCATACAACAGCTGTCAGTTTGACACATGTGAGGGGGTTGTATAACTACACAGAAATCGAGTTCTACTATTGTAAAAAGGAAAGATACAACAATTTATTAAGTATGTTATGTTTATTTTTATATTCTCCCAGGAAGAAAAAGAAATGGAGTTGTAATTAATTTCAATGCTCTTAATAAAATTCTCTCTCTAGGGTTTTCCCAAGTTTTAAGTTTTTCCCTGTTCAAGTTGACCAAAATTGACTGTTTATGATATTAATGTTCAGTTCCTATGTGGATGAATATTTAGCATGGGTATTTTAAATGATAAATGTTTGCAAGTTAAATTTACATTTAAGATCATAAGTTGCTAAATGTTTGATAAAATGTCTGAAAGAGAAAGTTTATGATTTTTCCATTTTTCTTCACTAAGCAATGGTAATACATTTAGAAAAGCCTCAGTGGCGCAACAAAAGGATACTTCCAAGCATACCAAGAAGCAACATCCTCGCAATAATAAGCAAAACAAGGGTCCCAAACCCTCTCAACCAGCTCATACGTCCAAAAATGACAAAGGAACCAAATCAAAAAGGTAAGAAGACTGAGCGTCTTTGCAACTTTTGTGGGAAAGATAATCATGATGAATCTAAATGTTTCAAGAATATGGAAGCCTCAAAAGCAGTAATGAAGAATCACAACATCCACCTTGATTCATTTGGAGAATCTACATCTCAAGGACATGCACTTTGTGCTTTTGGTTTTTCCTTTAGTGCATATTCTTATTCTTCTTTGAATGGGTGGTTCATTGATTCTGGATCATCTTATCATATGGCTAAGGATAAAGCCATATTTTTTACTATGGATGAATGTAACACCAAACAAATATTTTTTGGTGATGATAGATCTCTTAATGTTGTAGGATCTGGAACTATACAACTATATGACAGACAGTTCAATGATGTACTATGTGTTCAAATAATTTCCTGCAATTTGTTGTTATCCTATCAAATGATCACTTATTCTAGTGAAGGTAATATTGTAACGTTTACACCTCACCAAGTTATAATCAAGGATTTCAAATATCCTAAGCATGTCCTTTCCAGTGGAATTGTTGATGATATTACCAGGTTGTACAAATATAAGAACTTTGACTCATCACCTTTTCCCTCGGTTTTTGTTGCTCATAGTGATGACTTGAGAAAATTTTGGCATGAGCAATTTGGTCACTTAAATTATCGCTCATTGCAACTGTAACTATGTAAATAAAATATGGCAATAGGTCTTATGATGGTATCTTGTAGGGATGGTGTTTGTTCCAGTTGTGTACTCATAAAACATCATCAGGGCGGTTTTGAAAAACATGCATGTTGGCACGCCTCATTCTCCTTGCAGCTTGTGCATAGTGACTTGTGTGGTCCTCTTCCATCTGTTTCCTTTTTTATTTCAAATATTTCTTAACTTTGATTGATGATTACTCCAAACGCACTTGGGTTTATTTCCTAAAACTTAAGAGTGAAGTATTTGGCATGTTCTTGGCCTACAAGAGCCTTGTTGCAAAACAATCCGGTCATCAAATTCTTAAGTTAAGATCTGATAATGGGGGAGAATATGTTAACAACAAGTTCACTACTTTTTGCACTTAATAAAGAATTCAACAACAACACACTATTCCATATACACCATAGCAAAATGGTGTAGCTGAGTGGAAGAACTGCACCTTAAAAGAAATGGCTAATTTCATGCTCCAAGCCAAGGGACTAAATCTTCAATTTTGGGCTGAAGCCATAAATTGTACAATTTACATAATTGATCACACCCCCACTAAATATTTACAAGGTATTACTCTAGAATAATCATGCAGTAAAATTAATCTAGATGTAAGTCACTTATGTGTATTTGGCAGTGAATCATGGGCTCATATTCTGGATGAAAAATGGAAAGCAATGGAGCCTAAAAGTGAAAAGTGCATATTTGTTGGATATTCTGAAGATTGAAAAGGTTATAGACTTCTTCAACCATATTCTCATGATATAATTATTAACTAGAAGAGATGTTAAATTTGATGAAAATCTCTTGGCCTGCGAACCTAGTTCGACGTTTGTGCCATATATGGCCTACGAGCCTAATTTGACACTTGTGCCATCTTCTACTCCCAACTTCCTTGACATCATTCCTACTTTGGATTCTGATGATGAAAGCGAGGATGAAAATCTACCTCCGTCTGCTCATTTTTCTCTAGTTTCACCGGCACACGGCTTCCTCAATGGGATCATTCAACATGCGAAGCGACTGGTCATCTTTCCAGTGATCCCAGAGATCAACGCTGAACTTGTTCTCAACTCTCGTGAGCCACCTCTCTTTTGGCTTAAGTTTTAGAGAATCATGATCTGAAGACATTTCTAGAAGCTTTGGGGAATCTAGGTTGGGATGCAGTTATGGATAAAGAATATCGTTCCTTAATGGCGAATGATAATTGAGATCTTGTACCTCTTCTGAAAGGAAGAAAACTTGTTAGATGTATATGGGTCTACATAACTAAGTTTGCATCAAATGGAAGTGTTGAAATATTGAAGGCAAGGTTAGTTTCCAAAGGATATTCCCAAGTTGAAGGAATTGACTACAACGAAACATTTTCCCCTGTCACCAAAATGAACTCCATCTATCTTGTTCTTTCCCTTGCAGCCTTACATAAATGGGAGGTCCATCAAATGGATGTCAAGTCTTCCTTCTTGCATGGGGATTTGCAAGAAAAAATTTACATGGAGCAACCTCCTGGCTATGTTCAGAATGACTATAGCCTTGTTTGTCACCTTAAGAAATCCTTATATGGCCTTAAGCAATCTCCTTGAGCCTAGTATACCAAAATGGATATATTTCTCCTTGACACTAGTTTTTCTAAATGCCATTCTGACCCTAATATCTATACCAAGAAAGCAGGAAACCATATCATCATCCTTGTTCTTTATGTTGATGACCAAGTTATTCTTACTAGTATTAACCATAAACTTTTAACCTAGCATGTGAAATCCAATCTTAAGCAGAAATTTGAAATGACCAACTTAGTACATTTGCATTATATTTTCTTGGCCTCCAAGTCTTGCAAACAAAGGAAGGAATTTTTATTTTTCATTCTAAGTATGATTGTGACCTTCTTTGTCACATTCACATGGAATATTGTAAACCATCCCATCTCCTTTCTAGTACGGAGTCAAAAAATTTTCCACTTGCACTTCACCCGAAGTAGATGTTGCCTTGTATCATTAGCTTATTGGTGAATACTTGACTCATACCCATCCTAATCTTTATTTTTCATTGGTGTTGTTTCCCTCTATATGCAAACACCCCATGAAATCCATTGGAAAGAAACAAAAAGGATACTTTGATATATTTGGGGTACAATCCAGTTTGGGATTCATTATAGTTTAAGGGGGACTCCTTTGTTGGTTGGTTTCACTAATTCATATTGGGCTAGCTATCCTGATGATCAGAAGTCTATTGTAGGTTATGTTTTTAATCTTGGTTCTAGACCTATCACTTGGGCTTGTAAGAAACAACAAGCCCTTACTCTTTCTTTAGCAAAAGCATAGTATCGAGTCACAATTAATGCCAGTCAAGAATATTTATGGCTTTGACAGATCCTTTCAAAGTTTGGATTCGAGCAACAACATTTGACTACCCTTTGGGGTGATAATCAGGTGTCATCAATATCACCAAATATCTAGTTCAACATCAGCGCAATAAACACATAGAGCTACATATTCACTCCATTGGAAATCTTGTTCACGATTGCATTCTCAAAGTGCTCTTTTGTCCTACAGATGATCAAGTTGCAGACATCTTCACAAAGTCTCTTAGAGTAGCGAAGTTTTCTAAAATTCAATCTATGTTAGGAGTTTAGGAGTTTTTCTTTAAGGGGTTAGAGGCTCTAATTCCTCCTTCCTTCTCCTATAGTGTCACTTTTGTAAATCCTTCAATCCTATCCCAAGTTGTTATTAAGGGAGGATGTTAGGATATTTAGACACTTAGGAATTAGTTAATATCAACTTGTCATAATATATCTATTAGGTAAAGTGTGTTTCTTTAGTATGTATTTGTCATAATATATCTATTAGGTAAACGTGTCTTTTATAAGGTGGTCTTGAAAATGATTTTTTTATTCATTTTCTACAAACCGTCTCTCTATCGATGAACATTCGTCCCTATAACGACGCAAATATGTCGAAAAAGCATTGCGCAGAAATTTGTTTCCATGAAAAATCGTTGCTCTATCGACAGTTGTTCATCGAACAAACCAAAACAAAGTCAGAGGTTGCGACGGTTTTTCTATACCTGAGACGATGTTTTGATGCAACTATCGACGAACATTCATCGAACAGACCAAAAGAAGGCATGTGGCTTTCCACGGTTTCCACGAACAACCGTCTCTCTATCGACGGTTGTTCGTCGAATAGACCAAAACAAAGCCGGAGGCTGCAACGATTTTTCTATACCTGCGATGATGTTTCGATGCAACTATCGATGAACGTTCGTCGAACAGACCAAAAGAAGGCTGGTTCCTTTCCACAGTTTTGTTATACCTTCGACAAAATGTCGTCGATATATCGACGATACCTGGAAGTTAAAAAAAAAAAAACCCGTGGAAACTGATGTCTTATGAGTATAACCTAAATTTCCAAGCCAGGTGACATTATATTAGTGAATTTTGGCATTAGACAAGAGCTTATCATCTTTTCTGAGAACAAAGATGATTAAATGAAATTGATGGTGAGTTTATCATGGTTTTTAGAATTTTCAAGTGAATAAGAAGAGAATGAAATAAGAGATTGATTTAGTATATCTCCTTTGATTGATCTAATTGTAAATTCAACAGAGAAATGCTTCAACCTTTCATGATCAAATGAGGTTGGAAATGAATGCTTACAAGTTACAACAAATTGAATGCAAAACTAGCATTAGCAGTGGATTTCATGCCCAAAACATTTCAATTTGGTGTAATCTTAAGTTGTTTTGGGATCTAAAATTGTCACAACAACACTGAAGTTTGAGCCAAAGTTGATCTAAATATGGTGAAAGCATGGATATTTTTATTTGCTAACCGACATATTTAGTTGTTTATATTGTTTTTGTTGATGCCCCATAATGTTCCTAGGAGGATGAAGTACTCCATGATAGTTTTTATGCTACTAATCCCCATGTTTCATGTTTTTTTATTTTCAATATGGTAACCACCTTTAACCAAAAGACATGGAAACTGGTTGGAAATTGTCGGAATGTTAGGTTGGGATCAGATTCGGTTCCTTAAGGGAGGAAGAGATTCTACAATCGTGGAAGTTGGAATAGGTTGTCACATGCATTTTGTACAATAAATTCCACTAGAATTTTTTTTAATATTGTACATACATATAGGATATGGAACATTATAGTGACCTTAACTCAACCCCTAGGGGAAAAGAGTAGTTTTTCACCTAGAAAATATTTGTAGGCTCTTTGTATTGCCAACTGGTGGTAAGCTGTTTTGAATTTGCACATTACTGGAAGAGATGAAAATGAAAAACTGATCCTTCTTATGCAACCACCTCAAGCATGGCCAAAATCAATCAAAGTTAGTATCAAATATGGCCAAAAGAAAAAGAAAAAAAGTCCCTTGAGCACATGATAGGAAAGAGACATGTTAATCAACAAAAAATTGACAACTTATTTCTATTATTTTACTATGCATGATCTCATATAACAAAACATTCATCATAGATCACCTTTTGGCATTGATCAGAAGTAGGTTGCACAGTTGAGCATGCAATTTGTAGTTTATAAACCATATCATAATTGCCTTGGAGACACTCCTCATGAAATAGCATCACTTGCTCTACTACATGTGAAGAGCTACTAGTGAGAATTCATCATACTACAAAAAACATAAGGTGCGCTGAATTCGTCTTTATTGAAAAATAAAAAAAATAATAAAAAAATAACTCAATCCCTAGGGAAAACGAGTAGTTGTTCACCTGGAAAATCTGTGTAGGATCTTTGTAGTGCCAACTGGTGGTAAGTTGTTTTGATGTTTCTCATTATTGGAAGAGGTGAATATGAAAAGTTGATCCTTCTTATGCAACCACCTCGAGCATGGCCAAAATTGGTCAAGTTAGTATCAAATATTCCCATAAGATAAAACCAATCCCTTGAGCACATGATGGGAAAGAGACATGTTAATCAACAAAAAATTGACAACTTATTTCTATTCTATTACTAGGAATGATCTCATGTAGCAACCAATTCATCATAAATTACATTTTGGCACTGAGAAGTAGGTTGCACAGTTGAGCATGCAATTTAGTTTAGAAACCATATCATAATTTCCTTGGAGACACTCCTCATGTAATAACATCACTTTATCTGCTACCTTTGAAGATATAGACATATCAATTTATGAAGGGCTCACCATAGTTAATGATAAAAATTCCAAACAGATTGAAGAAAGCAACCACATAACCAATCACATTGATTTTCTTGGGCCCTAGCGAGTATGAATAATTGAAATATTCTTAAGGGATATTGTAATTCAATTCAAACATTAGAGATTCTAGATTTTGCATCATTTTGAGAAATTAACAGCGTATATATACATTTCTAGAAGAATTACAACTGGTTAGGTTTAAATATTGTGTCAATTCTTGTCCTAGTAGTAGTGTGTCCATTGTAGATGAAAAACTTTGCCAAACAATGTTTGAGTCGAAGTTGTAGAGAACAAAATTCCTTGAATATTGCATTTCCCCTAACTCAACAAACAATATTATGGTCTCATCCTTCCAGACTGTTGATTTTCCATCTCCCGGTTGAATATTTCCATCTTGACCAAGAGTGAGGAGTCCTTCTTGACTTACTAGTTGGCTTCTGATAAACCCAAAACTATAAACCTTCAAATTTTACAGATACATAAACGTTACAATAATAAAAATCAATCATCACTACAATCCAAGAACTTATGTATCCAAGTAGGAAATTTCACAATATAAAATAAATATAGAAGATGATTTGGCTAATACAAAAGAAATACAATAACAAACATACGATACAAACATAAAAATGCAAAACATATTTGTGTGTTTTTTTGGGCTACTTTCTCATGCATTCCAATTGGAACTTTGATGACTAGTCTTTGTACTTGATGATGATGCAATTGGAATTCTCATTGACCCCATTTGTTCATCTTTGGATGTTAATATAAAATCTATTTATTTCTCTCTCACTATATTTTTAAACCACACACTCACAAGTGCTAAGGCTAATGATCACACCTTGATGAGGAATAGGGACGACTTGGCTGCATGGAAACACAATAACAAGAATTATCTATCATTAGGAAACTATGCTAAATGCAAGGACAACATATTGAAGGCATGTGTAACCTACCTATCTCACCACCCTCCTATATTAATTCCTGCAACTCATATGATAAATTCAAATCCTCATCCTCAAGTTTTCATTCGTTTAAAAATGATTGAGATAAAACTCAGTAGGAGTAAAGTGGGAAGGATGGAGAAAATAAGGGTTGGAAGGAAATCAAGGACATCCTTGACATGATGCTAAATTTACATAGATACTAGGTTGCCATGGATAATGTTATGGTGAATAAGAGAGGCAATTGTAGATGAGATGAATCAGCTATCCCAAAGTAGCAAGCTACCAATGCGACAGACAAACACCAAGCCTTGGATCCTAATTGGGGGTAGTTGAAGGGTAGACATTCTCAGGTAGAGGTATAAATCAACAAGAATACCAAAAAATTAGATAATGAGATATGAGCTCTTGGATTCTGACCTGTAGTTCTCATATCTTTGTTATTTTGTTTTTAATTTCCTAAGGCATGTACTGAGCTTCACGAGAGAAATAGAAACACCAGACTTGATGATACTCTCCCAGTATTCCCTTTTTTATAATTTTTGAAGTAGGTTGATTTGATGGCTTCTTGTGGTGTTGAACTTAAGCTAAATATAATACTTTTCTAGTTTAAATCAAAGTTAAAGGAAGAAGAGAAACCACATAATGCAAGCACTTTCGTTTGGCTAAGATGTTACTGGGACTTGTAACCTCGGTAGGTGGCCTAAGATACCCCGTATTTCCCATTATAAAACATATTCTTACGTTACTGAGAAGCATTTTTGTTTTATGTAGAAGGTTGTCTCCTAGTTTGGATGATAGTCTAAAAGTAGTTATTTACTATTGGTTGTATCTCTTGTATCTTAATAAAATGAAATAGAATTTAAGGATAAAGACAAACACATTAAGGATAAAGAACACGTCAAAACCCTTACCTTACCATTGTCCTTTTTCCAGATCCATTCGCCCATACAACTTGATAAGAGTTGTCCACGAGATGCATTTCCATCACCAAGACCCGCATAAATCATCAAAGACAAAATTTCTATATGAGTAGATAATATATAAGCAAATAAATAGTCATTTAAATCCTAATACAAAGTCTTGTAGAAATCAATGAACCGTGAAATGTTAAATTTATTAACAATATTTTAAGAAATAGACATGCATTTAAAAATTTACAACCATCTTTAATATATAGTAATAAAAGAGTATTTATGCCTTATTGAGCTCTTCTCTGTTTCGAGAATAGTTTTATATTCTCTACTGAACAGGGCCAACCACGTGAAGGTGGAAGCTCATGTGGCCCCTCCCCCCCCTCGCATCACTCTCAATTCCCCATACCCAATAAATGATGTTGTTTACATATAAAACATAGAAACATTCATGCATAACTAGGCTAGTCATCAAAACATATAAACATAAATACATTGAAGGATAATGAGTCAATTCATATAAACAATGTTTCAGACTAACAACATCGATATACATCCAAATACAAGTCATGAATTTACACATCTAATTTTTCTTTGATTTCTGTTTTTTTTCATTGTAATAACATATGATTAGGGTATTATCATCATCATTTGGTGGAATATCTACAAAGCCATGTCTTGCTAATTTTTGTGTTTCCATGCCCTCATGTATCATACTTCTTGTACATCGTTGAGTAGGGCGTGGAGGCAGTTCTGAAGGGGTGTGAACTGCAACAATGAAAATGGGCATATCGATATGTTGAAATATTATTGAAATTAATAGTTCATTATTTTGATTAAAATTACAATATTGTTCTTTACCTATCTGTGTAGTTGTGACATCTAGTGTGTTAAGTGTTTCTCTACTTGATAATTCCTCTTGCGGTTCACCCTCCTAACCTACATGGTCTTCGATTGAAAGAAGAAAATTTATAAGTATACGTCAGGAAATAAATATTTATCATCACAGTAGATATTTATATTTCCAAAGCACACATAACAGAATGGCTACTCTGCTCCCCACTATCATGGGACATGCACACCCCAACATCAGCTGGTACGTGCTGAGTAGCGCTAGATTCACTGCTGCAGTTGCATTGTTGCTTAAAAGCAAACATAAATATTTAGTTACGGGTGATATAATCAAAATTGAATATACTTTAATAGTATACTGCAATGATGTCCTTATTCATTTTATTTACCTGCATCTACGTCATTGGGGAGATTGGATTCTGCCCCAAGCTTTCCCAATATTCAATCACACTTTTAAAACCATACTTGAAACCAAGCTTAAGGTCTTCCTCGGTGGCAACATCTTGGAACGTATTTCCCTGCAATGCATAACACATTTAAAATTTCCAGTATCGAAAACATATATTTGTTCGCTACTGTCAAATAAATATTCCCCGCGGTTAATCATTTAATTCTTACGATTCAGGCTCTTAGTTTTCTATAGCCACCCTAGCCCAGTCTATGCTGCCCGTACTTTTTCACTCTAGCCTTGGTTTCTTTGGAGGTGTCAGGTAGCCTATATATGAAAATTTTGAAAAACATTAGATATCAGAATTCTTACTTAAAACAAAAGAGAAAAAAATAAATGAGCATATTTCACTAAAGAGATTATATGTGTTGTACCTTGATTTTCCAGGCCGTGGTTGTTTTCCTTGTCTTTTTAGCAAGTTCTCCGTTGCATCCTCTATGAGTGCCTTCCACTCTTTCTCTGGAACCATGGGAGGGCGCTCATTCTAAAGGTCAAGTTTCAATCTATCCCTATATTGGGCCCTGGTATATTTTAAATTCTCACCAGCTAACTTTGCAACCACTTTCTTGTTGAATGTATTTCCGAACAAGTTTACCATGTGGTCTATCAATTCATCTCTCTTTGCACTATATTGGCTATTCCATTGTGTGCGAATGGTGGGGCCAAACAACTCCAATGCTTTGTCATTCAAATTACTGTAGAAAACATTGTTTCCTGCAGAAACATGTAATCTATTAATTTATAATAATTTCAACGTATGTCCATTTCAATTTCATGATTAAAATGAATAAATTAATTAATAAATACCTGCAATATTTTGAATCTTGATCGGAACATAAGCGTCATCCACCAGAAAGGTGAGATCTAGTGATCTGGTGCTTTTAACTCATGCTACTCCAGGAAAATTTTCCTGGTCATCTACAGTACGTTCATATCCGGAGTCATGTGGAGTCCTAGGATCCGTCTCATCATGCTCCGACATGTCATGCCGATCAAAATTAGTGCCCTCATCAATGGATTCGAGGCCAACCGCAAGAGTGTAAAAAAGCTTCATTGGTACATTGCTTTATCGATGTTGTTGCTGCATTGGAGCATCACTGCTACCTATACATGTCTCGGCACTTTCTCTAGTCACGGGTTGTAAAAAATCCTACAAACGAAAAACTTTACTTTATCAGATCACTTGGAAAAATAGAAAACATAATATCGGATATGAAATCATGTCATAGCTTAAAAAAATATGTGAAGATGCCACTTACCCCATAAGATTTTATTTGTTCTTTCATCTCTTCAATCCTTGCCCTTATCTCCTGTGTCATGGGCTTTATGCAAGCCAAGGCAAGCATTTCTGTGTTTTCCTTTTTCAGAGCCTTCTTTATAGTTTCCATTGGGTCTATGGAATAGTAAATTTCATCCTCAAGCTCCTCATCACCCAGATCAAGTGCACTGGACTAAATTCATCAAATAATAAAATTAAGCAAAATAATTTTAACATCATTCAAACAATGTTATTGTAATGAAATTTAGTTGCTATTAAGAACTAACACTTACCTGATGCGGTGTTGTGGCCGGTAACTTACCACGGTCACCCCATATTGATCTACTTCTAGTGGGTGACTGTCCACGGTCACCCTGGACCGTGGAAGCAGCAGGTGCCTTTCCATGGTCCCCACCCTGACACGATAAATCAATCAATAATTCATCATAAGCATAGAAAAATGCGAATGTCAAAAGTGGAAATCGAATGCTAACATAAAAAATTGAAACATTTAGTTATTATATTTAACACTTACCTGACAAGGCACAGAGTGTGACCTTCCACGGTCACCCTGGACCATGGAAGCAGTAGGTGCCTTTCCACTGGCGCCACCCTGACACAATAAATCAATAAATAAATGTTATGAAAATAATTGTAACATAATAAAAAATGAGATATTGCAATAATATTTATTTTTACCTCATAAGTAGAGGACACGCGTTCTGTTCCATGATGAACATGAGAAGACCCCTGCCACAATGTAATAAGCATGTTGTCACTTGGAAATCTTATGGCGTTGGAGTTTCTAGTTATTGTAGTCATATTTAGTTGAGTCAATAATTGTAACATAAACAAAAATGAGATATTGCAATAATATTTACTTTTACCTCTGAAGGAGAAGATACATGTTCTGCTCCATGGCGATGAGCAGATCCCTGCCACAGTGTAATAATCATGTTATCATATGGAAATATTCACAATAAGCATGAAAAAAGCGAATTGTAACAGTGAAAATCGAATGTTAACAGAAAAAAATTGAAATATTTAGTTATTGTAGTCATATTTATTTACTATATTTAACATTTACTTGACGAGGCATAGCTTGTGAACTTCCACGGTCACCCTGGACCGTGGAAGCAGCATGTGGCTTTCCACTGCCGCCACCCTGACAAAATAAATCAATCAATAAAAGTTGAGTCAATAATTGTAACATAAACAAAAATGAGATGAGCGTAATAGTGTAATAAGCATGTTATCACATGGAAATATTCATAATAAGCACGAAAAAAGCGAATGTCAACAATGGAAATCGAATGTTAACAGAAAAAATTGAAACATTTGGTTATTATATTTAACACTTACCTGACAGGGCACGGAGTGTGAACTTCCACGGTCACCCTGGACCATGGAAGCAGGAGGTTCCTTTCCACTGGCACCACCTGACACAATAAATCAATAAATAAAAGTTATGAAAATAATTGTAACATAATAAAAAAAGAGATATTGCAATAATATTTATTTTTACCTCAGAAGTAGAGGACACGCATTCTGTTCCATGACAATCATGGGCAGACCCCTGCCATAGTGTAATAAGCATGTTGTCACATGGAAATCTTATGGGGTTCAAGTTTCTAGTTATTGTAGTCATATTTAGTTGATTCAATAATTGTAACATAAACAAAAATGAGATATTGCAATAATATTTACTTTTACCTCTGAAGGAGAAGATACATGTTCTTCTCCATGGCGATGAGCAGACCCTTGCCACAATGTAATAAGCACAAACATAACAAGAGGGATAACCACAAGACAACACACAAATATCTAACCACAAGAGGGCTAACCACAAGTCAACAAACATAGCAGAACAAGTGGGATAACCACAAACATAACAGAACAAGTGGGATAACAACAAAGTCAACATAACAAATAAAACATAACATAACAAGTGGGGTAACCATAGACATAACATAACAAGTGGGCTAACCATAGAGTCAACATAACATAACAAGTGGGCTAGCCACAAATTCAACATAACATAACAAGACTCTCTCTCAAAGATATTTGGTCCACATATGTGCCATGCAACAACTGAAATTTTATCATCATTGTATAGGAAGGGTTCAACTTGGAAGATGTGATCCTCTCATCCTCATTTAGGTTCTTCCGGAATCCGACTTTCAAAATACCCAACCAAGTGGAAACCAAACATGGAAACACACTTGCACCAACAAAATTAGTGAACCAAGATAGCACAGTTGTAACATTAAAACATAATTTTCATCTCTTTCAAATACTCTATTAAAACATAATGTTCATCTCTTTCAACTACTCCATTAAAACATAATGTTCATCTCTTTCAACCTTAAGACTCCCAAGGGCCAGTAGGTCCTTGTGTTAAAGTTGAAAGAGATTAAAATTATGTGTTGAAATGGAGCACCCATGAATGAAGTGTTGTACATTGATGAAGAGTGTGGGAACCTTAATGTTTATATATACAAATTCCTTAGCACCTGAAAAATTAGAAACCAATAACAAGGAATCATACTACCACCTACCAAGACATACCATGCTGCAAGACTACCATTAAATATTGTATGCGCCATTAAACACCAAAAAACACAGCAAAATCGTAGAACAAACATGTCAAAATCATATCTGATGACTTACCTGATGGGAAGAACCTTCGTTGTACTCAGATTTTAACTTTCAGATCAAAACTTTCCTCTCAGAGGCAAGTCAATAACAAAACAAATTGTCCTTTAGTAAAGGGCATAAACATAGCTGAGAGAGAGCTACCATAAATGTTGATAAGAAGAACATACAAGTACAACATAAGAACCATCCACTCAAAGAGGTATGGCACAGTAAAGATCAACCCCAAAAAATAAACCAGCACACCAAGTATCCCTCAAAACAGACAAAGACCATCAACGCAACAAAAAAAACAGCCATAGCAAACAGCAGTATGGACTCGCACGCATGAAGGTGGGAGAATCAAAATTGATGTAGAAACCCTCATAAAGGAGAGTGCTAAGCAGGGTAATTTTTAGGGGCGAAATTTCGCCAATTGGCTATTTTTTGGGCTTTTTTTCAAAAATAAATTCGTTATTTGGTCATTTTTACTCTCTAACATCGCCTATATTTACATAAAATATGTTTTTTTATTATAATATTCGCCAAAATTTACAATTTTCAGTAGAAACCTATATGTTTCATATTAATTTTCGCCTACCTATCTATATATATGATTTTTTCAATCCAAAATAATCACCTAGAATACTATACTTAGGTATTATATTAGAATCCTTAAAAAATACCCTGGTGCTAAGTAAGGACAGGTTCGGTGTTGCAAGTAGACCCAAGCTCAAGCATAGAAAACCTTCAAACCCTTGACGTCATAAACAAGTGTTCCTAAAAACTCTAGATCAGTCGTGCCAAAACAGAGCTCAAAGTGCCATAAAGCACGAAAAAAGTGAATGGTAACAGTGAAAATCAAATGTTAACTAAAAAAATCGAACATTTTATTATTGTAGTCATATTTATTTACTATATTTAACATTTACCTCACGAGGCATAGATTGTGACCTTCCACGGTCACCCTGGACCGTGGAAGCAGCATGTGGCTTTCCACTGTTGCCACCCTGACAAAATAAATCAATCAATAAAAGTTGATTCAATAATTGTAACATAAAAAAAAATGAGATAAGCATAACAGTGTAATAAGCATGTTATCACATGGAAATATTCATAATAAGCATGAAAAAAGCGAATGTCAATGGTGGAAATCGAATGTTAACAGAAAAAATCGAAACATTTAGTTATTGTAGTCATGTTTAGTTACTATATTTAGCATTTACCTGATGAGGCATAGCGTGTGACCTTCCACAGTTACCCTGGACCGTGGAAGCCACATATATTCGATTTAAGTTGTAATCGATCAACAACTCTTCACATGGAAGTATTTTTTTTGTTGCACATACAAATATACAATATTCTTCACGTCCCTCAAATTCGCAATTCGATTGCTTAGTTGTTGTCACTGGCCATGTACTATTTATAAAGCCAACAACGTTTCTGGATGCTTTTGGTCTCCCATCAATATACATAGTCACCCCTTTGTTTTTATTGTTTTATGCTAGTTGTATATAATTTGATGCAACTTCGTATCTCTGCATACTTCAAGTATATTGGACCAAGATAAACCAATTATTGTATCTGTATAATGGTCCGACATACTCCATCAATTCAGTTACAGTGCCATAGCCGACCTTTATGCCATCCATGGAAAATAGCCCCAATCCATGTAAGGATGAAGGAGCAATGCGATACATCCTCCCATTGATGAAGAAATCTGTGTCCACTTGAGGTAGCTTATTAGGTACCCATCGTTGCACTATATGTCTATACCTCAAGGGAAACTCAATGTCACCTATGCTCTCAGCATCATAATTACATGACCCGTCGTTGGCAATAAAATATTGCATGCATCTACTTAATATTTTCCTTCCTTTTCATATCTAGTTGATATAGAACCGGTAGATCTAGTACAACACGTCTCACTTTCAACCTCACTGAGTATATGTTCATCATCACTAGAGGAAGATAGATCTGACATATACCTATTTGGTGGTACCTACACTCGATAAAACAAGAATATAAGTTACCAAGCAGATATAATTTAGCGTGCAAATATATTTACTTGTAATGTTTTAATATCAAAAGTTGTTTCTTCCCAAAAACTTTATCAAAATCTATTTTTCTCTCAAAGGTGTAATTTCTTTTAGAGTTATTTATATTTGAATTATTTTTAAGTATAAGACACGATTTGATTTGATTTGGAATTTGTTCACAACACAAATATAGAAGTGTGTTTCTTGGGCCACTTGACTAGTTAATGCATGCAAAGAGGTATGGGGTTCCCCCTCATATAGATCATGTTGGGGATTCAATTTGGAACGGGCGGTGGTCATATTGCCTCATTCATGGTTTTCCCACTGAAACTTGGCGACGTTATTCTAACACTCTGTTGTTGCAGCAACATCCCCCCAAAATTTTGTACATATTGGGGCCCCTCCTTTCATTTTTTGCAGAAAGTTCCCCTTAAGAAGCCATCCCAGCTGTTATCTTTGTTTTTCAACAGAAAATCTTGCCGTGAACCACTCCAAGTCTGCCAGAAAATCTTGTTTCTCAACAAAAATCTTTTCTATGAAGTCTCCCTGAAGAGTCGCAGAACAGTTTGATAAATCCCCGCCAAGCCTTTGTCTAAACTCCCGAAAGAAAACTTATAAAATTTCGTTGAAGAAGCTGCGGAAGCCATTGGGCAATCCTTCCTGAAATGGCGGAGTTCTTCGTTCAAACCTTCCGCAAACGCGAAGTGTTTCAGGTTTTCCTCCCGAAAGGCGGAAGCCTTTGTTTAAGCCTTCCGAAACGGAACTTAGAAAATTTTCCCAAGAAATTGCGGAGCCTCTCAAACTATCTTCCCGCGGTTGTGTTTCTTTTGAGTTTTCCGCAGAGGGGCGGAAGCCTGTGTTAAAACCTTCCGAAAAAAGAAGGACTTAGAAACCTTTTGAAAAGTCGCGAAGCGT
This sequence comes from Larix kaempferi, assembly GCA_027924585.1. NCBI lineage: Eukaryota > Viridiplantae > Streptophyta > Pinopsida > Pinales > Pinaceae > Larix > Larix kaempferi. The sequence goes on along the minus strand of BSBM01000318.1, from coordinate 23,216,867 downwards.
AAGAAGGAAGCTCCGCGGAACCATTCAACATTTGCTCCCGAAACGGCGGGAACCGTTCGCATAAACACTCCGGAGAAGCTTAGATTTCCCTCTCGTTGTTGCAGAAATTTTTTGGGAAAGTCTCCCGACACTTCGGAGCCTTTCAGGCTATCTTCCCGGAGTTGCGGAAGCCCAATCGCACAAACCGCTCGAAAGGTCTTAAGAAATTGTTATGGAAATATCGCGGAAGTGTTTGAGTTATCCCTCCTGAAACGACGGGCGCTTTTCGTAAAATCCTCCCGAAACTCGGAAGAGAACTTAGGAACTTTCTTTGAAAATTTGCGGAAACCTTCACAAAAGCTTTCCAAAATCCCGCGGAGGAATTCACGAATTACTTTCGAAACTGTGAAGAGACTTAGAAAATTTCCTTTTGCGGAGCTGTTGGACTTTCCATCCCGAACCTGCGGAGCCGTTCATTTTATCCTTCTGAAATGGCGGAAGCAAATCGCGAGAGCTTTCCGCAACGTCGGAAGCGAGTGCAGCCGAAACTTAGAGAAATTCTCGATTTCGCGAGGGCCTTTTTCGGAAGCATTGGCGGAAGTCTTCCGAAACGGCGGAAGCCATTGGCGAGAGATCACCGCAATTTCGGAAGCCTTCGCGATATCACCCCGAAAAGGGGCCACCGAAAGAATCAACCATTCACGTCCTTTTGCGGGGAGCTTCGCCAATCTCTCCCGAAACGCCGGAGAAGTTCAGCGGAAGCTTCCGCGTTGCACTTCCGAACGAATTGAGCTTTGCGGAACGTTTTGTCTTCCGCGTCGTGGAGGCCTTTTGCGGGAGCCATTCGCCTTAACGCCCCGAAACGATGGAAACGTCCACTATATCCTTCCGCAACGACGGATGAGATTCACGATTTTGTCCCGCGAGTGGCGGTTACGCGCGCAAACCGAGACGGCTCAATTTGACGCCAACGTACGATACATTTAAAACCTGTTTTAATACGCCACCAACCGTATTAAAGTCCCACACGTGTTCAACTTATTTAAATATACGGTGGGGGCTCGAATCGACCCCATTGCTGTTTGTATCGACTAAACCATTGTTGGACGCCGCGCGACCATTCCAGCTCAGATTGCTCGACCACGTTCACGGCCACCTTAGTCAGCTATCCTCGTCAGTGCCAGGTAGGATCTTAACCATTAAATCTGTCCCTTATACGCGTCAAATTGCTATTGGGTTGTCATTTGTTTTGAAAACGATAGGCATGGGTTGAATTCGACGGGCAAAATGCCCGTCATAGGCTAGTTTGCACGTCAAATACGGCTTAATTTTCATTTGTTCCATCATACGAAACATAGAAATCTTAAAACATTAGACCGTCGGTCTGCAAGCCGCATACGTCGTTGTTCTTCACATTCGAAGTCACCCAAACCCCATGAATGTTTCAGCTACGCGAGCTGAAACCCGAAACTATGGCTGCCCGAGCCTTTTCATCAGTCTTTCTCCAGCGCCATCACCCTCGCTCGAACTCAAACCTCCCATAGAGCACCTCGACAAGTGCCGTAAATGAAAATGGCATTCGAAGCCCTCGCCGGGTCATAAATATGAAAGTGGCTCCCTATTTCGTCACAGGGTTATTTCACCCTAGACTTCCCCGCCACTAGCCTTTTAAAAGCACAATGACGAAAGTTACCCTCTTCCCCAGAGCTGAACCGAAAGCAGGTTGCTTCCGCAACATGCTTATCCTCACAGGAGCATTCCAAACCTACCCCTTCAAAGAATTAGGATGGCTAAAATTTATAATTATGTTCCTGTTGAAATGATGTATTTTGATTCCTAAACATACAGCTCCACATTGCATTTCTCTCATTGACATGTTAGAATGGTGATGCTCTTGAAATCTCACAGTATGTTGCTCATGTTTATAATAACGTATATTTGGTTGCTACCAGGGATAAGTCAAAATGCCAAAAGGTGGGAAGAAGAAGGCTAAGATGACAGAGAAAAAACCTGCACCACTTAAAACTGAAACCTCACTCCAGGACACTAGGTGCACCACCGGTGTCCCTCCTGAAATCAGATGGGGTGACATCTACAGAATGATCCGGGACCAAGAGATCCCGGATATGTTGCTAGAAGAAGGGCCGATTTATCTCAATATCAGAGCCTCAGGCATAACTAGAGCCGCTACCCGCCCTGAGTTGTTCCCCTGTGCTGAAGTGATCGGATGGATGCTCCAACATGCCGATGCTGAAGGAAGAGTGATAAATGACAGCGGGAAAGTGGCCATTGCCTCATTTCAACCCGCATATCTTGCGGAAGCATACAAATTTCCCCGTGTCCAACAATCTCTGACTGATGAATGGCTGAGCCAGATGAACAACGTCGAGATGGCCAAGAAGCTACTAATGGCAGGCAAACATTTGAGAAAGAAAGGAAATGATGAATATGACGTACAGAATCTGAGACCTCCTTTCAGATTGATCGCCTTGATGCTGTGCAGAATCTTCGGCATGCCCGATGGCACCGGGTATAAGATTCAGTGGGTCCCTATTATCCACTTCGTGGCATTTAAGGGAACTGTGTTTGATTGGGCCACTCTCCTGTCAGATAGTTTGGCCTCAATGATAGTTGCTGCTAGAGAAGGACTAGCCTTGAAGAAGGATGAATTTTTTATGTCCTCATATCTGATTGATTGTATTTTGGCCAAGATGGACTTCCCCAAATTGGGGTGCACATGGGATAAGGCCACTACCCAGGTCTATATTGCTTTCAGGATGTTTTGGCCTCAGAATTACAAGCCTAGTTACAAACTCATCTGTGAGGGGTTCATCATGCCCCTGTATGAGAAGATATTCAAGGAGGAGCCCAACTGACTGTCCGAGAATGCTTTGGAAGTCCTTGAGAATTACGGGGATTTTTACTTTTCAGAGCAAGGCACCTACCTCAAAATGTTTGGAGGGACTAAGCCCCCATACATTTTGCCGCAGTATGCCACATATTATGTAGTCCTTAAGGAAGCAGTAAGGCAAATCTTCCTGGATGGAATTGGGGCAATGCTCCACAAACAGCATAAGGCTTCTTTTCCCCCTCTACCTTTCTGCATAGGTGCTTACAAGTTCTTGGGGGTTGCCTCAGCTGAATAATTTGTGAAGGAGCTGAAATCCTTCCACTTCGGTGAGGTAATCTTCCACAGGAATGACAGGAAGGGAAAAGTCGCTGAGCACTGTAAGGAGATTTACGCTCATTTTGAGTACGCTCACTATCCTGATTCCGAGGAAGAGGTGTTCAGGGGCATCAGCAACATGGGTGAGCTGCGGATCTGTCACCAAGGCACGGGAACAAGTTCTAGCTTAGCCAAGGTCCAGAAAACCAACCAGCAGAAGGAGAAAGAAGCTGATGATGCCCAAGCTCAGGAAGAGCTCAGATTAAGAGAGGAAGCCAAGTTACTCCAAGAGGCTGAGGAAGCCAGGTTGCAGCGGGAAGCTGAAGTGGCAAGAATGCAGCAAGAAGCCGAAGGTGAAAGGCTGCGAAAAGAGGCAGAGGAAGCCCAGCAGCAGAAAGAAGCGGAAGATGAAAGGCTACGGAGAGAGAATGAAGATCAGCTGCAAGCTGAAGCAGAAAGGAGAGCGGAAGAAGAGCGGAAAGCAGGGGAAGATGCCCAAGCAAGTGGGTCCGGTGTCCAAGACATCGAAATAGACGCATCTCAAGTAGGTGGCTCTGGTACCCAAAAGGCGGGAGTAGATCCAGCTCAGGAAGTCCGGACCCCACCTGCTGAAGAAGACATAGACATCATGGACCGCCCTATCGTCCTGTACACTCCATCAGGAAAACATACGGTGTTCAGGTGGAATGAGTTTGTCTATGACAAGAAAAGGAAAGCTATGGTCCTCAAATTGGAAGAGAGGATCAAAAGTCCCTTCCATGAAGACATCGTTACCCACCGAGAGGTCACCATAAATCAGAACACAGATCAAGATCCCTTTGCTATGGCATCCGCAGCTGTGGAAACAGCAAAAGCATCACTGGACAATGTGGGCGTTATAGTCAGAGAAAATGTATTGACAAAGAAGAGAGCTCGTACACTACAACAGACGGTGGCTAATGAGCAGGCCCAAAGGGATCTGGTGGTGAACAAGTATAATTGCCTGTATGCCGAACATAAAGAGCTATCAGGTAAGTATAACCAGCTGGAAGAGGAAAAGGACCAACTAACACTCCAAATGATTATTGTGGAGGCAGAGAAGAATAGAGCATAAAGCATCCCAGCTAGAAGTAGACAAGAGGACATTAGCTGAGCAGTTAGAGCAAGCCGAGAGCAGAACGATGGACATATCTCCCTTCCATGAGCTGTCCTGCAGCATCCTGAAGCAAATGCATGAAACTCAGGAGCTAATCACTGATGAGGTTTGCAAGCTCAAGGCCATGGTGGTCAGGTTAAAAGAAATTAATGCGGAGGCCCATAGGCTCAGAGCTAAGAATACCCGTGTCAAGGAAAATATCATGAGTCAGATGGCATGGAGAGAAGGAAAAGGGGGTTTCCCCACGCATCTCCCATTTAAATCTGTGGACAGTTTTAATGAAGACGTAGCCCTTTTGGAGTTCGATAGGAACTGTGCCAGTAAGCTGATAGCCAGTGTGCAAAGAACAAGGGATAGGATCGACGGTCTGTATCAAAGAATCAAGGGAGTGCATGACAGGTGCAAGCTGAATTTTCCACAATCCCTCGATGACTTCCCGGATTCAGAACAGCGCTCGACTGAGCTAAAGGAAGAGCTAGGAATTCAAACCGAATACGTGAAGAGAATTGATGTCCTAGCAATTGATGACTTACAAAATTATGTTGGAATGTCATCATCCCACGATCATTTGCTCAAGGAAGTGCATCAAGCTGCAGTAGTAGAAGTTCAAAGCATTGATGCAGAACTCGGGAAGAATGTGACTTCTCAGAAAATCTTGTTTCCTGCTGCAGCAAACATAGTCATAAGGGACACAGGTGTGTGGTATAACTACATAGCGGAAGAGGAAAAGAAAGCTGCAGCAGTAGCAGGAGCATCAGCAGATCCAGAATCTTCTCTCCCAACAGCCATTCCAGCAACAGCAGTGGGCTCGATTCCCTCTTCCCCAACAGTGGCAGAAAGTCTAGCCAGCTCAATCCCTTCTTCCCAAGTAGAAGCAGCAGCAACAATTGGTTCGAGTGTCTCTTCCCAGGCAGCATCAGCAGCATCAATTGACTTGGGCGATCCTCTCCCAGCTGAAGCTCACGCACAAGAATGACAGCACGATATTAGAACATTATTTCTGTTATGTGTATTTTGTTAAACTCTCAAATGTATAAAGCGTGAGCTATGGGACAGTTGTCCATTCTCTCTTGTTAAATATTTTGTAAAAGAAAGAAAATCACAATTTTGTCTATTATAGGAGAGAAATTTCTGTAGATGACAAGTGGAAGATGCTAGGTGGCAGCCCAAAGGGCAGATTTGTAACTATAAATAGAAGTTAGGAAAGATTAAGAAGGACTTTTGTGAGGGAACTATTTTTTCCAACCTGTACGAGCTATCTTGTATATGTTCCAAGAAAATACAGTTTTCTAATAAAAGCCTGGAGATGGACGTTTTGCATAAGAATGATGGATGGATGTATGTTGGACTACTCTAATGACTTTCGTACTGTAATGTGAGATCATTCCTACTATCTGAATTATTTCTTTGTATTAATGATTTTTGCTCCTTCCTGTGCAAACGTTTTTTTTTCTATTTTGTGAACAATGAATGGGTTTCATATTAAATCAGGAGCTATTTGTTGATTTCTTTATCATTGCTGTAGAGTTCTCTTTTAGATTAAATGGTTAACTGTTCTTTCTTCAAGATAACTCATATAGCTCATTGTTCATGCCTTTAAATTTGCTCCTTGCAGGGATCTTTAGAGTTATTTCAATTTGTTTACATTTAGATCTGTCTCTTCATTCTTTCAATTTAGATTAGATAATTTTGCTTCTTTCTTTAATGAGTATTGAAATGTGTTTTATATTAAATTGGAAGCTATCTTCTGAAGATCTTTTATCTTGCTGTAGCTTTACCTGTAAGAATTGATGGCTATCTGTTCTTTCTTTACGTTGTCTGTTACAGCTCATTGCTCATCCTGTAAATGTGTTCCCTGCAGGGATAGGTAGATTTACTCCAGTTTTAGATTTAGATCTCTTTAGTTCTGCATTTAGATCAGATATAACTTAGGCACTTGCATCTCATTAAAAACATAAAATCCAAAAGAAAGGTGGATCGGGCCATAACCGGTATAATCGGAATTAAACTCCAAACCCACGGTTGCCGGAACCACTAACCGGATGGATTCCCTATTCCAAATGAGAGATAATCTAATTGGGATCATCTCTCGGGGAGAATCCCTTTCTGATTGATGCTACGATATCCGAGGCATCAACACACTCCCTCTTCCACAGTGGTTTGATATGCAAGTTTCCTCATGCAAGGTACTCCTTCTCTAATTATGTGCTACAGGTGCGCAATGGTACTCTAGTGTATGACAATGTGGTCACAAAGGTCCAACTCTCCTCCTCAACATAGGTCCTTGGTTCCATCACCAACCTCCATGAAGTATCCTCCCCAACCCAAGCATCATCAAATCAAGTGTCCAAACTGCAAGGTGTGTAGGTCCCAAGCTCTAAGGGTTAAGTTCCCAATGCTCCTCCTCCTAGGTAATTACCTCCCTTGATCAAGCAATTGACTCCCCCATTGTGTGCACCCAATGAGTTTATCAACATGTCGATTAGGTAACAATATCCTAAGGGTACCATGTCAACACACTACCCAAGGCCAAGCATCCACCCATACCGAGACATTGATATGACCATGAAGCATCACAAGGGACTAGGAGACCTATTGCTTGTCTACCAAGGTGAGAACACTTTTGGATTAATCCCAAAAGCTAACACATAGTTTTCCCTAAAATGAATAATTATATCTAAAAACTAGTTGGCCATGTGTATTACTCACTCATTATCCTTGCCAAAAAATTTAGGTGCATGCAGTTAATACACATGAAATTTATAACATTGTGTCCATAAAAGAAAAATGAGTATGGAGTAACATAATTCTCTACAAAACTTCTTTTTGCTTCAAAGTTAAATTCTCAATGTAGATATGAGTTTTGATTGCTTGAAGTTGAATGAACAAAAAACTTTACAAATTTAATCGTCAACAAGCAAATGTATTACCCATTTTCGTGTTTGCACCCTTATACCAACGGAGACAACCACATGAAAGTGGTGTCTTCCAATAACATATCGGTTGATTGGTTGGGGGTTCAGTATGCTTTATTGGTATACAATGTTAAACGGTTAGAAACCCCTATAATATGGCACCTTAGAATAGCTTAGAACGCTTTAACTTACACCAAATTTGGCCATCTTTTTCCCATTTTTTCCAAATTTCATGCAATTTCATATGGAGGGAAAGTGGGCCCATGCACAAAATTGTCCAAAATTGGGCTATATTTGGTCAATTTTGCAAAAAGCACACCATTTGTTTTTAATTTCAAGCGTGAAATGAGGTGGAATAGCATTGGGTATGACTCCCACTCCCTACCATGCATGTTTGAAATTGTAAAGGATTTGGACAAATTTGGAACATTTTGTTAGTGATTTTAGCTATGGGGAGAGGGCTTAAATGATAAGAATTAACCTTGGTGGATGGGGAGGATTCTAGCCATCATTTCCCCTCTCTCCATGCAAGAAAACTCACAAAAATTGTTGAATTTTTCCCTCCCTCCATGCCTGATTTTTTTAAAATAGGATAACATGGTGAAATGTCACCAAATGTAGACCAAGTTTAGGTAGTTTTGAGTGGTTTTGCACATGGACGTAGATAAGGTGATATTGGATCCTGAATCATCTTACACTACCCAATACCATTTTCTTACCATTTCTATGGTGTTTTGCAACATGAAAATCTCAAATTTATTTTGTCGTGGTGGTAGGGTTTAGGCCCGTTCTCTATCAAACGGGCGATGGATGGGTTCAGGGTTGGCATTTGACAGACAACATTCCCGTCATGGGTCATTTTTCCCCTCAAATACGGCCTATATTTCATTAAAACCCTCAAAAAAAAAACAGACAGTGAAACGTCTGTATTTAGTGTGGAAACAGTCAAAACCGTGGGATTTTTCCCAAATTCCTACGTGATGCAGGAGCATAGGCTCAGAGGATGAAGTCATTTGTGACTTCATAAAGACAATTGTGATCTTCTAGAAGAGACTTGGAGTCTCATTTAAAATTTCTTCTTTTCATAAAATATTGAATAAAGTGGAGAAGGATTCAATCCTTTCCAAGTGTAATAGTTAGGATAGGGTTGGTTAGTCTTTTGAGTAATTTTAGCAGTCAATTAGTGAGTCAATAGATGAGTCATAAGTCTCAATCCGATCTTCATGGATTTGAAACAGAACTTTATTTGTATTTAAATACAATCAGGGTTTATGGGAAGGGTGGCTGGAGTAGGTTGGAGAGCTAAGAGTAGCTCAATAGCTTGATAGCTCGCAGAAACTTGGTGCAACTCACAAAGCTTGGGGCAATAGCTCGCATAGATTGGAGACAATTTGCAGAATTTTTTTATTTGGATATCTCATAGAGCTTGAGTAAAGTGGAGAGTTTTAGCAAGTCGAGAGAAGGATCAAAGAGGAGGGCTCGGCGCCTATTGGTTGCCTGGAGCAAACAAAAACAAATTTGTGGCATCTCTTTCTGAGAATCGATCCGTGATTGAATTTCAAAGCTTTGTAATATATTTTATGAAGAAACAGAATGATTTTGGTGTATATGTATATGTTGTGTTGGAATAGACAAATTTTTGTAAGGAACTTTTGATTTCTTTACCGGGTATGTGAATTTCTAATTAAATGCCTGAAATTTATGCAAGTACTATTGAAAAATACAAATACACAAAGAATATGTATCTAAATCATTTACAAATTTCACAGGTATAGTCTGATTGGGGGTGAATTCCTGTTTAAATCCTAATAGATGCTCGAATAAGCTAATTTCTATAAGAAATGGGTAAAGGATTCATGTACAGAGCGTAGAGGTCCATTGGATTTCCCCAGGGCTTGCATCACTACGCTGCTAGGTTTAATGGGCTTACCAAATTAATTGGGCCCTTTGTTATCCTCTGGAATGCCGTCGGATTACCTCCCCAGGGAACGTCGGTATCCTTTGGATTGGTATCCCTTGCTCCTCGATTTACCACTGCTATGCTCATCAAATTACCAATGCTCTGGATGCTGCTAATGAACTAGTGCACGGGAGTGAACTTGTTCTTTGTTGTTTTGCTCTGGATGCTGCTAATGAGCTAGTGCACTAGAGTCTTTTCCTTCTATGTTTTTT